>JAQSUU010000834.1:17500-617500 GCA_038087645.1 Saccharum hybrid cultivar R570 | reverse complement strand
TTGGGTGGTAATGTATGGATCAAACACCTTGACGCTTTGGTAAGTGTGAGTTGTGAGAGCATGACCGTCCAACCGGTGGTCTAGGGAGAGTAGTTGTGGTTACTTGCATACTTACATGTCCATCATGTAATTATGAAAGTACTTAATTGTGGGTATGTCTGTCAGGTAGTTGTGATACTAAAGTATATACATCAGGGATGTGTATATGGAAAGTATTTAGTTTACGGCTTACTTGCAAGCTTATATTAGGAAACTGTTGGGCTGAAATGAGATTTTCTGCAGGTACCCTAATAGCCTAAACGAGTAGACCGATAGTTTCGCCTATATGAGAGAGCGTATGTATGCCACCGCCTAGCATTAGAAGTTTATGATTCTACTAGGGTGAGAGGGCATACGAAATGTGTATGCATCATGTTTAATTCATGTCATACATTTCATATTACTCCCTCCTTAAAATTTCAATTGTCCCAACTAAATTAAATTTTGTATCCCCTAAATTATCCTCACTTTAAGTTATACATTGTTGCTATAGATGGCTCGCACCAAGAGGACCACTCGTAAGTCCACGGGAGGTAGGGTTCCTCGACACCAGCTCACTCCACGTGAGCCCCGCCCTAAGCCCACTAAGGTGGAAAGGTTGAGGGCTGAGTTGGCTGAGGTGACTGCTGCTAGAGATGCGGCTCAGCAACATCTGGAGCAAGTGACCCATGAAAGAGATCAGGAAACACTTGCGGTTCAGAGGTTGATAGTTGCTCATCACAATTGTGAGCGCATGCTGGTCCACGTGTTGAACCAGTGGAATGAAGCCTGGCATGAAGAGAACATCTTGAGAGCTCGCCAGGTGGGGCTTGAGCAACAGCTAGCAGCTGCAGAAGAATACAACGACAATCTTCATGAGGAAGTTCATCTGCTACACAATCAGCTCCACCCTCTTCTTCCTGATGACAATGATGACAATACTGATGATGAAATGATGGGCTCTAGAGTCTTCATGGCTGAAGGTGATGACAACATTGAGATCAATGGGCCAGAAGATGTTCCACCAGAAGAAGAAGAAGATGAGGAGCTAGAGCCTACTAGTGACAAAGATGGCGGGGAGATATTCGACACGGACTCGGAGGATGATGCTTAGATTAGTTCCTTGCATCGCTTCTGTGCTAGAGTTGTCTTTTGTGCCCTCCATGTGTGGGAGTGGAGCTTTGTAATAACTTAGCTTTTGGGAAGTAACATCGAACCCTATGTTATCCAGGATGTTTGTTTAAACATGCTAAATTTTGGTCACAAGGGATGTCTCTTTGTGTTGTGTTCGGTGATGGTGTCACGATTAGTACCCTCTGGTGCTGTGATGAAATCGAGGGCCTCCTGTGGTGCGCGACATAAGGTTGTGCTGCTTGGCACGTGCTGGTATCGAGGTGGCTAGTCATGATCCATCATGGAACTCCACCAATGTGTTGTCTCCTCATGATCATTTCCTTGGGTATCCTTTCCTATTTTGGTTAGAAGTTAGCTCGAATCAGGACACCCCTATTATGTAAGGTTGGAACCCTGTTGGTATGAATGTAACCTGTCAGACACATTTGTGCTCCGTGTATGTGAGCCTTTAATAAATTCCACCTTTTCATCGAAAGATATTATTGTTTGTTAAGTACATCGCATGAATGCGTCAATTGATGTGTTTGATGAAGTTGTGTTGTTATGATGAATTATTGTGCCTCGGTTATTTGTGAATTCATTTTCCCAATGAAGTCAGTTCGGCATATTTACACAATTCATCTACAAATTTCCCACATCATCAGTACTCATTGGCTATGCATTTTTGTAGATGGCATACAACCTCCATCGTGGTCATGGCGCTGAGGATGAGGAACCACCACCACCACCTCTGCCACCACCCACCCCAGCGGAATTGATGCAGATGGTGGTTGAAGGTCAGCGCCTGTTAGCAGATGCTATGCACCAGTTAGTCAACCGGGATGCTCGGCATGGTCGTCCCGGACCGGACCCAAATCAGCACAGTGATTTCAAGGACTTCCTCGACACCAAGCCCCCGCTCTTTAAGGAGGCAGAGAAACCGCTGCAAGCTGATGAGTGGCTGAATACCATTGAGCAGAGGTTCTATCTGCTTCACCTCACCGATGAGCTAAAAACTGAGTATGCTTCGCATCAACTGCATGGTCCAGCGGGTATTTGGTGGAGTCACTACCGCTCTATGCTACCCCCTAATGCCCAACTTCCTTGGGAACAGTTCAAGGCAGCTTTCCATGGGAATTATATTCCTCCAGGTTTGATGGCAATGAAGCACACTGAGTTTATGAAGCTAAACCAAGGCAATAAAAGTTTGACTGAATACCTGCAAGCCTTCAATAATCTTGCAAGATATGCAACTGAGTTTGTCGATACAGATCCAAAGAAGATTGCTAGTTTCAAGCGTGGCCTCAGTCCAAAGCTGATGAAGACCATGGGCACTAGCAAGTGTGCCACGTTCGATGAATTTATCAGTGATGCCTTGACCCAAGAGAAGAACAATTCTATCTATGCTGCTTCTAAGAACCGTAAGAGGGCCTTTGAGGCGGGTATTTCATAGTACCGAGCTCCAGTTGCATAGAGGGCTCCTTCTCATCCTCCTGCAATGGGTGCTAAGTTCCATCCCTCGCAGAAGAAGGCTCCAATCAAGACTGGTTTTCGCAAGGCTTATACAGTTTCTCTTCCTAAGGGTAGTTCTAGTCAAGCCAGCTCCAGTGTTCCTCCAAGCAACATGCCTTGCTGGAACTGCAACAAACCAGGTCATTGGTCCAGGAATTGTCCGTATCCTAAGAAGAATGCAAACCAAGGTGCCCGGCAGGGCCAAGCTCATTACAATAGTATTGAAGAAATTCCATCTTGTGAGGTAGTTACTGCTGGTAAGTTCCTAGTTGACCAACAATCCGCAGTGGTGTTATTTGATTCAGGTGCTTCACATTCATTTATAAGCCCCATGTTTACATCAAAGTTTGCACACAAATTACATACTGTTGAAGATGGGGGTTATTGCATTAGAGCTGCGAGTGGTAATATTTCCACAAATCAAGTAGTTAGTGGTGTAGAATTTGAAATAGAAGGGCGAAAGTACTTGCTTGCCTTAGTGGTTTTGCCTAGACTAGGCATAGATGTCATTTTGGGCATGAATTGGATGAGTTAGAATGGGGTACTCATTGATACATCAACCCGGGTCGTTATGCTCAGAGATCCTACTGATCAGAAAGGTTTTCTAGTACAACTTCCCCAAAAAAATGATCTTTCTAGTGAAGTTCATGCGGTGCAAGCAAAGTCAATAGCTGAGATCCCCATAGTATGTGAATTTCCCGATGTCTTTCCTAATGATTTGCCAAGATTGCCTCCAGATCAGGATGTGGAGTTTAAAATAGAGTTGTTGCCTGGCACGACACCCATCTCTAGAAGACCCTATAGGATGCCTCCGAGCGAACTAGCTGAACTTAAGGTCTAGTTGAACGAACTTTTGAAGAAGGGACTGATCCGTCCTAGTTCATCTCTGTGGGGTTGTCCTGCTATCTTTGTGAAGAAGAAGGACCAGTCATTATGGATGTGTGTAGATTATAGACCTCTGAATGCAGTTACTGTCAAGAATAAGTATCCTCTACCATGCATCGATATCTTGTTTGATCAGTTGTCTAAAGCTAAAGTCTTTTCCAAGATTGATCTGAGGTCTGGTTATCATCAAATTAAAATTTGCCCTAAAGATACTCCAAAAACTGCTTTCTCCACAAGATACGGTCTCTATGAGTATCTTGTTATGTCCTTCGACTTGACCAACACCCCCGCGCACTTCATGTACATGATGAATTCGGTGTTCATGCCCGAATTGGACAAGTTCGTGGTGGTATTTATAGATGATATCCTGATTTATTCGGAGAATGAGGAAGATCACGCTGAACATCTGCGTATAGTCCTCAAAAGACTATGTGAACGTCAATTGTATGCAAAATTCAGTAAGTGTGAATTCTGGCTTCATGAAGTACCTTTCCTTGGGCATGTGTTGTTTGATGGTGGAATTATGGTGGATCCCACCAAGGTACAAGAAGTACTGGACTAGTAGGCTCCTATCTCAGTTCACGAGGTCCTGAGTTTTCTAGGATTGGCTGGCTATTATCGTCGCTTCATCCCGGATTTCTCTAAAATAGCCTAGCCAATGACATGGTTGCTACAAAAAGACACCAGGTTTGTCTGGACTCCTGAGTGTGATGCAGCTTTTCACATACTATGAACTCTCCTAACCTCGGCTCCGGTTTTGGAGCAACCGGATATCGAGAAACCATTTGATGTGTATTGTGATGCCTCAGGCATAGGTTTGGGAGGTGTTCTGATGCAGGAAGGCTGAGTGATTGCATATACCTCTCATCAACTTTGGAAGCATGAGGTGAATTATCCAACGCATGACTTAGAACTCGCTGTAGTTGTTCATGCTTTGAAAGTCTGGCAACATTATCTGTTGGGCAATGTTTGCAATATCTATACTAACCATAAAAGCCTCAAATATATCTTCACCCCACCTGAGTTGAATATGCGTCAAAGAAGATGGCTTGAGTTGATTAAGGATTATAATCTGCAAGTGCACTATCATCCTGGCAAGGCAAATGTGGTTGTTGATGCTTTAAGCCATAAGTCTCACTGCCATTCCTTAGTTGAAAGTGATTTTCATCTATCTCGCCTTCTACATCCAGCAGTTCTAAACCATATCACTATCAGTTGCACTCTCAAGAGTAGAATTATTGAGCTCCAAAAGACTGACACCGGTATATTCCACATCAAGCGTAAGATTAAAGAGCAAGAAAATAAACATTTCAGGGTAGATGAAGAGGGTGTGCTATGGTTTAAGGATAGGTTAGTTGTGCCTAAGGACTGAGAGCTTAGGTATCATATTATGTTTGAAGCACATTCCTCTAAGTTGTCCATCCATCCTAGTAGTAGTAAGATGTATTACGATTTGAAGCCATACTATTGGTGGACCAAGATGCGGAAGGAGATAGCTGCATATGTTGCTAGGTGTGATACTTGTTGTAGAGTTAAAGCTATGCACATGAAAGTTGGATTGCTTCAGGCACTTTCAATCCTAGGTTGGAAATGGGAGGAAATAAGTATGGATTTCATTGTTGGACTCTCTCCTACTGTTAAGAATCATTACTCTATCTAGGTAATTGTAGACCGCCTAACTAAGTCGGCTCATTTCATTCCTGTCCGAGCAGACTATCATCCTACTGACTATGCTGAGTTGTACTTCAATCAGATAGTCTGACTCCATGGGGTCCCTCGCACTATTGTTTCTAACCGAGGTCTGTAGTTCACTTCTTGTTTTTGGGAGCACTTGCATCATCTTCTAGGAACCAAGCTAGTGAGAAGCTCTGCTTATCATCCCCAGACGTTCGGTCAGACTGAACGAGTTAACCAAATCTTAGAAGATATGTTATGGGCATGTGTTATTTCTTCCAAGGGTTCATGGGAGAAATAGTTGCCTTTAGCTGAGTTTTCGTACAATAATAGTTATCAAGAGAGCATTAAGATGGCCCCATTCGAAGCATTGTACAGTCGTAAGTGTAGAACACTACTTAATTGGGTAGAAGCTGGAGAAAGAAGGTATTATGGTATTGATTTTGTCGAGCAAGCTAAAGAACAAGTCTGTACCATCAAAATACATATGGCTACAGCTGAATCTAGACAAAAAAAGTTATGCTGATCGCCGTAGAAAATCGATTGAGTTTGAAGTTGGAGACTTCGTCTATCTAAAAGTTTCACCTATGAAGAGTGTACAGCGCTTTGGTGTGAAGCGGAAGCTTGCACCGAGATACGTGGGTCCTTTCTAGATCATAGGAAAGAGTGGAGCTATTGCCTATAAGATCTAGTTACCTCCTGAAATGAGCGCCATTTTCAATGTCTTTCATGTATCTTAGTTAAAGAAGTGTCTTCGGGTTCCTGAAGAGAGAGTTCTGTTAGGAGATATCAAGTTAGAATCTGATCTGACTTATGAAGAGAAACCAGTTCGTGTAATAGATACTAAAGAACGGGTAACTCGGAGTCAAGTGGTTAAGTGGTATAAGGTTATGTGGAGTAATCAAGGTAGTGAGAGTGATGCTACGTGGGAAAGAGAGGATTATTTACGAGAAGGTTATAAGGAATTCAATCAACAATGGTACGCTTTCCAAATCTCGGGACGAGATTTTTATAAGGGGGGAGGGCTGTAACACCCCAGGTGTTTGGCTTCCATGTTTGCACTTGCATTTCATCATCATGAGCATCATTCATTCATGCATGAGCTTATAATGTGTGAAACATGCTTTGAAACATTTCAACATATGCTTATATTTCATGTGTGTTTGTGAAATGAGTAGTGTACAACACCTAAGTGCAACATGTGCAACTTCTTTTTGAGATATGTCACCCACTTTAGTGAACACATGACTAGCCAGTGCTATGCAACACACTCATGAAACATATGAAACATGGCTTGGAAACAAAACTAGCAATTCACTTGTTTTTCCTTGTTTCAATGCATGTGATGCTTAATTTTGTGTGTAACCAAAGTATACTATGGTCAATTATGTCCTATAGTACCCTAATCACACTTAGGATCATTAGTGGAACAAGGTTCATGTTAACCAAATTGACCAAAATGCCCTCCTATGTGATGTTGACCAAGCCCTTAGGCCTAAAATGCTCTAGTTTGACTGTTTAAAAAGTCTAGCTTAGAGATCTTGCATGGAGACGCAACCTTAATTAAAGTTGTAGAGAATTTCATAAGGAACAAAAGTTCTAATATTGCCATCTCATGAAAATGACCAGAACATGCTCAAAAGTGGCCCACAAGTCAGTTCGAGGGGCTGCCCAACACTTAAAAATTTCTAAGTCTGAAATTTGGAGTTACAGTTTCAAAGTACCCCACTTCGATGTCATGTAACTCACAAACCAGGCCAAACCAGTCCATGCCCCAATTGACAAAGTTGTAGTCCTCACATAGCTCTACAAAATTGCTATTATCACCTTTTGCTGACTCAAGCTAGATTAGGAGATAATCGGCACCAAAGTATCCCTGTTAGACGCTGATGATGGCTTTGATTCAGTTTCGTCAGTCTTCGGTGGCCGACCGGCCGCAGGGCAGTGCTGCCACGTGGGTGCGCCATGGTGGTCGTACGCCGGCCGTGCCCCCACTGGTCAGGTTCGTGAGGGACTCAAGAGCACCCCGATGCCACACTCACCCTCACTCGTGTCTCTACCTCTCTCTCTCGCCCTCTCTGAGCTAGGGCAGAGCACCGAGGCGCCATCACCGCCGCGTGCTCCCTCGTGCTCTGCGCCATCATCATCGCGTCCCGGCCCAATTCCTTCCGTCAGCAGCACCCCAACGCCTTCCTCTACCCTCTCCACTCCTTCCTTGGATCGTTTGAGCGAAGGTGAGGCCGCATTGGCCGATTTCGCCACCGCGGCCATGTGCGGGTCCTCGCCGGAGTTTGAGGCCGTTGTGGTCGGGGTAGCTAGACCCTTTCTCATCCCTCCCTTTTCACTCCCTTAGCTCTCCAGTGACCTCGTGAGGCTCATACGATGCTTAGTCGAGGCAGTGGAGGCTCGCCGTCGCCGGTGCACCGCCATCGTAACCCCGTCGTCCGCCTTGACCGGCCACGGGTGCCCCCAGCCACACCTAGGTCCACCGTAGCACCTCCCTCGGTTCGAGATCATGAGGAGAGCATGACGGCAGTCTCGGCTTCGCCGGCCGACCCACCGACGGCGAGCTCGGTCGGCACCGTTGCTCCCCTGCTCCCTATCACTCTGGCTAAGGGGCCCGCCTGTCAGCGCACGCGGGCGGGAGCGACAGCAGGCCATGGTCATGGGCCACGCGCGAGTTAGTGGGCCATGGTTTAGGGTTCATTTTTTGTTTTTCTTTTATTAATTTCATAAATCTACATGCTATATTGTAAATTTCATATCTCATGCAATATAGATCTAAATGAGGTGATTCTAATTGTGTTTTGTTCTATATAAAGTGTAGTATTTAGGAAAAATATTAAATGTATATGTGCTATTTAGTTGCTAGAAGATTTAAATAGGTCTTTCAAATGTGTTTTAAAATGAATGCAAACTTGCTAAATGGATAACTTGAGTTCTAGTGCTCCAAAAATTATGAAAATTTATGGGTGTGCTATTTCATGTCTATACTAGCTCTGGTAAAAATTTGGTTACTATTTCTTGAGTACTTTTCAAGTTATGATGTTGTCATTTTATATTAGGAGATACTTGAATGAATTTTCATAATTTTTCTATATGTGCAATGCTCATGAAATTTTATGGAGAGTATCCCGGTACCCTAAGGTTGCTAAGAAAAATATTGTTTCTGTTTTTGCCACTTTTCTTTATGATTTGTTAATTATGCAAAAATTAGCTTTTCTGGCTTGAAAATTTTGTGTAGGGAGTTTCTTTGAATAACGTTAGCTCAAATGTTTACAGTGGCCTCCTGGTAGGGTATCGAGTCCCCTGTAATTTTTGTAGAATTTTCTAAGCAGTTTGCATATGGGTTTATTTTCCCACTTAATTAATTAAGTAAATTAAGAATGGGGTTAAAATAAATGACTTGGGTGACCATACCTTACTGTCTAGTGGTTTCATGTAATATGTGACCTAGTAGTGTCATTCGTTTGGTCATAAGGGTAGTTTGACATATGAATAAATATTTAATTTTCACATTTCTAGGTCCTCTGGACAGCTGGTAGCATTTTTGGGTTTGGACCTTGATAAATGTGTTTGCTGGGAATCTTGTGAATACCAAAGTGGTAGTAAACTTGTTGAACTAGTTTGTGTCAAAATTTAGTGGCATTTGGCCTAGTATTTTAGGAGTGGTGGCTGTTTAAAGTGGCTGTCCAGAAATGACTACTCTCTGTTTGGAGAGGACAGATTTCTGAAACTTTAGGATTTCAACTAAGTAAACTTGAGAATCAGGTCTTGAGGTCTAAATATGAATTGTATAGCATGTTATAAGATTTCCAGATTGTCTTGTATCATATCATTTGGAATTTTGGATCTATAGTTATGGTGTAATTACTGATCTGCTATCCAGAGCTCTGTTGTGCTGTATTATGCTTAGGTTGGTGGTAAGCTTAAGTATTGTTGTTCTTATTGATTGTTAGGTGTTAGGCCCTTGACTGAGGAGGAACAATTGTACATTAGGTTGTGTAGATTAGGTAAGTACTTCTCTACCGGAGAATAAATATGCACGTGTAAAGTGATTTGAATAGAGCACTAGTGTTGCTGTAGTTACATTTCATTCCGAGCATGTTGCATTCTTTCTTATGCATCCATGAGATTTATTGTGCATTAATGCAATAGGTGTACCGGAGGGAGTAACACTCCTAGAGTTTGAGGGAGCACTTCTGGAGCATCAGAAGCAGCCGAGGGAGTACGAGGAACCAGCCGGCGAATGAGTTCTCGAAGACAAGCTACCTGAGTGCCCAGACCATCACCCATCCTCTTTCCTAAAAGGCAAGGCTTTTACTTGTTTACTGCATTAAGTTGTAGGAGTTGGGGTGAAAACACTTGTTGCATTATATCTATCCTTGTCTAGATATAGAACTTGAATCCCAATTTAAGTTTAGGCACGTATTAATGCTTAGCCCTGCTTAGTGCGGTAGAAGTCAGGTGATTTCTGATCATCCGTGAGATTTAGGTGAAGTGGGTCATGAGTGGCTATGTTGGATATCGTGGATGGAACCATGCTTAAAAATGAAATTAAGACCAGGCAGGTGTTCGATAGTGCAGCCGCAAGACACTTCACGTCTTGGGTGCGAAGCTATGTCCATCTGAGTCATTTAAGGACCGATTTGCTATACGTCCTTGAGTCATGTTGAACGTAGTCTAACACTTAGTTGGTCGGATAAGCCGTTCCGACCGCGAAGCCAAGTAATATAGTTTAGGCTAGGAATCGAAGGGTAGGTCGCATCTTGGAGGAAATAAGGATGTGCTTGGGGACATTGGCGTGAGACCAAGGGGCGTTAAAGTCCCTATCACCTGGCAGAGTGTCGCCCTTGGGGATGCGGCATATGTCATGGAACCATCCAAATTATAAGAGCACAAGTCCAAAAACTATCGTCGAAGCGATCAAATTCTCAAACTTGAGCCCATATAACTCTGGTAGTCCACGAAATCACGAGGCATTTCAAACCAAACCATAACGAGCCAAGATCATAGTGATTCAACATAACACAACACTTGTTACAACAGTTCAAAAGTAATCTCATACATCAGAGTACGAATAATTTTATTACAAAACCAAAGTAAAGATTAGCAAAAGCAACATAATTTCTGAAACCATTTGAAGTCAAATACTGCCAGTACATAGTCACATCCTGCAAAAGCATACTAGAAGAGATACTACAGAGACCATGCCCATATGGTCTAGTCTTCATGCCCACATGGCGAAGACAATACTTGCAGCAACAAGTATGAATCTGCTACCTGCAACAGGTGGGAATAAACCCTGAGTACGAGAAGGTACTCAGCTAGACTTACCCGTCAAAAACCAGAAACAAAGATGACACAAAGGATTATGCAAGGCTTTATAAAGTGGGCTAGCTTGACTCATTTGCAGAAAAGCTTAATATAGATAAGTAACCATTATATGCTTAAGCATCAAATTGATCATCATTAACCTGATAACTAGATTAGCACCTATACTAAAGCACTCACTTTATTAGGATCAAACAATATTAACCATAGCAGGTATAATAAGGCCATCATCATCATGATCATCAATTCTGAACGATCATTAACAATTAGTGTATCTATGCTGGAGATAACCAGTCAAGTTTCTCACTATCCGGGAGAGACGGCGACTCAAATCGATTCCAACTAAGCTGAGGGGGTATTCCTGACACTCACCCGGCAAACCCCACTAAAGGCAACCATAGATAACCTTTGGTACAACTTAGGGTGGGCCCAAACAGCGTCACGTTCTCGGGGATACCAGTGGCCAGGATGCTCAGGACTTTTAACTCACCTGTCCTTGGACCCTCTTGCTCCCTTCCAAGGCGACTTTCACTTTTCGACTTCGCAGCCTGAGTTGAGCTACTAGGCTTCGCGGTCGGCAACCTTAGGCCGGCCGTCTAAATGTCAGGCATGCATTCAAAATGACATAGAAGGCTCCAGGTCTCGGTCCTTAATCGACACAGGCAGGGATAGATCCACACGCAAGACCTCCATACCTTACTGCTTCACTATCGTCATCCCGTCCGGTCTCATTTCATTTCATTAACACATGGTTCTTTTCCGTGATAGCAAATATAGCCAACCGTGACATGATAAATCCCTATATCTCGCAGGTGACAGGAAATCACCCGACTTCTACCGGTCTGATTTAGTAGGGCTAAGCATAGATACGATCCTATCTACTTAGGATTCAAGGTTCAAATTGCTAGACAAGGAGTGTTATCAATGCAGCAAGGGTTTTCAATCAATTCCTATAACGTAATGCAACAATACATATAACATGTATAGATAGATAATTTCTTTGAAAGTAGGAGGCTTATAATGCACTGGGGCTTGCCTTAACCGAAAGAAGAGAGATCGAGGTTTGGCTTCAAGAACGGTTCCCACATCTTCTCCGGCTTTGTCGGACTGGACTTCCGACCCCTGAACGGACTCCAACTTCGGGTTCCACGCTGAAAGCCCAAGTTTGGTTTTGGTAATTAATGACACCAAGTTGCTAATGCCATGTGTTAAGTGTTTTGAGTTAGGCACAAGCAACACATGTGATGAAGGTGTATGTGGCAAGGAGTGGTGGCCACAAGATCACAAAGAGATGGTGCATGGACACGAAATGATGATCATGGTGGAGATGCACATAATATGATGGACATGATGATCAAGTGAAAGAGAAGGATCTAAGAGCGCAAGGCAAAGGTATAACCATAGGGGTTTTCCTTTTGCCGGTCTAAGATGAGTAGAGAAGTGATTGACCGGGTTTTGGATACATAGTCGACTATCAAGAGGGGCAATCACGGTTAGCTTGGAAATCAAGTGTCACTAGATCATTATCTTGAGCATATGCATTAGGATCTAGTAAAGAGCTAACATAACGCCTTGGAAAATGATTGTGAAATGCTAACACACATGCACATGGTGATTTACACATGGTGGTGTTAGCACATTTGCGAAGGCGGTGGAGTTTAAGCGGTAGAGAGGGGTTTGGGTTCGGCGGGATTCAGCGCTTTTTTGAGAAGTGAAATGCCTATTTTCTACTGTGCCAGAAGTCAGAAAAGAAACGGAGGCGAACGGAGGTCACTGTGGTGACCAAACGCTGCACCGGACACGGTCATGGCTTGACCAGCGCGTCCGGTCAGTTCATTCGGTCAGCGTACCTAGGGTGAGTGACCGGATGCTGGTTTGGCCTGACCAGCGCGTCCGGTCAGTTCACCTATGCGCAGAAGCATAGCACGTGACCGGCGTGTCCGGTCCTTCATGGGACCGGCGCATCCGGTCAAGCGTCCAGAGGGGCAGAGAGCGCAGGAGTGATGATCGGACGCGGGGCGCGTCCAGTCATGTACGATCGGACGCGTCCGGTCGTGATGGGAGCTTACTAGACTCTGACCAGACGCCAGGTAGGGCGTGTCCGGTCATACGCTAGGGCGCATCCGGTCATATGCTAGGGCGCATCCGGTCATACGCTAGAGCGCGTCCAGTCATAGCAACGGTAACTTCTGACGTGCACTGTTCATGCTTGTCCTGTAGTGACCGGACGCATCCGGTCACCTTGACCGGTGCGTCCGGTCATCCCATTTTGAACTGCGTCATCCGTAATGGCTAGCTGCGTACCCCTTCGTTATAAATAGACGTTGGCCGGGGTTTGAGGGTAACTCTTGCACATTTTAAGACCTAGAGACATACTTTGAGCTAGAGAACAACCCCTCCACTCATCTCTTTGCATAGTTGCACATCTTGAGTGAGATTGAGTGAGATTCAAGTGCATTGCTTGAGAGTTGCATTCTAGAGGCACTTGATCTTCGAGTTGCTACGGATTTCTTGTTACTCTTCCGTGTTTCCCGACACGGTAGATGGCTTGGAGCAGCGGAGGTGATTGAGCTCACAATTGGAGATTGTTGGAGCCCTCACCAAGTGTTGTAAGGGGTTCTTGATCCTTCCCCGTGGGAGTTCGCAAATTGGATACTCTAGTGAACCTCGTGGCTTGGAGGATCCCCATCTTGTGTGCAGTTGTGCGGCGCCCGCCGAGGGCTCGACTCTTGATAGTCGATTAGCTCGTGAACCGAGAAGTGGGTGTATCGCCACAACGGGGAGTAGCTTGCCGGGAAGCAAGTGAACCTCGGGATAAATTCTTGTGTCATTCTCTTCCCGAGGACTTCTCTTGTGTGATTGATTTATTGGTACTTCTCATATCTACACGGCGGTATAATTACTCAAAGCTCTTCTCTTGTATTACTTCTTGTTTCTAGCTTGTAGTTGTTGTTGTGCTTAGTGAATAGCTTTGTTATAGACTTGTGTAGGTGGCTTGCTTAATTAGTTAGAGCTAGTGCATTTGCTTCGCCACCTTTCATACTAACGTGTGGTTAAGTAATTCTTGTAGAAGTTTTAATTAGGCTATTCACCCCCCCCTCTAGCCTATTTGGACCTTACAAGTGGTATCGGAGCCGAGGCACCGTTTATTTGAGGCTTAACAACCTACGGTGAAAAAGAAATGGCTCAATTAAGCTTGCACATCAACAACACCAAGAAGGCACCTCACTTTGATGGCACAAATTATGCATATTGTAAGGTTAAGATGACCGCACACCTAAAGTCAATCAATAGAGAAGTGTGGAAGGTCACCGAAACAAAATTTGAGGTTGCTAATCCGGAAGCTCCTACACCGGTGGAAGAGAATAAGCTCCAATGCAATGACATTGTCATTAATGCTCTTCATGAGGCATTAGATGACAAGACCTTTGAGCAAGTAAAGAACATTGAGATTGCTCATGATGCTTGGGCCAAGCTAGAAGAAACATTTGAGGGCACCGAAGGCACAAAGACTGCTAAAGCATATATCTTGCAACAAAAATTTTCAAGCTTCAAGATGCAAGATGATGAGAGTGTACCGGAGATGTTTCATAGGTTGTAAGTCATTGTCAATGAGCTCAAGGCACTTGGTGAGGAGGTCAAGGACAATCAATTCTCTATGAAGTTCTTGAGAAGTCTACCCAAGAGATTTGATACATTGATCACCGTGCTAGTGAGGACTATATTGAAGGATTCAACTCCTCAACAAATATTCCAAGAAGTGATGACCGATGATTCATATAGAGAAGATGATGAGAAGGATGAGTTGGTCAAGAAGAAGAAGAAGGAAAATGAGAAGAAAGATGATGAAAAGAAGAAGAGTGTGGCATTCAAAGCCACCACATCCAAGGGCAAATCCAAGATTGAATCATCAAGTGATGAAGACTCAAGCTCTTGTGATAGTGATGATATTGATGAGAAGATGGCTCTCTTTGTCAAGCAATTTGGCAAATTTATGAAGAAGAAAGGCTATCGTGCAAGAAGGAGGAAGAACTCATCCAAGAAGAGTGAGCATACCATGAGATGCTTTAGATGCCATAGCAAGGACCATCTCATTGCAAAGTGTCCTTATGATAATGATGATGAAGATGCTGTCAAGAAGGAGAAGAAGAAGCAAGAAAAGAAGAAGAGCTCTCATAAGAAGAAGAATGATTCTTAAGTTGCTACTTGGGATAGTGATGATTCCTCAAGTGATGATGAGGATGACAACAAGAGCAAGAAGAAGGGACATGCTAGCATTGCCATCCAAGAGAAAGTCTCCCTCTTTGACACTCCATCATGCTTCATGGCTAAGGCCACTAAGGTATCTTCCAACGATGAGAGTGATCATGATAATGCTAGTGATAGTGATAGTGATGAAGAAGAATTCACTAAAGATGAACTAATCACTATGCTAGAAGATTGCACTCAACATTTTAAGGAATCTAGAAAGGAGTGCAAGGGCTTGCTTAAGGAAAAGAAAAACCTTATGCAAGAACTTGATGAGCTTAGGGCATCTTATGAGAGTCTAAAGGTAGACCATAAGAAGCTTCAAAAGTCTCACACCAAGCTTGAAGAAGCCCATTCCTCTCTAGTTGAAAAATGTGAAAACATACCAACTAATGTTGAGAAAGCTAAAACTTGCAACATAGGCATATCATGTGATATAATTAATGAATCTTTTCATAAGCCTATTGTTGTTGCTCCTACTAACCCTTCATGTAGCGCATCTACATCATCCTCATCTAGTAGTGATGGTTTCACTTGTGACTCCACACTTATAGTTGAGAATGAAAATCTCAAGAAGGAGGTAAAAGAGCTCAATCACACATTAGCTAAGGCTTTTGGTGGTGAGGACCGCTTGCTTATGTGCTTGGGTAGCCAAAGAGCTTCTCTCTACAAAGAGGGATTGGGCTATAACCCCAAGAAAGGCAAGGCCGCTTTTGCTCCTCACAAGACTCGTTTTGTGAAGAACAATGGTAGCTATTGCAAAAGTTGCAAGCAAGTTGGTCACATAGAGCAACATTGCGTGAACAAGAAATCCAATGCTAATGTATCCTCAATTAAGTTTGATTCTTTCTATATGCTTACCAAGGGTACTAATGGTGTTCATATTAAGTTCATTGGTACACCATGGATGGGCTCAAAAAGGAAAGCTATTTGGGTACCAAAGAGCTTGGTCACTAACCTTGGAGGACCCAAACAAGTTTGGGTACCTAAAAAGAATTGATCTTGTCTTGTAGGTCAATTACAAAGCTAGAGAAAGGCATTGGGTGCTTGATAGTGGGTGCACTCAATATATGACTGGGGATTCTTGTATGTTCAAATCAATTGATACAAGTCAAAATGGTGGTTTTAATGCTATCACTTTCGGCAACAACAAGAAAGGCAAGGTCAAGGGGCTTGGTAAAATTGCTATCTCAAATGACATGAGCATATCTAATGTGTTGCTAGTTGAGAGCTTGGATTTTAATCTTTTATCGGTGGCACAACTTTGTGATCTTGGCTTCAAGTGCATATTTGGTAGTGATGATGTTGAAGTCATAAGTGTTGATGGATCAAACTTGATATTCAAAGGATTTAGACATGGTAGCTTATACTTGGTTGACTTCAATGATAGTGAGACACAATTGACTTCATGCTTGCTTAGCAAATCTAGTATGGGTTGGTTGTGGCATAGAAGGCTTGGTCATGTTGGAATGAAACAATTGAACAAACTTTTGAAGCATGACTTAGTTAGAGGCTTGAAAGATGTGACTTTTAAAAAGGATAAACCATGTAGTGCTTGTCAAGCCGGCAAACAAGTTGGAAATACACATCCTAGTAAGAGTGAAATGAGCACATCAAAGGCATTTGAGCTATTGCACATGGACTTGTTTGGACCAACAACATACACTAGCATTGGTGGCAACAAGTATGGTTTTTTGATTGTTGATGACTACACTAGATATACTTGGGTGTTCTTTCTCTATGACAAGAGTGATGTTTATGATTTATTCAAGTCTTTTGTCAAGAGGGTGCAAAATGAGTTTGAGACTACCATCAAGAAGATTAGAAGTAACAATGGTAGTGAGTTCAAGAACACAAGAATTGAAGATTTGTGTGATGATTTTGGTATTGGACATCAATTCTCACCAACATACACTCCTCAATCAAATGGTGTAGTTGAAAGGAAAAATAGAACCTTAATTGATATGGCTAGATTAATGCTTAGTGAATACAATATGAGTCATTCATTTTGGAGTGAAGCCATCAACACGGCTTGCTATTGTAGCAACCGTCTCTATTGCCATGGAAAGCTTGGGAAGACACCATATGAGCTATTGAATGGAAGAAAGCCCAACATTGCATACTTTAGAGTGTTTGGTTGCAAATGCTATATTCTTAAGAAAGGCACTAGATTGAGCAAGTTTGAAAAGAAATGTGATGAAGGGTTCTTACTTGGTTATTCTACCACAAGCAAAGCATATAGAGTTTGGAATCTCACAAATGGCACCTTGGAAGAAGTTCATGATGTTGAGTTTGATGAAACCCAAGGGTCTCAAAATGAAGCTCAAAACCTTGATGATGTGAGAGGATATCAATTATCAAATGCAATAAAAAACATGGACATTGGTGATATAAGGCCAAGGCAATTTGATGATGATGATGATATTCATGTGATCAACCAAAGTGTGCAAATTGATACAAATCAAGCAAGCTCTAGTGGTACTCATGATGAAGCTCAAGTTCAAGGTCAAACAAGTGGAAGCAATCAACTCCCAATACTCCAACCTACTAGCATTGCAAGAGATCATCCATTGGACCAAATCATTGGTGGAATTCAAAGTGGTGTTCAAACTAGATCAAGGCTAGCATCCTTTTGTGAGCATTACTCATTTGTGTCACTTGAAGAACCTAAGAAATTAGAAGATGCTTTGAAAGATTCTGATTGGGTAAATGCCATGCATGAAGAACTAAACAACTTCTCTAGAAATCAAGTTTGGGAACTTGTTGGAAGGCCGAAGAACTACAATGTGATTGGTACTAAGTGGGTCTTTAGAAACAAGCAAGATCAAGATGGCATGATTGTGAGGAACAAAGCAAGATTAGTAGCACAAGGATACACTCAAGTTGAGGGTCTTGACTTTGGAGAGACATATGCACCGGTTGCAAGATTGGAGGCTATTAGAATCTTATTAGCATATGCTTATGCACACAACATCAAGCTCTATCAAATGGATGTCAAGAGTGCATTTCTCAATGGCTACATCAATGAAGAAGTTTATATTGAGCAACCTCCCGGTTTTGAAGATGATAAGAAGCTCGACCATGTTTACAAGCTAAAGAAGGCATTGTGTGGTTTGAAGCAAGCACCTAGAGCATGGTATGAGAGGTTGAGGGACTTTCTTCTCTCTAAAGGGTTCAAGATGGGAAAGGTTGACACCACTCTCTTCACCAAGAAGCTTGGAAATGACTTGTTTGTGTTGCAAATCTATGTGGATGACATTATCTTTAGATCAACTAACCAAGACTTTTGTGAAGAGTGTAACACCCCAGGTGTTTATTACCAATTAGGCAGTGGGTTTGAGCTCAAACATGATAGATTAGTGGAGATGACGATGCCAAAGTCAAACCTATGGAAATAAACCCTAACCTGAACTTGGATATTGCCCCCTTGCTTACATGTAGGCTCAATTAAAAGATATATGCTTGGGTGTGGTTATCAAAGTATCTTCACATGTCTCACATCAATAACTATCTATATTGATACCTGGAAAAGTTTCATGAAGTTCGGAATCAAGAAGTCACATGAAATGATAAGTTATATGCTTGTTTGGATTATAACTAAAAACTGCCTTACATCCCATGGGAACTAGTGTTGGGCAACATACAAATGCAATATGTGCAACACATCTTGGACACATGTGGAACACCCTAGTGGAACATGTGTAGCATGTATCTTGAAACAACCACATGAAATGACTATAGCATTTCACTTGAGTTCTATGTTTCAAGGCATGTGAGGCCTACACTTTTGTGCAACCTATGCATGGTGGGTATGTTTGGCCTCTACAACACCTTAACTACACTTAGGACACTTAATGGAACAATGTTCATATTAATCATTTTGCCTAAATGTGCTTCTAAGTGACGGTTGACCATGTATGGACCCTAGAACCCTTTTGTTTGACCATTTCAAAAGTGTGACCTAGAAGCTTTGCATGACTGTGCACCCTTTAACAAAGTTTTAGATAATTTTATAAGGAACAAACTTTGTTTAAGAGTCAAGTCATGAAAATGTGTGGAACATGCTCAAAAAGGGCCCACAAGTCAGAAATAAGGCTGATTTCAGCACTTAAGAAATTTAAAGCCCGATTTCAGTGTCTTCGACATTGACATCCCACGTTCTCGAGTTTTTACTAAGTAACTTCAATTGGTCCAAAAATGAAAGTTGGAAACAATTTGTTGGAGAACAACATGTAAAAAGTTGGGATCGATTTGACCAAGTTTGGCATTTCAAAATCCCAAAACCGAGCCCTAGCTTAACTTATTGACACTGGTGATTTGGGGACTGATTATCTCCTAATTGGTGGGTCTTATGACCATGGTGCTTAAATAAAAATTGTAGAGTATACTGAGGTGAACAACTTTGACAATTGGTCCATAGCCCAGTTTGGCCCATAGCCAGCCCAACCATTGCCTCCAAGTCAGACGGTTTCACGCACACCACGTGCTCGACGTCGGGCTCCAGTGATCGACGCGTGGCCAGGACGTGGAGACCATGCGCGGGAGGAGCTCCTACCTTGCCTCCACGCGCCCCGGCCTCTTCCAGCACAGATGCCGAGCTCCTCTCCATTTCCCCCCCACTCCCTCTGTCTCTTTGTCCGTGCTCACGCGCGCAGACCACTGTGGCCGTGTCCGCCATGGGCGCCGGAGCGGGCTCCGAGCTCGCCGCTGCCAAATCCACTACCGCGGCAGCGCCTCTATCTTCCTTCGCCGCGACCATAGCTACATCATGGCCTCCTCAATCTTGCTAACCTACCCGCGCCTTGGTAAGCCGCCGAGGTAGGGGAAATCGTCACGGTGACCGGCCGTGGCCGCCATTGCCGCTCGTGCTCGAGCTCGATGTGGGTATGCTGCCTCGGTCCACCGTTGTCCGAGCTGCGCCCCTCTGCGCGTGCGTGCTCCTCCAGGCAAGCCACCACGCTCCTCCCCGGGCCAAGGCCGTCGCCGGGGCACTGCCAGTCGCGGTGGCGCTGCTGCCGACCGCAGGCGCTCGTGGCCCCGCCTCCTCCGACCACCTCCGGTCAAGCCGCGGCCACCACCGGGTGCGCATGGATCCCCTGATGCTCGTGACGCCCTTCGCCGCCGCCGCCAGTGGCCCTCTTCGCCGGCGACCGGTCGGCCCCCAACTCCCCTGCTCTGCCGTGGGAAGCAGAGGACCGGTTCCTTTCCCCCCCGTGACTCTCTCATATGACAAGCGGGCCCGGCCGGACCATGGGGGCCCACATGTCGGTTTTAGTAATGGCAGAGACCGGGTGCACCTAGCAAAAATTCGTTAGGGTTGTTTTAATTCCGATTTTGAATTTCAATTTCATGTTAATCTTTGAAAATCTATATCTCATGATAGAAAAGTCCAAAAAATGGCAAAAGTGGACTTTTTGGAAACCTTGAGAAGAGATCTATGTAATAGAGTCATAAAATGTTATATGTTAGTAGATATTTTCTGGTGTCTTTATTTAAGCCTTAAAATTACTCTAGAAATGCCTTTAAACCTACCAGAGCAAGATCTGGAGTTTTAGACATCCAAAAATAGTGATTCTTGTTTTGTTAATTTTGTGATGACATGTACTTGCTAGGAAAAATATTAAACACCCTAGTTGTTCACTGTTTTCTTAGAGTTTTGATTTGACCTTGTTAAATAAGGAAAATTTCATTATTATTACTTGTCATTTTATATCTTGAGTTGTGATACTCCAATTGAGGTGAAGTTTTTATGGTAGGCTTGTCATGCTATGTATGTACTGTGGTATAAATTTCATGGTCATTGTTTATTGTATGCTCAAGTTATTGATTTAACTTGTTTATGGCTTAATAAATAGCTTATAAATAATATATAAATGATAAAATAGAAAATGTTGTTCCATTACCTGAGTATGATGTTTCTCTATCATATTGATTCATAATATGGCCTTGTGTTCACAGAAAATATTGAGTTTTAGGTTTAATTTGCTTTTACATGATTTATTGCAATAGCTATTGTCTTTTTCATAGAGGTTGATCTACTTGTCTAAATAGCTTGAAATTTGGACAGTAGACTTTTGAGAGCATTTGTAGACCCCTGTAATTTTGGTAGAATTTATTGAGCATCTTTATGATGTGGTCATAATTCCACCTAATTATCTAAATAAATTAAGAAAATGTATTAAAAGAAATTATTTAGTAATTGACACTATATTTTCTGATGTTCATTAGTCATGTATGAAATGTTGGTAAAGTTGGTTTTGTCCAATTATATGTTTGCAACATAAGTTAATAATTATTTCTTGCAAATGAGGTTTCTGGACAGATCTGGAAACTTGGTAAAGTTCTTCATGATAATGTGCTTTATTGTGAAACTTGTTTATACAAAAGTTGTAGATAATTTATATATCTAGCTGCTGTTAAAATTTGGGGGCATTTGACCATGTGGTTTAGGAGTTATAACTGTTGAAAGTTGGGTTACAGAATTGTTTGCTCTCTGTCTTGTTAGACTAGTTTCTGTGTTTGTGTAAATTCGACATATTAAACTTTGGAATCATGCTGTGATGATTATAAATGAAATGTAGAGAATTTCATAAGAATTCCATAATGTCTTCTTGCAAGTCATTTGGAGTTGTAGATCTCCAGTTATGATTAAATTACTTAGCTGCTGTTCTGATGCCCAGAATGTGACAATTTCTAGTTCTAGTGCTTTGATTAACTTTGCCATGCTTGTGTATTGAAGTGTGACACATGTCATTGTTGGTACTTGGTTTGGTACCCTAGGATCTTATAAGACTTGTGTCTTGATTGATGTGCTTTGCAATCTTCTATGTTATGTCTTAATGAGGATTAAGTTAATTAGCTCTAGGGTTTATGTGAACTTTGGTATGCTTGCATGATTACTTTGTTTATTGCATTTCTATGCATTCATACATATGCATTATTGCACCTCATTTAGGTACACTAGCTGAAACACGCGAAGGACCTGATATGGAGCCAAACCCGAAGATGGAGTTGGTGGATCCATTCTGAAGATAGAAGGACCGAACAAGTGTTAGACGGAGGGAATGCTCGCCAAGCGAGTTCTTCTGACATACTCTAACTTGAGTCGGATCCCAGGCAAGCCCTGGAGCATTATAAGCCTCCTATCTTCAAAGCAATTAATTCTATATATGTTATAAGTATTGTTGCATTAAGTGGTAGGAGTTGGTTGAAAACCTTGCTGCATTATATCATTCCTTGTCCAGATATATGAATCCTTGAATCCTACGTAGACTAGGATCGAGTAGATGCTTAGCCCTGCTTTAAGCGGTAGAAGTCAGGTGATTTCCTGTCACCTGCGAGATATAGGGATATTCATATATGGCACGGTTGGCTATATTTGCTATCGTGGAAAGAAACCATGTGTTAATAAAATGAAATGAGACCGGGCGGGATGATGATAGTGAAGCGACAAGGCATGGAGGTCTTGGGTGTGAATCTATCCCCGTCTGAGTCGTTTAAGGACCGATTCGCTGTACGTCCTTGAGTCATGTTGAACGCAGTCTAACACTTAGTTGGCCGGATAAGTCGTTCCGACCGCGAAGCCGAGTAATGTGATTCAGGCCGGGAATCGAATGGTAGGTTGCTTCTTGGAGGAGAGAAAGGATGTGCTTGGGGACATTGGCGTGAGACCAAGGGGGGGTTAGAGTCCCTATCACCTGGCAGAGTGTCGCCCTTGGGGTCGCGACATTATTCGGACCCGCGATTCCTGAGTCATATGAAAAGGTGGCTTGTGCGACCCTGGCAGGGGCCTGCGTGGTGAGTGTTAGAAATACCCCTCCAGCTGGATAGGAATTCGATTCGAATCGCCGTCGCTCCCGGTTAGTGAGCACTTGACTTGAGCAGCGGCAACGTAGATTCCATTAAATTGAACGGATGGTTAATTGGATCACGATGGAAAGGTTGCCTCAATTTATACCTGCTATGGTTAATATTGTTTGCTCCTAATAAAGTGAGTGCTCTAGTACAGGTTCTAATATAGATGATAGGTGAATGATAATTAACTTGATACTTAAGCATTAATGATTAATCATCTATATTAAGCTTTTATGCAAAATGTTGTCAAGCTAGCCCCACTTTATATCAGCCTTGCATGATCCTTGGTGTCACTTTATTTCTGGTTTCTGACGGGTAAGTCTAGCTGAGTACCTTCTCGTACTCAGGGTTTTATCCCCACTTGTTGCAGGTTGTGATGTATCTGGCGGCTGCAAGAGTTGGTTGGCTCCTGCCGTAGAGGCGGAGTGTGATCATGGGCATGATCCTTCTGAGCTACCTTATCTCTAATGCTTTTGTTGGAAGTCGACCATGGTACTGGCATGTATTTGAAATAAGATTTATGTTAGTTTTAAATTACTTTGCTTCCGCTACTTTTGAACTTAATTTGTAATAACTATGTTGAACTCCGATGTATATTGAATTACTTGTGAAATGATTGTAACATGTGACTTGTTATGTTGAATCACTACGATCTTGGCTTGTATGTTGGTTGGTTTGAAACTCCTCGTGATTTCATTGGACTACCGGAGTTATATGGGCTCAAGTGTGAGAATTTGATCATTTCGGTGATTGTTTTTGTACTTGTGCTCTTATAATTTGGACGGTTCCGTTACAGCTGGTATCGGAGCAAGATTCAACATTAAACTTGTCATATGTGTATTTAAAACAAAGGTTTTATTTTATAAAATCAGTTTTATCAACTTATAGTTATATATAGGTTTGTCAAATCTAAATTTTAAACCTAAGTATGCCAGTGGTCAATTTCCTTATGCCCATATAAGGATTTTTAGGTGGCTTATATAAGTACTAACTTGGGGGTTTTTCATTATGCATCTACGCCCAGGCCAAGGTATGTATGTGTGATGACTCTCCCACACTATGCTACCCGGTGTGTCAGATCAGAGGTAGCCTTCATATATGAAATAGCCATATATGTTGCTAGTTTGCTTTTATGCAACATCGCATCTACGCTCAGGTAAGTGTGAGTTGTGAGAGCATGACCGTACAAACTGCGGTCTAGGGGAGAGCTAGTTTTGGTTACTGGATTATTTACATGTTATACACATGTATATATGAAGGTACTTAATTGTGGGTGATCGAATGATTCGGGTAGTTTTGGTGCTACATGTATATATACGGGGGTATATGTACATGGAAGTACTTAGAATTTTTACTTCTCTGCTTTCATTGTGTGCTATATTGGGAAATGTTGGGCTGCAATGAAACTTTTCTGCAGGTACGCTAACCACGAATGCGTAAGTCGAATGTAGCTGACGACTAGCTATATATCGAAAGAGTGCGTGTTATGCCACCGACATAGAACGTGATCGCCACCTTAGGTTGGCAATCTTGTGAGGACGAATAGGACGAAGCATGCATCTTCATGATTGTTGCTTATTGCATGGCTATACTCTTCTCACCCTTGTTCTATATAGTGTGTAACTTGTGATCAATGTGTTACATTATCTTTCTTGTGTGAAGCTAAACAAGAATGCCTTTATGTTGTTCACCCAAGCGTTTGCCAATGTTTTAGACCTCACTTAAGTAAATTGAATTCTCATGAATGAATTAAATTGGTGTTGGTCTAAGGTAACAATGTTTAGAGCCACTAGGATGATATGTTTGCGTGCTCTCTTGTTAAGTAGAACAAAGACAAACTTTGTTTTGCTTATTAAACGTTGGCTGCTAGAGCGGTTTCTGTTGTAGTGATACTTTTATGATCATAATGGTGTTTTCTGTAGTTATAGAGAATACCAAAGTTGTAGCTAACTTACTTATCTAGCTTGTCCAAAAATTTTATGACCCTAGGTCTTATGGTTTGAGAGTTATAAATTTTTGAAGTTTGTTGTCAGAATTTGCTCATGTTCAGAACAAATCTGAATGTTTGCTTTATTTGACCTGTGTGCATATGGAATCATGTCTTGGGGATAATAGAAGAAGTGTAGTACTTTTTCTAAGCTTTCCAAAATGTCCTATAGCACTAATTGTATGGTTGTTGTCTCCAATTAGGTTCTTTCCCTTAGGAGCCTGAGCCTGTAGACTTGATGGTTAACCCTTGAATGTTTGTATCCATGCCTTTGCTTGACCAAAAGCCCAAAGTTGAGTTCTCCTATATGTTTGCATAAGCCGTGGATGTTTTCCAACCCTTTTTGTGAAGACCTTTATTGACTGACCCACCAAGTTAACTTTCATCAACGCTAGCCTTTGACCATGGTTCGTACATTGCCAGTTGTGGAGACCGTACCCAAATCCAGGTTGGACCTTCTGGTTACCTCTCCCAAAGGTTAGATAGTGTGACGCAACGTCTCTCTGCTAGGGCCTCTAAATCGTGTGCTTGCAAATTCATTCATCTACCTTGACAACCCAATCTATGCCATTTGAAATTCCTCATCGGGTGCATGTTCAGTAATGGTGTTGTGAGTAGCAATTAATGGTGCCGCGACGAAACCGAGAGCCTCCTGTGGGTGCACACACAAGGTTGTACTGCTCGGCACGCGCTGGTATCATGGTTTCTAATCGTAATCCATTGCAGAACAACACTGATGTGATTTTCACGTGACCTCCTTCCTTGATTGTTTTTCCATATCTTATCGAAAGACCCTTATATTGAACCAAAAGTAGTAAAACTTCCTCCTGAAGTTGCTAAGAGGATAACCTTTGAAGAACCGGTCACCGACATAAACATTAACAGACTGCAATAGGTGGTAGACAAATGACTTTGCTTAGTTGTCCCTATATTGACAACCACCATCTAGTGAGTAAAGTATCTCATCTCTGTTGGATAAAAAGGACACACAACATTTAATGTTGGACAAGTCACCTGTTGGATAAGAACCGATTGTCACATTACGCAAGTCTTAACCTTTGTATGCATAATAACCTTACCGTTGAGATCAGCCATCTCTGGTGAGACTCCTTATCTGCTGACTTCAATGGCAACCATCTGCTTTGTATCAACCGCAATTATTGTGATCAAGAATGAAGATTTGGAACTTTTTAGTGTTGAGAGACAACTAATTAGTTACCAATAGGAAGGTTAATCTCCAGCTAGGTAACGACCCCTTGGTGGTTACGAAAGCTATGTCTTACAAAGCAATAACCAACAATAAGTTAATCAACTGGCCAACAACTTGAGTGATATCCTATCTTCCACAGCCATTGTGACCAAGTCAATTCCGTCTTGGACAATCACACAAATAGTGCAAGGTGTTCAATCAGCCGCGGTGAAGAATTAGAGAAATGCATGCCCTAGTTTTGATCAACATCCTTGTGCCCTTAGGTGCCACAAACGGTTTGTCCATAACTATTGGACAAAGTATTGAGGAATATTTGAAAGCAATCTAAGAAGTGTCAAACAACAGATTCCTATCTTAGAGCTGCTGTTTGATCCTAAAAGGGAAGCCTCAAGGTGAAAGTTGTCCTGACAAAGTTGCTACATTGCAAGTCAACTCAACTTACAGTGCAACTAAGTCACCAAGGAAAATTTTACTCAATCGCTTGGTGGTAGACTATGCCCCGCGGTTTAGTGAATATTTATAACTTTTGTTGTCCTTAAGGCCTCGCTACATCTTTCTTTGGCAATAATTGATAATACTCACTGATCTTTGTTATCTTAAAAGTGTTCTTACCCATGAGGTTGCATCTGATTCAACCCAGATAACTGTTATCCTTGGATAAAAGAATCTTTAAGATAACTGTTGGCAGAAATACGAAGCCGACAGAGTCAGCTATCACATTCAATAACCCATCGATAGACTCAGATAATATAGTGTTGTCATCAGAGAAAGAGAACTGCACACATGGAACCTCAAGTAGTTTTCCATTAGTTGATATCGGAATGATTGAACATTTATGACCAACATAGACCCTGTCTATTGGTTAGTCAGTATCCTATAACCTCAGAGTATGTTTGTCGTCTATGATCTCACCATTTTGGAAGGTTGTACTCAAGCCATTTTGGTAGAGAACTACTTTTCAAAACCAGGTGAACATAGAGTCATTTCAACGAGCATACTTCTAAATATTTCGATCTAGTGTCAAGTTCATACGGACTATGTTGTGTTCACTAAAGAATCAGATACTTGTGAGTGGTTCACTCATGGACCAATTGATCTCTGTATAATGAGAACGAAGTACTGCGTTGTCTTGGATTCCTCCCAAAGTAACGATGCTTCATGGAAGTCAATGAAGGAAATTCTTCAGACAAATTTTACCATGAAGAGTACGTATCAGAAAGTGCCTTTGACCGAACTGTTCACCGATGTTGAAGCTTTATAGCTGAACGCTATAGCAAATGTTGGGAACTTGATAACGTGTCTCTCTTCCTTAAGAGATCTTCCATTCCGAATCTCGGGACGCGATTCTTTTAAGGGGGGAGGGCTGTAACACCCCAGGTGTTTATTACCAATTAGGCAGTGGGTTTGAGCTCAAACATGATAGATTAGTGGAGATGACGATGCCAAAGTCAAACCTATGGAAATAAACCCTAACCTGAACTTGGATATTGCCCCCTTGCTTACATGTAGGCTCAATTAAAAGATATATGCTTGGGTGTGGTTATCAAAGTATCTTCACATGTCTCACATCAATAACTATCTATATTGATACCTGGAAAAGTTTCATGAAGTTCGGAATCAAGAAGTCACATGAAATGATAAGTTATATGCTTGTTTGGATTATAACTAAAAACTGCCTTACATCCCATGGGAACTAGTGTTGGGCAACATACAAATGCAATATGTGCAACACATCTTGGACACATGTGGAACACCCTAGTGGAACATGTGTAGCATGTATCTTGAAACAACCACATGAAATGACTATAGCATTTCACTTGAGTTCTATGTTTCAAGGCATGTGAGGCCTACACTTTTGTGCAACCTATGCATGGTGGGTATGTTTGGCCTCTACAACACCTTAACTACACTTAGGACACTTAATGGAACAATGTTCATATTAATCATTTTGCCTAAATGTGCTTCTAAGTGACGGTTGACCATGTATGGACCCTAGAACCCTTTTGTTTGACCATTTCAAAAGTGTGACCTAGAAGCTTTGCATGACTGTGCACCCTTTAACAAAGTTTTAGATAATTTTATAAGGAACAAACTTTGTTTAAGAGTCAAGTCATGAAAATGTGTGGAACATGCTCAAAAAGGGCCCACAAGTCAGAAATAAGGCTGATTTCAGCACTTAAGAAATTTAAAGCCCGATTTCAGTGTCTTCGACATTGACATCCCACGTTCTCGAGTTTTTACTAAGTAACTTCAATTGGTCCAAAAATGAAAGTTGGAAACAATTTGTTGGAGAACAACATGTAAAAAGTTGGGATCGATTTGACCAAGTTTGGCATTTCAAAATCCCAAAACCGAGCCCTAGCTTAACTTATTGACACTGGTGATTTGGGGACTGATTATCTCCTAATTGGTGGGTCTTATGACCATGGTGCTTAAATAAAAATTGTAGAGTATACTGAGGTGAACAACTTTGACAATTGGTCCATAGCCCAGTTTGGCCCATAGCCAGCCCAACCATTGCCTCCAAGTCAGACGGTTTCACGCACACCACGTGCTCGACGTCGGGCTCCAGTGATCGACGCGTGGCCAGGACGTGGAGACCATGCGCGGGAGGAGCTCCTACCTTGCCTCCACGCGCCCCGGCCTCTTCCAGCGCAGATGCCGAGCTCCTCTCCATTTCCCCCCCACTCCCTCTGTCTCTTTGTCCGTGCTCACGCGCGCAGACCACTGTGGCCGTGTCCGCCATGGGCGCCGGAGCGGGCTCCGAGCTCGCCGCTGCCAAATCCACTACCGCGGCAGCGCCTCTATCTTCCTTCGCCGCGACCATAGCTACATCATGGCCTCCTCAATCTTGCTAACCTACCCGCGCCTTGGTAAGCCGCCGAGGTAGGGGAAATCGTCACGGTGACCGGCCATGGCCGCCATTGCCGCTCGTGCTCGAGCTCGATGTGGGTATGCTGCCTCGGTCCACCGTTGTCCGAGCTGCGCCCCTCTGCGCGTGCGTGCTCCTCCAGGCAAGCCACCACGCTCCTCCCCGGGCCAAGGCCGTCGCCGGGGCACTGCCAGTCGCGGTGGCGCTGCTGCCGACCGCAGGCGCTCGTGGCCCCGCCTCCTCCGACCACCTCCGGTCAAGCCGCGGCCACCACTGGGTGCGCATGGATCCCCTGATGCTCGTGACGCCCTTCGCCGCCGCCGCCAGTGGCCCTCTTCGCCGACGACCGGTCGGCCCCCAACTCCCCTGCTCTGCCGTGGGAAGCAGAGGACCGGTTCCTTTCCCCCCCGTGACTCTCTCATATGACAAGCGGGCCCGGCCGGACCATGGGGGCCCACATGTCGGTTTTAGTAATGGCAGAGACCGGGTGCACCTAGCAAAAATTCGTTAGGGTTGTTTTAATTCCGATTTTGAATTTCAATTTCATGTTAATCTTTGAAAATCTATATCTCATGATAGAAAAGTCCAAAAAATGGCAAAAGTGGACTTTTTGGAAACCTTGAGAAGAGATCTATGTAATAGAGTCATAAAATGTTATATGTTAGTAGATATTTTCTGGTGTCTTTATTTAAGCCTTAAAATTACTCTAGAAATGCCTTTAAACCTACCAGAGCAAGATCTGGAGTTTTAGACATCCAAAAATAGTGATTCTTGTTTTGTTAATTTTGTGATGACATGTACTTGCTAGGAAAAATATTAAACACCCTAGTTGTTCACTGTTTTCTTAGAGTTTTGATTTGACCTTGTTAAATAAGGAAAATTTCATTATTATTACTTGTCATTTTATATCTTGAGTTGTGATACTCCAATTGAGGTGAAGTTTTTATGGTAGGCTTGTCATGCTATGTATGTACTGTGGTATAAATTTCATGGTCATTGTTTATTGTATGCTCAAGTTATTGATTTAACTTGTTTATGGCTTAATAAATAGCTTATAAATAATATATAAATGATAAAATAGAAAATGTTGTTCCATTACCTGAGTATGATGTTTCTCTATCATATTGATTCATAATATGGCCTTGTGTTCACAGAAAATATTGAGTTTTAGGTTTAATTTGCTTTTACATGATTTATTGCAATAGCTATTGTCTTTTTCATAGAGGTTGATCTACTTGTCTAAATAGCTTGAAATTTGGACAGTAGACTTTTGAGAGCATTTGTAGACCCCTGTAATTTTGGTAGAATTTATTGAGCATCTTTATGATGTGGTCATAATTCCACCTAATTATCTAAATAAATTAAGAAAATGTATTAAAAGAAATTATTTAGTAATTGACACTATATTTTCTGATGTTCATTAGTCATGTATGAAATGTTGGTAAAGTTGGTTTTGTCCAATTATATGTTTGCAACATAAGTTAATAATTATTTCTTGCAAATGAGGTTTCTGGACAGATCTGGAAACTTGGTAAAGTTCTTCATGATAATGTGCTTTATTGTGAAACTTGTTTATACAAAAGTTGTAGATAATTTATATATCTAGCTGCTGTTAAAATTTGGGGGCATTTGACCATGTGGTTTAGGAGTTATAACTGTTGAAAGTTGGGTTACAGAATTGTTTGCTCTCTGTCTTGTTAGACTAGTTTCTGTGTTTGTGTAAATTCGACATATTAAACTTTGGAATAATGCTGTGATGATTATAAATGAAATGTAGAGAATTTCATAAGAATTCCATAATGTCTTCTTGCAAGTCATTTGGAGTTGTAGATCTCCAGTTATGATTAAATTACTTAGCTGCTGTTCTGATGCCCAGAATGTGACAATTTCTAGTTCTAGTGCTTTGATTAACTTTGCCATGCTTGTGTATTGAAGTGTGACACATGTCATTGTTGGTACTTGGTTTGGTACCCTAGGATCTTATAAGACTTGTGTCTTGATTGATGTGCTTTGCAATCTTCTATGTTATGTCTTAATGAGGATTAAGTTAATTAGCTCTAGGGTTTATGTGAACTTTGGTATGCTTGCATGATTACTTTGTTTATTGCATTTCTATGCATTCATACATATGCATTATTGCACCTCATTTAGGTACGCTAGCTGAAACACGCGAAGGACCTGATATGGAGCCAAACCCGAAGATGGAGTTGGTGGATCCATTCTGAAGATAGAAGGACCGAACAAGTGTTAGACGGAGGGAATGCTCGCCAAGCGAGTTCTTCTGACATACTCTAACTTGAGTCGGATCCCAGGCAAGCCCCGGAGCATTATAAGCCTCCTATCTTCAAAGCAATTAATTCTATATATGTTATAAGTATTGTTGCATTAAGTGGTAGGAGTTGGTTGAAAACCTTGCTGCATTATATCATTCCTTGTCCAGATATATGAATCCTTGAATCCTACGTAGACTAGGATCGAGTAGATGCTTAGCCCTGCTTTAAGCGGTAGAAGTCAGGTGATTTCCTGTCACCTGCGAGATATAGGGATATTCATATATGGCACGGTTGGCTATATTTGCTATCGTGGAAAGAAACCATGTGTTAATAAAATGAAATGAGACCGGGCGGGATGATGATAGTGAAGCGACAAGGCATGGAGGTCTTGGGTGTGAATCTATCCCCGTCTGAGTCGTTTAAGGACCGATTCGCTGTACGTCCTTGAGTCATGTTGAACGCAGTCTAACACTTAGTTGGCCGGATAAGTCGTTCCGACTGCGAAGCCGAGTAATGTGATTCAGGCCGGGAATCGAATGGTAGGTTGCTTCTTGGAGGAGAGAAAGGATGTGCTTGGGGACATTGGCGTGAGACCAAGGGGGGGTTAGAGTCCCTATCACCTGGCAGAGTGTCGCCCTTGGGGTCGCGACATTATTCGGACCCGCGATTCCTGAATCATATGAAAAGGTGGCTTGTGCGACCCTGGCAGGGGCCTGCGCGGTGAGTGTTAGAAATACCCCTCCAGCTGGATAGGAATTCGATTCGAATCGCCGTCGCTCCCGGTTAGTGAGCACTTGACTTGAGCAGCGGCAACGTAGATTCCATTAAATTGAACGGATGGTTAATTGGATCACGATGGAAAGGTTGCCTCAATTTATACCTGCTATGGTTAATATTGTTTGCTCCTAATAAAGTGAGTGCTCTAGTACAGGTTCTAATATAGATGATAGGTGAATGATAATTAACTTGATACTTAAGCATTAATGATTAATCATCTATATTAAGCTTTTATGCAAAATGTTGTCAAGCTAGCCCCACTTTATATCAGCCTTGCATGATCCTTGGTGTCACTTTATTTCTGGTTTCTGACGGGTAAGTCTAGCTGAGTACCTTCTCGTACTCAGGGTTTTATCCCCACTTGTTGCAGGTTGTGATGTATCTGGCGGCTGCAAGAGTTGGTTGGCTCCTGCCGTAGAGGCGGAGTGTGATCATGGGCATGATCCTTCTGAGCTACCTTATCTCTAATGCTTTTGTTGGAAGTCGACCATGGTACTGGCATGTATTTGAAATAAGATTTATGTTAGTTTTAAATTACTTTGCTTCCGCTACTTTTGAACTTAATTTGTAATAACTATGTTGAACTCCGATGTATATTGAATTACTTGTGAAATGATTGTAACATGTGACTTGTTATGTTGAATCACTACGATCTTGGCTTGTATGTTGGTTGGTTTGAAACTCCTCGTGATTTCATTGGACTACCGGAGTTATATGGGCTCAAGTGTGAGAATTTGATCATTTCGGTGATTGTTTTTGTACTTGTGCTCTTATAATTTGGACGGTTCCGTTACAAAGAGTTTGGAAATATGATGGCTAATGAGTTTGAGATGTCTATGATTGGAGAGCTTAGTTACTTCCTTGGACTTCCAATCAAACAAATGAAGAATGGCACTTTTGTAAGTCAAGGGAAGTACATCAAGGACATGATCAAGAAGTTTGGATTGCAAGATGCTAAGCCAATGAGTGGTGGTACTAATGATCAATTGGGTATTGATGATAGTGGAAACATGGTAGATCAAAAGCAATACTGGTCTATGATTGGAAGTTTGCTCTATGTCACCGCTTCTAGGCCGGATGTGATGTTTAGTGTGTGCAAGTGTGCAAGATATCAAGCTTCACCTAGAGAAAGTCACTTGAAAGCAACCAAGAGGATATTAAGATATCTTAAGGGCACTCATGATGTTGGATTATGGTTTCCAAAGGGATCTAATTTTGAGTTGATTGGATATTTGGATTCCAACTATGGTGGTTGCAAGATTGATAGAATGAGCACAAGTGGCACTTGTCAATTGCTTGGAAGGTCTCTTGTTTCATGGTCATCAAAGAAACAAAATAGTGTTGCACTATCTACCGCCGAGGCCGAATATATTAGTGCCGGTAGTTGTTGTGCACAATTGCTTTGGATGAAGGCCACCTTGAATGATTTTGGAATCAAGTTCAAGAATGTGCCATTGTTTTGTGACAATGAAAATGCTATCAAGATGACACAAAATCTGGTTCAACATTCAAGAACGAAGCACATTGACATAAGGCATCACTTCATAAGAGACCATCAACAAAAGGGTGATATTAGCATTGAGAGCATTGGCACCGAAGATCAACTAGCTGACATATTCACAAAGCCACTTGATGAGAAAAGATTTTACAAGTTGAAGAATGAATTGAACATACTTGACTTCTCCAACTTGAAATGAGTGCACCCCCACATTCTTATATGACATGCCTCTCCTTCGACATAGCAAGGTAAAGTTGGTTGGCATATCATTCATACTTTGCTAAGGACATGTTTAGAACATATAAACATATTTGCATGACCAATAGGCTCATTCATGAAAATCAAATGATTTTGATGTATATATGGTACCACTATTGCTTCTATGTTTGATTGATCTAATGGTAGCATATGACATGTTTGTGGGCTTGCAAACCTAGTGTTGAATCTAGTAAACGAGCTCATGATGTGTAATTCAACATGGTCAAGATAACCCTTATACTTTATGAGGTGTGAAAAAGCTTGTCCTTGGATCAAACCGAATTACATATTCTAGGCAAGTGATCTAGATTGAACCATAATTTGGACTCACTCATATTGATTGACTTATCTCTCACTAAAATTGGCACCTTTTTGGTGATTGTTGACAAAGGGGGAGAGAAAAGTTACAAAGATATTGCAAAGAGGGAATAAGATATAATAAGGGGGAGAGAAAAGTCACAAAGATAAAAAGTTAAGTTACAAAGGGGGAGAAAGGGATCAATTAAAATTGAGCACACAAGTAGGGGGAGCAAGCTCATGAATTATTTGTTGCATTTATATGTACACTAACATGATGATGTGTTGCATTGCAAATTTAATTTCGATATTCATGATTGAATGGTGTTTGCTAGAAATAGAACTTGAATGATGATTTGTTGAGAGTAGCTTTACAAGCGGTATCTAGACACCTTTGCTTATAATGTTGATCTCACAGGGTACTTTAGTGTTTATGATCTTTACAAGTGATGTATTACAAATGGTGTCTAGCTACATCGATGCTAAGGATGGTATATAAAGGCAAATCCGATTGGTTTCACGCTTCAAACGTCCATTCTATATACCTTAGCATCAATTTGATAGTAGTAACTCTCCTAAAATTCAAATCCATACATATGTGCATAATTGAACCAAACTCGTGGAAGCACATATGTAGGGGGTGCTAATACTATCGAAATTGAAAATTTGATTTCATTTCATATCTTTGTGATGGTTGTCATCAATTACCAAAAATGGGGAGATTGAAAGCCCAAGTTTGGTTTTGGTAATTAATGACACCAAGTTGCTAATGCCATGTGTTAAGTGTTTTGAGTTAGGCACAAGCAACACATGTGATGAAGGTGTATGTGATAAGGAGTGGTGGCCACAAGATCATAAAGAGATGGTGCATGGACATGAAATGATGATCATGGTGGAGATGCACATAATATGATGGACATGATGATCAAGTGAAAGAGAAGGATCTAAGAGCGCAAGGCAAAGGTATAACCATAGGGGTTTTCCTTTTGCCGGTCTAAGATGAGTAGAGAAGTGATTGACCGGGTTTTGGATACATAGTCGACTATCAAGAGGGGCAATCACGATTAGCTTGGAAATCAAGTGCCACTAGATCATTATCTTGAGCATATGCATTAGGATCTAGTAAAGAGCTAACATAACGCCTTGGAAAATGATTGTGAAATGCTAACACACATGCACATGGTGATTTACACATGGTGGTGTTAGCACATTTGCGAAGGCGGTGGAGTTTAAGCGGTAGAGAGGGGTTTGGGTTCGACGGGATTCGGCACTTTTTGGAGAAGTGAAATGCCTATTTTTTACTGTGCCGGAAGTCGCAAAAGAAACGGAGGCGAACGGAGGTCACTGTGGTGACCGGACGCTGCACTGGACGCGGTCACGGCTTGACCAGCGCGTCCGGTTAGTTCATTCGGTCAGCGTGCCTAGGGTGAGTGAACGGACGCTGGTTCGGCCTGACCAGCGCGTCCGGTCAGTTCACCTGTGCGCAGAAGCATAGCGCGTGACCGACGCGTTCGGTCCTTCACGGGACCGGCACGTCCGGTCAGGCGTCTAGAGGGGCAGAGAGCGCAGGAGTGATGATCGGACGCGGGGCGCGTCCGGTCATGTACGATCAGACGCGTCCGGTCGTGATGGGAGCTTACGGGACTCTGACCGGATGCCAGGTAGGGCGCGTCCGGTCATACGCTAGGGTGCGTCCGGTCATACGCTAGGGTGCATCCGGTCATACGCTAGTGCACGTCCGGTCATAGCAACGGTAACTTCTGACGCGCACTGTTCACGCTTGTCCTGTAGTGACCAGACACGTCCGGTCACCCTGACCGGTGCTTCCGGTCATCCCGTTTTGAACTGCGTCGTCCGTAACGGCTAGTTGCGTACCCCTTCGTTATAAATAGACGTTGGCCGGGGTTTGAGGGTAACTCTTGCACATTTTAAGACCTAGAGACATACTTTGAGCTAGAGAACAACCCCTCCACTCATCTCTTTGCATAGTTGCACATCTTGAGTGAGATTGAGAGAGATTCAAGTGCATTGCTTGAGAGTTGCATTCTAGAGGCACTTGATCTTCGAGTTGCTATGGATTTCTTGTTACTCTTCCGTGTTTCCCGACACGGTAGATGGCTTGGAGCAGCGGAGGTGATTGAGCTCACAATTGGAGATTGTTGGAGCCCTCACCAAGTGTTGCAAGGGGTTCTTGATCCTTCCTCGCGGGAGTTCGCAAATTGGATACTCTAGTGAAGCTCATGGCTTGGAGGATCCCCATCTTGTGTGCGGTTGTGCGGCGCCTACCGAGGGCTCGACTCTTGATAGTCGATTAGCTCGTGAACCGAGAAGTGGGTGTATCGCCACAACGGGGAGTAGCTTGCCAGGAAGCAAGTGAACCTCGGGATAAATTCTTGTGTCATTCTCTTCCCGATGACTTCTCTTGTGTGATTGATTTATTGGTACTTCTCATATCTATACGGTGGTATAATTACTCAAAGCTCTTCTCTTGTATTACTTCTTGTTTCTAGCTTGTAGTTATTGTTATGCTTAGTGAATAGCTTTGTTATAGACTTGTGTAGGTGGCTTGCTTAATTAGTTAGAGCTAGTGGCTTCGCCACCTTTTGTACTAACATGTGGTTAAGTAATTCTTGTAGAAGTTTTAATTAGGCTATTCACCCCCCTCTAGCCTATTTGGACCTTACACATGCCCAGCGAGACTTCGCTCGAGACATGATTCTCGGCACACCTATTGCATGTATATGCACCTAATGAATTTCATGTATACACCAAGGATAACATGGTGATTTATGAACATGCATGAATGATGTGAAGATGGATGTAATGACATAGCAACATCGTAAGCACAAAACCAAGTTATGTGGTGCTCTATTAAAATCACTTCAAACTTATGTGCAAATTTCCTCTCTGGTATTAATATGTTTGAACATCTCTAAGAAACCACTAAGTGCCACAAGGTTAAGACTAAACACACACATAACAAGATTTCAACAATTTAACATTTCAAATAAGTTATCAGCAGTAGCTAAGAACATTCATAACTGGAGTTCTACAAATCCAAATGACTTGCAAGAAGACATTCTGGAAATCTTATAAAATGTTCTACAATTCACTTTCAGACCTCAACACTTAATTCTAAAGTTTACCTACTCGAAATTCTAAATTTCCAAAAATCTATCCTCTCCAAACAGAGAACAGTCATTTCTGGACAGCCACTTTAAATAGTTATAACTCCTAGACTACTAGGCCAAATGCCACCAAATTTTGACACAAGCTAGTTTAACAAGTTTACTACTACTTTGGTATTCACAAGTTTCCTAGCAAACACATTTATCAAGGTTAAAACCCAAAAAATGCTACCAGCTGTCCAGAGAACCTAGAAATGTGAAAATTAAATATTTATTCATGTGTCAAACTACCCTTATGACCAAACTAATGATGCTACTAGTTGACACATGACCAAAAACCACCAGAAAATAAGGTGTGCCAACCCAAGATATTTATTTTAACCCCTTTCTTAATTTACTTAATTAATTAAGTGGAAAATTAAACTTATATGCAAGCTGCTTAGAAACTTTTATAAAAATTACAGGAGGATCTCTGTCCTACTAGGAGGCTACTGTAAAAATTTGAACTAAAGTTATTCATAGAAACTCCCTACATAAAATTCACAAGCCAAAAAGGCTGATTTTTGCATAATTAATAAATCACATTGAAAAGTTTCAAACAATAGAAACCATATTTTCTTAGCAACCTTATGGTACCAGGACACTCTCCATAAAATTTCGTGAGCATTGCACATATAGAAAAATTACTAAAATTCATTCAAGTATTTTCTAATATAACATGATAGTATTATAACTTGAAAAGTGTTCAAGTACTAGTACTCCAATTTTTACTAGAGCTAGCACATACATAAACTAACGTACCCACCAAATTTCATAATTTTTGGAGCAATACAACTCAAGTTATCCATTTAACAATTTTGCATTCAATTTAAAACACATTTCAAAACCCTAATTAATTCTTGTAGAAAATAAACATGACACATGCATTTGATATTTTTCCTAAATACTACACTTTATCTAGAGTCCAACAAAATTTGGATCACATCAAATGGATCTATAAAATAGGAGATAAAAATTCTACAACAAGGCATATAGATCTATGAAATAAATAAAAGAAAACACAAAATAAAATCCTGAATGCTACCGCAACTGGGTCGGCCCGGCTTGCCAGTGCGGCCTGCTAAGGGTCTTCCTGTCCGCGTGGGCATCTGCCAAGCAGGACCCGCCGTCAGAGAGAGAGAGAGGCAGGGGCACGGCGAACTGCGCGCTCCGGTGAGCTCAAGCTCGTCGGAGGGGAGCTCTCCTAGGAAACCGAGCCCACCCTCGTGATCTCCGTCAAGCAATGCATCGATTCGTGTAGGTATGGTGGATTGGGTTGGAGCGGAAGGAACTCGCCGTCGCGAGCGGCAGATGGTGGGGGTCCGGTGACGGTGCGCCACCAACGGCGAGGCCGCACGACCACACCAGAGCTTGGTATTGGCTTCACCACTCTGAGGCAGATCTATTAAGCTAGAAAAGGGAGGTTGCGAGAGACTCTATCCACCCCGGCCATGGAGCACCCCAACTCTGGCGAGGGGTCACCCATGGCGGCAATGGTGGAATCGGCCAAGAGGCCCTTACCACGGCTTGGTTTGCTAGACCAAAGGGTGGAGGAGATAGCAGGCAGTGTGCTGAAGCTTCAGACGGAGGGGATTAGGCAATGCCGTGACAACACGACCGGCCGAGCTCATCGGAGGTCACGGCAGTGAGGGAGGCGGCGTTTTTCTGCCTCAGGCGCGCGCGGGGAGGGAGGGAAATGGCAGGGCGAGGTCGGGAAGGCAGCTGGGGCACCTTCTACGTGCTGAGCAGCTGGCCAAGGCGCCAGGTCACGCGCGGCGCGTGGAGGACACGCGGTGGCGATGGCCTGCAACTGTTAGCCACCCACGCTCTGAACGTCTGAATGAGGCCGGCAATGGTGACTTACAAACAAACTTCAATGCTCTAGAGCTCCCAATCTAGGCCGATTTGATGAAAACCGTAATTAACAAATTTGTAGATCTATGTGAGGGCTTCAATTTTGTCAATATGGACTTGAGCTAGTTCGACCTAGATTTGAAACTATAGAGCCCTAAAGAGAGGTACCTTGAAACTAAAATGCACCCTAACTGTTACTAACCTTAGAAATGATAGAAGATGTCTCAATTAGTGGAGATGGCCATATATATATAGAGAGCCACATGGGCTATATGGGCCTATAGGATGGGCCTTGATATACACTTAACACCCCCTTCAAACTCAAGGTGGAAGCGGAGGATCTAAAGCATTGAGTTTGATCAAATGAAGCCGATGTTGCTCTCAAGTTTGGGCTTTCTTGAAAAATCAGCCAGTTGCAGCTTAGAGGGTACATACTGAAGATCAATTGTCTTCTGATGACAGTGAGAACGAGTGAAAAGACACCAATATGCTTAGTAAGCTCAAGTTTGATAGGGTCATTGGCAATTTGTATGGCTCCAGTGTTATCGCACAAAAGAGGTGTGGGTGCATCACAAGAGATACCAAAATCAGTGAGTAACCATCGAAGCCATACAATCTCTACAGTGGTAGTAGCCAGTGCTCGAAGTTCTGCTTCGGTACTAGAGCGAGAGACAGCAGCTTTATTCTTGGACTTCCATGCAAGAGAAGAACCAAGAAGAATGCAATAGCCTGTGATAGAGCGGCGATCCAAATTTTGTTGGACTCTAGATAAAGTGTAGTATTTAGGAAAAATATCAAATGCATGTGTGATGTTTATTTTCTGGAAGAATTAATTAGGGTTTTGAAATATGTTTCAAATTGAATGCAAACTTGTTAAATGGAAAACTTGAGTTGTATTGCTCCAAAAATTATGAAATTTGGTGGGTATGTTTGTAACACCCCTGGTGTTAGTTAGCCTCATAATGCATTCATAATGCATGATGATGGCATGACATTACCATAAGCATCGTCATTTCATGTGTATCCTTGTTTGAAACATGACCTTGCAACATTGTGGTTTCTATGTGCTTCCTTTATGTGTTGCTAGGGTTTTTGTATAGATGACATATGTGATGCTATTGTGTGACTCGAGGGCTTGAAAACATCTCTGATATGTTAGTGGAGCAAAATGAGCTAGGGTCTATATTCATGTTTTGACCAAAATCCAATTTGACTAGGTTTGACCCTAGTTTGACCATAGCATTGATCTACTTTGACCGATTTAAAAGTGGTATCTAGAGGTCTTGCATGGTTGTGCAACCCTTTACCAAAGTTGTAGGAAATTTATCAAGTAACAAAAGTCTTAATATAACCATCTCATGAAAATGGCTAGAACCTGCTCAAACAGGGCCCACAAGTCATAAATCTATGATGTTTCAACACTTGAAATTTTTCTAAGTCCTTGACTAACTTACAGTTCACTGAACCTTACTTTGGAGTCCTATATCTCTATGACTGTGCCGATCTAGCTCGAGCCCCAATTGGCAAAGTTGAAGATCTCGTGTATCTCTACAACTTTGTAAACTATGGCATGACCTAACTCGAGCTGGTTTAGGAGTTAAACCTTGACCAAAATCGGCTGTCAGTCATCACTGGACAACACAGTTTTCATATGACCTACTTTGGAGAGATGTAACTCCCAAATTAAGCCGAACTAGTCCAAGATCTTATTGACAATAGTGTAGTACACCTGTAGCTCTACCATTTTGTTGTTGGTGCTTCTCGCTAAATCCGGCTGGATTAGGTGCTAGAGGGTCGTGTTTGAGGCAGTTTCAGTCGGTTTTTCGTCTGAATGGAGACGGAGGGGAAGGTGCAGTGGCCGACCGGGCTTAGGCCTTGCTCGCCACTTGGCAAGCCATACACCGGCGCGTGTCCACTGACTAGGCCACGATGTTCTACATGGCTGCCACGGTGCCCTGGAAGCGTCCTTCTCGCCCGCACTCGCTCCATTTCCCTCCCTCGCCCTTGCCGCGCTCGCCTGGGCGGAGCACCGAGGCGCCCCCACCACCGCGAGCTCGCCGAGCTCATGAGCTGCTGCCGTCGCACCTCTGCCCCATCCCAGCTGCACGAAGCCCCACCTTAACCCCTTCCACCTCGCCATCCCCTCCGTGGAGCCACCCGAGCACCGACAAGGCCGCATTGCTCGGTTCGCCGCCGCGGTGACCTCGCCGGAGCTCCTCCGCACGAGCGCTCGCCATGGTCCCACCTCTCCATAGCACCTCCGTGCATGTGCTTGTGTGCAATGGAGTCGCCTAGACGTCGTGCAGCTAGGAAGCCCCTCACCGGTGACCGCCATGCCTCCTACCGCCGGCACGCCGCCACCAGATCACCGCCGCCGGCCGCTCACGCTGGCAAGCATCTCCGGTGGCCCTACGCTCCACTCCAACCCATCCCGCTACTCGCCTGGGTGAGTAGAGCACGCTGGTGCCCTCACCGGCGCCCGAGAACTCGTCGGCGGCGAGTTACCGCCGGCGACCCACCATCCTTTGCTCGGTGTGAGCATGACGGCCGGGGCCCGCCTGTCAGCGCAGGATTCCCTCCCCCATTCGGTTGGTTGGGCCTCGGGTGGGCCGGCGACCGGGCTATGTGAACGGGCCGGCTCAGTAGAGTAGGAATTTGTTTTCCGTTTTATTCATTTATTTGATCCATGTGCAAACTTCAAAAATAGGTATCTCCTGTTCTAGAGGTCCAAATAAGGTGCTTTAAATTTTGGTGTGCTCTACATAATGCCTAGTTTATTATAAAAATATAATGTGTGCCATGTTTTGTGATGAAATAAATAGTTATTAATTATATCTTTTATTCATGTAGAAAAAGGAGAAAATGATATCTCTTTCTGTGAAGCTCCAAATGACATGAAATTTTTATAGTGAACTTCTCATACCATGAATAGCTTATGGTTAAAGTTTCATGCAGTTTGGATATGGTTTGGTGGAGTTATATAATTATCTTGTTTGCTTGAATGGATCTTGTGTGAATTTTCAGAATTTTTCTATAGATCCAGTAAGGGTGAAACTTGGTGAATGTTGTTCTTATATTAGAAGGATGCTAGAAAAAATATGAAATCTGTTGCTTGTACTTTTCCATAGGGTTTCCTATTTGTGCTAGATATAGACATGTCATCTGTTATTTTGGATATATCAAGTTCTGCTCATCCAATTGATTGGAAATTTTTATGGTAGCCTATGTGAAGCATTAGGTGGCTACTGTAATTTTTGTAGATTTTTGTATATAGTTTTACTATATGTTTCTTTAATCACCTAATTAACTAAATAAATTATAAAAGAATATTAAATAATTTATTTAGAAGTTGGCACTATACTTTCTGATGTTCCTTTGGTATGCACAACAAGTTGGTAAACTTGGTTTGGTCCAATTGTGCTTTTGAAGCGTCACTAATTATTTAATTTAGTGAAGCTGCCATTTCTGGACAGATTTGCTAGTTAAGAGAATTAACCTATGTTAGTGATGTTTTCATGCTTGGTGATCTATAGCAAAGTTGTTTAGAATTTCATGAACTAGTTGCTGGTAAATTTTGGTAGCATTTGGACTTATAGTTTAGAAATGACAGCTGTTCCACGCTGGGTTCAGTTTTGGAAGTGCTCTCTGTCTTTTAGAACAGATTCTGTATGTATGCTATTTTAACTTGGTAAATGATGAAATCATGCTTATATGTTTATAAATTAAATATAGACAATTTCATAAGCTTTCCAAAATGTCCTCTTGCAAGTCATTTGGATTGGTAGAACTCCAGTTATGAATGTTCTTAGCTACTGCTGATAACTTGTTGGAAATGTCAAATTGCTGGAATCTTGTTATGTGTGTGTTTAGTCTTAACCTTGTGGCACTTAGTGGTTTCTTAGAGATGTCCAAACATGTTAATACCAGAGAGGAAATTTGCACCTAACCTTGAAGTGATTTGATTAGAGCGCCTTATGACTTGGTTTATGCTAATGATGTTGCAATATCATTACATTCATCTTCACATCATTCATGCATGTTCAAAAATCATCATGTCATCCTTGGTGCATACATGAAATTCATTGGATGCATATTCATGCAATAGGTGTGCCAAGAATCGTGATATGAGCAAAGTCCCGCTGGACATGGAACCTGAAGTTGGAGTCCGTTCTGGAGCCGGAGGTCCAGTTCGACGAAGCCGGAAAAGACGTGGGAACCGTTCTTGAAGCCGAACCTTGATCTATCTTCTTTCGGTTAAGGCAAGCCCCGGAGCATTATAAGCCTCCTACTTTCAAAGCAATTATCTATCTATACATGTTATATGTATTGTTGCATTACGTGATAGGAGTTGGTTGGAAACCCTTGCTGCATTGATAACACTCCTTGTCCAGCAATTCGAACCTTGAATCCTAAGTAGACAGGATCGTATCTATGCTTAGCCCTGCTAAATTAGACCGGTAGAAGTCAGGTGATTTCCTATCACCTATGAGATATAGGGCTTTATCAGGTCATGGTTGGCTATATTTGCTATCGTGGAAGTGAACCATGTGTAATAAAATGAAATGAGACCGGGCGGGATGATGATAGTGAAACAGCAAGGCATGGAGTTCTTGGGTGTGGATCTATCCCCGTCTGTGTCGATTAAGGACCGAGACCTGGAGCCTTCTATGTCATTTTGAACGCATGCCTAACATTTAGTTGGCCGGCCTGAGGTTGCCGACCGTGAAGCCTAGTAGCTCAACTCAGGCTGCGAAGTCGAAAAGTGAAAGTCGCCTCAGAAGGGAGCCAGAGGGTCCAAGGGCAGGTGAGTTAAAAGTCCTGGCCACTGGTATCCCCGAGAACACAGCGCTATTTGGGCCCACCCTGAGTTGTACCAAAGGTTATCTATGGCTGCCTTTAGCGGGGTTTGCCAGGTGAGTGTCAGGAATACCCCCCTCAGCTGAGTTGGAATCGATTCGAGTCGTCGTCTCTCCCGGATAGTGAGAAACTTGACTGGTTATCTCCAGCGTAGATACACTAATTATTAATGATGGTTCGGAATTGATGATAATGATGATGATAGCCTTATTATACCTGCTATGGTTAATATTGTTTGCTCCTAATGAAGTGATTGCTCTAGTACAGGTGCTAATCTAGATGACAGGTTAATGATTATTAACTCAATGCGTAAGCATTAATGATTACTTATCTGTAATAAGCTTTTTTGCAAATGAGTCAAGCTAGCCCCACTAATATAAGCCTTGCATAATCCTTGGTGTCACCTTTGTTTCTGGTTTTTGACGGGTAAGTCTAGCTGAGTACCTTCTCGTACTCAGGGTTTATTCCCACCTGTTGCAGGTAACAGATTCGTACTTGTTGCTGCAAGTATTGTCTTCGCCATGTGGGCGTGAAGACTAGACCATATGGGCATGGTCTCTGTAGTATCTCTTCTGGTATGCTTTTGCAGGATGTGACTATGTACTGGCAGTATTTGATTTTAAATGGTTTCAGAAATTATGTTGCTTCCGCTAATCTTTATTTTAGTTTTGTAATAAAATTATTTGTACTCCGATGTATGAGAGCTACTTATGAACTGTTGTAACAAGTGTTGTGTTATGTTGAATCACTACGATCTGGTTGCTCTCGGTTTGGTTTGAAATCCCTCGTGGTTTTGTGGACTATCGGAGTTATATGGGCTCAAGTTTGAGAATTTAATCGTTTCGGCGATTGTTTTTGAACTTGTGCTCTTATAATTTGGACGGTTCTGTTACAGCTGGTATTGGAGCAAGATTCAACAGTAAACACATCATTTGTGTATTTAAACAAAAGCTTTTGTGAAAAATCTTAATTCTAATCTAAAGAGTGCCAGTGGTCATATCCTATATGCCCAAATAAGGTCTACTAGGTGGCTTACTAAGGTACTAACTTGGGGGTTCTTGCTTGTTTTCTGTTTCGTTGTCCATACGGCGTGCTATTGTATGGATGCCATCCACTTGGGTGGTAATGTATGGATCAAAATACCTCTACGCCCTGGTAAGTGGGAGTTGTGAGAGCATGACCGTCTAACCGTCGGTCTAGGGGAGAGTAGTTGTGGTTACTAGCATACTTACATGTTTAATCATGTGATTATGAGAGTACTTAATTGTGGGTATATCTGACGGGTAGCTTTGATACTGAAGTATATACATCGGGGGATGTATGTATGGAAAGTATTTAGTTTACTGCTTTCTTGTGTGCTATATTGGGAAGTGTTGGGCTGAAATGCAAATTTATGCAGGTACACTAACAACGTTTCCTGTAGAGCGACTAGTTATCGTTATTGAGAGGACGTGTGTATGCCACCGAATTATACGCTAGAAATTTTAAATTCTTCCTAGGTTTGTGAGGACGTACGATTCGTGCATGCACCATGTTCGCATCATACATTGCATTCTGCATTACTCCCTCCCTTATAAATTGCTTATCCCATTCTTTCAAAACTTCTTTCCTCCAAATAGTTGTCCCATAAATAGTTGCATTTCTTTCATGAAGAATTGTGATAGTCAACCAACCTAGTGGAGTGGTCAGTAGTGTCAGCCTTGAAACCAAATTCATACCTGGCCCGAAAAGGAAAGCAAGATACAATTTCAAGATGTATCTCCTCGAGTTGGGATGTGTTTTCATCTGCAACTCGCCTCTCCATTGCTTCTACCCTTGTATCCATCCTTGTTTGCTACCCTCTCTTTGGATGATACTATTTCTACACGCCTAATTCCTGACACGTGAGGATTCCTCATGGGTGTGTGTTCGGTAATGGTATTGCGATTAGTACTCCATGGTGCCGTGACGAAACCGGGAGCCTCCTGTGGCGCGTGACACAAGGTTGTGCTGCTCGGCACGCGCAGGTATCAAGGATTGCTAGTCATGATCCATTATGGAGCTACACCAATGTGTTATCTTCTCGTGAACCTTTTTCCTTGGCTGTCATTCCCTATCTTGTTAGAAAATCAGTACCTCAAACCAAGAGATTTCCTTCTGCTAAGATTAGAATTTGGATAGTTGGATATAATCTCTTCCTCCTACCTATATAATTCGTCAGCAGCCTTCCGACGTCATCAACGCTTACTAGTTTCAACTACTTGCAGATGTCTTGTCAGCTTCGCTCTAGCAGTCGGAGTCGTGGCAATATAGGACTGTCATTGTCTCCTTCGCAACCTACCTCTGCTGAGTTGCTGCAAATGCTTGCCAAAAGTTAGCGTGTCTTGGATGAGAGTGTCAGAAACCATGTCCATCAGGAACCTGAGCCTACCCAGTACAACAACTATAAAGATTTCTTAGATACTGAGCCTCCTATTTTTTGAGAAGCAGAAGAACCACTTCAAGCAGACGAATGGTTGAACACTATCGAACAGAAGTTTCGTGTGCTCAAGGTGGTAGATGATATGAAAACAGAATATGCTTCGCAACAGTTGCAAGGACCTGCAGGTGTTTGGTGGTGTCACCATCGGAGTACCCTGCCTGAGAATATGGAAGTAGTTTGGGACCAGTTCAAGGAAGCATTTCGGGGACATTATATTCCTGCTGGTCTCATGGCAATCAAGCACACCGAGTTTATGAAGCTCACTCAAGGAGACAAAAGTGTAATAGAATATCTACATGCTTTCATCAACTTGTCAAGATATGCTCCGGAATTTGTTAATACGGAAGTTAAGAAGATTGCAAGTTTCAAAAGAGGGTTGTGTCCTAAATTGATGAAGGCCATGTGCAATAGCAAGTGTGCAACTTTCAACGAGTTTGTCAGTGATACTATCCTTTAAGAGAACTGTAATGTTGTGTATGCTGCTTCTAAGAGCCAAGAGAAATCTCATGAATCTAATGCACCTACGACCCATACTCTGGTGGTGATTACACCTCAGTATTATTTGCCTGACATATCTACTAGATATCACCCATATCAGAAACAGGATCCGGTCAAGAGGAGCAGTATTAAGAAAGGAAAGCCTAAGGCACCGCCAAGTAACTGACCATGTTGGAATTGCAAGATGTCAGGTCATTGGGCCAGAGATTGTCCTCTTCCACAGAAGGAATCAAATGATAATAATGTAGATGTGTGTAAAGGGTATGTTCGTTACACCACGGTGGAATCCATTCCTACGGGTGAGATTATCACTGCCGGTGCATTTTTAGTAAACCAACATCCTGCAATTGTGTTGTTCGATTTAGGTGCTTCTCACTCTTTTATCAGTTCAACATTTGCAACCAAGCATGGTATGAAGATCGTTACTTTGGATAAGAGTGGTTATAATATTAGTGCTGCCGGGAATAATATTTCAACCAACCAGTTGGTCTTAGGAGCAAAGATCGAGATAGAAGGACGTTTGTATGATCTAGATCTCATGGTATTACCAGGATTGGGCCTAGATGTAATCTTAGGTATGAAGTGGATGAGTGGAAACAGTGTTCTGATCGATACCTCTACGAGAGTGGTTATGTTGAGGGATTCAAAAGATCAACAAGCTTTTCTAGTGCAACTTCCTAGAGACATTAGTCCTCAGACTATAGTTAACGCTATGATAGCAAAAGCAAAAGAGATTGCAGAAGTTCTGGTAGTGTGTGAATTTCTAGATGTTTTTCCCGATGAATTGCCAGGATTACCTCTAGATCGTGATGTAGAGTTTAAGATTGAGTTAATTCCGGGTACCGCACCAATTTCCAAAAGACCGTATAGAATGCCGCCGAATGAGTTAGCTGAACTCAAGACCCAACTTAGTGACCTCTTACTAAAAGGGCTGATCCGTCCTAGTTCTTCTCCGTGGGGTTGTCCTGCTATCTTTGTGAATAAGAAGGACCAGTCTCTACGTATGTGTGTAGACTATCGACCACTCAATGCAGTCACTATCAAAAACAAGTATCTGTTGCCTCGTATTGATATCTTGTTTGATCAGTTATCTAAAGCAAAGGTATTCTCGAAGATCGATATAAGATCTGGTTATCACCAAATTAAAATCTGTCCAGAAGACATACCAAAGACCGCTTTCTCTACTAGATACGGGTTATATGAATATCTTGTCATGTCTTTAGGTCTGACCAATGCTCCTGCACATTTCATGTACCTGATGAATTTAGTATTCATGCGAGAGCTGGACAAGTTTGTGGTGATATTCATTGATGATATCCTCATCTATTCTGAAAATGAAGAAGAACATGCCGAGCATCTAAGAATCGTTTTATCCAGATTACGTGAACATAAGCTCTACGCCAAGTTCAGCAAATGTGAATTCTGGTTAAAGAAGGTACCTTTCCTCAGTCATGTATTGTCCGGTGAGGGAATTTCAGTAGACCCAACTAAGATACAGGAAGTTTTGGATTGGAAGGCACCAACTACAGTGCATGAAGTTCGGAGTTTTCTTGGATTGGCTGGCTACTATCGTCGTTTTATCCCGGATTTCTCTAAGATAGCTAAGCCTATGACTCGACTACTTGAGAAGGATAGAAAGTTTGATTGGACTCTAGAGTGTGAGCAAGCTTTCCACACTCTACGGACCTTGTTGACATCAGCTCCTGTATTAGCGCAACCTGATATTGAGAAACCGTTTGATGTGTATTGTGATGCATCGGGTATTGGTTTAGGTGGCATACTTATGCAAGAAGGCCGAGTTATTGCGTATGCTTCACGTCAGTTAAGAAAACATGAAGTTAACTATGCGACTCATGACTTGGAGTTAGCTGCTGTCGTCCATGCTCTGAAAATTTGGAGACACTATTTGCTTGGAAATATATGCAATATTTATATAGATCACAAGAGTCTTAAGTACATATTTACTCAACTTGAGTTAAATATGCGCTAGAGAACATGGTTAGAGTTGATTAAGGATTATAACCTCTAGGTGCATTACCATCCTGGTAAAGCAAATGTGGTTGTCGATGCCTTGAGTAGAAAATCTCATTGCAACTCTTTGATAGAAGAAGATTTTGTCTCATCTCTTGCATCCCATTGTACTCCATCATATCACTGTGGATTGTTCTTTGAGAAGTAGAATCATTGAGTTACAAAAGACTGATACTGGTGTATTTCATATCAAGAGAAAGATGAAAGAGCAAGAAACTAAGCATTTTCGAATCGATGAGAAGGGAATTCTCTGGTTCAAGGATAAACTCGTTGTGCCAAAAGATAGAGAGCTCAGAAACCAAATCTTATCTGAAGCCCATTCTTCTAAGTTGTCCTTCCATCCTGGCAGCAGTAAGATGTATCAGGACCTCAAGCCATACTATTGGTGGACCAAGATGAACAAGGAAATTACAGCCTACGTCGCTAGGTGTGATAATTGTTGTAGAGTTAAGGCCATTCACATGAAGCCGGGTTTACTCCAGCCTTTGTCTGTTCTAGGTTTGAAATGGGACGACATTGTTATGGACTTTATTGTCGGATTACCGACCACCCAAAGAGGTTTTGACTCTATTTGGGTTATAGTAGATCGCTTGACAAAGTCTGCTCATTTTATCCCTGTGAAGAGTAACTATCACCCACACCAATATGCTGACATTTACTTCCAAGAAGTCATACGTCTTCATGGAGTGCCTGGGTCTATTGTCTCTGACAGAGGACCACAGTTTACTGCTCGTTTCTGGGAACGCCTACATCAGAATCTTGGAACTAATTTGGTCTGTAGTTCTGCTTATCACCCACAGACATCGGGACAAACTGAGCATGTAAATCAGATTCTTGAAGACGTGCTTAGAGCTTCCATCATCTCTTGTAATGGCTCCTGGGAGAAATGGTTGCCTCTCGCTGAATTCTCTTACAACAACAGTTATCAAGAGAGCATCAAGATGGCTCCATTTGAAGCTTTATATGGTCGCAAGTGTAGAACTCCTTTGAATTGGGTGGAACCAGGGGAAAGAAGGCTATATGGTATTGACTTTGTAAAAGAAGCCAAGGAGCAAGTCCGTGCTATACAGAAAAATATAGTAGCCGCTCAGGCTAGACAAAAGAGCTACGCAGATAATAGGAGGAAACCTATTGAGTTTGAAGTAGGTGACCATGTCTATCTGAAGGTGTCCCCTATGAGAGGAGTAAAGCATTTTGGGATCAAAAGAAAGCTTGAGCCTCGATACGTTGGACCCTATCGGATCATCGAGAAAAGTGGAAGAGTAGCTTATAAGCTTAGTCTACCTTGTGAGTTGGGAGCTATCTTTCCAGTCTTTCATGTTTCTCAATTAAAGAAATGTCTCCGTCTTCCTGAGGAAAGAGTAGAAGTGAGACGCATCAAGTTGAAATCCGATCTTTCTTATGAGGAGAAACCAGTATATGTTCTGGATACTCTGGAAAGGGTGACTCGAAATCGAGTAGTCAAATTATACAAGGTGGTTTGGAGTAATCACAGTGAACGTGATGCAACTTGGGAAAAAGAGGATTATTTAAAGGACAACTATTCTGCTTTCTATGAAAAAAATGGTACGACTTTCAAATCTCGGGACGAGATTTTTATAAGGGGGGATGGCTGTAACACCCCTGGTGTTAGTTAGCCTCATAATGCATTCATAATGCATGATCATGGCATGACATTACCATAAGCATCGTCATTTCATGTGTATCCTTGTTTGAAACATGACCTTGCAACATTGTGGTTTCTATGTGCTTCCTTTATGTGTTGCTAGGGTTTTTGTATAGATGACATATGTGATGCTATTGTGTGACTCGGGGGCTTGAAAACATCTCTGATATGTTAGTGGAGAAAAATGAGCTAGGGTCTATATTCATGTTTTGACCAAAATCTAATTTGACTAGGTTTGACCCTAGTTTGACCATAGCATTGATCTACTTTGACTGATTTAAAAGTGGTATCTAGAGGTCTTGCATGGTTGTGCAACCCTTTACCAAAGTTGTAGGAAATTTATCAAGGAACAAAAGTCTTAATATAACCATCTCATGAAAATGGCTAGAACCTGCTCAAACAGGGCCCACAAGTCATAAATCCATGATGTTTCAACACTTGAAATTTTTCTAAGTCCTTGACTAACTTACAGTTCACTGAACCTTACTTTGGAGTCCTATATCTCTCTGACCATGCCGATCTAGCTCGAGCCCCAATTGGCAAAGTTGAAGATGTCATGTATCTCTACAACTTTGTAAACTATGGCATGACCTAACTCGAGCTGGTTTAGGAGTTAAACCTTGACCAAAATCGGTTGTCAGTCATCATTGGACAACATAGTTTTCATATGACCTACTTTGGAGAGATGTAACTCCCAAATTAAGCCGAACTAGTCCAAGATCTTATTGACAATAGTGTAGTACACCTGTAGCTCTACCATTTTGTTGTTGGTGCTTCTCGCTAAATCCGGCTGGATTAGGTGCTAGAGGGTCGTGTTTGAGGCAGTTTCAGTCGGTTTTTCGTCTGAATGGAGACGGAGGGGAAGGTGCAGTGGCCGACCGGGCTCAGGCCTTGCTCGCCACTTGGCAAGCCATACACTGGTGCGTGTCCATCGACTGGGCCACGATGTTCTACATGGCCGCCACAGTGCCCTGGAAGCGTCCTTCTCGCCCGCACTCGCTCCATTTCCCTCCCTCGCCCTTGCCGCGCTCGCTAGGGCGGAGCACCGAGGCGCCCCCGCCACCGTGAGCTCGCTGAGCTCATGAGCTGCTGCCGTCGCACCTCTGCCCCATCCCAACCACACGAAGCCCCACCTTAACCCCCTCCACCTCGCCATCCCCTCCGTGGAGCTACCCGACCACCGACAAGGCCGCATTGCTCGGTTCGCCGCCGCGGTGACCTCGCCGGAGCTCCTCCGCGCGAGCGCTCGCCATGGTCCCGCCTCTCCATAGCACCTCCGTGCATGTGCTTGTGCGCAACGGAGTCGCCTAGACGTCGTGCAGCTAGGAAGCCCCTCACCGGTGACTGTCGTGCCTCCTACCGCCGGCGCGCCGCCACCAGATCACCGCTGCCAGCCGCTCACGCCGGCAAGCATCTCTGGTGGCCCCGCGCTCCACTCCAACCCATCCCGCTACTCGCCTAGGTGAGTAGAGCATGCTGGTGCCCTCACCGGCGCCCGAGAACTCGTCGGCGGCGAGTTACCGCCGACGACCCACCATCCTCTGCTCGGTGTGAGCATGACGGCCAGGGCCCGCCTGTCGGCGCGGGATTCCCTCCCCCATTCGGTTGGTTGGGCCTCGGGTGGGCCGGCGACCGGGCTATGTGAACGGGCCGGCTCAGTAGAGTAGGAATTTGTTTTCCGTTTTATTCATTTATTTGATCCATGTGCAAACTTCAAAAATAGGTATCTCCTATTCTAGATGTCCAAATAAGGTGCTTTAAATTTTGGTGTGCTCTACATAATGTCTAGTTTATTATAAAAATATAATGTGTGCCATGTTTTGTGATGAAATAAATAGTTATTAATTATACCTTTTATTCATGTAGAAAAAGAAGAAAATGATATCTCTTTCTGTGAAGCTCCAAATGACATGAAATTTTTGTAGTGAACTTCTCATACCATGAATAGCTTATGGTTAAATTTTCATGCAGTTTGGATGTGGTTTGGTGGAGTTATATAATTATCTTGTTTGCTGGAATGGATCTTGTGTGAATTTTCAGAATTTTTCTATAGATTCAGTAAGGGTGAAACTTGGTGAATGTTGTTCTTATATTAGAAGGATGCTAGGAAAAATATGAAATCTATTGCTTGATACTTTTCCATAGGGTTTCCTATTTATGCTAGATATAGACATGTCATCTGTTATTTTGGATATATCAAGTTCTGCTCATCCAATTGATTGGAAATTTTTATGGTAGCCTATGTGAAGCATTAGGTGGCTACTGTAATTTTTGTAGAGTTTTGTATATAGTTTTACTTTATGTTTCTTTAATCACCTAATTAACTAAATAAATTATAAAAGAATATTAAATAATTTATTTAGAAGTTCGCACTATACTTTCTGATGTTCCTTTGGTATGCACAACAAGTTGGTAAACTTGGTTTGGTCCAATTGTGCTTTTGAAGCGTCACTAATTATTTAATTTAGTGAAGCTGCCATTTCTGGACAGATTTGCTAGTTAAGAGAATTAACCTATGTTAGTGATGTTTTCATGCTTGGTGATCTATAGCAAAGTTGTTTAGAATTTCATGAACTAGTTGCTGGTAAATTTTGGTAGCATTTGGACTTATAGTTTAGAAATGACAGCTGTTCCACGCTGGGTTCAGTTTTGGAAGTGCTCTCTGTCTTTTAGAATAGATTCTGTATGTATGCTATTTTAACTTGGTAAATGATGAAATCATGCTTATATGTTTATAAATGAAATATAGACAATTTCATAAGCTTTCCAAAATGTCCTCTTGCAAGTCATTTGGATTGGTAGAACTCCAGTTATGAATGTTCTTAGCTACTGCTGATAACTTGTTGGAAATGTCAAATTGCTGGAATCTTGTTATGTGTGTGTTTAGTCTTAACCTTGTGGCACTTAGTGGTTTCTTAGAGATGTCCAAACATGTTAATACCAGAGAGGAAATTTGCACCTAACCTTGAAGTGATTTGATTAGAGCGCCTTATGACTTGGTTTATGCTAATGATGTTGCAATATCATTACATTCATCTTCACATCATTCATGCATGTTCAAAAATCATCATGTCATCCTTGGTGCATACATGAAATTCATTGGATGCATATTCATGCAATAGGTGTGCCGAGAATCGTGATACGAGCAAAGTCCCGCTGGACATGGAACCTGAAGTTGGAGTCCGTTCTGGAGCCGGAGGTCCAGTTCGACGAAGCCGGAAAAGACGTGGGAACCGTTCTTGAAGCCGAACCTTGATCTATCTTCTTTCGGTTAAGGCAAGCCCCGGAGCATTATAAGCCTCCTACTTTCAAAGCAATTATCTATCTATACATGTTATATGTATTGTTGCATTACGTGATAGGAGTTGGTTGGAAACCCTTGCTGCATTGATAACACTCCTTGTCCAGCAATTCGAACCTTGAATCCTAAGTAGACAGGATCGTATCTATGCTTAGCCCTGCTAAATTAGACCGGTAGAAGTCGGGTGATTTCCTATCACCTATGAGATATAGGGCTTTATCAGGTCACGGTTGGCTATATTTGCTATCGTGGAAGTGAACCATGTGTAATAAAATGAAATGAGACCGGGCGGGATGATGATAGTGAAACAGCAAGGCATGGAGGTCTTGGGTGTGGATCTATCCCCGTCTGTGTCGATTAAGGACCGAGACCTGGAGTCTTCTATGTCATTTTGAACGCATGCCTGACATTTAGTTGGCCGGCCTGAGGTTGCCAACCGCGAAGCCTAGTAGCTCAACTCAGGCTGCGAAGTCAAAAAGTGAAAGTCGCCTCGGAAGGGAGCCAGAGGGTGCAAGGGCAGGTGAGTTAAAAGTCCTGAGCATCCTGGCCACTGGTATCCCTAAGAACGCGGCGCTGTTCGGGCCCACCCTGAGTTCTACCAAAGGTTATCTACGGCTGCCTTTAGCGGGGTTTGCCAGGTGAGTGTCAGGAATACCCCCCTCAGCTGAGTTGGAATCGATTCGAGTCGCCGTCTCTCCCGGATAGTGAGAAACTTGACTGGTTATCTCCAGCGTAGATACACTAATTATTAATGATGGTTCGAAATTGATGATAATGATGATGATAGCCTTATTATACCTGCTATGGTTAATATTGTTTGCTCCTAATGAAGTGATTGCTCTAGTACAGGTGCTAATCTAGATGACAGGTTAATGATTATTAACTCAATGCTTAAGCATTAATGATTACTTATCTGTAATAAGCTTTTCTGCAAATGAGTCAAGCTAGCCCCACTTATATAAGCCTTGCATAATCCTTGGTGTCACCTTTGTTTCTGGTTTTTGACGGGTAAGTCTAGCTGAGTACCTTCTCGTACTCAGGGTTTATTCCCACCTGTTGCAGGTAACAGATTCATACTTGTTGCTGCAAGTATTGTCTTCACCATGTGGGCATGAAGACTAGACCATATGGGCATGGTCTCTGTAGTATCTCTTCTGGTATGCTTTTGCAGGATGTGACTATGTACTGGCAGTATTTGATTTTAAATGGTTTCAGAAATTATGTTGCTTCCGCTAATCTTTATTTTAGTTTTGTAATAAAATTTTTTGTACTCCGATGTATGAGAGCTACTTATGAACTGTTGTAACAAGTGTTGTGTTATGTTGAATCACTACGATCTGGTTGCTCTCGGTTTGGTTTGAAATCCCTCGTGGTTTCGTGGACTACCGGAGTTATATGGGCTCAAGTTTGAGAATTTAATCGTTTCGGCGATTGTTTTTGAACTTGTGCTCTTATAATTTGGACGGTTCCGTTATAATGTTAGCTTATGTATGTGCTAGCTCTGGTAAAAATTTGAGTACTAGTACTTGAGTACTTTTCAAGTTATAATACTATCATGTTATATTAGAAAATAGTGGAATGAATTTTAGTAATTTTTCTATATGTGCAATGCTCACAAAATTTTATGGAGAGTGTCCTGGTACCATAAGGTTGCTAAGAAAAATATGGTTTCTGTTGTTTGATACTTTTCAATGTGATTTATTAATTATGCAAAAATCAGCCTTTTTGGCTTGTGAATTTTGTGTAGGGAGTTTCTGTGAATAACTTTAGTTCAAATTTTTATAGTAGCCTCCTAGTAGGGCAGAGATCCTCCTGTAATTTTTATAGAAGTTTCTAAGAAGCTTGCATATAAGTTTAATTTTCCACTTAATTAATTAAGTAAATTAAGAAAGGGGTTAAAATAAATGTCTTGGGTTGGCACACCTTACTTTCTGGTGGTTTTGGGTCATGTGTCAACTAGTAGCATCATTAGTTTGGTCATAAGGGTAGTTTGACACATGAATAAATATTTAATTTTCACATTTCTAGGTTCTCTGGACAGCTGGTAGCATTTTTTGGGTTTGAACCTTGATAAAGGTGTTTGCTGGGAAACTTGTGAATACCAAAGTAGTAGTAAACTTGTTAAACTAGCTTGTGTCAAAATTTAGTGGCATTTGGCCTAGTAGTCTAGGAGTTATAACTGTTTAAAGTGGCTGTCCAGAAATGACTGCTCTCTGTTTGGAGAGGATAGATTTCTGGAAATTTAGAATTTCGAGTAGGTAAACTTTGGAATTAAGTATTGAGGTCTGAAAGTGAATTGTAGAGAATTTTATAAGCTTTCTAGAATGTCTTCTTGCAAGTCATTTGGATTTGTAGAACTCCAGTTATGAATGTTCTTAGCTACTACTAATAACTTGATGAAAATGTTAAATTGCTAGAATCTTGTTATGTGTGTGTTTAGTCTTAACCTTGTGGCACTTAGTGGTTTATTAGAGATGTTCAAACATGTTAATACCAGAGAGAAAATTTGCACATAAGTTTGAAGTGATTTGAATAGAGCACCACATAACTTGGTTTTGTGCTTACGATGTTGCTATGTCATTACATTCATCTTCACATCATTCATGCATGTTCAAAAATCATCATGTCATTCTTGGTGCATACATGAAATTCATTGGATGCATATTCATGCAATAGGTGTGCCGAGAATCGTGATACGAGCAAAGTCCCGATGGACGTGGAACCTGAAGTTGGAGTCCGTTCTGGAGCCGGAGGTCCAGTTCGACGAAGCCGGAAAAGACGTGGGAACCGTTGTTGAAGCCGAACCTTGATCTATCTTCTTTCGGTTAAGGCAAGCCCCGAAGCATTATAAGCCTCCTACTTTCAAAGCAATTATCTATCTATACATGTTATATGTATTGTTGCATTACGTGATAGGAGTTGGTTGGAAACCCTTGCTTCATTGATAACACTCCTTGTCCAGCAATTCGAACCTTGAATCCTAAGTAGACAGGATCGTATCTATGCTTAGCCCTGCTAAATTAGACCGGTAGAAGTCAGGTGATTTCCTGTCACCTGTGAGATATAGGGCTTTATCAGGTCACGGTTGGCTATATTTGCTATCGTGGAAGTGAACCATATGTAATAAAATGAAATGAGACCGGGCAGGATGATGATAGTGAAACAGCAAGGCATGGAGGTCTTGGGTGTGGATCTATCCCCGTCTGTGTCGATTAAGGACCGAGACCTGGAGTCTTCTATGTCATTTTGAACGCATGCCTGACATTTAGTTGGCCGGCCTGAGGTTGCCAACCACAAAGCCTAGTAGCTCAACTCAGGCTGCAAAGTCGAAAAGTGAAAGTCACCTCGGATGGGAGCCAGAGGGTCCAAGGGCAGGTGAGTTAAAAGTCCTGAGCATCCTGGCCACTGGTATCCCCGAGAATGCGGTGCTGTTTGGGCCCACCCTGAGTTGTACCAAAGGTTATCTATGGCTGTCTTTAGTGGGGTTTGCTAGGTGAGTGTCAGGAATACCCCCTCAGTTGAGTTGGAATCGATTCGAGTTGCCGTCTCTCCCGGATAGTGAGAAACTTGACTAGTTATCTCCAGCGTAGATACACTAATTGTTAATGATGGTTCAGAATTGATGATGATGATGATGATAGCCTTATTATACCTGCTATGGTTAATATTGTTTGATCCTAATAAAGTGAGTGCTTTAGTACAGGTGCTAATCTAGTTATCAGGTTAATGCTGATCAATTTGATGCTTAAGCATATAATGGTTACTTATATGTATTAAGCTTTTCTGCAGATGAGTCAAGCTAGCCCACTTTATAAAGCCTTGCATAATCCTTTGTGTCATCTTTGTTTCTGGTTTTTGACGGGTAAGTCTAGCTGAGTACCTTCTCATACTCAGGGTTTATTCCCACCTGTTGCAGGTAGCAGATTCGTACTTGTTGCCACAAGTATTGTCTTCGCCATGTGGGCGTGAAGACTAGACCATATGGGCATGGTCTCTGTAGTATCTCTTCTGGTATGCTTTTGCAGGATGTGACTATGTACTGGCAGTATTTGACTTCAAATGGTTTTAGAAATTATGTTGCTTCCGCTAATCTTTACTTTGGTTTTGTAATAAAATTATTCGTACTCTGATGTCGAAGCTGTCATCAGCGTCTGACAGGGATACTTTGGCACCGATTATCTCCTAATCTAGCTCGAGTCAGCAAAAGCTGATAACAACAGTTTTGTAGAGCTATGTGAGGACTACAACTTTGTCAATTGGGGCATAGACTGGTTTGGCCTGGTTTGTGAGTTACATGGCGTCGAAGTGGGGTACTTTGAAACTGTAACTCCAAATTTCAGACTTAGAAATTTTCTAAGTGTTGGGCAGCCTCTCGAACTAACTTGTGGGCCACTTTTGAGCATGTTCTGTTCATTTTCATGAGATAGCCATATTAGAACTTTTGTTCCTTATGAAATTCTCTACAACTTTGATTAAGGTTGCATCTCCATGCAAGATTTCTAAGGTAGACTTTTTAAATAGTCAAACTAGAGCATTTTAGGGCTAAGGGCTTGGTCAACATCACATAGGAGGGCATTTTGGTCAATTTGGTCAATGTGAACCTTGTTCCATTAATGATCCTAAGTGTGATTAGGGTACTATAGGACATAATTGACCATAGTATACTTTGGTTACACACAAAATTAAGCATCACATGTATTGAAACAAGGAAAAACAAGTGAATTGCTACTTTTGTTTCCAAGCCATGTTTCATATGTTTCATGAGTGTGTTGTATAGGATTGGCTAGTCATGTTTCAGTAAAGTGGGTGACATGTCTCAAAAAAGAAGTTGCACATATTGCACTTGGGTGTTGCACACTACTCATTTCACAAACACACATGAAATATAAGCATATGTTGCAATGTTTCAAAGCATGTTTCACACATTATAAGCTCATGCATGAATGAATGATGCTCATGCTGATGAAATGCAAGTGCAAACATGGAAGCCAAACACCTAGGGTGATACAGTTGTGGTAACCCACAGGGGTGATAGCTCTGTCCGGTCTTTGTAATCCACCACGTTAGGGTTGGTGTTTTGTAGAGCTTTTTAGTAGCCTTCCCCCGACTACTTCCTTCCCAATCTTTTTCGAGAGTCAGAAAGGTACTGTTGCTCCGAAGTAGGTAAAATAGAGTAAGCCTTCAATAAGATAGAACCACTTAGAAAACTCTAAAAACCCTCTCTACCCTATAATTACCCTTTCCTTGGACGTTCCTAATTCTTCTAGCACACTTCATGTTCCCCATGGAAATCGATACCTTGGAACACTCCCGAGTGAAAGCTACATCGGTATCCGTGTGCTTGCGGATCTTTTCTTGTGTGCATTAAATTACCCAACACTGACTTCATCAGAGCCCTCCACCCTAACATGAGATGTGTCATTCTTGTCACAACCAACTTGTTTTGTAATACGGCTGGACGTAGACATCTTTGATGGAATTGCATTATTTCACCGAAACAGACACTACTTTGTTGCCTATGATAAGTTATTTTTAGAAAAATCTCTAGGCACCCACTTTTACCAATTCTAGTTTCTAGGGGTGAGGCCTATAGTTCTGCAGTCATGAAAAAAATATAGCTTGATTCCATGTCCAGAAGGCAAAATTCTCAAGGTTTTACATTTGCCATGACATCTGTATCAGCAGTTCCTGGTGTCACAGAAATCATGGTACCTTAATGGCGAGGTTGTGTGACGTAATTCATATTGACTTCATCTCAGCTCTCTATCCTAACATGAGATGTTCCATTCCTGTCACAACCAACTCATTTCAAAACACGGGTGGACCCAGACATCTTTGATGGAATTGCATGATTTCACCGAAACAAATACTATTTTGTTGCCTATGATAAGTTATTTTTCAAAAAGTTTCTAGGGACCCACTTTTTTCAATTTAGGTTCCCTAAGGTGAGGCCTTTAGTTGTGAAGCCATGAAAAAAACTAGCTTGAATCCACGTCTGGAAGGCAAAGTTCTCAAGGTTCTACATTTGTCACGACATATCCATCGACAGTTCTCGGTGTCGTGGCCATCACGGTACATTAACTGCATGGTTATATGACATAATTGATACTAGCTTCATCTAAGCTCTCCATCCTAACATGAGATGTGTCATTCCTGTCACAATGAACTTGTTTTGTAATACGGTAGGACCCAGACATCTTTGATGGAATTGCATGATTTCACCGAAACAGACGCTGCTTTGTTGCCTACGATAAGTTATTTTTAGAACAATCTCCAAGCACCCACTTTTACCAATTTAGGTTTCTAGGGGTGAGCCCTATAGTTTTGTATCCATGAAAAAAATCTAGCTCGATTCCATGTCAAGAAGGCAAAGTTCTCAGGGTTTTACATTTGCCACAACATCTGTATCGGTAGTTCCTGGTGTCGTGGCCATCATGGTACCTTAACTATGAGGTTGTGTGACATAATTGATGTTGACTTCATCTCAACTCTCTAGCCTAACATGAGATGTTCCATTCCTGTCACAACCAACTCATTTCATAACACAGGTGGACCCAGACATCTTTGATGGAATTGCATGATTTCCCCGAAACAAACACTGCTTTGTTGCCTATGATAAGTTATTTTTTAGAAAAATCTCTAGGGACCCACTTTTACCAACTCAGGTTCCTTGGGGTGAGGCCTATAGTTCTATAGCCATAAAAAACCTAGCTCGATTCCATGTCCAGAAGGAAATTTTCTCAAGGTTTTACATTTGTCATGACATCTGAATCAATAGTTTTCGGTGTCGCGGCCATCACAATACCTTAATGGTGTGGTTGTGTGATGTAATTGATACTGAATTTATCTAAGCTCTCCACCCTAACATGAGATCTTCCATTCCTATCACAACCAACTTGTCTCATAGCACGGGAGGACCTAGACATCTTTGATGAAATTGCATGATTTCGCCAAAAAAAAACACAGCATTGTTTCCTATGATAAGTTATTTTTAGAAAAATCTCCATTGACCAACTTTTGCTAATTTAGGTTCCCTAGGGTGAGGCCTATAGTTCTACAACCATGAAAAAACTTGCTTGATTCTATGTCCGAAAGGCAAAGTTCTCAAAGTTTTACATTTGTCACGACATATGCATCGGCAGTTCCCGGTGTCACGACCATCACGGTACATTAACTGCGTGGTTGTGTGATGTAATTGATACTGACATCATCAGAGCCCTCCACCCTAATTTGAGATGTGTCATTCCTATCACAACCAACTCATTTCATAACATAGGAGGACCCAGACATCATTTACGGAATTGTATTATTTCACCAAAACAACGCTACTTTGTTGCCTACGATAAGTTATTTTTAGAAAAATCTCCAAGGACCCACTTTTGCTAATTCAGGTTCCCTATGGTGAGGCCTATAGTTCTATAGCAATGAAAAAAATATAGCTCGATTCCATGTCTAGAAGGCAAATTTCCCATTGTTTTACATTTGTGACGACTTCTAAATCGGTAGTTCCCGGTGTCACAGCCATCACGGTACCTTAATGGCGTGGTTGTATGACATAATTGATAGACTTCATCTTAGCTCTCCACCCTAACATGAGATGTGCTATTCGTGTCACAACCAACTCGTTTAGTAACATGAGTGGACCCAATCATCTTTGATGGAATTGCATGATTTCACCGAAATAAACAATGCTTTCTTGCCTATGATAAGTTATTTTTAGAAAAATCTTAGGGTCCTACTTTTGCCAATTCAAATTACCTAGGGGAAAGCTTATAGTTCTATAGCTATGAAAAAAACTAGCTCGATTCCATGTCCAGATGACAAATTTCTCAAGGTTTTACATTTGCCACGACCCCTGCATCGGCAGTTTTCGATGTCACGGCCATCACGGTACCTTAACGGCATGGTTGTACGACATAATTGATACTGACTTCATGTAAGCTCTCCACCCTAACTTGAGATGTGCCATTCCTATCACAACTAACTCGTTTCATCACACGGGTGGGCCCAGACATCTTTAACGGAATTGCATGATTTCACCGAAACAAACACTGCTTTGTTGCCTATAATAAGTTATTTTTAGAAAAATCACCAGGACCCACTTTTGCTAATATAGGTTCCCTAGGGTAGGGCCTTCAGTTCTATAGCTATGAAAAAAACAAGCTTGATTCCAGGTCCGGAAGGCAAAGTTCTCAAGGTTTTACATTTGCCACGACATACACATCGGTAGTTCCCGGTGTTGCGGCCATCATTGTACAACAACTGTGTGGTTCTATGATGTAGTTGATACAAACATCATCAAATTTGTCCACCCTAATATCAGATGTGTCAGTCCTATCACAACTAACTCATATCATAAGACAGGTGAAGCCAGACATCTTTGATGGAATTAAATTGTTTCACCAAAATAAACGCTACTTTGTTGTCTATGATAAGTTATTTTTAGAAAAATCTATAGGAACCCACTTTTGCCAATTTAGGTTCACTAGGGTGAGGCCTATAGTTCTATAGTCATGAAAAAACTAGCTCAATTCCATGTCCAGAAGGCAAATTTCTTAAGGTTTTACATTTGCCATGACATCTGAATCGGCAGTGCTCGGTGTCACGGCCATCACGGTACCTTAACGGCATGGTTGTGCAACATAATTGATATTGACTTCATCTAAGCTCTCCACCCTAACATGAGATGTGCCATTCCTATCACAACCAACTCATTTCGTAACATGGGTGGACCTAGACTTCTTTGTTGGAATTGCATGATTTTAGCAAAACAAACACTACTTTGTTGCCTATGATTAGTTATTTTTAGAAAAATCTCCAGGGACTCACCTTTTCCAATTCAGGTTCCCTACAGTTAGGCCTATAGTTTTGTAGCCATGAAAAAAATCTAGCTTGATTCCATGTCCAGAAGGCAAATTTCTTAAGGTTTTACATTTGCCACGACATCTTAATTGGCAGTTTCCGGTGTCAGGGCCATCATGGTACCTTAACGGCGTGGTTCTATGACATAATTGATACTAACTTCATCTAAGCTCTCCACCCTAACATAAGATGTGCTACTCCTATCACAACCAACTCATTTTGTAACACAGGTAGACCCAGAGATCTTTGATGGAATTGCACGATTTCACCGAAACAAACACTACTTTGTTACCAATGATAAGTTATTTCTAGAAAAATATCAAGGGAACCACTTTTACCAATTCAAGTTACCTTGGGTGAGGCCTATGGTTCTATAGCCATGAAAAAAACCTAGCTCGATTCCATGTTTAGAATTCAAATTTCTCAAGGTTTTACATTTGCCACGACGTCTGAATCGGCAGTTTCTGGTGTCACAGCCATCACGGTACCTTAACAGCATGGTTGTGCAACATAATTGATACTGACTTCATCTAAGCTATCCACGCTAACATGGGATGTGCCATTCCAGTCACAACCAACTCATTTTCTAACACGGGTGGACCCAGACATTTTTGATGGAATTGCTTGATTTCACCAAAACAAACACTGCTTTGTTGGCTATGATAGGTTATTTTTAGAAAAATCTCTAGAAACTCACTTTTACCAATTCAGGTTCCCTAGGGTGAGGCCTATAGTTTTGTAGCCATGAAAAAAACCTAGCTTGATTCCATGTCTAGAAAGCAAATTTCTTAAGGTTTTACATTTGCCACGACATCTTAATCGGCAGTTTCCGGTGTCAGGGCCATCATGGTACCTTAACGGCGTGGTTCTATGACATAATTGATACTAACTTCATCTAAGCTCTCCACCCTAACATAAGATGTGCTACTCCTATCACAACCAACTCATTTTGTAACACAGGTAGACCCAGAGATCTTTGATGGAATTGCACGATTTCACCGAAACAAACACTACTTTGTTGCCAATGATAAGTTATTTCTAGAAAAATATCAAGGGAACCACTTTTACCAATTCAAGTTCCCTTGGGTGAGGCCTATGGTTCTATAGCCATGAAAAAACCTAGCTTGATTCCATGTTTAGAATTCAAATTTCTCAAGGTTTTACATTTGCCACGACGTCTGAATCGGCAGTTTCTGGTGTCACAGCCATCACGGTACCTTAACAGCATGGTTGTGCAACATAATTGATACTGACTTCATCTAAGCTATCCACCCTAACATGGGATGTGCCATTCTAGTCACAACCAACTCATTTTGTAACACGGGTGGACCCAGACATTTTTGATGGAATTGCTTGATTTCACCGAAACAAACACTGCTTTGTTGGCTATGATAGGTTATTTTTAGAAAAATCTCTAGAAACTCACTTTTACCAATTCAGGTTCCCTAGGGTGAGGCCTATAGTTTTGTAGCCATGAAAAAAACCTAGCTTGATTCCATGTCCAGAAGGCAAATTTCCCAAAGTTTTACATTTGCCACAACATATGCATCGACAGTTCTCGATGTCATGACCATCACGATACATTAACTGTGTGGTTATGTGATGTAGTTGATAAGAACTTCATTAGAGCTCTCCACCCTAATACGAGATGTGCCATTCCTATCACAACCAACTCATTTTATAAGACGGGTGGAGCCAGACATCTTTGATGGAATTACATTATTTCACCGAAACAAACACTCCTTTGTTGCCTATGATAAGTTATTTTTAGAAAAATCTCTAGGAACCCACTTTTGCTAATTTAGGTTCCCTAGGTTGAGGCCTATAGTTCTAAAGTCATGAATAAAACTAGCTTGATTCCATGTCCAGAAGGCAAAATTCTCAAGGTTTTACATTTGCCACGACATCTGAATCGGCAGTGCCCGGTGTCACGGCCATCATGGTACCTTGACGGCGTGGTTGTGCAACATAATTGATATTTACTTCATCTAAGCTCTCCACCCTAACATGAGATGTGCCATTCCTCTCACAACCAACTCATTTCATAACACGGGTGGACCTAGCCATCTTTGTTGGAATTGCATGATTTCAGCAAAACAAAAACTACTTTGTTGCCTATGACAAGTTATTTTTAGAAAAATCTCTAGGGACTCACTTTTTCCAATTCAGGTTCCCTGCAGTGAGACCTATAGTTTTGTAGCCGTGAAAAAAACCTAGCTTGATTCCATGTCCAGAAGGAAAATTTCTTAAGGTTTTATATTTGCCACGACATCTTAATCAATAGTTTCCGGTGTCACGGCCATCATGGTACCTTAACGGCGTGGTTCTACGACATAATTGATTCTGACTTCATCTAAGCTCTCCACCCTAACATAAGATGTGTCATTCCTATCACAACAAACTCATTTTGTAACACGGGTGGACCCAGAGATCTTTGATGGAATTGCATGATTTCACCGAAACAAACACTAATTTGTTGCCTATGATAAGTTATTTCTAGAAAAATCTCAAGGGAACCACTTTTACCAATTCAAGTTCCCTTGGGTTAGGCCTATGGTTCTATAGCCATGAAAAAACCTAGCTTGATTCCATGTCTAGAATTCAAATTTCTCAAGGTTTTACATTTGCCATGACGTCTGAATCGGCAGTTTCTGGTGTCACGGCCATCACGGTACTTAACAGCGTGGTTGTGCAACATAATTGATACTAACTTCATCTAAGCTCTCCACCCTAACATGGGATATGCCATTCCAGTCACAACCAACTCATTTTGTAACACGGGTGGACCCAGACATTTTTGATGGAATTGCATGATTTTACCAAAACATACACTACTTTGTTGCCTATGATAGGTTATTTTTAGAAAAATCTCTAGGGGCTCACTTTTACCAATTCAGGTTCCCTAGGGTAAGGCCTATATATTTGTAGCCATGAAAAAAACCTAGCTTGATTCCATGTCCAGAAGGCAAATTTCTCAAAGTTTTACATTTGCCACAACATATGCATCGACAGTTCCCGATGTCGCGACCATCACGGTACATTAACTGCATGGTTTTGTGATGTAGTTGATAAGAACTTCATCAAAGCCCTCCACCCTAATACGAGATGTGCCATTCCTATCACAATCAACTCATTTTATAAGACGGGTGGAGCCAGACATCTTTGATGGAATTACATTATTTCACCGAAACAAACACTCCTTTGTTGCCTATGATAAGTTATTTTTAGAAAAAATCTCTAGGAACCCACTTTTCCTAATTTAGGTTCCCTAGGGTGAGGCCTATAGTTCTAAAGTCATGAAAAAAACTAGCTCGATTCCATGTCCAGAAGGCAAATTTCTCAAGGTTTTACATTTGCCACGACATCTGAATCGATAGTTTTTGGTGTCGCGGCCATCATGGTACCTTAACGGTGTCGTTGTCCAACATAATTGATGCTGACTTCATCTAAGCTCTCCACCCTAACTTGAGTTGTGTCATTCTTATCACAACCAACTCATTTCGTAATACGGGCGGACCCAGACATCTTTGATGGAATTGCATTATTTCACCAAAACAAACACTGCTTTGTTGCCTATGATAAGTTATTTTTAGAAAAATCTCTAGGGACTCACTTTAGCCAATTCAGATTCCCTAGGGTGATGCCTATAGTTTTGTAGCCGTGAAAAACACCCTAGCTTGATTCCATGCCTAGAACGCATATTTCTCAAGGTTTTACGTTTGCCACGACATCTGAATCGACAGTTTTCGGTGTCACGGCCATCATGGTACCTTAACTGCATGGTTGTGTGATATAGTTGATACTAACTTCATATAAGCTCTCCACCCTAACATGAGATATGCCATTCCTATGACAACCAACTCATTTAGTAACACGGGTGGACCCAGACTTCATTGAAGGAATTGCGTGATTTCACCGAAACAAACACTGCTTTGTTGCCTATGATAAGTTATTTTTCGAAAAATCTCTAGGGACCCAATTTTGCCAATTCTAGTTCCCTAGGGTGAGGCCTATAGTTCTATATCCATGAAAAAATCCTAGCTCAATTCCATGTCCAGAATGACGTCTGAATCAGTAGTTTCCGGTGACGTGGCCATCATAGTACCATAATGGCGTGGTTGTGCGACGCAATTGATACTAACTTCATCAGAGCTCTCCACCCTAACATGAGATGTGTCATTCCTATCACAACCAACTCATTTCGTAACACGGTTGGACCTAGACATCTTTGACGGAATTGCATGATTTCAACGAAATGAACACTACACTATTGCCTACGAAAAGTTATTTTTAGAAAAGTCTTTGGGGTGCCACTTTTGCCAATTCAAGTTCCCAAGGGTGAGGCCTGTAGTTTTGCAGCCATAAAAAAACTAGCTTGATTCCATGTACGGAAGGCAAAGTTCTCAAGGTTTTACATTTGCCACAATATATTCATCGACAGTTTCTCGGTGTCGCGGCCATTATGGTACATTAACTGCGTGGTTGCGTGACATAGTTTATATTGACTTCATCAGAGCTCTCCATCCAAACATGAGATGTGTCATTCCTATCATAACCAACTCATTTCATAACATGGGTGGAGCCAGACATCTTTGATGGAATTATATTATTTCACCGAAACAAACATTGCTTTGTTGCCTATATTAAGTTATTTTTAGAAAAATCTCTAAGAACCCACTTTTGCCAATTTAGGTTCCCTGGGGTGAGGCCTATAGTTCTAAAGTCATGAAAAAACTAACTTGATTCCATGTCCAGAAGGCAAATTTCTTAAGGTTTTACATTTGCCACGACATCTGAATCTGTAGTTTCTGATGTCATGGCCATCACGGTACCTTAACGGTTTGGTTGTGTGACATAATTGATACTGGCTTCATCTAAGCTCTCCACCCTAACATGACATGTGCCATTCCTATCATAACCAACTCATTTCATAACACGGGTGGAGCCAGACATCTTTGACGGAATTGCATAATTTCACCAAAACAAACACTGCTTTGTTGCCTATGGTAAGTTAATTTTAGAAAAGTCTCTAGGGACCCACTTTTGTGAACTCAGGTTCCCTAGGATGAGGCCTATACTTTTATAGCCACAAAAAACTAGATCATTCCATGTCCAAAAGGAAAGTTTCTCAAGGTTTTACATTTGCCACGTTGTCTGAATCGGCTGTTTCCGGTGTCACGGCCATCATGGTACCTTAACAGCGTGGTTGTACGACGTAATTGATACTGCCTTCATGTAAGCTCTCCACCCTAACATTAGATGTGCCATTCCTATCACAACCAACTCGTTTCGTAACACGAGTGAACCCAGACATCTTTGATGGAATTGCTTGATTTCACCAAAATAAACACTGCTTTATTGCCTATGATAAGTTATTTTTAGAAAAGTCTCCAGGGATCCACTTTGGCCAATTTATATTTCTTAGGGTGAGGCCTGTAGTTCTACAACCATGAAAAAACTAGCTTGATTCCATGTCCAGAAGGCAAAGTTCTCAAGGTTTTACATTTGCCACAACATATGCATCGGCAGTCCTAGTGTCGCGGCCATCACGGTATATTAACTACGTGATTGTCTGACGTAGTTGATAATAACTTCATCAAAGCTCTCCACCATAACATGAGATGTGTCATTACTATCACAACCAACCCATATCATAACATGGGTGGAGTCAGACATCTTTGATGGAATTGCATTATTTCACCGAAACAAACAATGCTTTGTTGCCTATGATAAGTTATTTTTAGAAAAAATCACTAATAAACCACTTTTGCCAATTTAGTTTCCCTAAGGTGAGGCCTATAGTTCTATAGTCATGAAAAAAACTAGTTTGATTCCATGTCTAGAAGACAAATTTCTTAAGGTTTTACATTTGCCATGACATCTGAATCGGGAGTTTCCGGTGTTGCGGCCATCACGGTACCTTAATGGTGTGGTTGTGCGACATAATTGATACTGGCTTCATCTAAGCTCTCCACCCTAACATGAGATGTGGCATTCCTATCATAACCAACTCATTTCATAACACGGGTGGAGCCAGACATCTTTGACAAAATTGCATGATTTTACCAAAACAAACACTGCTTTGTTGCCTATGATAATTTAATTTTAGAAAAGTCTCTAGGGACCCACTTTTGTGAACTCAGGTTCCCTAGGATGAGGCCTATAGTTCTATAGCCATAAAAAACTAGCTCGATTCCATTTCTAGAAGGCAAGTTTCTCAAGGTTTTACATTTGCCACAACATCTGAATCGGTTGTTTTCGATGTCATGGTCATCACGGTACCTTAACGGTGTGGTTGTATGAAATAATTGATACTGCCTTCATGTAAGCTCTTCACCCTAACATGAGATGTGCCATTCCTGTCACAACCAACTCATTTCGTAACACGGGTGAACCCAGACATCTTTGACAGAATTGCTTGATTTCACCAAAATAAACACTGCTTTATTGCCTATGATAAGTTATTTTTAGAAAAGTCTCCAGGGATCCACTTTGCCCAATTTAGGTTTCCTAGGGTGAGGCCTGTAGTTCTACAGCCATGAAAAAAACTAGCTTGATTCCATGTCTAGAAAGCAAAGTTCTCAAGGTTTTACATTTGCCACAACATATGCATCGGCAGTCCTAGTGTCGCGGCCATCACGGTATATTAACTACGTGATTGTGTGACATAGTTGATAATAACTTCATCAAAGTTCTCCACCCTAACATGAGATGTGTCATTCCTATCACAACCAACCCATATCATAACACGGGTGGAGCCAGACATCTTTGATGGAATTGCATTATTTCACCAAAACAAACGCTGCTTTGTTGCCTATGATAAGTTATTTTTCGAAAAATCTCTAGGGACCCAATTTTGCCAATTCTAGTTCCCTAGGGTGAGGCCTATAGTTCTATATCCATGAAAAAATCCTAGCTCAATTCCATGTCCAGAATGACGTCTGAATCAGTAGTTTCCGGTGACGTGGCCATCATGGTACCATAATGGCGTGGTTGTGCGACGCAATTGATACTAACTTCATCAGAGCTCTCCACCCTAACATGAGATGTGTCATTCCTATCACAACCAACTCATTTCGTAACACGGTTGGACCTAGACATCTTTGACGGAATTGCATGATTTCAACGAAATGAACACTACACTATTGCCTACGAAAAGTTATTTTTAGAAAAGTCTTTGGGGAGCCACTTTTGCCAATTCAGGTTCCCAAGGGTGAGGCCTGTAGTTTTGCAGCCATAAATAAACTAGCTTGATTCCATGTCCGAAAGGCAAAGTTCTCAAGGTTTTACATTTGCCACAATATATTCATCGACAGTTTCTCGGTGTCGCGGCCATTATGGTACATTAACTGCGTGGTTGTGTGACATAGTTGATATTGACTTCATCAGAGCTCTCCACCCAAACATGAGATGTGTCATTCCTATCATAACCAACTCATTTCATAACACGGGTGGAGCCAGACATCTTTGATGGAATTATATTATTTCACCGAAACAAACATTGCTTTGTTGCCTATATTAAGTTATTTTTAGAAAAATCTCTAAGAACCCACTTTTGCCAATTTAGGTTCCCTGGGGTGAGGCCTATAGTTCTAAAGTCATGAAAAAACTAACTTGATTCCATGTCCAGAAGGCAAATTTCTTAAGGTTTTACATTTGCCACGACATCTGAATCTGTAGTTTCTGATGTCACGGCCATCACGGTACCTTAACGGTTTGGTTGTGTGACATAATTGATACTGGCTTCATCTAAGCTCTCCACCCTAACATGACATGTGCCATTCCTATCATAACCAACTCATTTCATAACACGGGTGGAGCCAGACATCTTTGACGGAATTGCATAATTTCACCAAAGCAAACACTGCTTTGTTGCCTATGGTAAGTTAATTTTAGAAAAGTCTCTAGGGACCCACTTTTGTGAACTCAGGTTCCCTAGGATGAGGCCTATACTTTTATAGCCACAAAAAACTAGCTCGATTCCATGTCCAAAAGGCAAGTTTCTCAAGGTTTTACATTTGCCACGACGTCTGAATCGGCTGTTTCCGATGTCACGGCCATCATGGTACCTTAACAGCATGGTTGTACGACGTAATTGATACTGCCTTCATGTAAGCTCTCCACCCTAACATTAGATGTGCCATTCCTATCACAACCAACTCGTTTCGTAACACGAGTGAACCCAGACATCTTTGATGGAATTGCTTGATTTCACCAAAATAAACACTGCTTTATTGCCTATGATAAGTTATTTTTAGAAAAGTCTCCAGGGATCCACTTTGGCCAATTTAGATTTCTTAGGGTGAGGCCTGTAGTTCTACAACCATGAAAAAACTAGCTTGATTCCATGTCCAGAAGGCAAAGTTCTCAAGGTTTTACATTTGCCACAACATATGCATCGGCAGTCCTAGTGTCGCGGCCATCACGGTATATTAACTACGTGATTGTCTGACGTAGTTGATAATAACTTCATCAAAGCTCTCCACCATAACATGAGATGTGTCATTACTATCACAACCAACCCATATCATAACATGGGTGGAGTCAGACATCTTTGATGGAATTGCATTATTTCACCGAAACAAACAATGCTTTGTTGCCTATGATAAGTTATTTTTAGAAAAATCACTAATAAACCACTTTTGCCAATTTAGTTTCCCTAAGGTGAGGCCTATAGTTCTATAGTCATGAAAAAAACTAGTTTGATTCCATGTCTAGAAGACAAATTTCTTAAGGTTTTACATTTGCCATGACATCTGAATCGGCAGTTTCCGGTGTTGTGGCCATCACGGTACCTTAATGGTGTGGTTGTGCGACATAATTGATACTGGCTTCATCTAAGCTCTCCACCCTAACATGAGATGTGTCATTCCTATCAGAACCAACTCATTTCATAAAACGGGTGGAGCCAGACATCTTTGACAGAATTGCATGATTTTACCAAAACAAACACTGCTTTGTTGCCTATGATAATTTAATTTTAGAAAAGTCTCTAGGGACCCACTTTTGTGAACTCAGGTTCCCTAGGATGAGGCCTATAGTTCTATAGCCATAAAAAACTAGCTCGATTCCATTTCTAGAAGGCAAGTTTCTCAAGGTTTTACATTTGCCACAACATCTGAATCGGCTGTTTTCGATGTGATGGTCATCACGGTACCTTAACGGTGTGGTTGTATGACATAATTGATACTGCCTTCATGTAAGCTCTTCACCCTAACATGAGATGTGCCATTCCTGTCACAACCAACTCATTTCGTAACACGGGTGAACCCAGACATCTTTCACGGAATTGCTTGATTTCACCAAAATAAACACTGCTTTATTGCCTATGATAAGTTATTTTTAGAAAAAGTCTCCAGGGATCCACATTGCCCAATTTAGATTTCCTAGGGTGAGGCCTGTAGTTCTACAACCATGAAAAGAACTAGCTTGATTCCATGTCTAGAAAGCAAAGTTCTCAAGGTTTTACATTTGCCACAACATATGCATCTGCAGTCCTAGTGTCGCGGCCATCACGGTATATTAACTACGTGATTGTGTGACGTAGTTGATAATAACTTCATCAAAGTTCTCCACCCTAACATGAGATGTGTCATTCCTATCACAACCAACCCATATCATAACACGGGTGGAGCCAGACATCTTTGATGGAATTGCATTATTTCACCAAAACAAACGCTGCTTTGTTGCCTATGATAAGTTATTTTTCGAAAAATCTCTAGGGACCCAATTTTGCCAATTCTAGTTCCCTAGGGTGAGGCCTATAGTTCTATATCCATGAAAAAATCCTAGCTCAATTCCATGTCCAGAATGACGTCTGAATCAGTAGTTTCCGGTGACGTGGCCATCATGGTACCATAATGGCGTGGTTGTGCGACGCAATTGATACTAACTTCATCAGAGCTCTCCACCCTAACATGAGATGTGTCATTCCTATCACAACCAACCCATATCATAACACGGGTGGAGCCAGACATCTTTGATGGAATTGCATTATTTCACCAAAACAAACGCTGCTTTGTTGCCTATGTTAAGTTATTTTTCGAAAAATCTCTAGGGACCCAATTTTGCCAATTCTAGTTCCCTAGGGTGAGGCCTATAGTTCTATATCCATGAAAAAATCCTAGCTCAATTCCATGTCCAGAATGACGTCTGAATCAGTAGTTTCCGGTGACGTGGCCATCATGGTACCATAATGGCGTGGTTGTGCGACGCAATTGATACTAACTTCATCAGAGCTCTCCACCCTAACATGAGATGTGTCATTCCTATCACAACCAACTCATTTCGTAACACGGTTGGACCTAGACATCTTTGACGGAATTGCATGATTTCAACGAAATGAACACTACACTATTGCCTACGAAAAGTTATTTTTAGAAAAGTCTTTGGGGAGCCACTTTTGCCAATTCAGGTTCCCAAGGGTGAGGCCTATAGTTTTGCAGCCATAAATAAACTAGCTTGATTCCATGTCCGAAAGGCAAAGTTCTCAAGGTTTTACATTTGCCACAATATATTCATCGACAGTTTCTCGGTGTCGCGGCCATTATGGTACATTAACTGCGTGGTTGTGTGACATAGTTGATATTGACTTCATCAGAGCTCTCCACCCAAACATGAGATGTGTCATTCCTATCATAACCAACTCATTTCATAACACGGGTGGAGCCAGACATCTTTGATGGAATTATATTATTTCACCGAAACAAACATTGCTTTGTTGCCTATATTAAGTTATTTTTAGAAAAATCTCTAAGAACCCACTTTTGCCAATTTAGGTTCCCTGGGGTGAGGCCTATAGTTCTAAAGTCATGAAAAAACTAACTTGATTCCATGTCCAGAAGGCAAATTTCTTAAGGTTTTACATTTGCCACGACATCTGAATCTGTAGTTTCTGATGTCACGGCCATCACGGTACCTTAACGGTTTGGTTGTGTGACATAATTGATACTGGCTTCATCTAAGCTCTCCACCCTAACATGACATGTGCCATTCCTATCATAACCAACTCATTTCATAACACGGGTGGAGCCAGACATCTTTGACGGAATTGCATAATTTCACCAAAGCAAACACTGCTTTGTTGCCTATGGTAAGTTAATTTTAGAAAAGTCTCTAGGGACCCACTTTTGTGAACTCAGGTTCCCTAGGATGAGGCCTATACTTTTATAGCCACAAAAAACTAGCTCGATTCCATGTCCAAAAGGCAAGTTTCTCAAGGTTTTACATTTGCCACGACGTCTGAATCGGCTGTTTCCGATGTCACGGCCATCATGGTACCTTAACAGCATGGTTGTACGACGTAATTGATACTGCCTTCATGTAAGCTCTCCACCCTAACATTAGATGTGCCATTCCTATCACAACCAACTCGTTTCGTAACACGAGTGAACCCAGACATCTTTGATGGAATTGCTTGATTTCACCAAAATAAACACTGCTTTATTGCCTATGATAAGTTATTTTTAGAAAAGTCTCCAGGGATCCACTTTGGCCAATTTATATTTCTTAGGGTGAGGCCTGTAGTTCTACAACCATGAAAAAACTAGCTTGATTCCATGTCCAGAAGGCAAAGTTCTCAAGGTTTTACATTTGCCACAACATATGCATCGGCAGTCCTAGTGTCGCGGCCATCACGGTATATTAACTACGTGATTGTCTGACGTAGTTGATAATAACTTCATCAAAGCTCTCCACCATAACATGAGATGTGTCATTACTATCACAACCAACCCATATCATAACACGGGTGGAGTCAGACATCTTTGATGGAATTGCATTATTTCACCGAAACAAACAATGCTTTGTTGCCTATGATAAGTTATTTTTAGAAAAATCACTAATAAACCACTTTTGCGAACTCAGGTTCCCTAGGATGAGGCCTATAGTTCTATAGCCATAAAAAACTAGCTCGATTCCATGTCTAGAAGGCAAGTTTCTCAAGGTTTTACATTTGCCACGACATCTGAATTGGCAGTTTCCGGTGTCATGGCCATCATGGTACCTTAACGGCGTGGTTGTATGACGTATTTGATACTGCCTTCATGTAAGCTCTCCACCCTAACATGAGATGTGCCATTCCTATCATAACCAACTCATTTCATAAAACGGGTGGAGCCAGACATCTTTGACAGAATTGCATGATTTTACCAAAACAAACACTGCTTTGTTGCCTATGATAATTTAATTTTAGAAAAGTCTCTTGGGACCCACTTTTGTGAACTCAGGTTCCCTAGGATGAGGCCTATAGTTCTATAGCCATAAAAAACTAGCTCGATTCCATTTCTAGAAGACAAGTTTCTCAAGGTTTTACATTTGCCACAACATCTGAATCGGCTATTTTCGATGTCATGGTCATCACGGTACCTTCATGGTGTGGTTGTATGACATAATTGATACTGCCTTCATGTAAGCTCTTCACCCTAACATGATATGTGCCATTCCTGTCACAACCAACTCATTTCGTAACACGGGTGAACCTAGACATCTTTGACGGAATTGCTTGATTTCACCAAAATAAACACTGCTTTATTGCCTATGATAAGTTATTTTTAGAAAAGTCTCCAAGGATCCACTTTGCCCAATTTAGGTTTCCTAGGGTGAGGCCTGTAGTTCTATAGCCATGAAAAAAACTAGCTTGATTCCATGTCTAGAAAGCAAAGTTCTCAAGGTTTTACATTTGCCACAACATATGCATCGGCAGTCCTAGTGTCGCGGCCATCACGGTATATTAACTACGTGATTGTGTGACGTAGTTGATAATAACTTCATCAAAGTTCTCCACCCTAACATGAGATGTGTCATTCCTATCACAACCAACCCATATCATAACATGGGTGGAGCCAGACATCTTTGATGGAATTGCATTATTTCACCAAAACAAACGCTGCTTTGTTGCCTATGATAAGTTATTTTTCGAAAAATCTCTAGGGACCCAATTTTGCCAATTCTAGTTCCCTAGGGTGAGGCCTATAGTTCTATATCCATGAAAAAAAATCCTAGCTCAATTCCATGTCTATAAGGCAACTTTCTTAAGGTTTTACATTTGCCACGACATCTGAATCGGCAGTTTCCGGTGTCGCGTTCATCACGATACCTTAACAGTGTGGTTGTACGACATAATTGATACTGACTTCATCTAAGCTCTCCACCATAACATGAGATGTGCCATTCCTATGGTAGAACCTCCTAAGTCATATGGCCCACACGTGCCTATCATCGTCTCCCAGACTTCTGCTAGCAGCACATGCAAGTCAGATAACTTCGGTAGTCTGTCAGGTGTCCTCGGGGAACCCCGAATCATCCACATTCTTCTTTTGAGTAGGATCAATTATAGAAACATTACAGTATTACAACAGTTGTACAATTATACAATAGATTACATCAGAGTAAATAGTGGAAGACTTATAACCATAAGTTTACAACTATTCATTAAGTTATTGCAAAGTTAAACTGTAGACCACAAGGCCGTAGGGTAGCATGATAGGTACCACTAGTAACACATAAGAGAGATTCACCCTACCCAAGGGTTCACACAAACTCTTCTACTGCTGCCTCTCACCTGCAACAAAGGGTTTAAAGAACCCTGAGTACAAAGGTACTCAACAAGACTTAACCGACGAAAAGGAAAGACTCCAAGGATATGTAGGCTAAAGGAGAATCAAAGGGAGTCTGTAGCAAGAATCAAGATAACTTTTGCAGAAAAGCTTAACTAATAGTTGATCCTTACTTTCAATATTATGGCTTAAGCTTTATAACATAAGTATCATGTAAGCACTTGATCTAAACTAATCACTTCATAAACCATCACATCATGTGATCATTAGCATCTAGTTACAGTTATTAACTACGATGCAACATAGTTGATTGAGTCTTCTTCACCGAGAAGCAACAACGATTCAAATCGGTTTGGCCTAGCTAGGGTTTCCATACCACACGACATATGCAGGTCTAGGTCTGCAGACCCAACCTATATATACCAACCCGTACCCAGATCCCCCAAAACTTGAACCGGTCTGCGTTACCCGAGAGCACAGTACACACTACACTGCGTCGTTCGCCCTTGACGAATTCACAAAAGTGCATTACATGGTACTCCCACCATCTCCATTTGCCCAGTACGTAGTGGTGTTTTCAAGTTAAGGATAAACTGGGGCAAGGCTTACTGGAGTATGTGGCCAGTACTACAAGTCATGATCATAGATAGCTCTACAACGATCGGTCCTTAATCGACACAGGCGGGGTCACTACGACAGGCCTCAAACCATGACGCAAGCCAAGATTCCGCCCGGTCTTGTATTAAAAACATGATCATTCTCATGTACTAGGTTTATCAAAGTTCTAGGATAACTTAAACTTATCATCTAAGCAAGGCTAAGCATTTAACAACTATTATATAAAATTGTGCAACGTGGGATAAGTAATTTGTATAATTGTGCAACGTGGGATAAGTAATTTGTTATGAAATGCGTTGGTTGTGATAGGAATGACACATCTCATGTTAGGGTGGAGAGCTTTGATGAAGTTATTATCAACTACATCACACAATCACATAGTTAATATACCGCGATGGCCGCGACACTAGGACTGCTGATGCATATGTTGTGGCAAATGTAAAACCTTGACAACTTTGCCTTCCTGACATGGAATCAAGCTAGTTTTTTTCATGGTTGTAGAACTATGGGCCTCACCCTAGGGAACCTAAATTGGCAAAAGTGGATCCCTAGAGACTTTTCTAAAAATAACTTGTTATAGACAATAAAGTAGTGTTTATTTTGGTGAAATCAAGCAATTTCGTCAAAGATGTCTGGGTTCACCCGTGTTACGAAATGAGTTCGTTGTGATAGAAATGGCATATCTCATGTTAGGGTGGAGAGCTTACATGAAGTCAGTATCAATTATGTCATACAACCACACCGTTAAGGTACCGTGATGGCCATGACACCGGAAACTACCGATTCAGATGTCATGGCAAATGTAAAACCTTGAGAAATGTGCCTTCTGGACATGGAATCGAGCTAGTTTTTTATGGCTATAGAACTATAGGCCTCATCCTAGGGAACCTAAGTTCACAAAAGTGGGTCCCTAGAGACTTTTCTAAAATTAACTTATCATAGGCAACAAAGCAGTGTTTGTTTTGGTGAAATAATGCAATTCCGTAAAAGATGTCTGGGTCCACCCTGTAATGGAACCGTCCAAATTATAAGAGCACAAGTACAAAAACAATCACCGAAGTGATCAAATTCTCGCACTTGAGCCCATATAACTCCGGTAGTCCAATGAAATTACGAGGGATTTCAAACCAACCAACATACCAGCCAAGACCGTAGTGATTCAACATAACAAGTCACATGTTACATCCATTTCATAAGTAGTTCAATATACATCGGAGTTCAACATAGTTATTACAACTTACATTGAAAAGTAGCGGAAGTAAAGTAATTTGAAACTAACATTAATCTTATTTCAAATACATGCCAGTACCACGGTCGACTTCCAACAAAAGCATTAGAGATAAGGTAAATAAGAAGGATCACGCCCGTGATCACACTCCACCACTAAGGCAGGAGCCAACCAACTCTTGTAGTCGCCATGATACATCATAACCTACAACAAGTGGGGATAAAACCCTGAGTACGACAATGTACTCAGCTAGACTTATCCGTCAAAAACCAGAAATAAAGTGACACCAAGGATCATGTAAGGCTGATATAAAGTGGGGCTAGCTTGATAACATTTTGCATAAAAGCTTAATATAGATGATCAATCATTAATGCTTAAGCATCAAGTTAATTATCATTAACCTATCATTTGTATTAGCACCTATACTAGAGCACTCACTTGATTAGGAGCAAACAATATTAACCATAGCAGGTATAAATTGAGGCAACATATACATCGTTATCCAATTAACCATCCATTCAATTTAATTGAATCTACGTTGCCGCTGCTCAAGTCAAGTGCTCGCTAACCGGGAGCGACGGCGATTCGAATCGAATTCCTATCTAGCTGGAGGGGTATTTCTAACACTCACCGAGTCACGCCTGGCGAGGGCTGCTCAGGTCACCTTTGGTACAGTTCAGGAGTCATGGGTTTGACTAATGCCGTGTCCCCAAGGGTGACACTCTGCCAGGTGCTAGGGACTCTAACCCCCCCTTGGTCTCACGCCAATGTCTCCAAGCACATCCTTACTCTCCTCCAAGATGCGACCTACCATTCGATTCGCGGTCGGAACAACTTATCTGGTCAACTAAGTGTTAGACTACGTTCAATATGACTCAAGGACGTACAACGAATCAGTCCATAAATGAATCAGATGGGGATAGATCCACATCCAAGACCTCCATGCCTTGTTGCTTCACTATCGTCATCCCGCCCGGTCTCATTTCATTTTATTAACACATGGATTCATTCCACAATAGCAAATATAGCCAACCGTGCCATATATGAATATCCCTACATCTCGCAGGTGACAGGAAATCACCTGACTTCTACCACTTAAAGCAGGGCTAAGCATCTACTTGATCCTTGCCTATGTAGGATTCAAGGATTCATATATCCAGACAAGGAATGATATAATGCAGCAAGGGTTTCCAACCAACTCCTACCACTTAATGCAACAATACTTATAACATATATAGAATTAATTGCTTTGAAGGTAGGAGGCCTATAATGCTTTGGGGCTTGCCTGGGATCTGACTCAAGTCAGAGTTTGTCAGAAGAAACTCGCTTGGCGAGCATTCCCTCAATCTATCACTTGTCCGGTCCTTCTATCTTCAGGATGGATCCACCAACTCCATCTTCGGGTTTGGCTCCACATCAGGTCCTTCACATGCTTTAGCTAGCATACCTAAATAAGGTAAAATAATGCATATGTATGAATGCATAGAAGTGCAATAAACAGAGTAATCAAACAAGCATACCAAAGTTCTCATAAACACCTAGAGCTAATTAACTTAATCCTCATTAAGGCATAACATAGAAGATTGCAAACACATCAATCAAGACACAAGTCTTATAAGATCCTAGGGTACCAAACCAAGTACCAACAAAGATAGGTGTCACACTTCAATACACAAGCATGGCAAAGTTAATCAAAGCACTAGAACTAGAAATTGCCACCTCCTGGGCATCAGAACAATAGCTGAGTAATTTAACCACAACAGAAGATATACAACTCCAAAAGAAGTGCAACAAGACATTATGGAAATCATATGAAATTATCTACAATTCATTTATAATCACCTAAGCCTAATTTTTAAGTTTAGTAGGTCGAAAAGATGAAACTACAGAATATGGTCGGCCCCAAACAGAGAGTAACCAACTCTGGGATCTGACTTTAAACATCTATAACTCAAAAACTACTTGACCAAATTCCACCAAATTTTACCACAAGCTAGATACAAGAATTATATACAACGTTTCTATAGACAAGGTGCTCAGAAAACATCATTATCATGGGGTAATCTACATTGCTCCCAGAACTGTCTAGAAACTATTAATTGCAAGAAATAATTATTAACATATGTTGCAAACATATAATTGTGCAAAACTAACTTTACCAACATTTCACACATGACTAATGAACACCAGAAAACATAGTGTACATTACTAAATAAATTCTTTTAATGCCTTTTCTTAATTTATTTAGATAATTAGGTGGAATTTTGAACACATATCAAAAGTGCACAATAAATTCTACCAAACTTACAGAGGCCTAAACATGCTCCCAAAAGTATACTATATAAATTTTAAGCCATTTGGACAAGTATATCAACCTCTATGAAAAACACAATTGACTAATACAATAAATCATGTGAGAGCAAGTTAAACCTAAAAATCCATATTTTCTATGAACACATGGCCATAGCATGAATCAATATGATAGATAAACATCATACTAAGGTAATGAAACAACATTTTCCATTTTATCCTTTATATACTATTTATAAACTATTTATTAAGCCGTAACAAGTTAAATCAATAACTTGACCATACATTAAGCAATGACCATGCAATTTATACCACAGTACATCCATAGTATTTCAAGACTACCATAAAAATTTCACATCATTTGGAGCATCACAGCATCAGTTATGAATTTCCAAAAACAATGTATGCAAGAAATGCCTAATTAGCAAGATTAAACCAAAACCCTAAGAAAACAGTGAACAACTAATAGGTTTAATATTTTTATTAGTTACTACACATTATCACAAGATTATAAGAACAAGAATCACTATATTTGGATATCTAAAACTCTAGATCTTACTCTAGTCAAGTTTACAGGCATTTTTAGAGCATTTTTTAAAGCTTAATTAAAGACATCAGAAAGCATCTACAAACCCCTAATACTTTATGACTAAACTGCATACATCTCTTCTCAAGGTTTCCCAAAAGTCCACATTTGCCATTTTTGGATTTTCCTAGTAGGAGATATGGAATTTAAAATATTTAACACAAATTTGAAATTCAAAATGAGAATTAAAACAACCCTAGCCTAACTGCTATACCCACCCGATCGCGCACCTAGATTTGCCACCACATAACTGTTACACGGGACCCACTACACCGTCGGGCCCGCTTGTCAAATTACACAGGGAGACAGAGAGAAGGGAGATGTCGGTCTCCTCTTCTTCTTCCTTCCGACGGCAGGGGCAGGGGAGGTGGGGCTGGCCGGTCTCCGACGAGGGGTGTCGCCGGCGGCAGTGGCTAAGGGTGGCACGAGCAGCAAGGGGTCTCTGTGCCCTTGCTAGTGCCCCTAGCTCGGCCCAAGGAGGCCTGTGGTGGCGCGGCAACGGCGGCAGGCGGCGGCGGCGGCCCAGTGGCAGCGGCCTCCGATGATGGTCAAGGTCGGGGAAGAAGTGCTACACGTGTGGCATGGCGTGGTGAAGGTGGTGCGGTGGTCCATTTGAGTGGAGGGAGGCCGGAGGTAGGAGAACGACGGTGGCCATGGAGCTTGGCCGGTCGGCCATGGCGGTGGCGCACTCCGGTGATGGTCAGGGTTCGGGAAAGGGGCGCCGAAAGACAAGGAGATGGAGGCGGAGGTGGTGCTACGCACTGTGGGATGAGAAGGAGCTCGGAGCGGTGGGAACGCAGCGGCGGCTGGAGCTCTACTCCGCCATGGCGGATGTGGACGCACTTTGCGCGAGTGAGCGCCAAAGAGCGATGTGGAGAGCGGAGGCGAGCTCTAGGGCGAGGAAAGAGCGACTGTTGTCAACTCGGCCTCTCCACATCGGCTCAGACAGGCAGAGGCGCATGGCAAGGTGGAGGGCGTGCGGCAAGGCATGGTGGCCACGCTCCGAGAGCACGTGTCGGCCTTTGAGTCATTTCCTCGAATACGTGTCACGCATCGCTGTGCCCGACTTGAAGACCGTTTTTGGGCCTGCTCGGGTCCGAACTGGGTCTTGGGCCTAACATGATGTTTGCATCCCACATGAAGACCTACAATTTCTATTTAAGGTGCACTGCAATTAGGGTTATGGATTAGTGGATAATCAAGTCCAAAGTTGACACTATCAACTTGTTAACAGCGGTTAAGTAAACCCAAAATTGATGACCAAAATGGAGTCGAACTTCATCCATCTCTTCACCTGCTCTTCTCCAAAGAATATACTCCAACTTCTATTTTTTGGTCAACTCAAGTTACGTAACAAAATTTGGAGAACGTGGAATGCCAATGTCCATGTCGGTTTAGTGACAAAGTAACCTTTTGCCGTTCTGGAAACCATTTTTGAAGATCCAAATGAACTCCAAACTTGATGAGACTTGATTTATTATTTCCCTCATGAACAGTACTCGAACTCATAGTAAGGGATTAATTTGAGTTACTATATAAAATTGGGAGATAACATGTTGCAAACATGTCAACTTTCTGCTGTCAAATCTAGGACTTGGAATCTTTTCTGGCTTTGAAAAATAGCAGCTGGTTCAAACTTGTGAGCCCTACTTGACTAGGTTAGAGGCCAAAGTAACTCTTGACCATTAAACAAAGTTTGTTGTACACAAAATGAAATACAACTTTTGTTTAAGGTCAAACCTCATAACTAGTACAGAAGTCAAACTTTCACTTTAGTCAAAGTATCAACTCAAGAAAGCCTAAACTAGGGTTTTAGGCTAATTGGGGCATTTTCTTGACATTTTCTCAACATGAACCCTTCATGACTTTTGTTGTAGAGTTCATCTAGAGTCATTTGGGCAAAGTTGAAATGTTTGGTTGATGATCTATAATTCCATTCACTTAATCGCGCCATTCCAAGAAGGATATGACTTATTATTTCATGTGACTTTTTTATTCCAAACTTCATGAAACTTTTCCAGGGATCAATATATATAGGTACTAAGGTGAGACACATGAAGATATTGCAATAACACTACCCAAGCATATATCTTGAAAAGGGGCCTATATGTAAAGCAATGGTGCAACATCCAACTTTAGGTTAGGCTCATCTCCATAGGTTGACCTTGACATTGTCATCTCCACTTAATCTGTCATGTTTGAGCTCAAACCCACTACTTAGTGAGTGACAAACACCTAGGGTGTTACAGCCCTCCCCCCTTAAAAGAATCACGTCCCGAGATTCAGTGCGAAGAACTTTTCAAGGGAAGAGAAGCATGTTTTCCAATTCCAACATCTGCATTGAATCAAATGCAACCTCTTGGGTAAGAACACTTTAAGATCCCAAAGTATGTCATCATTGGAAAAATGATTACCAGAGAAAGATGTAGTGAGGCCTTAAGGACAACAAAAGTTGTAAGTGTTCACTAAACCGCAGGGAGTAGTCTACCATCAAGCGGTTGAGTAACATTTTCCTCCGTGACTTATTTGCACTGTAAGTTGAGTTGACTTGCAGTGTAGGAACTTAGTCAGGCCAACTTTCACCTGGAGGCTTCCTCTTTAGGGTCAAATAATAGTTCTAAGATGGGAAATCTGTTGTTTGACACTTTTCAAATTGCTTTTGATTCATGATGGTATAAATTGATTTGTAGAAACCAAGGCTGCTCATACATTGGGGATATGAAAAAGCAAAAGCAAATGAAAGAGTGTAAACTAGTATCTATGAGACCTCAAAAGGACTATCCAACAGCAGATCTCGACTATTAATTTACATACCAATCCGAGGATGCACACGCTTTGAACTTACGGGTTACTTTTGCAGGGCAAAATGCATACTCTGCCTGGAGGATCTTTCTACAAGAATAAGGAACTGTTTCTGAATAGTCCTCAATACTTCATCCAATAGAGTTATGCACAAACCATTTGTGGCACCTAGGGGCACAAGGATGCTAATTGAAACTAGGGCATGCTTTCTCTAATTCTTCACTTTATTGGATATAATACCTTGCACTATCTGTGTGATTGTCCAAGATGGAATTGACTTGATCACAATGGCTCTAGAAGATAGAGTATCACTCAAGTTGTTGGCTAGTTGATTAACTTCTTGTTGGTTATTGCTCTGTAAGACATAGTCTTCGTAGCTACCAAGGAGTCGTTACCTAGCTAGAGATTAACCTTCCTATTGGTACTAATCAGTTGTCTCTCAACACTAAAAGTTCCAAATCTTCCCTCTTGACCACACAACTGTGGTTGATGCAGAACAGATGGTTGCCATCGAAGTTAGCAAATACGAAGTCACTCCAAAGATGGTTGATTTCGATGGTATGGTCATTATGCATACTAAGGTTAAAACTTGCTTAATGTGATGATCGAGTCTTATCCAACGGATGACTTGTCCAGTAGTAAGTGTTGTGTGTCCTTTTTATCCAATAGGAATGAGATACGTTGCTCACTAGATGACGTTTGTCAATACTGGGACAACTAAGTAGAGTCACTTGTCTACCATCTATTGTAGTCCGTTAATGTTTATGTTGGTGACCTATTCTTCAAAGGTTATCTTCTTAGCAACTCCAGAAGGAAACTCCACTACTTTTGGTCTAAGATATGGATCTTATGCTACAATATGGAGAGATAACCAAGAAAGGAACATGAGAAAATAACGCATCGACTGTCATTTCATAATGGATCATGACTAGAAACCGTGATACCAGCGCGTGCCAGGCAGCCAGTCGTGTGTCTGTAGCCACAGGAGGCCCTTGGTTTCGTCGCGGCACCATCAGTGGCTACTCATAACACCATTACTAAACACACAACGAAAGTGAAATTTCAAGTGGCACCAATGGGTTGTAAGAACAAGTGCCATACAAGGAGGGATAGCAAGCAAAGATAGTCACAAGGTTTAGAATCAATAGGGAAGCTATTCGCAGATTAAAACACCTCACAAGAGAACATAGCTCCATTGCCAAAGGTGACTGAGCATGCGATTTTTGCGTAATTCCACGCACACTTGGCGTCGACTAAGGAAACTACTAGATAATTAATTAACGGAGATTCGATCATGTTGAGCAACAACATAAGATCAAGATTGATAAACATTCCGATACTTGGGAAGGTTGGGGACAGATTAAGCAAATTTCAAGGGCAGAAACCGATATGTAGTCATAGATTGAGTTGATAAGGTAGATGCACGAATTTGCAAGAACACGATTTAGAGGTCATATCAGAGAGACGTTGCGTCACACTAGCTAACCTTTGGGAGAGGCAACTGGGAGGTCCACATGGATTTAGTTAAGGGTCTTACAACTTGGCATCGAACAACTATGGCCAAAAGGAAGAGTTGGAGAGAATCTATTTTGGTTGGTAGATCAAACAAAGGTATTCACGTGCGGGTGTAGGACAACCATGGTATACGCGAATATTTAATTGTCCAGGCTTAGGCTTAGATATCAAGCAAAGGCATGGCGCACAAACATTCAAAGCAAGCAACCACGGCTACAAGCTTAGGCTCATAAGAGAAAGAACCTAATTAGAGACGACACCAAGAGATCATTTCGCGTAACTGAAGGGTTGCTCTAAGATACAGCTATTCGACACTCGTATGCTCAACGAGGACAAACGAGGTGACAACTATGACACTAATCAGATAACAAGCATACATACAACATCACAGTCAAGCAGACATTTGAAGGAAGTCAAATGAATGGGCTTAAGCAACCAATACAAGGCATAAGGCTCACCCAAAATAAGCATTTATCTCAAGCATGAACTAACTACAAGTTTAGCTCAAAACAAACGCTAGCTATGGTGACTAACTTAGCTTGGGCATAGAATCTAGACAGCAGCACAGTAGTTACTTCTTTCAACCATAACTGAGGTTGTAGACATCCAACAAAGGTGATCCTAGACTTTCTAGAAATCTTAGGAAGATGACTACACTTTAGTTATTCACACCAAAATCTAATTCATAGATTAACATGACCAACAATGCTAATGTTTCAGATCTGTACCAATATGGACAGAAAACTGACAAGAACTTCAAAAATGCATAACTGGAGTTCTAGGGACCCAATAAGGCTCATCCTTAACTTTATGTAAAGCTTATTAAGTTGTATATAACTTTCTTATTATCATATTAAGATGATTCTATATCTAACAAGGCCAAACAAGACAAAGAAGACATCTCTGCCCATATTTGGACAGATTCTGTCATTCCACTTTACAAGCTCATAAGTAGAGATTTAGACCACCCCAATTAGTGTTATAGGACATTTTGGAAAGCTTAGAAAAAGTACTACACTTCTTCTATTATCTCCAAGACATGATTTCATATGCCCACAGGTCAAACAAACCAAACATTCAGATCTATTCAGAGCATAAGAAAAACCTGACAGTAACTTCTAAATTTCATAACTCTCAAACTTAAGACCTAGGGTCATGAATTTTTAGAACAAGCTAGATAAGTAAGTTAGCTACAACTTTGGTATTCTCTATAACTAAATAAAACACCATTATGACCACAAAAACATCACTACAACAAGGGTGAGAGGAGCATAGCTATGCATAAAAGCAATAATCATGAAGATGCATGCTTCGTCCTATTCGTCCTCACAAGATTGCCAACCTAAGGTGGCGATCACGTTCTATGTCGGTGGCATAACACGCGCTCTTTCGATATATAGCTAGTCGCCAGCTACATTCGACTTACGCATTCGTGGTTAGCGTACCCGCAGAAAATTTTTCATTGTAGCCCAACAATTCCCCAATATATGGCACACAATGAAACACAGGAAAGTAAAATTCTAAGTACTCCCATATACATATACCCCTGTATATATAAATGTAGCACCAAAACTACCCAAATCATCAATCACCCACAATTAAGTACCTTCATATATACATGTGTATAACATGTAAATAATCCAGTAACCAAAACTAGCTCTCCCCTAGACCGACGGATGTTCGGTCATGCTCTCACAACTCACACTTACCTGTGCGTAGGTGTGACGTTGCATAAAAGTAAACTAGCGACATATATGGCTATTTCATATATGAAGGCTACCTCCAATCTAACACACTGGGTAGCATAGTGTGGGAGAGTTATCACACATACATACCTTGGCCTGGCGTAGATGCATAAATGAAAAACCCCCAAGTTAGTACTTATATAAGCCACCTAATAATCCTTATATGGGCATAAGGAAATTGACCACTAGCATAATTAGGTTTAAAATTCAGATTTGGCAAACCTATATATAGCTATAAGTTGAAAAAACTGATTTTATAAAATAAAACCTTTGTTTTAAATACACATACAACAAGTTTAATGTTGAATTTTGCTCTGATACTAGCTGTAACGAAACCGTACAAATTATAAGAGCACAAGTACAAAAATAATCACCGAAGTGATCAAATTCTCGCACTTGAGCCCATATAACTCTGGTAGTCCAATGAAATCACGAGGGATTTCAAACCAACCAACATACCAGCCAAGACCATAGTGATTCACATAACAAGTCACATGTTACATCCATTTCATAAGTAGTTCAATATACATCGGAGTTCAACATAGTTATTACAACTTACATTGAAAAGTAGCGGAAGCAAAGTAATTTGAAACTAACATTAATCTTATTTCAAATACATGCCAGTACCACAGCCGACTTCCAACAAAAGCATTAGAGATAAGGTAAATAAGAAGGATCACACCCGTGATCACACTCCACCACTAAGGCAGGAGCCAACCAACTCTTGTAGTCGCCATGATACATCATAACCTGCAACAAGTGGGGATAAAACTCTGAGTACAACAATGTACTCAGCTAGACTTAACTGTCAAAAACCAAAAATAAAGTGACACCAAGGATCATGCAAGGCTGATATAAAGTGGGGCTAGCTTGACAACATTTTGCATAAAAGCTTAATATAGATGATCAATCATTAATGCTTAAGCATCAAGTTAATTATCATTAACCTATCATCTATATTAGCACCTATACTAGAGCACTCACTTGATTAGGAGCAAACAATATTAACCATAGCAGTTATAAATTGAGGCAACATATACATCGTTATCCAATTAACCATCCATTCAATTTAATTGAATCTACGTTGCCGCTGCTCAAGTCAAGTGCTCACTAACTGGGAGCGACGGCGATTCGAATCGAATTCCTATCTAGCTGGAGGGGTATTTCTAACACTCACCGAGTCACGCCTGGCGAGGGATGCTCAGGTCACCTTTGGTATAGTTTAGGAGTCACAGGTTTGACTGATGCCGTGTCCCCAAGGGTGACAATCTGCCAGGTGCTAGGGACTCTAACCCCCCTTGGTCTCACGCCAATGTCCCCAAGCACATCCTTACTCTCCTCCAAGATGTGACCTACCATTCGATTCTCGGCCTGAACTGTATTACTCGGCTTCGTGGTCGGAATGACTTATTCGGCCAACTAAGTGTTAGACTGCGTTCAACATGACTCAAGGACGTACAACGAATCGGTCCTTAAATGACTCAAATGGGGATAGATCCACACCCAAGACCTCCATGCCTTGTTGTTTCACTATCGTCATCTCGCCCGGTCTCATTTCATTTTATAAACACATGGTTCCATTCCACGATAGCAAATTTAGCCAATCATGTCATATATGAATATCCCTACATCTCGCAGGTGACAGGAAATCACCTGACTTCTACCGCTTAAATCAGGGCTAAGCATCTACTCGCTCCTAGTCTATGTAGGATTCAAGGATTCGTATATCTGGACAAGGAATGATATAATGCAGTAAGGGTTTCCAACCAACTCCTACCACTTAAAGCAACAATACTTATAACATATATAGAATTAATTACTTTGAAGGTAGGAGGCTTATAATGCTCCGAGGCTTGGCTGGGATCCGACTGAAGTCAGAGTTTGTCAGAAGAAACTCGCTTGGCGAGCATTCCCTCAATCTATCACTTGTCCGGTCCTTCTATCTTCGGGATGGATCCACCAACTCCATCTTTGGGTTTGGTTCCACATCAGGTCCTTCACATGCTTTAGGTAGCGTACCTAAATGAGGTGCAATAATGCATATGTATGAATGCATAGAAGTGCAATAAATAGAGTAATCAAACAAGCATACCAAAGTTCTCATAAACACCTAGAGCTAATTAACTTAATCCTCATTAAGGCATAACAAAGAAGATTGCAAACACATCAATCAAGACACAAGTCTTATAAGATCCTAGGGTACCAAACCAAGTACCAACAAAGATAGGTGTCACACTTCAATATACAAGCATGGCAAAGTTAATCAAAGCACTAGAACTAGAAATTGCCACCTCCTGGGCATCAGAACAACAGTTGAGTAATTTAACCACAACAGAAGATCTACGACTCCAAAAGATGTGCAACAAGACATTATGGAAAGATTATGCAATTATCTACAATTCATTTATAATCACCTAAGCCTAATTTTCAAGTTTAATAGGTCGAAAAGATGAAACTACAGAATCTGGTCGGCCCCAAACAGAGAGTAACCAACTCTGGGATCTGACTTTAAACATCTATAACTCAAAAACTACTTGACCAAATGCCACCAAATTTTAGCACAGGCTAGATACATGAATTATATACAACTTTTATATAGACAAGGTGCTCAAAAAACCTAATTATCATGGGGTAATCTACATTGCTCCCAGAACTGTCCAGAAACTACTAATTGCAAGAAATAATTATTAACATATGTTGCAAACATATAATTGTGCAAAACTAACTTTACCAACATTTCACACATGACTAATGAACACCAGAAAACATAGTGTCTATTACTAAATAAATTCTTTTAATGCCTTTTCTTAATTTATTTAGATAATTAGGTGGAATTATGAACACATATCAAAAGTGCACAATAAATTCTACCAAAATTACAGAGGCCTAAACATGCTCCCAAAAGTATACTATACAAATTTCAAGCCATTTGGAGAAGTATATCAACCTCTATGAAAAATACAATTGACTAATACAATAAATGATGTGAGAGCAAGTTAAACCTAAAACTCCATATTTTCTATGAACACATGGCCATAGCATGAATCAATATGATAGATAAACATCATACTAAGGTAATGAAACAACATTTTCCATTTTATACTTTATATACTATTTATAAACTATTTATTAAGCCATAAAAAGTTAAATCAATAACTTGAGCATATAGTAAGCAATGACCATGAAATTTATGCCACAGTACATCCATAGTATTAAAAGACTACCATAAAAATTTCACATCATTTGGAGCGTCACAGCATTAGTTATGAATTTCCCAAACAATGTATGCAAGAAATGCCTAATTAGCAAGATTAAACCAAAACCATAAGAAAACATTGAACAACTAAAAGGTTTAATATTTTTATTAGTTACTACATATTATCACAAGATTATCAGAAGAAGAATCACTATTTTTTGATATCTAAAACTCTAGGTCTTGCTCTGGTCAAGCTTAAAGGCATTTTTAGAGCACTTTTTAAAGATTAAATAAAGACATCAGAAAGCATCTACAAACCTCTAATACTTTATGACTCCACTGCATAGATCTCTTCTCAAGGTTTCCATAAAATCCACATTTGCCATTTTTGGATTTTCCTATTAGGAGATATGGAATTTAAAATATTTAACACCAATTTGAAATTTAAAATTAGAATTAAAACAACCCTAGCCTAACTGCTACACCCATCCGATCGCGCACCTAGATTTGCCAGCACATAACTGTCACGCGGGACCCACTGCACCGTCGGGCCCGCTTGTCAATTACACAGGGAGATAGAGAGAAGGGAGATGTCGGTCTCCTCTTCTTCTTCCTTCCGACGGCAGGGGCAGGGGAGGTGGGGCTGGCCGGTCTCTGGTCAGAGGTGTCGCCGGTGGCGGTGGCTAAGGGCGGCACAAGCACTAGGGGGTCTCTGTGCCCTTGCTGGTGCCCCTAGGTCAGCCCAAGGAGGCCTGTGGTGGCACGGCCACGGCGGCAGGCGGCGGTGACGGCGGCGGCCCGGTGGCAGCAGCCTCCGGTGACGGTCAAGGTCGGGGAAGAAGTGCTACGCGTGCGGCATGGCATGGCAAAGGTGGTGCGGCGGTCCATTTGGGTGGAGGGAGGCCGGAGGTAGGAGAACGACGGTGGCCATGGAGCTTGGCCGGTCGGCCGTGGCGGTGGCGCACTCCGGTGATGGTCAGGGTACGGGAAAGAGTTGCCGAAAGACAAGGAGATGGAGGCGGAGGTGGTGGTGCACGCTGTGGGTTGAGAAGGAGCTCAGAGCGGCGGGAACATAGTGGCGGCCGGAGCTCTACTCCGCCATGGCGGATGTGGTCGCACTTTGCGCGAGTGAGCGCCAAAGAGCGATGTGGAGAGCGAAGGCGAGCTCTAGGGCGAGGGAAGAGCGACTGTGGTCAGCTCGGCCTCTCCACATCGGCTCAGATAGACAGAGGCGCGTGGCAAGGTGGAGGTCATGCGACAAGGCATGGCGGCCACATTCCAAGAGCACGTGTCGGCCTTTGAGTCATTTCCTCGAATACATGTCACACGTCGTTGTGCCCGACTTGAAGACCATTTTTGGGCCTGCTCAGGTTTGAACTGGGTCTTGGGCCTAACATGAAGTTTGCAGCCCACATGAAGACCTACAATTTCTATTTAAGGTGCACTGCAATTAGGGTTATGGATTAGTGGATAATCAAGTCCAAAGTTGACACTATCAACTTGTTAACAGCGGTTAAGTAAACCCAAAATTGATGACCAAAATGGAGTCAAACTTCATCCATCTCTTCACCTGCTCTTCTCCAAAGAATATACTCCAACTTCTATTTTTGGGTCAACTCAAGTTACGTAACGAAATTTGGAGAACGTGGAATGCCAATGTCCATGTCGGTTTAGTGACAAAGTAACCTTTTGCCGTTTTGGAAACCATTTTCGAAGATCCAAATGAACTCCAAACTTGATGAGACTTGATTTATTGTTTCCCTCATGAACAGTACTCCAACTCATAGTAAGGGATTAATTTGAGTTACTATATGAAATTAGGAGATGACATGTTGCAAACATGTCAACTTTCTGGTGTCAATTCTTGGACTTAGAATCTTTTCTGGCTTTAAAAAACAGCAGCTGGTTCAAACTTGTGAGCCCTACTTGACTAGGTTAGAGGCCAAACTAACTCTTGACCATTAAACAAAGTTTGTTGTACACAAAATGAAATACAACTTTTGTTTAAGGTCAAACCTCATAACTAGTACAGAAGTCAAACTTTCACTTTAGTCAAAGTATCAACTCAAGAAAGCCTAAACTAGGGTTTTAGGCCAATTGGGACATTTTCTTGACATTTGCTCAGCATGAACCCTTCATGACTTTTATTGTAGAGTTCATCTAGAGTCATTTGGGCAAATTTGAAAGGTTTGGTTGATGATCTATAATTCCATTCACTTAATCGCGCCATTCCAAGAAGGATATGACTTATCATTTCATGTGACTTTTTTATTCCAAACTTCATGAAACTTTTCCAGGGATCAATATAGATAGGTACTAAGGTGAGACACATGAAGATATTGCAATAACACTACCCAAGCATATATCTTGAAAAGGGGCATATATGTAAAGCAATGGTGCAACATCCAACTTTAGGTTAGGCTCATCTCCATAGGTTGACCTTGACATTGTCATCTCCACTTAATCTGTCATGTTTGAGCTTAAACCCACTGCTTAGTGAGTGACAAACACCTAGGGTGTTACACACCTGTGTTATGAAATGAGTTGGTTGTGACAGGAATGACACATCTCATGTTAGGGTGGAGAGCTTAGATGAAGTTAGTATCAAATATGTCGCACAACCACACCATTAAGGTACCGTGATGGCCGCAACACCAAAAACTGCCGATTCAGATGTCGTGGCAAATGTAAAACTTTAAGAAATTTGCCTTCTAGACATGGAATCAAGCTAGTTTTTTCATGACTATAGAACTATAGGCCTCACACTAGGCAACCTAAATTGGCAAAAGTGGATTATTAGAGATTTTTTCTAAAAATAACTTATCATAGGCAATTCGGTGAAATAATGCAATTCCATCAAAGATGTCTGGCTCCACCCATGTTATGAAATGGGTTGGTTGTGATAGGAATGACACATCTCATGTTAGGCTGGAGAGCTTTGATGAAGTTATTATCAACTACGTCACACAATTACGTAGTTAATATACCGTGATGGCCATGACACTAGGACTACCGATGCATATGTTGTGGCAAATATAAAACCTTGAGAACTTTTCCTTCTAGACAAGGAATCAAGCTAGTTTTTTTCATGGTTGTAGAACTATAGGCCTCACCCTAGGGAACCTAAATTGGCAAAAGTGGATCCTTGGAGACTTTTCTAAAAATAACTGATCATAGGAAATAAAGCAGTGTTTATTTTGGTGAAATCAAGCAATTCTGTCATTGATGTCTGGGTTCACCCGTGTTATGAAACGAGTTGGTTGTGACAGGAATGGAACATCTCATGTTAGGGTGGAGAGCTTACATGAAGGCAGTATCAAATACGTCATACAACCACGCCGTTAAGGTACCATGATGGCCATGACACCGGAAACTGCCAATTCAGATGTCGTGGCAAATGTAAAACCTTGAGAAACTTGCCTTCTAGACATGGAATCGAGCTAGTTTTTTATGGCTATAGAACTATAGGCCTCATCCTAGGGAACCTGAGTTCACAAAAGTGGGTCCCTAGAGACTTTTCTAAAATTAACTTATCATAGGCAACAAAGCAGTGTTTGTTTTGGTGAAATCATGCAATTCCGTCAAAGCTGTCTGGCTCCACCTGTGTTATGAAATGAGTTGGTTATGACAGGAATGGCACATCTCATGTTAGGGTGGAGAGCTTAGATGAAGTCAGTGTCAATTATGTCGCACAACCACACTGTTAAGGTACCGTGATGGCCGCGACATCGGAAACTGCCAATTCAGATGTCGTGGCAAATGTAAAACCTTAAGAAATTTGCCTTCTGGACATGGAATCAAGCTAGTTTTTTCATGACTTTAGAACTATAGGCCTCACCCTAGAGAACCTAAATTTGCAAAAGTGGGTTCTTAGAGATTTTTCTAAAAATAACTTATCATAGGCAACAAAGCAGCGTTTGTTTCGGTGAAATAATACAATTCCCTCAAAGATTTATGGCTCCACCCGTGTTATGAAATGAGTTGGTTATGATGGGAATGACACATCTCATGTTAAGGTGGAGAGCTCTGATGAAGTCAATATCAACTATGTCACACAACCACACAGTTAATGTACCATAATGGCTGCGACACCGAGAAACTGTCGTTGAATATATCGTGGCAAATGTAAAAACTTGAGAACTTTGCCTTCCGGACATGGAATCAAGCTAGTTTTTTTATGGCTGCAAAACTATAGGCCTCACCCTAGGAAACCTGAATTGGCAAAAGTGGCTCCCCGGAGACTTTTCTAAAAATAACTTTTCATAGGCAATAGAGTAGTGATTGTTTCGTTGAAATCATGCAATTCCGTCAAAAATGTCTGGGACCAACCGTGTTATGAAATGTAACACCCCTGGGTGTTAAGCATGCATTCATATCCCAAATCATGAGCATTACCATTTCATACATGTTCATCATCGCATGCAATATAAGTTGGAATTAATTAAATTGTGAAAAACATGTTTGAACCCTAAAGTATTGCAATTTCTAGCTAAGAGTGGTAAAAATTTGTTGGGCTATAACTCTAAATGACTTAGAACTAATTAACATGATTTTTGGAGCAATTTTTGTATCCAAAATCTCCCCAAATTTTGCTTTTAAAAATATTTCAGAAAAATGAGTTTTATTTAAAATTTGGACTTTAAATCACTAATTCAAAATCTATTTAGAATTTTGAAAAGTGCCCTCAATGAAAGTTCTAGAGAATAAAATTTTGAACAACTTTTATTTTGGGGGCAACTTGTGAAAATATCTTTTTCATCTTCAAAATTTGAATTTGAATCAAATTATAAAATTTGGAAATTTATTTAGAAAGAAAAATGAATTTTTGGCCTTAACGGGCCGCCGCCTCCGCTTCGGCCTGCTCAAGCAAGCGGCCCGGACTAGGTTCCTGCGTCCGTGCCAGCCTCCGCCCGCTCGCGCGCGCGCGACGCCGTGGCGCCGCGGTAGAAGCCGGCCGCCGCGTGGCCGTACGTCGCCGACACCGCACGCCACACGCCCTCCGGTGGCCACGCGTCCCTCCGCGCCCGCCTACTCCCTCCGCGCGCTCGCCCGCCTTCACTACCGCCTCAATTCCCCTCTCTTCGCATCACAGCAGTGCTCCAGCAGCAGTCACGTGGCCACTGCGCCATTGCCAGCTCTCGAGCTCCGCCACCGCCGTTGCCGCCGGCCCGGCTCACTGCTACAGCCTCCGTCTTCCTCCTTGATTCGCCTTCTCGTTCCGCGTCCCGTGCTCACCACTGCCCGTGAGGATTTAGCCCCTAGCCACGGTAATAGCTCGTCGGAGTTCTAGCCGAGCTCACCAGAGTGAACCGCTTTGTGGACTTCACCCCTCCATCCTCCTTCTCGCTCACTTCTCGAGCGCACGAGCACCGCATTCGCGCGGTGAAGCTCGCAGACCACACCGCGCCGCCCCTCTCGATAGGTATTGGCCGGCCGATGGCAGGCCGAGCCACCGCGCTGCCATGCACGCCGACGAGCTCGATGCCGAGCTCATCTGCCCACATGCTAGGCACCCTCGGTTTCGCCTCTCCACGGGGAAGTCGCTGGTGGTGACCTCACTGCCGGCGAGCTCACCGGCGACGAGAACCGCGCGGTCAGCGCTTCCCCCTCCTCTGTGTGGCTGACTCGTGGGGTCACGGGCCCACCTATCTGCCTCCTCTTACGCTCGCGTGTGCACTGCACCGGGTGCACCCAGCATTTCCAGCGGCTGTTGTTAAAAGGATTTTCGAAAATGATTTTTCAAAAAATTGTTAAAAGGGTTTCTAAAATCCATAACTTGCTCATTTTAGCTCCAAAAATTTTGAAACAAATTTTGTAGTGTTTCTCATAAGTAGATCTATGATCTCAAAATATTGCATGTCAAGTTTGAAATACTTTTCTGTAGAGTTTTTATTTAATCACTAAAATTGTTGTTTTCTTGTTAAATATGTAATAAATCATAGAAAGTTCAGAAAAATATGGTTCCACTTGCAATAATTTTCTTTTGGGATGTACTTTCTAGGAAAAATATATGCCATGCATGTTCTATAGAAAAATCTTGATGTGTAGTACAAGTGTTTAATATTGTTTATAATTGTTATTTTTTCTAAAGAGAAAAAGATGAATAAAACATGCATGTAATAATTTTTCTATGGTGATTGTTTATTGTGTAGAATGTAGGAAAAATGCTAAATCTGTTGTTTGATACTTTTCATTGTATAAAGTATTTTTATGCTCATTTTTAGGCCCTAGCTTGTTATTTTTGTGTAGGCAATTCTAGTAATCCAAATGCAATGAAATTTTTGTGGTATGCTAGAATAGATGATAGAAAGCTACTGTAATTTTCTCAGATTTTTCTATGCTACCAAAATAGGTGTTGCTGTTCAAACCTAGTTGCAATTAAGGTTTAATTAACCTTGTTAATGTATGACTAGTTAATAAGGTTTACTTTGGTGTATCTTTGAAGCATTTAATAAGATGTGTTGACTTAGCATAGTAGTAGTAGATGAGAATGCAGTAGATGACATGTGCTTGTAGTATATGTTCTTGGATGATGTTGACTACCTTGTAGAAGAATTGTATTCGTACTTTACGAAATAAAGTAAACCTATTTATCTACATTTCATTCATCATGATCATTACATGTCATTTCTGCAATGCACCTAGGCATGAGCACTTATACGTTTGCATCATATAGGATCGCAGGAAGTAACTCAGGTAGCAGTTCCCAAGGAGCAGGAGGTGCCCGCAGCTGACGAGGAGGTCGGTGAGGATCTTCTAGAGTGTCCAGACCACCGTCTGAGCTCTTTCGAGAGAGGCAAGCCCCGAAGCATTTTTCTCCCCTGGTTTGCAAATAATTTTATTAATGCTTTACTTTAACTAATGCATTATGTTTAGGAGTTGTTTGCAACTGTTGCTACATTATCCCTTGTTTACTCTGTTCTACCCTATCTTTGTCACCTTGTTATTCACAGTCAAGTAATTGCTTAGCTTGCTTAGACCGGTAGAAGTCGGGTGATTTCCTGTCACCTGCGAGCTATAGGTGGTTACCTAGATCTGCTTGAGAAAGTATGTTATCTGAGAATAGCTAAGTGTTAATGTGAAATTGAGACCAAACGAAAACTTGTAGGGTTTCGGACTGTAGTGTTTTCCGTCTGTGTCGATTAAGGACCGACCATTGTTGGGCCGCAAGTCATGTTGAACGCATGCCTTACATTTAGCTGGCCAAATAATGTACCTTTCGACCGTGAAGCTGGGAGATTATTCGAGCCGAGTGGATTGCTCGCAACGCACTGTACCGGAGCAGTAGTGGCAGGATGTGGGGGCACGATGATAAGGCCAAAGAGCAGTCGGGCGGCCCCCGGGTGCATGTGGTTCCTGGCAAGCTCGCGGCTTTATCTGAATAGTTGACTCGGTGACCAACACCTCACTTTAGCGGGTGAGTGAGGTTTGTGTGAGGAATAAATTACCAGCTGGTTAATAATCGATTCGAATCGCCATCGTTCACTGGATAGTGAACACTTGACTTGAGTGACTTCATCGTAGTAATTCTAATGGAACACTTGGACAGTTATATGATATATGACATGATAGAAGTTGTTTAATGATCATTGGTTATCCTTACCTATTTAATTACATGTTACTCTAGTACAGGTGCAAATGTAGTTGACAGGTAAATAAAGATTTAACTTGATGCAAAGCTTTTGGAAAGATTCTTTAAATGCTAAAAATGTCTTTTTGCAAATGAGTCAGCTACCCCACTAGAAAGCCTATCATGATCCTTGGAGTCTTTTATTTTCAATTATGTCAGGTAAGTCTAGCTGAGTACCTTCTCATACTCAGGGCTTTGTTCCCACTTGTTGCAGATGGGCAGATGTATTACGGCTACTGTATCAACTGCCTTTATCCTGTGATGGGAGAAGCTTAGGACCATGGGCAATGGTCATTCACTACGTCTCGTCTGATGCTTTTGTTGGAAGATGATCCTGAGCTAGCACTTTATTTTGAACTCTGTGTGAGTGTGTGATTTGAACTAAATGCTTCCGCTACTTTTATTTGAAACTGGTTTGTAATAACTATGTTTAGACTCTGATGTATTTGCGACTTGAACTTTTATGTAACTTGTGATGGTGACCACTGAACTTATTATGATCTTGGCTGGTATGTAAGTTGGTTTGAAATTCGTCGTGATTTCACGGACTACCGGGTTATACGGGCTTAAGTTTGCTAAATCGTCTGCTCGGTGGATGATTTTCTTACTTAATCTCGTATAATTGGTCGGTTCTGTTATAGCTAGCATCGTAGCATGGTTTAGCGTATTTACTGTTCACAAGTGTATTTAAAACAAAAATATGTTTGAAAAATGTGATTTACAAACTAAAAGTGTGCCAGTGGTCATATCCTTTATGCCCAGTAAGGACTCTAGGTGGCTTATTTAAGTACTGACTTGGGGGTTCTTGCACCATATTTCTCTTTCATTGCTCATACGGCGTGCTATTGTATGAGTGCCACTTAATTGAGTGGTAATGTATGGATCAGTTGCCTCTACGCCTCGGTAAGTGTGAGATGTGAGAGCATGATCGGATACACCACCGATCTAGGGAGAGTGCTTATATGATACTGGAGTACTTACATGTTTTACGCATGTTTTTACAAAAGTGTCGCATGTGTGGTTGTTCCGTCCGTTGAGGCGATGTCATCAATAGGACGATGTTTTGGGTAGTTACTACCGTTGTACGCGTATCTGGGGATTCGTGTAGAGCATGTAGATAGATTTACTGCTTTTCAGGCATTCATGGGGAATTGGGCTAAAATGAATTTTCTGCAGGAACATAACAGCGTTTCTCATGTAGAACGTATTAGTTACGTATATGAGAGATCGCCTGTATGCCACCGAATTCATCGCTAGATATCATTTATTTCTTAAGTTTGTGAGAACGTACGAAACGTACATGCATCATATTGCTTGTGCATTTCATTCATGTCATGTATCCCTCCCCTTATAAATTGATTATCCCCTTTTGATAAAAATTTATACCAACTTAAAATGTGTTCTCACCGGGTAATCAAAACTTTTGGTACAGATGGCTCACACGAAGCAGATTGCCCATAAGTCCACAGGTGGAAGAGCACCCCGACACCAGTTGGCCCCGCGGGAGCACCGTAGCACGGACACCTTTCTGAGCGAGTTTGGCATGCTAACTTTGCTTTGGAGAGTGCTCCATGATGTGGAGTACCCAGAGGGTCAGGAGCCGGTGTACTCTTGGAGTGAGAGCTAGTTAGCTGAGAATAGACTTGCCGTAGTGGAGATCACAGTCCCTGCTCTTGGTGATGCTCTAGAGTGGGATGGTTGGCACTTGGAGTTTGAGGGACACACTCCGGTTGAGGGTGCAGAGGGAGCAACTTTCCGTGTCATCAGGGACATAATGAGCAGATTTCCCAACAAGCTGGCAGTAGCCTTGGCTAGCACTTTTCCGAGAGATGATCCTCGCGATGCCATTTGGGTGCAGCCGCAAGGAAGTGCCTTAGTCAGAGGCCCAAACAAAGGACAGGCTAGCGACAACCACGCTATGAGTGCTATGTATGCAGCTATCAGAGAATACCAGGGTCTTGAGTGTACCTATTGGACGTTGACTGGTTTGTGTGGTGATGATCGGCTCAAAGCAAGAAAATAGAAAAAGAAGCAGGCACGTGCTATAGCTAGTTTGCAGGAGCAGTTGGCTGACATGAGCTTACAGCGAGACCAGGCTCTAGAGAGAGGTGATAGTGCTCTATAGCAGGTGCATACGTTGACTCAGGCCAACAATAATGCAGACCACATGATTGGACAGTTGGTTCAGGAGAGGAATGAAGCCTAGAATGAGAGGAACCTTCTGAGGCAGAGGGTCAAGGAGCTAGAGGAGTACAACGTCAACTTGCATGAGGAGTTTCATGCGCTCTACAATGGGATTGGCCTGTATGCTCCTCCAGATGCCGCCGATATGGACGTCGACGACAATGAGGATGAGCCTGCAGCCGCACCTACCGATGATGAAGACGTTGCTACTGATGGTAGCAATGGTGACATCTCCAACCCCGATGATGGCCCCGAGGAGTAGGCTAGTTGCTTTGCGTTAGCTACTAGGCCCTGTCACGATGACCTTTCTTTTGGCTACATGTATCTTGATGTATCTCATTTGAACCTTGAGACTTGGTAGAATGTTGGATCTTGGTTGTTCATGCGATACCTGAGCGCATAAAGTCCAGTGTGTGTATGCTGGCAATGTGGTTGTATTGGACGCGATGTTTGCATTTGAAGTAATTTATTTAGTGATGATGTTTTAATTGGAATGCGATTATTGTGCCTCTATTTTATTGTATGACTTTGTTCTCTCCAATGAATTCAGTACGGCATAATTTTTCATTCACTCACAATTACTAAAGCTTCACTTAATCATTACTTGTTGCTGAAATATGCAGATGGCAAACACTCGCCGCGCCACGTATGAGGCTACTGAAACTGGTGGAAATGGTGTCGGGGCAGGTGGGAGTGGTGAAAACAACATCAACCACAATGAGCCACACCCGGAACCACATTTGCCACCTCCTCCACCGCTCACTGCAGAGGTATTCTTTGCACAGTTTCTTGGAAGTCAACGCAATACTGAACAGTCATAGAAGAACATGGAAGATTTTCTGCGTACCATTGCCAACAATGTTCAACGTGGTAACAACCAAGGTGGTGGCAATGGGGTGAATCAGTACAACAACTTCAAGGATTTCATGGACACTAGGCCACCAATTTTCAAAGAAGCAACCGAGCCACTTGACGCTAAAGAATGGATCAACACTATAGAAGATAAGTTCCATGTGTTAAGGCTGACTGAAGTACTGAAGACAGAGTATGCTGCACATCAGTTACAAGGATCAGCAGGGATGTGGTGGAAGCATCATCGCACCACCTTCCCTCCAAATGCTTAGATCTCGTGGAGAGAGTTCACTGAAGCCTTCCGTGGAGTTTATATTCCATTAGGGCTGGTTGAGATGAAATTGGGAGAGTTCTTGGCTTTAAATCAGGGTACCAAAACCGTAATACAGTATTTGCATGCCTTCAACAACTTGTGTCGTTATGCTCCCGACATGGTTGACACCGATGCTAAGAGAATTGTTAGCTTCAAGAGAGGGTTAGGTCCGAAGATGATGAAGCATGTGGGTACCAATACCCGTGCCAGATTCAATGACTTTATCAGTGATTGTCTAAAACAAGAGAAGAACAACAACGCATACACAACATCCAAGACTCGCAAGAGAGCCTTTGAGTAAGGACCATCACAGCCAAGAGTTGTCAATGCTAATCGTCCTGCCTATCGTCCGTCTGCACCAGGTGCAAGGTTTAGGCCACCACAACATAAAACCTAGAACTACAAGGGACCGCAGAAGCCGTACAAGATGGTCGTGCCGCCAACAAGGACAACCGCAACTGCGGGACAAGGTAACTCGAAGGGAGCTATCAGATCTGCTAGTACAGTGAAGGGACCCTGTTATAATTATGATCAGCCATGCCACTTTTCAAAGTTATATCCTTATTCGCCCAGAAAGAAGCAATAGACCTATAATGCTCGAGTACACCACACCACTGTGGATGAGATTCCTGAGGGAGAGCCCGTAACTGCTAGTAAGTTTCTTGTTAACCAAAACCCTACAGTTGTTCTATTTAATTCTAGATCATCACATTCTTTCATGAGTCAAGCATTTGCATGGAAACATGAACAACTATGCATAGACTTAAGTTATGGTTACTGTATAAGTTCAGCAGGGGCTGATGTTTTAACCAATCAGATGGTTAGAGGGGCAACCCTTGAGTTAGGTAGCCAAAAGTTTTGAGTAAACTTGATAGTTATGCCTGGACTAGTTCTAGATGTCATCATAGGGATGAATTGGATGAAGGATTGGGGAGCAGTGATAGATATAGGAAGTCGGGTACTTACCCTAAAAGATCCCCAGGGAGAGGGTACTTTACAGGTACCATTGCCCAAAAGAACAGACCTTGTGAGTGTGACATGTGCTATGGAAGTTATTCCAATTCATCAGATTCCGGTAGTGTGTGAGTTTCCGGATGTGTTTCCAGATGAGTTACCTGGTCTTCCGCCAGATAGAGATGTTGAGTTTGGAATTTAGTTGATCTTCGAGACAGCTCCAATCTCAAGGAGACCTTATAGGATGCCTCCAGATGAGTTAGCTGAACTAAAGAAGCAACTAGAGGAATTGTTGAAAAATGGGTTTATCCGGCTAAGTAAGTCTGAATGGGGATGTTCTGCCTTATTTGTGAAGAAAAAGAAAGAGGGTACTTTGAGAATGTGTGTGGATTATAGGCCTCTTAATGCTGTAACTATCAAGAATAAGTATCCCTTACCTCATATTGATGTTTTGTTCGATCAGTTAGCCAAAGTCAGAGTGTTCTCCAAGATAGATTTAAGGTCGGGTTACCATCAGATAAAGATTAGACCACAAGATATACCGAAAACCACCTTTTCCACCAGATACGGGTTGTACGAGTATCTTGTTATGTCCTTTGGCTTAACAAATGCTCCTGCATACTTTATGTATCTGATGAATACGGTTTTCATGCCAGAGTTGGACAAATTTGTGGTTGTGTTCATTGATGATATTCTAGTATACTCTGAGAATGAGAAAGATCATGAAGAGCATATGAGAATTGTCTTAACAAGACTTAGAGATCATAAGTTGTATGCTAAGTTTAGCAAGTGTGAGTTTTGATTGAAGAAAGTTCCTTTCCTTGGTCACATTCTGTCAGAGAATGGAGTCTTTGTAGATCCGAGTAAAGTGCAAGAGGTTATGGATTGGAAGAAACCAATCACAGTTTCAGAAGTTAGAAGTTTCTTAGGTTTAGCTGGTTACTATCGTCGTTTTATCCTAGATTTCTCGAAGATTGCCAAGCCAATGACAAGTCTGCTATGGAAAGATCACAAGTTTGTGTGGACAGAGGAGTGTGAGATAGCTTTCCACACCTTGCGGAACTGTTGACCACTGCTCCAGTTCTAGCGCAACCGGACATTGAGAAACCTTTTGATGTGTTTTGTGATGCATCAAAAATAGGATTAGGTTGTGTTCTTATGCAAGAAGGAAGAGTCATTGCTTATGCCTCTTGTCAGTTGAGAAAGCATGAGATCAACTATCCGACACATGATCTTGAGCTTGCTACCATAGTGCATGCATTAAAAATTTGGAGACATTACTTACTTGGTAATGTGTGCAATATTTTCACCGATCACAAGAGTCTCAAGTACATCTTCACCCAACTTGAATTGAACATAAGACAGTGAAGATGGTTAGAATTGATCAAAGATTACAACTTGAATGTGCAATACCATCTTGGAAAGGCCAATGTAGTGGCAGATGCTTTGAGTAGAAAGTCACATTGCCTGAATGTGCAACCTTTGCTCGAAGATGGTTTTGATCTAATGCATCCTGTCGTGTTACATAGTATTCAAATTAGTTGTTCTTTGGAGAGTAAGATAATAGAAGGCCAGAAAACCGATAAAGGGATATTCAATATCAAAGAAAAGATTAAAGAAGAACCATCCAAGCACTTTAGAGTGGATGAACATGACGTGTTATGGTTTGATGACCGTCTTGTTGTTCCCAAGGATCGAGAGCTTAAGAATAAACTTATGGATGAGACTCACCTTTCGAAGTTATCTATCCATCCCAGAAGTAGCAAAATGTACCAAGAACTAAGACCTCATTTTTGTTGGACAAAAATAAAGAAAGAGATTGCAGCATATGTAGCCTGATGTGACACATGTTGTAGGGTAAAAGCTATTCATATGAGACCTACCAGATTGTTGCAACCTTTATCCGTACCTAGTTAGAAGTAGGATGATATAAGTATGGATTTCATCACAGGTTTGCCCACTACTCAGAAAGGACATGATTCGATTTGGGTAATCGTGGATCGTCTTACGAAGACAGCTCACTTTTTACCTGTCAAGACAAGTTATCGACCACCTCAATATGCAGAGAAGTATATTTTAGAGATTGTGAGATTGCATGGCATACCGAAGACTATAGTGTCTGATAGAGGGTCTCAATTCACTGCTCACTTTTGGGAGCACTTGCATAAAGGTTTGGGAACTAGTTTGATTCGTAGCACTGCCTATCATCCTCAAACAGATGGTCAGACCGAAAGAGTTAATGCTGTTCTGGAGGATATGTTGAGAGCCTGTGTGTTATCTTCCAGAGGTTCATGGGAGTCACGGTTACCTTTAGCAGAGTTCGCTTACAATAATAGTTGTCAAAAAAGTATTAAAATGGCATCATTTGAAGCTTTGTATGGCAGAAAGTGTAGAACACCACTAAACTGGATCGAGCCAGGAGAAAGAAGATATTATGGTATTGATTTCGTGGAAGAAGCCGAGAAGAAAGTTCATATCATCCAGCAAAATATGAAAGCCGATCAATCACATCATAAAAGCTATGCGGATCGAAGAAGGAGACCGCTTGTATTCGAAGTTGGTGACTATGTTTATCTGAAAGTCACGCCAATAAAGAAGAAACGGTTTGGAATACGCAGAAAGCTTGCAGCCAGATTTGTGGGACCATATAAGATCTTGGAAAGAAAAGGTCTAGTTGCTTATAAGTTAGAGTTACCTAAGACAATGGGTGCTATATTCCTAGTTTTTCATGTATCGCATCTCAAGAAGTGTTTGCGTGTTCCAGAGGAAAGAATCGAACCTCGAGGCATAAAGCTCAAATTAGATCTGGTATATTGTGAGCAACCGGTTTGAGTGTTGGACTATAAAGAAAGGGTTACTCGAAACAGTGTGGTGAAAACATATAAGATACAGTGGAGTCATCATGATGAAGGAGATGTAATTTGGGAAACGGGTGAATATCTACAAAAAGCTTATGAGGATTTTTATAACAAATGGTTCGTAACCCAAATCTCGGGATGAGATTTTTATAAGGGGGGAGGGCTATAACACCCCTGGGTGTTAAGCATGCATTCATATCCCAAATCATGAGCATTACCATTTCATACATGTTCATCATCGCATGCAATATAAGTTGGAATTAATTAAATTGTGAAAAACATGTTTAAACCCTAAAGTATTGCAATTTCTAGCTAAGAGTGGTAAAAATTTGTTGGGCTATAACTCTAAATGACTTAGAACTAATTAACATGATTTTTGGAGTAATTTTTGTATTCAAAATCTCCCCAAATTTTGCTTTTAAAAATATTTCAGAAAAATGAGTTTTATTTAAAATTTGGACTTTAAATCACTAATTCAAAATCTATTTAGAATTTTGAAAAGTGCCCTAAAAGAAAGTTGTAGAGAATAAAATTTTGAACAACTTTCGTTTTGGGGGCAACTTGTGAAATTGTCTTTTTCATCTTCAAAATTTGAATTTGAATCAAATTATAAAATATGGAAATTTATTTAGAAAAGAAAAATGAATTTTTGGCCTTAACGGGCCGCTGCCTCTGCTTTGGCCTGCTCGCGCAAGCGGCCCGGCCTAGCTTCTCGCGTCCGCGGCTGCCTCCGCCTGCCCGCGCGCGCGCTACGCTGTGGCGCCACGGCAGAAGCCGGCCGCCGCGTGGCCGTATGTCGCCGACACCGCGCGCCACGCGCCCTCCGGTGGCAACGCGTCCCTCCGCGCCCGCCTCTCTTCGCCTCACAGCAGTGCTCTAGCAGCAGTCACACGGCCACCGCGCCATTGCCGGCTCCTGAGCTCCGCCACCGCCGTTGCCGCCGCCCCGGCTCACCGCCACAGCCTCCGTCTTCCTCCTCGATTCGTCTTCTCATCGCGCGTCCCGTGCTCACCACTGCCCACGAGGATTCGGCCCCTAGCCATGGTAATTGCTCGCTGGAGTTTCGGCCGAGCTCACCGGAGTGAACCACTCCATGGACTTCACCCCTCCATCCTCCTTCTCGCTCACTTCTCGAGCGCACGAGCACCGCATTCGCGCGGTGAAGCTCGCAGACCACAGCGCGCGGCCCCTCTTGGTCGGTAATGGCCGGCTGATGGCAGGCCGAGCCACCGTGCCACCATGCACACCGGCGAGCTCGATGCCAAGCTTGTCTGGCCACATGCTAGGCACCCTCGGTTTCGCCTCTCCGTGGGGAAGCCGCTGGTGGTGACCTCACCGTCGGCGAGCTCACCGGTGGCGAGAACCACGCGGTCAGCGCTTCCCCCTCCTCTGTGTGGCTGACTCATGGGGTCACGGGCCCACCTATCTGCCTCCTCTCGCGCTCGCGTGTGCACTGCACCGGGTGCACCCAGCATTTCCAGCGGCTGTTGTTAAAAGGATTTTCGAAAATGATTTTTTAGAAATTGTTAAAAGGGTTTCTAAAATCCATAACTTGCTCATTTTAGCTCCAAAAATTTTGAAACAAATTTTGTAGTGTTTCTCATAAGTAGATCTATGATCTAAAAATATTGCATGTCAAGTTTGAAATACTTTTCTGTACAATTTTTATTTAATCACTGAAATTGCTATTTTCTTGTTAAATATGTAATAAATCATAGAAAGTTCAGAAAAATATGGTTCCACTTGCAATAATGTTCTTTTGTGATGTACTTTCTAGGAAAAATATATTCCATGCATGTTCTATAGAAAAATCTTGATGTGTTGTACAAGTGTTTAATATTATTTATAATTGTTATTTTTTCTAGAGAGAAAAAGATGAATAAAACATGCATGTAATAATTTTTCTATGGTGATTGTTTATTGTGTAGAATGTAGGAAAAATGCTAAATCTGTTGTTTGATACTTTTCATTGTATAAAGTATTTTTATGCTCATTTTTAGGCCCTAGCTTGTTATTTTTGTGTAGGCAATTCTAGTAATCCAAATGCAATGAAATTTTTGTGGTATGCTAGAATAGATGATAGAAAGCTACTGTAATTTTCTCAGATTTTTCTATGCTACCAAAATAGGTGTTGCTGTTCAAACCTAGTTGCAATTAAGGTTTAATTAACCTTGTTAATGTATGACTAGTTAATAAGGTTTACTTTGGTGTATCTTTGAAGCATTTAATAAGATGTGTTGACTTAGCATAGTAGTAGTAGATGAGAATGCAGTAGATGACATGTGCTTGTAGTATATGTTCTTGGATGATGTTGACTACCTTGTAGAAGAATTGTATTCGTACTTTACGAAATAAAGTAAACCTATTTATCTACATTTCATTCATCATGATCATTACATGTCATTTCTGCAATGCACCTAGGCATGAGCACTTATACGTTTGCATCATATAGGATCGCAAGAAGTAACTCAGGTAGCAGTTCCCAAGGAGCCGGAAGAGCAGCCCGAGGAGTAGGAGGTGCCCACAGCCGACGAGGAGGTCGGTGAAGATCTTCCAGAGTGTCTAGACCACCATCCGAGCTCTTTCGAGAGAGGCAAGCCCCGGAGCATTTTTCTCACCCGATTTGCAAATAATTTTATTAATGCTTTACTTTAACTGATGCATTATGTTTAGGAGTTGTTTGCAACCGTTGCTGCATTATACCTTGTTTACTCTGTTCTACCCTATCCTTGTCACCTTGTTATTCGCAGTCAAGTAATTGCTTAGCTTACTTAGACCGGTAGAAGTCGGGTGATCTCCTATCACCTGCGAGCTATAGGTGGTTACCTAGATCTACTTGAGAAAGTATGTCATCTAAGAATAGCTAAGTGTTAATGTGAAATTGAGACCGGATGGAAACTTGCAGGGTTTTGGACTGTATTGTTTTCCGTCTGTGTCGATTAAGGACTGATCGTTGTTGGGCCTCGAGTCATGTTGAATGCATGCCTTACATTTAGCTAGCCGAATAATGTACCTTTCGACCGCGAAGCTAGGAGATTATTCGGGCCGAGTGGATTGCCTGCAACGCACTGTACTGGAGCAGTAGTGGCAGGATACGGGGGCACGATGATAAGGCCAAAGAGTAGTTGGGCGGCCCTCGGGTACATGTGGTTCCTGGCAAGCTCGCGACTTTACCTGAATGGTTGACTCGGTGACCAACACCTCACTTTAGCAAGTGAGTGAGGTTTGTGTGAGGAATAAATTACCAGTTGGTTAATAATCGATTCGAATCGCCATCGTTCACTGGATAGTGAACACTTGACTTGAGTGACTTCATCGTAGTAATTCTAATGGAACACTTGGACAGTAATATGGTATATGACATGATAGAAGCTGTTTAATGATCATTGGTTATCCTTACCTGTTTAATTACATGTTACTCTAGTACAGGTGCAAATGTAGTTGACAGGTTAATAAAGATTTAACTTGATGCAAAGCTTTTGAAAAGATTCTTTAAATGCTAAAAATGCCTTTTTGCAAATGAGTCAGCTACCCCACCAGAAAGCCTGTCATGATCCTTGGTGTCTTTTATTTTTGGTTCTGTCGAGTAAGTCTAGCTGAGTACCTTCTCGTACTCAGGGCTTTGTTCCCACTTGTTGCAGATGGGCAGATGTATTACGGCTACTATATCAACTGCCTTTATCCTGCGATGGGAGAAGCTTAGTACCATGGGCAATGGTCATTTACTACGTCTTGTCTGATGCTTTTGTTGGAAGATGATCCTGAGCTGGCACTTTATTTTGAACTCTGTGTGAGTGTGTGATTTGAACTAAATGCTTCCGCTACTTTTATTTGAAACTGGTTTGTAATAACTATGTTTAAACTTTGATGTATTTGTGACTTGAACTTTTATGTAACTTGTGATGGTGACTGCTGAATTTATTACGATCTTGGCTGGTATATAAGTTGGTTTGAAATCTGTCGTGATTTCATAGACTACCAGGTTATACGGGCTTAAGTTTGCTAAATCGTCTGCTCGGTGGATGATTTTCTTACTTAATCTCGTATAATTGGTTGGTTCTATTACATGAAATGAGTTGGTTGTGATAGGAATGACACATCTCATGTTAGGGTGGAGAGCTTAGATGAAGTTAGTATCAATTGTGTCGCACAACCACGCCATTATGGTACCATCGTGGCAAATGTAAAACCTTGAGAAATTTGCCTTCTGGACATGGAATCGAGCTAGGATTTTTTTGTGGATATAGAACTATAGACCTCACCCTAGGGAACTAGAATTGACAAAATTAGGTCCTTAGAGATTTTTCAAAAAATAACTTATCATAGGCAACAAAGTAGTGTTTGTTTCGGTGAAATCACACAATTCCTTCAAAGAAGTCTAGGTCCACCCGTGTTACTAAACGAGTTGGTTGTCATAGGAATGGTATATCTCATGTTAGGGTGGATAGCTTAGATTAAGTTAGTATCAATTATGTTGCACAACCACGCCGTTAAGGTACCATGATGGCTATGACACCAGAAACTGCCGATTCAGATGTCGTGGCAAACGTAAAACCTTGAGAAATATGCTTTCTGGACATGGAATCAAGCTAGGTTGTTTTTCATGGCTGCAAAACTATAGGCCTCACCCTAGGGAATCTAAATTGGCAAAAGTGGGTCCCTAGATATTTTTCTAAAAATAATTTATCATAGGCAACAAAGTAGTGTTTGTTTTGGTAAAATAATGCAATTCCATCAAAGATGTCTGGGTCCACCCGTATTACGAAATGAGTTGGTTGTGATAGGAATGGCACATCTCATGTTAGGGTGGAGAGCTTAGATGAAGTCAGCATCAATTATGTTGCACAACCACACCATTAAGGTACCATGATGGCCGCGACACTGGAAACTACCGATTCAGATGTCATGGCAAATGTAAAACATTGAGAAATTTGCCTTCTGGACATGGAATCAAGCTAGTTTTTTTTCATGACTGTAGAACTATAGGCCTCACCCTAGGGAACCTAAATTAGAAAAAGTGGGTTCCTAGAGATTTTTCTAAAAATAACTTATCATAGGCAACAAAGGAGTGTTTATTTCGGTGAAATAATGTAATTCCATCAAAGATATCTGGCTCCACCCGTCTAATAAAATGAGTTGGTTATGATAGGAATGGCACATCTCGTATTAGGGTGGAGAGCTCTGATGTAGTTCTTATCTACTACATCACATAACCATGCAGTTAATGTATCATGATGGTCGCGACACCGGGAACTATCGATGCATAAGTTGTGGCAAATGTAAAACATTGAGAAATTTGCCTTCTAGACATGGAATCAAGCTAGGTTTTTTCAAGGCAACAAAACTATAGGCCTCACCCTAGGGAACCTGAATTGGTAAAAGTGAGTCTCTAGAGATTTTTCTAAAAATAACCTGTCATAGGCAACAAAAGCAGTGTTTATTTTGGTGAAATCATGCAATTCCATCAAAATGTCTAGGTCCACCCGTTTTACAAAACAAGTTGGTTGTGACTGGAATGGCACATCCCATGTTAGGGTGGAGAGCTTAGATGAAGTCAGTATCAATTATGTTGCACAACCATGCTGTTAAGGTACCATGATGGCCATGACACCGGAAACTGCCGATTCAGACGTCGTGGCAAATGTAAAACCTTGAGAAATTTGAATTCTAGACATGGAATCGAGCAAGGTTTTTTTTCATGGCTATAGAACCGTAGGCCTCACCCAAGGGAACTTGAATAGGTAAAAGTGGTTCCCTTGAGATTTTTCTAGAAACAACTTATCAAAGGCAACAAAGCACTGTTTGTTTCGGGGAAATCATGCAATTCCATCAAAGATCTCTGGGTCCTCCCGTGTTATGAAATGAGTTAGTTGTGATAGGAATGGCACATATTATGTTAGGGTAGAGAGCTTAGATGAAGTTAGTATCAATTATGTCGTAGAACCATGCCATTAAGGTACCATGATGGCCGCGACACCGGAAACTATCGATTAAGATGTCGTGACAAATGTATGACCTTAAGAAATTTGCCTTTTGGACATGGAATCAAGCTAGGTTTTTTTCACAGCTACAAAACTATAGGCCTCACCGTAGGGAACCTGAATTCAAAAAAGTGAGTCCCTAGAGATTTTTCTAAAAATAACTTATCATAGAAAACAAAGTAATGTTTGTTTTGCTGAAATCATGCAATTCCAACAAAGATGTCTAGGTCCAGCCTTGTTACGAAATGAGTTGGTTGTGATAGGAATGGCACATCTCATGTTAGGGTGGAGAGCATAGATGAAGTCACTATCAATTATGTTGCACAACCATGCAGTTAAGGTACCGTGATGGCCGTGACACCGGGCACTGCCGATTTAAATGTCGTGGCAAATTTAAAACCTTGAGAAATTTGCCTTCTGGACATGGAATCGAGCTAGTTTTTTCATTACTATAGAACTATGGGCCTCAACCTAGGGAACCTAAATTGGTAAAAGTGGGTTCCTAGAGATTTTTCTAAAAATAACTTATCATAGGCAACAAAGGAGTGTTTGTTTTGGTGAAATAATGTAATTCCATCAAAGATGTCTTGCTCCACCTTTTTTTCATGACTATAGAACTATAGGCCTCACTAGAGGGAACCCAAATTGGCAAAAGTGGGTCCCTAGAGATTTTTCTAAAAATAACTTATCATAGGTAACAAAGAAGCGTTTGTTTCAGTGAAATAATGTAATTCCATCAAAGATGTCTGGCTCCTCCCATGTTATGAAATGAGTTGGTTGTGATAGGAATGACACATCTCATGTTAGGGTGGAGAGCTCAGATGAAGTCAGTATCAACTACATCACACAACCACACAGTTAATGTACTGTGATGGCCGCGACACCAGTGACTGCCGATGCATATGTCATGGCAAATGTAAAATCTTGAGAACTTTGCCTTCTAGACATGGTGTAACACCCTAGGTGTTTGGCTTCCATAATTGCACTGCATTTCATAAACTTGAGCATCATTCCTTCATGCATGAGCTTATAATGTGTGAAACATGCTTTTGAAACATTGCAACATGTGCTTATATTTCATGTGTGTTTATGAAATGAGTAGTGTGCAACACCCAAGTGCAACATGTTCAACTTCCTTTTGAGACATGTCACCCACTTTAGTGAAACATGATTAGCAAGTGCTATGCGACACACTCATGAAACATATGTAACATGGCTTGGAAACAAAAGTAGCAATTCACTTGTTTTTCCTTGTTTCAATGCATGTGATGCTTGATTTTGGTGTAACCAAAGTGTACAGTGGTCAATTATGTCCTATAGTACCTTAATCACACTTAGGATCATTAGTGGAACAATGTTCATGTTGACCAAAATGACCAAAATACCCTCCTAAGTGATGTTGACCAAGCTTTGAGCCCTAGAATGCTTTGGTTTGACTATTTAAAAAGTCCAGCTTAGGGATCTTTCATGGAGGAGCACCCTTAATCAAAGTTGTAGACCATTTTATGGGGAACAAAAGTTCTAATATGGCCAAGTCATGAAAATGTCCACAACATTCTCAAAAAGGCCCCACAAGCCAGAAATTCACTGCTGTGAGTCACCCTGAAATTTTCTAAGTACAAGATTCGAATTTCAGTTTCACTATACCCTACTTTGGAGCCACATAACTCATAATCTAGACCAAATCAGTCCAAGATCCAATTGACAACATTGTTGTACACACATAGCTCTACAAAATTGCTATTATCACCTTTTGCTGACTCGAGCTAGATTAGGGGATAATCAGCGCCGAAGTATCGCTGTCAGTCGGTCATTGTAACTGAAACAGGAGTTTCTGAACTCCATCATCGCCGACCAGTCTCAGACCATCGACGCCGCGCGGGCCCACCGGTCAGGCCACGAGGTCCTCAAGGACGCCATGGAGCCGATGCTCACCCCTCACTCTATCTCCTTTCCTTCTCCCTCCCTCTGTGTGCGTTAGGGAGGAAACAAAGCTGCTGCCATTGCCATGAGCTCCGCCGCCGCCACGTGCACTCACCACCGCACCACCATCCTCCTTTTCTTCTTGGCTAGTTCCACTGTGGTCTAGTGAAGCTCATTCCAAGCTCGGACGGGGCAGTGCGGCCTCGCCGTCGCCGGCGCCTCGCCACCAAGCGCCACCATCCACCTTGGTGGATGGCGAGTAGGTTCCAGTGAGGTCGAGTAGGGAAAAGTAGCATGCCAGGGTGCGCTTGGCATTGGGTAGCACGGTGGGGGTGCTTGGCACAGCCGCAGGAGCCATCGGCGGTGAGCTATTGCTTGTTGGAGCTCTCCTCTGCTCCGGCCTGTGGCTGATGCGCGAGCCCTTCCTGTCTGGCGGGCCCCGCTTGGTAGACATGCGCACGGGCAGGAGCTGGAGCAGGCCGCGCGTGTGTTGGGCCGCGCCGACGCGTTGGGTAGGCGGCCCAGTAGAGATTTAGGGTTTTTGAATTTTGGTTTTTCTTTATTTATTTCACATATTTTCTTGCTATATTGTAAATTCCATATCTCAAGCAATATAGGTCCAAATGAGGTGACTCCAAGTTTGTTAGGATTTGTGTGAAGTGTAGTATTTATGAAAAATATAAAATAGATATGTGTTATTCCAATTCTGGAAGATTTAAATAGGCCTTTGAAATGTGTTTTAAAATAGATGCAAACTAAATGGATAACTTGAGTTGCATTGCTCCAAAAATTATGAATTTTGGTGGGTGTGCTATTCCATGCCTAAGCTAGCTCTGGTAAAAATTTGGATGCTATTGCTTGAGTAGTATTCAAGTTATGATGTTGTCATTTTATATTAGGAGATACTTGAATGAATTTTCATAATTTTTCTATATGTTCAATGCTCATTAAATTTTATGGAGAGTGTCCTAGTACCCTAAGGTTGCTCAAAAAAATATTGTCTCTGATGTTTGATACTTTTCAATATGATTTATTATTTATGCAAAAATCAGCCTTTTTGGCTAGTGAATTTTGTGTAGGGAGTTTCTGTGAATAACTTTAGTTCAAATTTTTACAGTAGAATCCTAGTAGGGTATAGAGTCCCCTGTAATGTTTGTAGAATTTTCTGAGTAGTTTGCATATAAGTTTAATTTTCCACTTAATTAATTAATTAAATTAAGAAAGGGATTAAAATGAATGACTTGAGTAAATATACCTTACTTTCTAGTGGTTTCATGTCATATGTGACCTAGTAGTCTCATTAGTTTGGTCCTAAGGGTAGTTTGACACATGAATAAATATTTAATTTTTACATTTCTAGGTTCTCTGGATAGCTGGTAGCATTTTTGGGTTTGGACCTTGATAAAGGTGTTTGCTTGGAAACTTGTGAATACCAAAGTGGTAGTAAACTTGTTAAACTAGCTTGTGTCAAACTTTGGTGGCATTTGGCCCAGTAGTTTAGGAGTTGTGGCTATTTAAATTGGCTATCCAGAAATGACTGCTCTCTGTTTGGAGAGGACAGATTTTTGCAACTTTAGGATTTCGACTAAGTAAACTTGAGAATCAAGTCTTAAGGTCTAAAAGTGAATTGTAGAGCATGTTATAAGCTTTCCATATTGTCTTGTATCATATCATTTGGATTTTTAGATTTCTAGTTATGGTGAAGTTACTTATCTGCTGTCCAGATTTCTGTTGTGCTGTATTATGCTTACGTTTGTGATAAGCTTAAGTAATGTTGTTCTTATTGATTGTTAGGTGTTAGGCCCTTAACTAAGGAGGAATAATTGTACATTAGGTTGTGTAGATTAGGTAAGTACTTCTCTACCGGATAAGAAATATGCACTTAGTGATTTGAATAGAGCACTAGGACTGCTATAGTTACATTTCATTCCGAGCATGTTGCATTCCTTCTTATGTATCCATGAGATTTATTGTGCATTCATGCAATAGGTGTACCGGAGGGAGTGACACTCCTAGAGTTTGAGGGAGCACTTCAGGAGGATCAGGAGCAGCCGAGGGAGCCCGAGGAACCAGCAGGCGAAGGAGTTCCCAAAGACGAGCTACCTAAGTGTTCGGACCATCGCCCTTCCTCTTTCCTGAAAGGCAAGCCCCGGTGCATGCTGACCCAGTTTTTGTATATATATATATATATATATTGAGTACTTTTATTTGTTTATTGCATTAAGTTGTAGGAGTTGGGGTGAAAACACTTGTTGCATTATATCTATCCTTGTCCAGATATAGAACTTGAATCCTAATTTAAGTTTAGGCACGTGTTAATGCTTAGCCCCGCTTAGTGCGGTAGAAGTCGGGTGATTTTCGGTCATCCGCAAGATTTAGGTGAAGTGGGTCACGAGTGGCTATGTTGGCTATCGTGGATGGAACCATGCTTAAAGATGAATTTGAGACCGGGTGGGAGTTCGATAGTGTAGCCGCAAGACACTTCACGTCTTGGGTGCGAAGCTATGCCCGTCTGAGTCATTTAAGGACTGATTCATTGTACGTCCTTGAGTCATGTTGAAGCAGTCTAACACTTAGTTGGTCGGATAAGCCGTTCCAACCGTGACGCCGAGTAATACAGTTCAGGCCAGGAATTGAAGGGTAGGTCGCATCTTGGAGGAAGTAAGGATGTGCTTGGGGGCATTGGCGTGAGACCAAGGGGGGTTAAAGTCCCTATCACCTAGCAGAGTGTCGCCCTTGGGGATGCCGCATCAGTCGAACCTGCGACTCCTGAATTGTACCAAAGGTGGCTTGTGCGACCCTAGCAAGGGCCTGTGTGGTGAGTGTTAGAAGTACCCCTCCATCTAGATAGGAATCCGATTCGAATCGTCGTCGCTCCCGGTTAGTGAGCACTTGACTTTTGCAGCGGCAACGTAGATCTCATTAATCGAATAGATGGTTAATTGGATGATGAAGTACATGTTGCCTCAATTTATACCTGCTATGGTTATTATGGTTTGTTTAATCATCACATGATTGTGTTAGTACATGTGCTAAGATAGCTGACAGGTTAATGCTAAAAGCAACTGCTAGTACATGTTAAAAGAGTTAACTTTATTTATGCTTTTCTGCAAAACATGATGTTAGCTAGCTCCACTTTAAGAAAGCCTTGCATGATCCTTGGTGTCTTTTATTTTCCATTTCAATGGGTAAGTCTAGCTAAGTACATTCCCGTACTCAGGGTTTATTCCCTCCTGTTGCAGATGACATGCTTTATCAGGGCTTCTGCAAGAACTGCCTCCACCTTGCGGGTGATGAGGACTAGATCACTCGGGCATGATCATCTGTTAGTTACTTACCTTAATGCTTTTGTGGGATGATAATCTGTAAGACTGGCAATCGTATTTGAACTAAGTGTGCGTGTGTTTATGCTTCTGCAACATTATAAACATGGTTTGTAATAATTACGACTCCGTGGTGTTGTAAGTCTATTTCCAAACTGTTATGAAATGTAAATGTGTGATGTGTTATGTTGAATGATGCGATCTTGGTTGTAAGCGAGTTGGTTTGAAATCCTTTATGGTTTTGATTGACAACCTGGATTATATGGGCTCAAGTTCAAAATTTTGAGCGTTTCGGCGCTTGTTTTTGTACTTGTGCTTTTATAATTTGGTCGGTTCTATTACACGTGGAGTCAAGCTAGTTTTTTTCATAGCTGCACAACCACAGGCCTCACCTTAGGGAACCTAAATTGGCAAAAGTGGGTCCCTAAAGACTTTTCTAAAAATAACATATCATAGGCAACAAAGCAGTGTTTGTTTTCGGTGAAATCATGTAATTCCATCAAAGATGTCTGGGTTCACCTGTGTTACGAAACGAGTTGGTTATGATAGGAATGGCACATCTCATGTTATGGTGGAGAGCTTAGATGAAGTCATTATCAATTACGTCACATAACCACACTGTTAAGGTACCGTGATGGCTGCGACATCAGAAACTACCAATTCAGATGTCGTGGCAAATGTAAAACCTTGAGAAATTTGCCTTCTAGACATGAAATAGAGCTAGTTTTTTTCATTACAATAGAACTATAGGCCTCACCTAAGGGAATCCAAATTGGCAAAAGTGGGTCCCTAGAGATTTTTCTAAAAATAACTTATCATAGGCAACAAAGCAGCGTTTGTTTCGGTGAAATAATGTAATTCCATCAAAGATGTCTGCCTCCACCCATGTTATGAAATGAGTTGGTTGTGATAGGAATGACACATCTCATGTTAGGGTGGAGAGCTCTGATGAAGTTAGTATCAACTACATCACACAACCACGTAGTTAATGTTCCGTGATGGCCGCGACACCGAGAACTGTCGATGCATATGTCGTGGCAAATGTAGAACCTTGAGAACTTTGCCTTCCAGACATGGAATCAAGCTAGTTTTTTTCATGGATATAAAACTATAAGCCTCACCCTAGGGAACTTGATTTGGCAAAAGTGGATCCCTGGAGACATTTCTAAAAACAACTTATCATATGCGATAAAGCAGTGTATGTTTCGGTGAAATCATGCAATTCCATCAAAGATGTCTGGGTCCACCCGTGTTATGAAACGAGTTGGTTGTGATAGGAATGGCACATCACATGTTAGGGTGGAGAGCTTAGATGAAGTCAGTATTAATTACGTCACACAAGCACACCATTAAGGTACCGTGATGGCCGCGACACCGAAAACTGCCGATGTAGATGTCATGGCAAATGTAAAACCTTGAGAAATTTGCCATCTGGACATGGAATCGAGCTAGGTTTTTTCATAGCTATAGAACTATAAGCCTCACCTTAGGAAACCTAAATTGGCAAAAGTGGGTCCCTAGAGATTTTTCTAAAAACAACTTATCCTAGGCAACATAGAAGTGTTTATTTTGGTGAAATCATGCAATTCCATCAAAGATGACTGGGTCCACCCGTGTTACTAAACGAGTTGGTTGTGACTAGAATGGAACATCTCATGTTAGGGTGTAGAGCTTAGATGAAGTCAATATCGATTACATCACACAACCACACCATTAAGGTACCACGATGGCCACGACACCAAGAACTGTCCATTTAGATGTCATGGCAAAAGTAAAACTTTGATAAATTTGCCTTCTGCACATGGAATTGAGCTTGTTTTCTCATGATAATAGAACTATAGGCCTCATGCTAGTGAACCTGAATAGGCAAAAGTGGGTCCCTATAGATTTTTCTAAAAATAACTTATCATAGGCAACAAAGTAGCGTTTGTTTTGGTGAAATAATGCAATTCCGTCAAAGATATCTAGGTCCACCCGTGTTATGAAATGAGTTGACTTTGATAGGAATGGCACATCTCATGTTAGGGTGGAGAGCTCTGATGAAGTTAGTATCAACTACATCACACAAACACACCCTTAATGTACTGTGATGGCCACGACATCGGTGACTGCCGATACATATGTCGTGCCAAATGTAAAACCTTGAGAACTTTGCCTTCCACACATGGAGTCAAGCTAGTTTTTTTCATAGCTGCACAACCATAGGCCTCACCTTAAGGAACCTGAATTGGCAAAAGTGGGTCCCTAAAGACCTTTCTAAAAATAACATATCATAGGCAACAAAGCAGTGTTTGTTTTCGGTGAAATCATGCAATTCCAATGTCTGTGTTCACCCGTGTTACGAAATGAGTTGGTTGTGATAGGAATGGAACATCTCATGTTAGGGTGGAGAGCTTAGATCAAGTTAGTATCAATTACGTCGCGCAACCACGCTATTATGGTACCGTGATGGTTGCGACATCAGAAACTGCTGATTCAGATGTCTAGGCAAATGTAAAACCTTGAGAAATTTGCCTTCTAGACACGGAATCGATCTAGTTTTTTTTCATGACTATAGAACTATAGGCCTCACCAGAGGGAACCCAAATTGGCAAAAGTGGGTCCCTAGAGATTTTTCTAAAAAAACTTATCATAGGCAACAAAGCATCGTTTGTTTCCACGAAATAATATAATTCCATCAAAGATGTCTGGCTCCACCCATGTTATAGAACTAGTTGGTTGTGATAGGAATGGCACATCTCATGTTTGGGAGGAGAGCTCTGATGAAGTCAGTATCAACTACATCACACAAACACACAGTTAATGTACCATGATGGCCATGACACCGGTGACTGCCGATGCATATGTCGTGGAAAATGTAAAACCTTGAGAACTTTGCCTTCCAGACGTGGAGTCAAGCTAGTTTTTTTCATAGCTGCACAACCATAGGCCTCACCTTAGGGAACCTGAATTGGTAAAAGTGTGTCCCTAAAGACTTTTCTAAAAATAACATATCATAGGCAACAAAGCAGTGTTTGTTTTCAGTGAAATCATGTAATTCCATCAAAGATGTCTAGGTTCACCCATGTTACAAAACGAGTTGGTTGTGATAAGAATGGCACATCTCATGTTAGGGTGGAGAGCTTAGATGAAAACTGCCGATGTAGATGTCGTGGCAAATGTAAAACCTTGAGAAATTTGCCATTTGGACATAAAATCGAGCTAGGTTTTTTTCATAGCTATAGAACTATAAACCTCACCCTAGGAAACCTAAATTGGCAAAAGTGGGTCCCTAGAGATTTTTCTAAAATCAACTTATCCTAGGCAACATAGAAGTGTTTGTTTCGGTGAAATCATGCAATTCCATCGAGGATGACTTGGTCCACCTGTGTTACTAAACAAGTTGGCTGTGATTGGAATGGAACATCTCATGTTAGGGTGTAGAGCTTAGATGAAGTCAATATCAATTACATCACACAAGCACACCGTTAAGGTACGATGATGGCCGCGACACCAGGAACTATCCATTCAGATGTCGTGGCAAAAGTAAAACTTTGATAAATTTGCCTTCTGGACATGGAATTGAGCTAGTTTTTTTTTCACGAATACAAAACTATACGACTCATGCTAGTGAACTAGAATAGGCAAAAGTAGGTCCCTATAGATTTTTCTAAAAATAACTTATCATAGGCAAAAAAAGTAGCGTTTGTTTTGGTGAAATAATGTAATTCCATCAAAGATGTCTGGGTCCACCCATGTTATGAAATGAGTTGACTTTGATAGGAATGGCACATCTCATGTTAGTGTGGAGAGCTCTGATGATTTCAGTATCAACTACATCACACAACCACACCGTTAATGTACCGTGATGGCCGTGACACCTGTGACTGCCGATGCATATGTCGTGGCAAATGTAAAACATTGAGAACTTTGCCTTCTAGACATGGTGTCAAGCTAGTTTTTTTATAGCTGCACAACCACAGGCCTCACCTTAGGGAACCTAAATTGGCAAAAGTGGGTCCCTGAAGACTTTTCTAAAAATAATATATCATAGGCAACAAAGCAGTGTTTGTTTTCGGTGAAATCATGCAATTCCATCAAAGAAGTCTGTGTTCACCTGTGATAGAACCGTCCAAATTATAAGAGCACAAGTACAAAAACAATCACCGAAATGATCAAATTCTCGCACTTGAGCCCATATAACTCCGGTAGTCCAATGAAATCACGAGGGATTTCAAACCAACCAACATACAAGCCAAGATTGTAGTAATTCAACATAACAAGTCACATGTTACAACCATTTCACAAGTAATTCAATATACATCGAAGTTCAACATAGTTATTACAACTTAAGTTGAAAAGTAGCGGAAGCAAAGTAATTTGAAACTAACATTAATCTTATTTCAAATACATGCCAGTACCACGGTCGACTTCCAACAAAAGCATTATAGAGAAGATAAATAAGAAGGATCATGCCCATGATCACACTCCGCCACTAAGGCAGGAGCCAACCAACTCTTGCAGCCGCCATGATACATCATAACCTGCAACAAGTGGGGATAAAACCCTGAGTACAAGAAGGTACTCAGCTAGACTTACCCGTCAGAAACCAGAAATAAGGTGACACCAAGGATCATGCAAGGCTGATATGAAGTGGGGCTAGCTTGACAACATTTTGCATAAAAGCTTAATATAGATGATCAATCATTAATGCTTAAGCATCAAATTAATTATCATTAACCTATCATCTATATTAGAACATGTACTAGAGCACTCACTTTATTAGGAGCAAATAATATTAACCATAGCAGGTATAAATTGAGGCAACCTTTCCATCGTGATCCAATTAACCATCAGTTCAATTTAATTGAATCTACGTTGCCGCTGCTCAAGTGCTCACTAACCGGGAGCGACGGCGATTCGAATCGAATTCCTATCCAGCTGGAGGGGTATTTCTAACACTCACCGAGTCACGCCTGGCGAGGGCTGCTCAGGTCACCTTTGGTACAGTTCAGGAGCCGCGGGTCCGAATGATGTCGCGACCCCAAGGGCGACACTCTGCCAGGTGATAGGGACTCTAACCCCCCCTTGGTCTCACGCCAATGTCCCCAAGCACATCCTTTCTCTCCTCCAAGAAGCAACCTACCATTCGATTCCCGGCCTGAACTGTATTACTCGGATTCGCGGTCGGAACGACTTATCCGGCCAACTAAGTGTTAGACTGTGTTCAACATGACTCAAGGACGTACAGCGAATCGGTCCTTAAACGACTCAGACGGGGATAGATCCACACCCAAGACCTCCATGCCTTGTTGCTTTGCTATCGTCATCCCGCCCGGTCTCATTTCATTTTATTAACACATGGTTCCATTCCACGATAGCAAATATAGCCCACTGTGCCATATATGAATATCCCTACATCTCGCAGGTGACAGGAAATCACCTGACTTCTACCGCTTAAAGCAGGGCTAAGCATCTACTCGATCCTAGTCTATGTAGGATTCAGGGATTCATATATCTGGACAAGGAATGATATAATGCAGCAAGGTTTTCAACCAACTCCTACCACTTAATGCAACAATACTTATAACATATATATAATTAATTGCTTTGAAGGTAGGAGGCTTATAATGCTCCGGGGCTTGCCTGGGATCTGACTCAAGTTAGAGTATGTCAGATGAAACTCGCTGAGTACTTCCATCTTCGGGATAGTTCCACCAAACACCGTCTTCGGGTTTGGCTCCAACACCACATCTTTCACGCGTTTTAGCTAGCGTACCTAAATGAGGTGCAACAATGCATATGTATGAATGCATAGAAGTGCAATAAACAAAGAAATCAAACAAGCATACCAAAGTTCTCATAAACACCTAGAGCTAATTAACTTAATCCACAATAGGTCATAACATAGAAGATTGCAAATACATCAATCAAGACACAAGTCTTATAAGATCCTAGGGTACCAACCCAAGTACTTTCAAAGGTATGAGTCACACTTCAACACACTAGCATGGCAAAGTTAATCAAAGCACTACAACTAAAATCTATCACTTTCTGGACATCCATACAGTAGCTTCATAATTCAATCACATCTGGAGTTTTATAAATCCAAATGACTTGAAAGAAGACATTATGGAAAGCTTATAAAATTATCTACATTTCATATAATATCATCACAGCATGATTCATAAGTTAAACAAGTCAAAAATACAAAGTTCCAGAATCTGTTCCTGACAAACAGAGAGCAAGCAATTCTGTACCCTAACTTTAAACAGCTATAACTCCTAAACCACATTGTTAAATGCCACCAAATTTTAACAGAAGCTAGATACATAAATTATCTACAACTTTTGTATAAATAAGTTTCACAACAAAGCAAATTATCATGAAGAACTTTGCTAAGTTCCCAGATCTGTCCAGAAACCTCATTTGCAAGAAATAATTATTAACTTATGTTGCAAACATATAATTAGACAAAACCAACTTTACCAACATTTCATACATGACTAATGAACATCAGAAAACATAGTGTCAATTACTAAATAAATTCTTTTAATACATTTTCTTAATTTATTTAGATCATTAGGTGGAATGATGACCCCATCATAAAGATACTCAATAAATTCTACCAAAATTACAGTGGCCTACACATGATCCCAAAAGTATACTGTCCAAATTTCAATCCATTTGGACAAGTATATCAACCTTTATGAAAAAGACAAATAGCTATTACAATAAATCATGTGAGAGCAAGTTAAATCTAAAACTCAATATTTTCTATGAACACATGGCCATAGCATGAATCAATATGATAGATAAATATCATACTAAGGTAATGGAACAACAGTTTCTATTTTATCATTTATATATTATTTATAAGCTATTTATTAAGCCATAAACTAGTTAAATCAATAACTAGAGCACACAGTAAGCAATGACCATGAAATTTATACTACAGCACATTCATATCATGACAAACCTACCGTCAAAATTTCACATCATTTGGAACAGCACAACTCAAGATATAAAAATAACAAGCAATATAATGTAAATTCCTTATTTATCAAGGTCCAATCAAAACCCTAAGAAAACAGTGAACAAATAGTGTGTTTAATATTTTTCCTAGCAAGTACAAGTCATCACAAAATTAACAAAATAAGAATCACTATTTTTGGAGTTCTAAAACTCCAGATTTTGCTCTGGTTAAGTTTAAAGGCATTTCTAGAGCATTTTTAAAACTTAAATAAACACATCAGAAAATATCTACAAACATGTAACATATTATGACTCTACTGCATAGATATTTTCCCAAGGTTTCCAAAAAGTCCACTTTTGCTATTTTTGGAATTGCCTAGCAAGAGATATGTATTTTAGAAGATTTATATAATTTTGAAATTCAAAAACGCAATTAACTACCTAACCCTAGATATGCTAGGTGCACCCGAAAACACACCCAAGCGACCACCTTATTAAACCGACAAGTGGGACCCCTGGTTGAGCCGGGCCCGCCTATCATATGAGAGAGGGTCACAGGAGGGAAACAAGCGCTGGTCGTCTTCTTCCTCCGGCGCCAAGCAGGGAGGCGGTCGTTCCACGCGGCTCCGGCGAGGGGGTCACCGACGGCGGCGGATGAGGGCGACATGAGCACCAGCGTTCCTAACCGCACCCGGGGAAGGTCGAATCGTGGTCGGAGAAGAACCGTGGACTCCCGACCACGCGTGCGGGCAGCCCAGCCATGGCCATGCCGGCGGTGGCCGTGGCCGGCGCTCCTGGCGGCGGGAGGTGGCGCTAGGGCATCCTGGAGACCCGTTGCGCGAGCGGGGCTGCTCGGCTCCGACGGAGATGACCCGAGGCGACCTAACCACACGCGCCGACGGCGGTTCACCGGTCATGGCCACGTGGTGGCACGCTCCGGTGACCGATGCAACTGGCGAAGAGGTGCGTGCGGTGTAGCATGGCGTGGAGAAGGTGATGCCGCGCACGGCTGAGGACGAAGAGGTGTGGAGCAACGAGGTTGTCGTGGCAGTGAGCTCGACCCGACCATCCATGGCGGTCGTGCTGTGAGCTGCGCGCTCGCGCTCTGCTGCCGAGGCGAGGAAGGAGAGCGGAGGAGGGCGAGCAGTGGGGAGCATGGCACGTCTGGGAGTGGCTCGGCATTCAACACATGCGAGGAGGAGGCAGGGCACGCGGCAAGATAGTGGGGGCGCGACGCTGGCATGGTGGCCACGTCCATGGGCACCCGTCGGTGGTTCGGACAATGTGCCGAGTACGTGGTGTGCATCGCTGTTAGCACTTGGAGTCCATTTTTGAGCTGGCTCCAGTCAAATTTGGGCCAAGGTCCAATTACAAAGTTTGCAGCCCACACAGTACACTACATTTTTCATTTAATGGTCATGGTCATTTGGGCAATAGATTAGCAGATAATTACCTCTCCAAATGCGACTGTCAAAGACTAATCAAACTTTCATTTGAGCTCCATTTAGTTGGTCAAGAGGGGTCAAATCAATGCCAACATTTGATATGTCCTACTTCAAGATATCAGCTCCAACTTTTGTATTTGGATAAACTTGAGTTACTTAGTGAAATTTGAAGAACGCAAGATGCCAACGTCGACGACATCGAAATCAGGGCTTAAAATGGCTAAGTGCTGAAATCAGCCCTAAAACTGACTTATGGGTCCTATTCGAGCATGATCCAAGCATTTTCATGAGATGACCCAATTACAACTTTTGTTCCACAATAATTTTTCTACACTTTTTTTTAAAGGTGCATCACCATGCAAACTCGTCTTGAAGCACTTTTTAAACAGGGAAGCAAAAGAGTTCCTAGGGTCAACCTAAGTCAAACTGATGATTAGAAGCTCAATTAGACAACTTGGTCAACAAGAACATTGTTCCATTAGGCACCCTAAGAGTATTTAAGGTACTATAGAACATGTTAGACCATCACCAGTATCATCTACACAAGACCCCTAGTTCACACATAATGGGAACATAGAATAGCAAGTATTGTTGCATATGTTTCATCATGATGTTTCACTTGTTTCAGGGCATTGTTACATGATGATCATACATCACAAGGATGAATATTGACATGTAAGACAAGTACTTGCATGGAGAACCCATGGTCATATCATGCCATGCATGACAACACTTAGGTATAAGTTATGTTTCAATAATGAAACAGAGAGGTTGCACTAGTAACGCATGGATGTTGCATAAGTTCAAATGAATGTTTCATCACTTTGACTTTCCCAACAAGATATTAGGTTCATGATAGGAGTAAATCATGCTAAGCTAAGCAAGGTTAGTGCCCAAACTTTAGGCGAGACAACACCGGGGTGTTACAGCCCTCCCCCCTTAAAAGAATCACGTCCCGAGATTCAGAATGGAAGACTTTTAGGGAAGAGAACCACGTTATCTAGTTTCCAACATCTGCGATAGCATTTAGCTATAAAGCTTCAACATCGGTGAACAATTTGGTCAAAGGCACTTTCTGATACTTACTCTTCATGGTAAACTTTGTCTAGAGAATTTCCTTCATTGGCTTCCATGAAGTATTGTTACTTTGGGAGGAATCCAAAATAGCACAGTCCTTCCTTCTCAGTGTACGAAGATCATTTGGTCCATGAGTGAATCACTCACAAGTATCTGATTCTTTAGTGAACATAGCATGGTCCCTATGAACTTTACATTAGACCAAAATATTCAGAAGTATACTCGTTGAAATGGCTCTATATTCACACGGTTTTTGGAAAAGCAGTTCTCTACCAACTTGCTTGAGTACAACCTTCCAAAAGGGTGAGATCATAGACGACAAACATTCTCTGAGGCCATAGGATACCGACTAACCAATAGACAAGGTCTATGTTGGTCGTAAATGTTCATTCATTTAGACACCAACTAATAGAAAACTACTTGTGGTTCCATGTGTATAGTTCTCTTTCTCTGATGACAACACTGTATTATCTAAGTCTATCGAGGGATTAGTAAATGTGATAGCTGACTCTGTCGGCTTCGTATTTCTACCAACAACTATCTAATAAGATTCTTTTATCCAAAGACAACAATTATCTAGGTTGACGCAGATGCAACTCTTGGGTAAAAACATTTATAAGGTACTAAAGTATGTCATCATTGGAAAATTAGTACCAAAGCAAAATGTAGTGATGCCTTAAGGACAACAAAAGTTGTACTATTTACTAAACCGCGGAAAGTAGCCTACCACCAAGTGATTGAGTAAAATTTTCCTTGGTGACATAGTTGTATTGTAAGTTGAGTTGACTTGCAGCATAACAACTTTGTCAGGCCAACTTTCACCTTGAGGCTTCCTTTTTAGGATCAAACAATAGCTCTAAGATGAAAAATCTGTTGTTTGACACTTTTCAAATTGCTTTTGATTCGCGATGGTATAAATTGATTTGCAAAAACCAAGGCTGCTCGTACATTGGGGATACGAGAAAGCAAAAGCAAGTGAAAGAGTGCAAACTAGTATCTGTGGGACCTCAAACGGGCCATCCAACAGCAGATCTCGACTATTAATTTACATATCAATTCGAGGATGCACACGCTTTGAACTTGCAGGTTACTTTTGCAAGGCAAAACACATACTTTCTCTACTTCTTCACCTTAGCTGATAGAACACCTTGCACTATCTGTGTGATTGTCCAAGATGGAATTGACTTGGTCGCAATGACTCTAGACGATAGAGTATCACTCCTGTTATTGGCTAGTTGATTAACTTCTTGTTGGTCATTGCTCTGTAAGACATGGCCTTCGTAGCTACCAAGGAGTCGTTACCTAGTTGGAGATTAACCTTCCTATTGGTAACTAATTAGTTGTCTCTCAACACTAAAAAGTTCCAAATCTTTATTCTTGATCACAATAATTGCGGTTGATACAAAGCAGAGGGTTGCCATCAAAGTCAGCAGATATGGAGTCTCACCAGAGATGGTTGATCTCAACGGTATGGCCATTATGCATACAATGGTTAAAACTTGCATATTGTAACGATCGAGTCTTATCCAACGGATGACTTTGTCTAGTAGTAAGTGTTGTATGTCCTTTTTATCCAATAGAAATGAGATACTTTGCTCACCCGATGACGTTCGTCAATACTAGGACAACTAAGTAGAGTCACATGTCTACCACTTCTTGCGGTTTGTTAATGTTTATGTCAGTGACCTGTTCTTCAAAAGTTATCCTCTTAGCAACTTCAGGAGGAAGCTCTACTACTTTTGGTCTAAGATCTGGGTCTTACGATACAATCTGGAGAGATAACCAAGGAAGGAACACGAGAAAATAACACATCGACTGTCGTTTCATAATGGATCATGACTAGAAACCGTGATACCAGCGCGTGCCAAGCAGCCAGCCATGTGTCTGCAGCCACAGGAGGCCCTTGGTTTCGTCGCGGCACCATCAGCAGCTACTCATAACACCATTACTAAACGCACAATGAAAGTGAAATTTTAAGTGGCACCAATGGGCTGTAAGAGCAAGTGCCATACAAGGAGGGATAGCAAGCAAAGGTAGTCACAAGGTTTATAATCAACACAAAAATGATCCGAAGATCAAATATAGCACAAGAGAACATCGCGCAATTGCCAAGGATAACTAAGCAAGAGACTCTTGCTTAAATTCTATGTACGACTTGTGTCACATTAGCTAACCTTTGAGAGAGGTAACCAGAAGGTCCAACATGGATTTGGGTACAGTCTCCATAATTGGCAACGTACGAACCATGGTCAAAGGCTAGCGTTGATGGAAGTTAACTTAGTGGATCAGTCGACAAGGGTCTTCACAAAGAGGGTTGCAAAACATCCATGGCTTATGCAAATATATAGGAGAACTAAACTTTGGGCTTTCGGTCAAGCAAAGACATGGATACAAACATTCAAGGGTTAACCATCAAGTCTACAGGCTCAGGCTCCTAAGGGAAAGAACCTAATTGGAGACAACAACCATACAATTACATACATGAACATTGTTCTAGGATAAAGCTTATGCGACACTCGTATGCTCACCGAGGACAAACGAGGTGACAACTAGGGCACTACCTAGATAACAAGCACACATACAACATCATAGTCAAGCAGACATTGGAGAAAATTCAAACACAGGGGCTTAAGCAACCAATACAAGGCACAAGGCTCACCTAAAATAAGCATTTATCTCAAGCATGAACTAACTACCAGTTTAGCTCAAAACAACGCTAGCTAAGGAAGCCAACTTAGCATGTGCACAGAATCTAGACAGCAGCATAATAACTACTTGTTTCAACCATAACTGAGGTTGTAGACTTTCTATAAAAGTGATCCTAGACTTTCTAGATAGCTTAAGAAAATGACTACTCTTTAGTTATTCATACCAACAGCTAAATCACAGGTTAGCATGGTCAAGCATGCTGATGTTTCAGACCTATACCAACATGGACAGAAAACTGACAAGAACTTCAAAAATACATAACTAGAGTTCTAGGGACCCAACAAGCCTGAGCCTTAACTTTATGTAAAGATTATTAAGTTGTCTATAACTTTCTTATTATCATATTAAGATGATTCTACATCTAACAAGGCCAAACAAGACAAAGAAGACATCTCTGCCCGATTTGGACAGATTCTGTCATTCCATTTTGCAAGCTCATAACTAGAGATTTATACCACCACAATTAGTGCTATAGGACATTTTGGAAAGCTTAGAAAAAGTACTACACTTCTTCTATTATCTCCGAGACATGATTCCCTATGCACATAGGTCAAATAAATCAAACATTCAGATCTATTCAGAGCATAAACAAAACCTGACAGTAAACTTCTAAAATTCATAATTCTCAAACCATAATACCTAGGGTCATGAAATTTTAGGACAAGCTAGATAAGTAAGTTAGCTACAACTTTGGTATTCCCCATAACTACAGAAAACACCATTATGATCACGAAAATATCACTACAACAGAAACCGTTCTAGCAGCCAACGTTTAATAAGCAAAACAAAGCTTGCCTTTGTTCTACTTAACAAGAGAGCACAGCAACATGTTATTCTAGTAGCTCTAAATTTTGTTACCTTAGACCAGCACTAATATAATTCATTCATGAGAATCCACAATTATTTCTAGCAAGGCTAAGCACACACTTTTGTCAAGCATTTCCTATTCAAGCAACATGGAACAAGGCATTCTTGTTTGACTCCACACACGGAAGATAGTGTCACATCAATCACATGTTACTTGCTATAGAATAAGGGTGAGAGGAGCAGAGCTATGCATAAAGCAACAATTAAGATGATGCATGCGTTTCCCTATTCGTCCTCACAAGATTGCCAACCTAAGGTGGCAATCACGTTCTATGTCGGTGGCATAACATGCACTCTCTCGATATATAGCTAGTCGACAGCTACATTCGACTTACGCATTCGTGGTTAGCATACCTGCAGAAAAGTTTCATTGCAGCCCAACAATTCCCAATATAGCACACAATGAAAGCAGAGAAGTAAAATTCTAAGTACTCCCATGTACATATACCCCCGTATATATACATGTAGCACCAAGACTACCCGAATCATTAATCACCCACAATTAAGTACCTTCATATATATATGTGTGTGACATGTAAATAATCCAGTAACCAAAACTAGCTCTCCCCTAGACCGCAAGTTGTACGGTCATGCTCTCACAACTCACACTTACCTGAGCGTAGGTGCGATGTTGCATAAAAGTAAACTAGCAACATATATGGCTATTTCATATATGAAGGCTACCTCTAATCTGACACACCGGGTAGCATAGTGTGGGAGAGTTATCACACATACATACCTTAGCCTGGGCGTAGATGCAAAAATGAAAAACCCCCAAGTTAGTACTTAGATAAGCCACCTAATAATCCTTATATGGGCATAAGGAGATTGACCACTGGCATACTTAGGTTTAGAATTCAGATTTCACAAATCTATATATAGCTATAAGTTGATAAAACTCATTTTATAAAACAAAACCTTTGTTTTAAATACACATACGACAAGTTTAATGTTGAATCTTGCTCCGATACCAGCTGTAACAGAACCGTCCAAATTATAAGAGCACAAGTACAAAAACAATCACCGAAATGATCAAATTCTCGCACTTGAGCCCATATAACTCCGGTAGTCCAATGAAATCACGAGGGATTTCAAACCAACCAACATACAAGCCAAGATCGTAGTAATTCAACATAACAAGTCACATGTTACAATCATTTCACAAGTAATTCAATATACATCGAAGTTCAACATAGTTATTACAACTTAAGTTGAAAAGTAGCGGAAGCAAAGTAATTTGAAACTAACATTAATCTTATTTCAAATACATGCTAGTACCACGGTCAACTTCCAACAAAAGCATTATAGAGAAGATAAATAAGAAGGATCATGCCCATGATCACACTCCGCCACTAAGGCAGGAGCCAACCAACTCTTGCAGCCGCCATGATACATCATAACCTGCAACAAGTGGGGATAAAACCCTGAGTACAAGAAGGTACTCAGCTAGACTTACCCGTCAGAAACCAGAAATAAGGTGACACCAAGGATCATGCAAGGCTGATATGAAGTGGGGCTAGCTTGACAACATTTTGCATAAAAGCTTAATATAGATGATCAATCATTAATGCTTAAGCATCAAATTAATTATCATTAACCTATCATCTATATTAGAACCTGTACTAGAGCACTCACTTTATTAGGAGCAAACAATATTAACCATAGCAGGTATAAATTGAGGCAACCTTTCCATCGTGATCCAATTAACCATCAGTTCAATTTAATTGAATCTATGTTGCCGCTGCTCAAGTCAAGTGCTCACTAACCGGGAGCGACGGCGATTCGAATCGAATTCCTATCCAGCTGGAGGGGTATTTCTAACACTCACCGAGTCACGCCTGGCGAGGGCTGCTCAGGTCACCTTTGGTACAGTTCAGGAGCCGCGAGTCCGAATGATGTCGCGACCCCAAGGGCGACACTCTGCCAGGTGATAGGGACTCTAACCCCCCCTTGGTCTCACGCCAATGTCCCCAAGCACATCCTTTCTCTCCTCCAAGAAGCAACCTACCATTCGATTCCCGGCCTAAACTATATTACTCAGATTCGCGGTCGGAACGACTTATCCGGCCAACTAAGTGTTAGACTGCATTCAACATGACTCAAGGACGTACATCGAATCGGTCCTTAAATGACTCAGACGGGGATAGATCCACACCCAAGACCTCCATGCCTTGTTGCTTTGCTATCGTCATCCCGCCCGGTCTCATTTCATTTTATTAACACATGGTTCCATTCCACGATAGCAAATATAGCCCACCGTGCCATATATGAATATCCGTACATCTCGCAGGTGACAGGAAATCACCTGACTTCTACCGCTTAAAGCAGGGCTAAGCATCTACTCGATCCTAGTCTATGTAGGATTCAGGGATTCATATATCTGGACAAGGAATGATATAATGCAGCAAGGTTTTCAACCAACTCCTACCACTTAATGCAACAATACTTATAACATATATATAATTAATTGCTTTGAAGGTAGGAGGCTTATAATGCTCCGGGGCTTGCCTGGGATCTGACTCAAGTTAGAGTATGTCAGATGAAACTCGCTGAGTACTTCCATCTTCGGGATAGTTCCACCAAACACCGTCTTCGGGTTTGGCTCCAACACCACATCTTTCACGCGTTTTAGCTAGCGTACCTAAATGAGGTGCAACAATGCATATGTATGAATGCATAGAAGTGCAATAAACAAAGAAATCAAACAAGCATACCAAAGTTCTCATAAACACCTAGAGCTAATTAACTTAATCCACAATAGGTCATAACATAGAAGATTGCAAATACATCAATCAAGACACAAGTCTTATAAGATCCTAGGGTACCAATCCAAGTACTTTCAAAGGTATGAGTCACACTTCAACACACTAGCATGGCAAAGTTAATCAAAGCACTACAACTAAAATCTATCACTTTCTGGACATCCATACAGTAGCTTCATAATTCAATCACATCTGGAGTTTTATAAATCCAAATGACTTGAAAGAAGACATTATGGAAAGCTTATAAAATTATCTACATTTCATATAATATCATCACAGCATGATTCATAAGTTAAACAAGTCAAAAATACAAAGTTCCAGAATCTGTTCCTGACAAACAGAGAGCAAGCAATTCTGTACCCTAACTTTAAACAGCTATAACTCCTAAACCACATTGTTAAATGCCACCAAATTTTAACAGAAGCTAGATACATAAATTATCTACAACTTTTGTATAAATAAGTTTCACAACAAAGCAAATTATCATGAAGAACTTTGCTAAGTTCCCAGATCTGTCCAGAAACCTCATTTGCAAGAAATAATTATTAACTTATGTTGCAAACATATAATTAGACAAAACCAACTTTACCAACATTTCATACATGACTAATGAACATCAGAAAACATAGTGTCAATTACTAAATAAATTCTTTTAATACATTTTCTTAATTTATTTAGATCATTAGGTGGAATTATGACCCCATCATAAAGATACTCAATAAATTCTACCAAAATTACAGTGGCCTACACATGCTCCCAAAAGTATACTGTCCAAATTTCAATCCATTTGGACAAGTATATCAACCTTTATGAAAACGACAAATAGCTATTACAATAAATCATGTGAGCGCAAGTTAAACCTAAAACTCAATATTTTCTATGAACACATGGCCATAGCATGAATCAATATGATAGATAAACATCATACTAAGGTAATGGAACAATATTTTCTATTTTATCATTTATATATTATTTATAAGCTATTTATTAAGCCATAAACAAGTTAAATCAATAACTAGAGCACACAGTAAGCAATGACCATGAAATTTATACTACAGCACATTCATATCATGACAAACCTACCATCAAAATTTCACATCATTTGGAGCAGCACAACTCAAGATATAAAAATAACAAGCAATATAATGTAAATTCCTTATTTATCAAGGTCCAATCAAAACCCTAAGAAAACAGTGAACAAATAGTGTGTTTAATATTTTTCCTAGCAAGTACAAGTCATCACAAAATTAACAAAATAAGAATCACTATTTTTGGAGTTCTAAAACTCCAGATTTTGCTCTTGTTAAGTTTAAAGGCATTTCTAGAGCATTTTTAAAACTTAAATAAACACATCAGAAAATATCTACAAACATGTAACATATTATGACTCTACTGCATAGATCTTTTCCCAAGGTTTCCAAAAAGTCCACTTTTGCTATTTTTGGAATTACCTAGCAAGAGATATGCATTTTAGAAGATTTATATAATTTCTAAAATTCAAAAACGCAATTAACTACCTAACCCTAGATATGCTAGGTGCACCCGAAAAAACACCCAAGCGACCACCTTCTTAAACCGACAAGTGGGACCCCTGGTTGAGCCGGGCCCGCCTATCATATGAGAGAGGGTCACAGGGGGGGAAACAAGCGCCGGTCGTCTTCTTCCTCCGGCGCCAAGCAGGGAGGCGGTCGTTCCACGCGGCTCCGGCGAGGGGGGTCGCCGACGGCGGCGGATGAGGGCGACATGAGCACCAGCGTTCCTAACCGCACCCGAGGAAGGTCGAATCGTGGTCGGAGAAGAACCGTGGACTCCCGGCCACGCGTGCGGGCAGCCCAGCCATGGCCATGCCGGCGGTGGCCGTGGCCGGCGCTCCTGGCGGCGGGAGGTGGCGCTAGGGCATCCTGGGGACCCGTTGCGCTAGCGGGGCTGCTCGGCTCCGACGGAGATGACCCGAGGCGACCTAACCACACGCGCCGACGGCGGTTCACCGGTCATGGCCACGCGGTGGCGCGCTCCGGTGACCGATGCAACTGGCGAAGAGGTGCGTGCGGTGTAGCATGGCGTGGAGAAGGTGATGCCGCGCACGACTAAGGACGAAGAGGTGTGGAGCAACGAGGTTGTCGTGGCAGTGAGCTCGACCCGGCCGTCCATGGCGGTCGTGCTGTGAGCTACGCGCTCGCGCTCTGCTGCCGAGGCGAGGAAGGAGAGCGGAGGAGGGTGAGCAGTGCGGAGCATGGCACGTCTAGGAGTGGCTCGGCATTCAACACATGCGAGGAGGAGGCAGGGCACGCGGCAAGACAGTGGGGGCACGACGCTGGCATGGCGGCCACGTCCATGGACACCCGTCGGTGGTTCGGACAATGTGCCGAGTACGTGGTGTGCATCGCTGTCAGCACTTGGAGTCCATTTTTGAGCTGGCTCCAGTCAAATTTGGGCCAAGGTCCAATTACAAAGTTTGCAGCCCACACAGTACACTACATTTTTCGTTTAATGGTCATGGTCATTTGGGCAATAGATTAGCAGATAATTACCTCTCCAAATGCGACTGTCAAAGACTAATCAAACTTTCATTTGAGCTCCATTTAGTTGGTCAAGAGGGGTCAAATCAATGCCAACATTTGATATGTCCTACTTCAAGATATCAGCTCCAACTTTTGTATTTGGATAAACTTGAGTTACTTAGTGAAATTTGAAGAACGCGAGATGCCAACGTCGACGACACCGAAATCAGGGCTTAAAATGGCTAAGTGCTGAAATCAGCCCTAAAACTGACTTATGGGTCCTATTCGAGCATGATCCAAGCATTTTCATGAGATGACCCAATTACAACTTTTGTTCCACAATAATTTTGCTACACTTTTGTTTAAAGGTGCATCACCATGCAAACTCGTCTTGAAACACTTTTTAAACAGGGAAGCAAAAGAGTTCCTAGGGTCAACCTAAGTCAAACTGATGATTAGAAGCCCAATTAGACAACTTGGTCAACAAGAACATTGTTCCATTAGGCACCCTAAGAGTAATTAAGGTACTATAGAACATGTTAGACCATCACCAGTATCATCTACACAAGACCCCTAGTTCACGCATAATGGGAACATAGAATAGCAAGTATTGTTGCATATGTTTCATCATGATGTTTCACTTGTTTCAGGGCATTGTTACATGATGATCATACATCGCAAGGATGTATATTGACATGTAAGACAAGTACTTGCATGGAGAACCCATGGTCATATCATGCCATGCATGACAGCACTTAGGTATAAGTTATGTTTCAATAATGAAACAGAGAGGTTGCACTAGTAACGCATGGATGTTGCATAAGTTCAAATGAATGTTTCATCTCTTCGACTTTCCCAACAAGATATTAGGTTCATGATAGGAGTAAATCATGCTAAGCTAAGCAAGGTTAGTGCCCAAACTTTAGGCGAGACAACACCAGGGTGTTACATCACCCGTGTTACGAAACGAGTTGGTTGTGATAGGAATGGCACATATCATGTTAGGGTGAAGAGCTTAGATGAAGTCAATATCAATTACGTCGCACAACCACGCCGTTAAGGTACCGTGATGGTCGTGACATCAGAAACTGATGATTCTGATGTCGTGGCAAATGTAAAACCTTAAGAAATTTGCCTTCTAGACACAGAATTGAGCTAGTTTTTTTTCACGACTATAGAACTATAGGCCTCACCTAAGGGAACCTAAATTGGCAAAAGTGGGTTAGTAGAGATTTTTCTAAAAATAACTTATCATAGGCAACAAAGCAGCGTTTGTTTCAGTGAAATAATATAATTCCATAAAAGATGTCTGGCTCCACCCATGTTATGAAATGAGTTGGTTGTGATAGGAATGGCACATCTCATGTTAGGGTGGAGAGCTTTGATAAAGTTAGTATCAACTACATCACACAACCACGCACTTAATGTACCGTGATGGCCGCAACACCGGGAACTGCCGATGCATATGTCATGGCAAATGTAGAACCTTGAGAACTTTGCCTTTTAGACATGGAATCAAGCTAGTTTTTTTCATGGCTATAAAACTACAGGCCTCACTCTAGGGAACCTGAATTGGCAAAAGTGGGTCCCTAGAGACATTTCTAAAAACAACTTATCATAGGCAATAAAGCAGTGTTTGTTTCGGTGAAATCATGCAGTTCTGTCAAAGATGTCTGGGTCCACCCGTGTTATGAAACGAGTTGGTTGTGATAGGAATGGCACATCACATGTTAGGGTGGAGAGCTTAGATGAAGTCAGTATTAATTACGTCACACAAGCACACCATTAAGGTACCGTGATGGCCACGACACCGAAAACTGCCGATGTAGATGTCATGGCAAATGTAAAACCTTGAGAAATTTGCCATCTGGACATGGAATCGAGCTAGGTTTTTTCATAGCTATAGAACTATAAGCCTCACCTTAGGAAACCTAAATTGGCAAAAGTGGGTCCCTAGAGATTTTTCTAAAAACAACTTATCCTAGGCAACATAGAAGTGTTTGTTTCGATGGAATCATTCAATTCCATCAAAGATGACTGGGTCCACCCGTGTTACTAAACGAGTTGGTTGTGACTAGAATGGAATATCTCATGTTAGGGAGTAGAGCTTAGATAAAGTCAATATCAATTACATCACAGAACCACATCGTTAAGGTACCATGATGGCCGCGACACCAGGAACTGTCCATTCAGATGTCGTGGCAAAAGTAAAACTTTGATAAATTTGCCTTCTAGACATGGAATTGAGCTAGTTTTTTGTTCACGACTACAGAACTATAGGCCTCATGCTAGTGAACCAAAATAGGCAAAAGTGGATCCCTATAGATTTTCTAAAAATAACATATCATAGGCAACAAAGTAGCGTTTGTTTTGGTAAAATAATGCAATTCCGTCAAAGATGTCTGGGTCCACCCGTGTTATGAAATGAGTTGACTTTGATAGGAATGGCACATCTCATGTTAGGGTGGAGAGCTCTGATGAAGTCAGTATCAACTACATCACACAACCACACCGTTAATGTACCGTGATGACCGCGACACCGGTGACTGCCGATGCATATGTCATGGCAAATGTAAAACCTTGAGAACTTTGCCTTCCAGACATGGAGTGAAGCTAGTTTTTTCATAGCTGCACAAACACAGGCCTTACCTTAGGTAACCTAAATTGACAAAATTGGGCCCCTAAAGACTTTTCTAAAAATAACATATCATAGGCAATAAAGCAGTGTTTGTTTCTGTGAAATCATGCAATTCCATCAAAGATGTCTGTGTTCACCCGTGTTACGAAATGAGTTGGTTGTGATAGAAATGGCACATCTCATGTTAGGGTGGAGAGCTTAGATGAAGTCAGTATCAATTACATCACACAACCACGCTGTTAAGGTACCGTGATGGTTGCGACATCAGAAACTGTCGATTCAGATGTCGTGGCAAATGTAAAACCTTGAGAAATTTACCTTCTAGACACGGAATCGAGCTAGTCTTTATCATGACTATAGAACTATAGGCCTCACCTGAGAGAACCCAAATTGGCAAAAGTGGGTCCCTAGAGATTTTTTGAAAAATAACTTATCATAGGCAACAAAGCAGCGTTTGTTTCGGTGAAATAATGTAATTCAATCAAAGATGTCTGGCTCCACCCATGTTATGAAATGAGTTGGTTGTGATAGGAATGGCACATATCATGTTAGGGTGGAGAGCTCGAATGAAGTCAGTATCAACTACATCACATAACCACAAAGTTAATGTACCGTGATGGCCATGACACCGGTGACTATCAATGCATATGTCGTGGCAAATGTATAACCTTGAGAACTTTGACTTCCAGACGTGGAGTCAAGCTAGTTTTTTTCATAGTTGCACAGCCACAGGCCTCACGATAGGGAACCTAAATTAGCAAAAGTGGGTCCCTAAAGACTTTTCTAAAAATAACTTATCATAGGCAACAAAGTAGTGCTTGTTTTCAGTGAAATCATGTAATTCCATCGAAGATGTCTGGGTTCACCGGTGTTATGAAACAAGTTGGTTGTGATAGGAATGGCACATATAATGTTAGGGTGGAGTGCTTAGATGAAGTCAGTATTAATTATGTCACATAACCATGCTGTTAAGGTAACGTGATGGCCGCGACATCAGAAACTACCGATTCAGATGTCGTGGCAAATGTAAAACCTTGAGATATTTGCCTTCTGGACATGGAATAGAGCTAGTTTTTTTCATGACTATAGAACTATAGGCCTCACCTAAGGTAACCCAAATTGGCAAAAGTGGGTCCCTAGAAATTTTCTAAAAATAACTTATCATAGGCAACAAAGCAGCGTTTGTTTCGGTGAAATAATATAATTTCATCAAAGATGTCTGGCTCCACCCATGTTATGAAATGAGTTGGTTGTGATAGGAATGGCACATCTCATGTTAGGGTGGAGAGCTCTGATGAAGTTAGTATCAACTACATCACACAACCACACCGTTAATGTTGTGTGATGGCCGCGACACCGGGAAATGTCGATGCATATGTCGTAGCAAATGTAGAACCTTGAGAACTTTACCTTCCAGAAGTGGAAGCAAGCTAGTTTTTTTCATGGCTATAGAACTACAGGCCTCACCCTAGGGAAACTAAATTAGCAAAAGTGGGTCCCTGAAGACTTTTCTAAAAACAACTTATCATAAGCAATAAAGTAGTGTTTGTTTCGGTGAAATCATGCAATTCTATCAAAGATGTCTGGGTCCACTCGTGTTATGAAGCAAGTTGGTTGTGACAGGAATGGCACATCTCATGTTAGGGTGGAGAGCTTAGATGAAGTCAGTATCAATTATGTCGCACAGCCACACCATTAAGGTACCTTGATGGCCGTGACACCGAAAACTACCGATGTAGATGTCGTAGCAAATGTAAAACCTTGAGAAATTTGCCATCTGGACATGGAATCGAGCTAGGTTTTTTTTCATAGCTATAGAACTATAAGACTCACCCTAGGAAACCTAAATTGGCAAAAGTGGGTCCCTAGAGATTTTTCTAAAAACAACTTATCCTAGGCAACATAGAAGTGTTTGTTTTGGTGAAATCATGCAATTCCATCAAAGATGACTGGGTCCACCCGTGTTACTAAACGGGTTGGTTGTGACTAGAATGGAACATTTCATGTTACGGTGTAGTGCTTAGATGAAGTCAATATCAATTACATCGCACAACCACACCATTACGGTACCATGATGGCCGCGACACTAGGAACTGTCCATTCAGATGTCGTGGCAAAAGTAAAAATTTGATAAATTTGCCTTCTGGACATGGAATTGAGCAAGATTTTTTTATGACTACAAAACTATAGGCCTCATGCTAGTGAACCTGAATAGGCAAAAGTGGGTCCCTATATATTTTTCTAAAAATAACTTATCATAGACAACAAAGTAGCATTTGTATTGGTGAAATAATTCAATTCTGTCAAAGATGCCTGGGTCCACCCGTGTAATGAAATGAGTTGACTTAGATAGGAATGGCACATCTCATGTTAGGGTGGAGAGCTCTGATGAAGTCAGTATCAACTACATCACACAACCACACCGTTAATGTACTGTGACGGCCGTGACACCAGTGACTGCCGATGCATATGTCGTGGCAAATGTAAAACCTTGAGAACTTTGCCTTCCAGACGTGGAGTCAAGCTAGTTTTTTTCATAGCTGCACAACCACAGGCCTCACCTTAGGGAACCTGAATTAGCAAAAGTGGGTCCCTGAAGACTTTTCTAAAAATAACATATCATAGGCAACAAAGCAATGTTTGTTTTCGAAGAAATCATGCAATTCCATTAAAGATGTCTGTGTTCACCCGTGTTACAAAACGAGTTGGTTGTGATAGGAATGGCACATCTCATGTTTGGGTGGAGAGCTTAGATGAAGTCAGTATCAATTACGTCGCACAACCACACCATTAAGGTACCGTGATGGTCGCGACATCAGAAACTACTGATTCAGATGACGTGGCAAATGTAAAACATTGAGAAATTTACCTTCTAGACATGGAATCGAGCTAATTTTTTACATGACTATAGAACTATAGGCCTCACCTGAGAAATACCAAATTGGCAAAAGTGGGTCCCTAGAGATTTTTCTAAAAATAACTTATCATAGGTAACAAAGCAGCGTTTGTTTCGGTGAAATAATATAATTCCATCAAAGATGTCTGCCTCCACCCATGTTATGAAATGAATTGGTTGTGATAGGAATGGCATATCTCATGTCAGGGTGGAGAGCTCTGATGAAGTTATTATCAACTACATCACACAACCACACAGTTAATGTACCGTGATGGCCACGACACCAGTGACTGGCGATGCATATGTTGTGGCAAATGTAAAACATTGAGAACTTTGCCATCTAGACGTGGAGTCAATCTAGTTTTTTCATAGCTGCACAACCACAGGCCTCACCTTAGGGAACATAATTTGGCAAAAGTGTGTCCCTAAGGACTTTTCTAAAAATAACATATCATAGGCAACAAAGCAGTGTTTGTTTTCGGTGAAATCATGTAATTCCATCAAAGATGTCTGGGTTCACCCGTGTTACGAAACGAGTTGGTTGTGATAGGAATGGTACATCTCATGTTAGGGTGGAGAGTTTAGATGAAGTCTGTATCAATTACGTCGCATAACCACGCTGTTAAGGTACCGTGATGGCTGTGACATCAGAAACTGCCGATTCAGATGTCGTGGCAAATGTAAAACCTTGAGAAATTTGCCTTCTAGACATGGAATTGACCTAGTTTTTTTCATGACTATAGAACTATAGGCCTTACCTAAGGGAACCCAAATTGGCAAAAGTGGGTCCCTATAGTTTTTTCTAAAAATAACTTATCATAAGCAACAAAGCAGCGTTTGTTTATGTGAAATAATGTAATTCCATCAAAGATGTCTGGCTCCACCCATATTAAGAAATGAGTTGGCTGTGATGGGAATAACACATCTCATGTTAGGCTGGAGAGCTCTGATGAAGTTATTATCAACTACATCACACAACCATGCAGTTAATGTTCCGTGATGGCCGCGACACTGGTGACCGCCAATGCATATGTTGTGGCAAATGCAAAACCTTGAGAACTTTGCCTTCCACAGGTGGAGTCAAGCTAGTTTTTTTCACTAGTGCACAACTACATGCCTCACCTTAGGGAACCTAAATTGGCAAAAGTGGGTCCCTGAAGACTTTTCTAAAAATAACATATCATAGTCAACAAAGTAGTGTTTGTTTTTGGTGAAATCATGCAATTCCATCAAAGATGTCTGGGTCCACCCGTGTTATGAAATGAGTTGGTTGTGACAGGAATGACACATATCATGTTAGTGTGGAGAGCTTAGATGAAGTCAGTATCAATTACGTCGGACAACCACACCACTAAGGTACCGTGATCACCGCGACACCGAAAACTGCCGATGTAGATGTCATGACAAATATAATACCTTGAGAAATTTGCGATCTGGACATGGAATCGAGCTAGGTTTTTTTCATAGCTATACAACTATAAGCCTCACCCTAGGAAACCTAAATTGGGAAAAGTGGGTCCCTAGAGATGATTCTAAAAACAACTTAGGGTGTAGAGCTTAGATGAAGTCAATATTAATTACATCACACAACCGCACCGTTAAGGTACCATGATGACCACGACACCAGGAACTGTCTATTCACATGTCGTGGCAAAAGTAAAACTTTGAAAAATTTGCCTTCTGAACATGGAATTGAGCTAGTTTTTTCATGACTATAGAACTATAGGCCTCATGCTAGTGAACCTGAATAGGCAAAAGTGGGTCCCTATAGATTTTTCTAAAAATAACTTATCATAGGCAATAAGTAGCGTTTGTTTTGGTGAAATAATGCAATTCCATCAAAGATGTCTGGGTCCACCCGTGTTATGAAATGAGTTGACTTTGATAGGAATGACACATCTCATGTTAGGGTGGAGAGCTCTGATGAAGTCAGTATCAACTACATCACACAACCACACAGTTAATGTACCGTGATGGCCGCGACACCGGTGACTACCAATGCATATGTCGTGGCAAATGTAAAACCTTGAGAACTTTGCCGTCTAGACGTGGAGTCAAGCTAGTTTTTTTCATAGCTGCACAACCACAGGCCGTACCTTAGGGAACCTAATTTGGAAAAAGTGGTTCCCTGAAGACTTTTCTAAAAATAACATATCATAGGCAATAAAGTAGTGTTTGTTTTCGATGAAATCATGCAATTCCATCAAAGATGTCTATGTTCACCAGTGTTATAAAATGAGTTGGTTGTGATAGGATGTCACATCTCATGTTAGGGTGGAGAGATTAGATTAAGTTAGTATCAATTACGTCGCATAACTGCACTGTTAAGGTACCGTGATGGCCGCGACATCAGAAACTGCCGATTCAGATGTCGTGGCAAATGTAAAACCTTGAGAAATTTGCCTTCTAGACCTGGAATAGAGCTAGTTTTTTCACGGCTATAGAACTATAGGCCTCACCTAAGGGAACCCAAATTGGCAAAAGTGGGACCCTATAGATTTTTCTAAAAATAACTTATCATGCGCAATAAAGCAGCGTTTGTTTCGGTGAAATAATGTAATTCCATCAAAGATGTCTGGCTCCACCCATGTTATGAAATGAGTTGGTTGTGATAGGAATGGCACATCTCATGTTAGGGTGGAGAGCTGCGATGAAGTTAGTATCAACTACATCACACAACCACACAGTTAATGTCCCGTGATGGCTGTGACAGCGGGAACTGCCGATGCATATGTCATGGCAAATGTAGAACCTTGAGAACTTTGCCTTCCAGACATGGAATCAAGCTAGTTTTTTTCATGGCTATAGAACTACAGGCCTCACCCTATGGAACCTGAATTGGCAAAAGTGGGTCCCTAGAGACTTTTCTAAAAACAACTTATCATAGGCAATAAAGCAGTGCTTGTTTCGGTGAAATCATGCAATTCTGTAAAAGATGTGTGGGTCCACCCATGTTATGAAATGAGTTGGTTGTGATAGGAATGGCACATATCATGTTAGGGTAGAGAGCTTAGATGAAGTCACTATCAATTATGTCACACAACCACACCATTAATGTACTGTGATGGCCACGACACCAAAAACTGCCGATGTAGATGTCGTGGCAAATGTAAAACCTTGAGAACTTTGCCTTCTAGATGTGGAGTCAAGAGTTTTTTTCATAGCTACACCACCATAGGCCTCCCCTCAGAGAACCTGAATTGGCAAAAGTGGGTCCCTAAAGACTTTTCTAAAAATAACATATCATGGGCAACAAAGCAGTGTTTGTCTTGGGTGAAATCATGTAACTCCATCAAAGATGTCTGGGTTCACCCGTGTTACGAAACGAGTTGGTTATGATAGGAATGACACATCTCATGTTAGGGTGGAGAGCTTAGATGAAGTCAGTATCAACTATGTCGCATAACCACACTGTTAAGGTACCGTGATGGCCGTGAAATCAGAAACTGCCGATTCAGATGTTGTGGAAAATATAAAACCTTGAGAAATTTGCCTTCTAGAAATGGAATAGAGCTAGTTTTTTTCATGACTATAGAACTATAGGCCTCACCTAAGGGAACCCAAATTGGCAAAAGTGAGTCCCTAGAGATTTTTCTAAAAATAACTTATCATAGGCAACATAGCAGCATTTGTTTCGGTGAAATAATGTAATTCCATCAAAGATGTCTCGCTCCACCCATGTTATGAAATGAGTTGGTTGTGATAGGAATGTCACATCTCATGTTAGGGTGGAAAGCTCTGATGAAGTTAGTATCAACTACATCACACAACCATGCAGTTAATGTACCGTGATGGCCGCGACACCGGTGACCGCCGATGCATATGTCGTGGCAAATGTAAAACCTTGAGAACTTTGCCTTCCACACGTGGAGTCAAGCTAGTTTTTTTCACAGCTGCACAACTACAGGCCTCACCTTAAGGAACCTGAATTGGCAAAAGTGGGTCCCTGAAGACTTTTCTAAAAATAACATATCATTGGCAACAAAGTAGTGTTTGTTTTTGGTGAAATCATGCAATTCTATCAAAGATGTCTGTGTTCACCCATGTTACGAAATGAGTTGGTTGTGATAGGAATGATACATATCATGTTAGGGTGGAGATCTTAGATGAAGTCAGTATCAATTACATCACACAACCGCACCGTTAAGGTACCATGATGGCCGTGACACCATAAACTGCTGATTCAGACATCATGGAAAATATAAAACCTTGAGAAATTTGTCGTCTAGACATGGAATCAAGCTAGGTTTTTTTCATGGCTACAGAACTATAGGCCTCACCCTAGGGAACCTGAATTGGCAAAAGTGGGTCCCTAGAGACTTTTCTAAAAATAACTTATCATAAGTAACAAAGCAGTGTTTATTTTGGTGAAATCATGCAATTCCGTCAAAGATGTCTGGGTGCACCCATGTTATGAAATGAGTTCGTTGTGACATGAATAGCACATCTCATGCTAGGGTGGAGAGCTAAGATGAAGTCTATCAATTACGTCACACAACCACACCATTAAGGTTCTGTGATGGACGCGACACCAGGAACCACCAATTCAGATGTCGTGGCAAATGTAAAACATTGAGAAATTTGCCTTCTGGACATGTGAAAGTCCTATGTTTGGTGTTGGTAATTAGTGACAATGCCTAAGTACTAATCCTATGCCTAAGTTGTATGTAGCATAAGAGGATTAGTACATTCCAAGATTGGTGGCAAGATGGACATGGTGATCATGATGGCCACACTTGGATTTGGACGCAACCCTACGTGATCAAGGCAAAGGTATATGCTTAAGGGTTGTGTTTTAGTAACCAAGACACCTAGTGGGTGTGGTTACATTATAGGATAGATAGCCGTACTATAAAGAGGGGAATGACGCGGCTATTGAACTCCTAAGTGCCTCTAGGTGTGCATTTCATAGTCATATGCATTTGGGTAGAACTAATATCACCTCAAAAAATGATTATGAAAATGCTAACACACTCACACATGATGAGATCAATTGGTGGTGTTAGCACGTTTGCGAAGGCAGTGGAGTTTGAGCGGTAGAGAGGGTTTGAGGTCCTCTCTCCCTCCCACCGAGCATGCGAGGCGGGATTCTGGCGTTTTCGAGGAGTTGAAACGACTATTTTCCACTACGCCGGAAGTTAGAAAAGAAACGGAGGCGAACGGAGGTCACAGAGGTGACCGGACGCTGAACCGGACACGGTCTTTGCATGACCGGACGTGTCTAGTCAGCATTCAGCGTCTGCGCGTTTTTCAGGTTGATGATCGGACGCGTAGCGCGTCCGGTCACTATCGACCGGACGTGTCCGGTCGTTCAGGGAGCTTACTAGACTTTAATCGGACACTAGCACTGTGGCGTCCGGTCGTTTCTCAAGCGCGTCCGGTCATTGCTTCGCAATTAGTCGTTGTGTGACCGGTGCATCCGGTCAGTTGGACCAGCGCGTCCGGTTAGTGCTTCGCGTCTTAGCCGTTGTGCGACCGGCGCGTCCGGTCAGTTGGACCAGCGCGTTCGGTCAGCGCGATTTCGGCTGTTTAAGTTTCTAACGGCTCTATTCAAAGGGGTACGTCTATATATACTCATTGGCCGGCTCAAGGCTCTCTCTCTTGAACATTTGACATACTTGTGAGCACTTTGAGCTAAGCAACTCCCCTCCCACTCATCTCTCTTGCTTCTTTGCATATTCGAAGTGAGATTGAGTGATCCAAGTGCATTTGCATTGTGAGATTGCATCTAGTTGGCACTTGGTGGTTGATTTGTTGTGGGATTCTTGTTTCTCTTGGTGGTTGCCGCCACCTAGATGGCTTGGAGCAGCTTGGAGGCATTGGCAAGAGTTGGTGATTGTTCTTGGCCACCTCCAGTGATTGTGAGGGGTTTGTGCCTACCTCGACGAAGCGCCAAAGGCAACATTAGTGAATTGCTCGTGTCATTGCAACCTTTTGCCATTTGGTAGGTTCTTGTGGTGCCTTTTGAGAGGCTCGGTGTGAGACCGATTAGCCACTGAACCACGTGGTGAAGAGGGACACAACGGGGACTAGCGTGCCGGCAAGCACGTGAACCTCGGGATAAATCTTCGTGCCATCACTTTCATATTGTGATTGATTGATCCTGGTGTTCAGTTATCTTGGTTTTCATTGTTGATCATATTGGTTGGCTCAATACTTCGCCCCTCAGTGAAACTCTCCTAACTCAACTCCGCATTACTTTCTTAGTTATCTTTGCTAGCTAGTTAGCTTTGCTTTAGTAGCTCCTTTTGTGTAGCTTGCTAGTTATAGTTGTAGTTACCTTCTCGGTTTGACTTGTGCGGTTGAGTGCAAATATACTAGAATTGTGAATTGGTTAGGTGGCTTGCAAACACCCCATAGGCTAAGCAAAACTCGCATCTTGCTATTTGTTTTATTGATAAACTTGTTTAGCGTGTCTTTGTAGAATTTTTAAAAGGCTATTCACCCCCCCCTCTAGCCATCAAGACCTTTCAAGTGGTATCAGAGCCGTGGTCACCGTTTTCAAGGCTTAACAACCTCGGTGTAAGATGGCTCAAGTTGTGTTCAACCATGTCGGGGGCAAGCCTCCATTCTTTGATGGTGTCACATCTTTTGATCATTGGAAAAGAAAGATGAAGCAATATCTTGGCTCTATTCATGAGAACGTTTGGAAGGTGACACACCATGATTATGCTATCATTGATCCCGACAACCTCACCAACAATGATCGCATCAACAACCAATGTAACACTATGGCTCTCAATACTCTCTACAATGGGATTGATGCAAAGGTCTTTGAGCAAATCAAGGATCTTGAGATGGCAAGTGAAGTGTGGACAAGATTAGAGGAAACATATGAGGGCACTTCAACGGTAAAGAGTGCCAAGCTCTATATGCTCAAGGATAAATTTGCAAGCTTCAAGATGAAGGATGATGAGTCCATACCGGAGATGTTCTATAGGCTACAAGTTATTGTCAATGATCTCAAGAGCCTAGGAGAAGATGTCAAGGACAAGGACTTCTCACATAAGTTCTTGATGAACTTACCTAAGAAGTTTGCTATCTTGAGGAAGATGATCCAAAGAGAGGGTTTGGACAAGGTGACTCCAAACCAAGTGCTTGAAGATGTCATGACCGATGCTCAATATGATGATGATGAAGATGAAGATGAGAAGAAGGAGGTCAAGGTCAAGAAAGAGAAGCCCATTGCATTCAAGGATTCATCCTCTAAGGGCAAGAGCAAGGTGGAGAGCGATGATGATGATCCATTCGATGATGAGACCATGGCCCTCTTAGTGCACAAGATGGGGAGGTTCATGAAGAAGAAAGGATATGGTGCAAGAAAGAGAAGGGACTCCATGAAGGCAAAGGAGGTGCTTTGCTACAATTGCAATAGCCCCGATCATATAGTGGCAAAGTGCCCCTATGAAGACAAAAGATATCATGATGGGGAGTTGAAGTTGAAGAAGAACAAGAAGGAGAAGAAAGAGAAGAAGAGCTTTACTATCAACAACAAGAAGAAGGGTGGTGGCTATGTGGTCACTTGGGATAGTGATAATTCCGATAGTGATGATGATAGCTCTAGTGATGATAAGAGGACCACTCGGCGAGCCATAGCAAGCATCGCCCTCTCCAACAAGCCATCCATCTTCGACACTACATCGACATGCCTTATGGCCAAGCCTATCAAGGTAAAACATGATGATAGTGATGATGATTCTTATGCTAGTGATCTTGGAGCAAGAGCTCATTGCCAAGAGCAATGAAAATGATGCCTTGATGGAGGAGCTTGTAGCTCTCAAAAAGAGTAAGGAGTGCAAAGGATTTGAACAAGAGCTCAAAGCTCTTAGGAAATCCTTTGATGAGCTAGAGGCCTCTCGTGAGTGTCTAAAGGAAGACCACGAGGATCTTGAAGTTGCTCACACTAGGCTTAAGGAAGCCCACTCCACTCTACTTGAGCTCATCAAGGAAAAGGACCTCAAGTTAGAGAAGCTCATGAAGGAAGCTAAGGAGGAGCAAGTGATTGTCACTTGTGACATTGGACTAACATGTGATATTATTGATGATTCTCTATTTGTTGGTCCTACTAATGCTTCATGTAGCTCATCATCATCCACCACAACTAACATTATCTCTACTAGTAGTGATTCATCACTTGTGGTTGAGAATGAGACTCTCAAGAGAGAGGTGGATGATCTCACCCGCGCATTAGGCAATGTCTATGGTGGGGATGCCCGCTTGCTAAAATGCTTGGGTAGCCAAAGGTTCTCTCTTAACAAAGAGGGTTTGGGCTATACTCCCAAGAAGGGCAAGGCGGCCTTTGCTACTCTAAAGCCTCGCTTTGTGAAGAGCAATGGTCATTATTGCAATAGATATAAGCAAGTTGGGCATCTAGAGATTAATTGTAATAAAATGAACAAGAACAACAACAAGTTTCATGCTAAAATGGATTACATTCCTTTTGATTCTTGTTACATGCTTACCAAGGGTGAGAAAGGTGTGCATGCTAGGTTTGTTGGTACACCAATAGTGGGCCCAAAGAAGAAGGCCATTTGGGTACCAAAGAGCTTAGTTACTAACCTCCAAGGACCCAAGCAAGTATGGGTACCTAAAAGACATTAAATTGTTTTGGTAGGTCAATTATAAGGTCAGAGGAAGGCATTGGGTGCTTGATAGTGGGTGCTCTCAACATATGACCGGTGATTCAAGAATGTTCAACTCTCTCAAATCAAATGATAGTGGCATTGATAGTATCACATTTGGTGACAATAGCAAGGGTAATGTAAAGGCTCTTGGAAGGATTGCAATCTCAAATGATCATAGCATCTCCAATGTGCTACTAGTTGAAAAGCTCAATTTCAACTTGTTGTCGGTTGCTCAATTGTGTGATCTAGGTTTCAAGTGCATATTTGGTGTTGATGATGTGGAGATAGTTAGTGTTGATGGCTCCAATTTGATCTTCAAGGGTTTTAGATATGAGAATCTATACTTGGTTGATTTCAATGCTAGTGACACTCAACTTTCAACATGCTTGCTCACCAAATCAAGTATGGGTTGGTTATGGCATAGAAGACTTGGTTATGTTGGCATGAAGCAATTGAACAAGTTAGTGAAGCATGACTTAGTTAGAGGCTTGAAGGATGTCACATTTGAGAAAGATAAGCTATGTAGTGCATGTCAAGCCGGAAAGCAAGTGGGCAACACTCATCCATTAAAGAGCATTTTGAGTACTTCTAAGGCATTTGAGTTGTTGCACACGGATCTATTTGGGCCAACTACATACACAAGCATTGGTGGCAACAAGTATGGCTTTGTGATTGTGGATGATTTCACTAGATACACATGGGTATTCTTCTGTATGGACAAGAGTGATGTATTTGACATATTCAAAAAGTTCATCAAGAGAGTGCAAAATGAGTTTGAGATCACAATCAAGAAAGTAAGAAGTGACAATGGAAGTGAGTTTAGAAACACAAGAGTTGATGAGCTACGTGATGAGCTTGGAATCAAACATCAATTCTCGGCCAAGTATACACCTCAATCAAATGGCCTAGTTGAGAGGAAGAATAGAACCTTAATTGACATGGCAAGATCAATGTTGAATGAGTATAATGTGAGTCATTCATTTTGGGCCGAAGCAATCAACACGGCTTGCTTCTATAGCAACCGCCTCTATTGCCACAAGTTTCTAGAGAAGACATCATATGAGATCTTAAATGGAAGAAAGCCCAACATTGCATACTTTCAGGTATTTGGTTGCAAATGCTACATCTTAAAGAAGGGTACTAGATTGAGCAAGTTTGAGAAGAAATGTGATGAAGGATTTCTACTTGGTTACTCAACTACTAGCAAAGCTTATAGAGTATGGAACCTAGCTAGTGGACAACTTGAAGAAGTCCATGATGTTGAATTTGATGAAACAAATGGCTCTCAAAATGAAAAAGAAAACTTGGATGATGTGAGAGGAACTCAATTGACCAATGCTATGAAAGAAATAGATATTGGTGATATTAGGCCAAAGCAAGTGATTGATGTGGATGACAACAAAGATCAAGTGCTCCAAAGTCCAATTACACAAGCTAGTGGTTCTCTAATGCAAAATCAAGCTAGTACATCATCTCAAGTGCAACAAGATCAACAAGTGGCTAGTTCATCATCTCCAACTCATAATCAACATCAACATCCAAGCAATCAAGTCCAAGTGCTTCAACTAACTAACATTGCAAGAGACCATCCATTGGATTCCATCATTGGTGACATACAAAGGGGAGTTCAAACTAGATCAAGATTAGCATCTTTTTGTGCTCACTCTTCTTTTGTGTCAATGGAAGAACCCAAGGACATTGATAAAGCATTGAGAGATCCAGATTGGGTAAATGCAATGCATGAAGAGCTCAACAACTTCAAGAGAAATGAAGTATGGGAACTAGTTGAAAGGCCTAAGGATCACAATGTCATTGGAACAAAATGGGTCTTTCGCAACAAGAAAGATCAAGATGGGATAGTAGTAAGGAACAAAGCAAGACTAGTGGCTCAAGGTTACACACAAATAGAGGGTCTTGACTTTGGTGAAACTTATGCCCCGGTTGCAAGATTGGAAGCAATTAGGATCTTACTTGCCTATGCATGTGCTCACAATATCAAGCTATATCAAATGGATGTGAAGAGTGCATTTCTCAATGTGTACATTCAAGAGGAGGTGTATGTGGAGCAACCTCCCGGTTTTGAAGATGACAAGAAACCCAATCATGTCTACAAATTGAGAAAAGCTTTGTATGGATTGAAGCAAGCACCTAGAGCATGGTATGAAAGATTGAGGGACTTCTTGATATCCAAAGGATTTGTCATGGGCAAAGTTGATACAACACTATTCACCAAGAAGTTTGGGAAAGACTTGTTTGTATTGCAAATATATGTTGATGACATCATATTCGGTTCAACCAATCAATATTATTGTGATGAGTTTGGGAAAATGATGGCAAAGGAATTTAAAATGTCAATGATTAGTAAACTTAGTTTCTTTCTTGGACTTCAAATTAAACAAATGAAGGAAGGAACATTTGTAAGCCAAACCAAATACATAAAGGATATGCTAAAGAAGTTTGGTATAGAAGATGCAAAAGGAATCACTACTCCATTGAGCACTAGTGGAACCTTGGATAATGACAAGAATGGCAATATGGTGGATCAAAAGCTATATAGATCAATGATTGGTAGCCTACTCTATGTGACGGCATCAAGGCCCGATGTGATGTTTAGTGTATGCATGTGTGCAAGATTTCAAGCCTCACCAAGAGAAAGTCATTTGAAGGCAACAAAGAGAATATTGAGGTACTTAAAGCATACACAAGATGTTGGATTGTGGTATCCCAAGGGTGCAAGTTTTGAGCTAGTTGGATATTCGGATTCCGACTATGCTGGTGATAAAGTGGAGAGAAAGAGCACTTCTAAGACTTGTCAATTGTTGGGAAGATCACTTGTCTCATGGTCATCCAAGAAGCAAAATAGTGTTGCACTATCTACCACCAAGGCCGAATACATCGCCGCAGGTAGTTGTTGTGCACAAATCTTGTGGATGAAGGCTACATTGAAAGATTTTGGAATCAACTTCAAGAACTAGTACAATGCCCGTGCTAACGCTATAGCTTTATCTTAGGGATGCTTATGAAAACAACGAATTTTTTGACACAGTTTTACTTTTACACAATTGTATTTAAGCATTCTATACAATTCAAGAACAATTTTGCAAATAAGAATTCATAGTAATGTTATTTATTATATTTTACATTCTGCCTAACTCCTTAATCATATATTGGAGATCTTTCGGGAGGTTATCGAAACATTCATTTGCAGGACTCGTCAAAATGTCGGCTAAGAATTCCATCCTCAGTGAAATTGATAGCTGTGCATGATAGATAATAATAGGTTAAGTTATTAATTTCCTACTGTGTAGTGTGTGGAATATAGGTAGAGAATATATATATATATGCTTACATTGTTGATTGGTGGCAATCTTACGCCGTCCTAGAACTTCATGAAATTGTATACAAGAAAGCCTCCCAAATTCCTGAAGAAGAGCATTTGTTTATTTGTTGTACACAAATCAAAAAACTATTTTGTGATAAAAAAAGATGAAACATATTATAAGAGGTTACCAGTATTTATTATTTGGAACCTTTGTTACACATGTAGGGTATTTTCGCTTCCAATGATAAATATTGTCATTCCACTTAGAATTTGTCTTTCCCATTGCGAGACCAAACCTTTTAGCAATAGTGTGGAATGTAGGTATATAGCCATGCTTTGATCATAACTCCTAGAACATACAATATCTGGAAGTGGATCCATAATGTGGACAATTTTGTTTTCCATGTCCATTATGTATAAAGTGTATAGTCCGTCTTGATAATGTGGCAATAGAATCTAAAAACAAATGCACAGGCTATAAGTGATAAAAAAAAATTAATAGATTTTTAAAGGAGTGAGTACACATATCATTTCTTACATTGCTGCAATCTTTAATATCATACTGCATATCAGGCCAACGCTCAAGTACTTTTGGCAGTTTCTTGTGGTCTACTAGGCCAGAACATTGGATATCTCGTCCAAACCGAGTTATTTCCTGATGATTTTACAAATATGAGGTCCATGAAGTGGTAGTTCTTCAACATATTGTAATTATTTGATGAACTATACAATGTAAGAGTAATAAATATGAACTTACAGCAAACTTGAGGTCCATGAAGTGGTAGTTTTGTTTGTTCAACATGATAGCTTGGTTCCACACAACCATCCGAATAGCCATATTAAAGCCATAGCCGAACAAATATTGATGCACGGGCTCTGGAGCTTTGATCTTGAGCAATAAACACTTTGCGAACCCAAACTTCCCTGCGAATCCATGCTTCCTTTGTTAGCGTCTCCCACTGCTCCAATCTCCCCTACTGGCATGACACCAATACTGCCAGACTATGGCTGCACAACTAATTGTTGGGCTCCACATCAATGAGACCTGAATCCTGAACTGACGATCCCAACTTGCGCCTTGGAGCACAAATCTGAACACACAGAATTCATGTTAGAAATCGGGATGATTACATCTACTATGTGAGAGTTATCAAAACACAATTTTTATGAAAGGATGAATTAATAAAAAGGAGAAAACCTTAAGATGGCATGCCTGAAACCGAGTAGACGAGGAAAGCAGCCCCAAAAAACATACTGTAGGTCAAGCATCATGCATGACAAGGCTCTCCATCGATCATTTTCCACCAAGCCTAACATCTGTAGTAAACTCATATAGAACAAAAAAAGAACTAACACTCATCTAGAAGCTGAATTCACGGACATTCAAATGGCTTACAACAAAGTAGAGGCAAGATAAGTCCATGCAGTTGGAGCATGGGCAAGTCTGTAATTTTCATGGTAAAATTCATTCAATTACAGCTAATAGATCTGAGTCCCGACAGAAGCAGTGCTTCTCATCGGTACCAAGGTCCACCTACAACACAATGAGCCAAGTCAGATAAGTTGACTCTGAAAATGTAGGGCTCAGGACAAACAACAACAACAACATAGCCTTTTGTCCCAAGCAAGTTGGGGTGGGCTAGAGATGAAACCCAAAAGAGACGAGAAACAGGGAGACACAAAATTTTTTTAGTTAAGCAGAAACCAATCAGTTTACCTTGTAAGCATTGATGTCTAAGAAGAGAATCTGCGAGTGCAAATCAGGTTAGAGTACTGAAGCAAAATAAAGCATGTCTATTTTTAGAGTTTGCAAGAGGCAGATTTCAATAGCAGACAATGCCATAATGGTTGCAGCTTGCAAGTTAGAAAACGTATTTGTTTAAAAAACATAACCACTCTTCAATCTACTCAAGTTAACATAGGCCATTCATCCAAGATACAGAATAAAATAGAATGGTAAGATTATAGAAGACAAGAAACCACAAAGCACAATGTGCCATCATAAGTTAGATTGTTCCCTAAAGTATAAATACACTTCACATGCAAATGACAGAATGCTTCTCGTTGGCACAAGTGAGTGTTTGCTCATGCATCAATAAGAGTTCTTACTTCTTAGGCTCGTATAAGAGTTATCAGGCTCACTAATTATAACAAAGGAGGGAATAACAATGGCTGATGTTAAATAATTATTTCATACTAAACAGTTTCCAAAAGGACAGTGCAATTAACTAAATAATAGAAAGAAATGTACTATGGCATAAATGGGGCAGTACAAATGTATTACAACACTCTAGAACTAATTATTTATTCACTGAGACTGAAGTATTGAAGCAAGCTGCAAAATCATATGACGCTAAATGACGATCTTACCAAGTATACACCTTATGATCAAGCTGTTGAGTGTACCTCATCTTCTGCTCCTTTGGCGTTACCACTGAATGTCAATGTGGAAGAAATCCTAAGGAAAAACATACATCGGAATGCTTAGTTCTAGGTAATAAGAAAAACTATAGCCTAACCACATGCTGCTATACCGTCCTCGTCTGGTCAATACGCTGGAATAATTGACCTCCCTGCTGGAAAGTTATTGGCACTCATTATACATGTTTTTTAGCAATCACACTTGTCGGGCGTTCAAAAGTTTTCAAGTTAATAAATTCAATGGTGCACTGACGGAGCCAAATTTCATATGAATTGAGCAAGGCAATAAAGATAAATTTCCTAAATTTAATATAAATAGCCTTATTTCCTAAATTTAACAATTCAAACAATGCCACTTTGTTCAGATCATTGGCTGCAAGAACAACACAAAGTGAAAGGGGCTACTAATGACTGGGATGTCCATCCCGAGGCCAAGAAGCTCAAGGAGGCTACCTCAATAGCTTCAGGGCTCAGGCTGCCTACCTGATTGTTGTCACTGCAACATCGCAAATCCAAACAAATTAGTGCATATGTCAAAGACATAGAGAACACGTTAAACATATGGGAGTCAAATTTGTAGCAATTTATCTTAGAATTTTCTTTCATGAAGGGAGCAAAAACAATATTCCACTGATAAACCATGGAAAAACAAATAGACAGTCAAAAAATTGCAGAACACAAGAACGCCATGCCAACACAGAGAAAGACGATGGTAGTGGGCCTCATCGGTATAGGAGGGCTGAAGAAAAGGGATAGAGGAGAAGGTCTCGGGATCGAACCTGATGCTGGAAGACTCACCACGTCACCGGCCGGCTGACATGGTCTGAGGCGCACGTCATCCCCATCCCAGCCTCAACGCCAGGACCTGCTTGTCCATTGCTGGCCTGGGGGCCGGCCTCGGCATGCGCAGGTGCAGCCGCGTGGGGCTGGCTAGCCACCCGTGCTCTAGCCTCCAGGCCCAGCCGCTCGGCGTAGGTCTGCCACCTCCCGCCGACCACCCACGCGCCCTTACCCGTCGTGCCCATTCGATCCCACCCTCGCGCACCGGTGGACTGCTGCCCTGGCGGTCGATGGACTGGTGCCCTGGCCTAGCGTCCGGCGTACTGATGCCCTGCCCTGGTGTCCGGCACCCTACCACTGCTGCCGCCTCCACGTTCGGGGTTCACGCCACTACCGCCGCCGCGTCCAGCGCCCCCAGCCAGGAGAAGCGCGGACCTCCCAAGCAGGCCAGCATGGGGGCTACACCCCCAGCCATGGTGCTAGCCACGATGGATCTGGATGTCGCTCCCCCAACCACGCTCGAGAGGAGATAGGAGAGAATGACGGCGGCGGCCTCGTAGGTTTGGAACGGTGATTTTACTTTTCTTTTTTTTATTCGCTGATTACCTCAGTGACGATGATTATGGCTTCGATCGTGCGAGGTGTGAGACGGAAGCCGCGTGAGAAGAGAAGGTGCGGGGTGAGAAGCCGGGTGAGAAGCCTCGCATCACACATCGAATTGTGGCCATCGGATTTAGTTTGTGTGTCTTAGTAGCCCTTGATCTTAATAGACGTGGATTCTTGTGTGTATTTTTTTAGGTACACAATGGTTGGAGGCTCTCAGCGGGGGACATTTTACTAGGGGATCTAGTATAATTTTGATTGGTGCATTATAGTAGAGATGTGTCATTGCTATGTGACAATGAAAGTGCTGTGAAGCTAACCAATAATCCGGTTCAACATCAAAGAATAAAGCATATTGATGTTCGCCATCACTTTATTAGAGATCATCAACAAAAGGGTGACATTGCTATTGAGAGTGTGGGCACCGAAGATCAATTAGCCGATCTATTCACCAAGCCTCTTGATGAGAAGAGATTTCATGAGCTAAAGAATGAGTTGAACATACTTGACTTCTCCAACATGAGTTGATGCACCTCCATGATATGACATGCCTCTCCTTCGAGCCCCAAGGTACAATTGGTTGACATGTCATACATACTATGCTAAGGACTTGTTTAGTGCATCTAGTCATAATTTACATGTTCTTGGCTCATTCATGCAAATCAAATGTATTTGAAGTTTATATGGTGCCACTATTGTTTTCATGACTTGTATGATCTAGTGGTAGCATATAACTTGTTTAAGTAGTTTGTGATCCTAAGTGTTTAATCTAGAAAACTTGTCTAAATATTTGCTTCAACATGGTGCATGATACCCCTTCTAGTGAGGTGTGAAGAAGCTTGCCCTTGGATCAAACCGAAGCATTTTATTTATGCAAGCAATCTAGGTTGAATCACAAACTTGATCCTCACCCCATAATTCAACATGATAATCTATCTAAAATTGGTCCCTTGTGGTCATTGGTGCCAAAGGGGGAGAAATTCTTATTCACAAAGATAGAACTCAAAGGAGGATAGAACTCAAAGGAGGAGAAGCACAAAGGGGGAAAAATGTTGTTCACAAAGACAATTTTGAGCACACAAGTAGGGGGAGCAAGCTCTTAAACATGAATGTTGCATTTACATGTGCACTTCATATGTATGATGCAGAGCACACAAGTAGGGGGAGCAAGCTCTTAAACATGAATGTTGCATTTACATGTGCACTTCATATGTATGATGCATAGTTATGCATTTCTTTTTCTCCGATACTTTGCTTGTGTGGTGACTTGCTAGTATAATTTGAATGGTATATTGAGGTACTAGCATAAATAGGAAGTAGTTAGATTTTTCTTGCTTCATGTTTTTCAAAGTGGTACTAGAGCCTTGCTTATAATGTTGATCTCATGAGGTTTCTAGTTATGTTTGTGCTTTTTCAAGTGGAATCTAACTACACAAGGTGCTAAGATGGTGTTTATTGCTACTCCGATGGTATCACGCTTCAAAGGTCTATAATCTTAAACACTTAGCACCTATTGGTAGTCAATGCTCCTAATCTTTCCTATCTAACATGTATGATTCCAAAATCCAAACATATAGCATACATGTAGGGGGAGCCATTGCTATCAATTTGAATTCATGATCACATGTCCATAATTCTTACACATGGTAATATACTTGGACAATGTGACATGGGTTCAATCAAAATTTTATCATAATATCTTTGTGAAAGGTTTGTCACCAATTACCAACAAGGGGGAGATTGAGAGTCCTATGTTTGGTGTTGGTAATTAGTGACAATGCCTAAGTACTAATCCTATGCCTAAGTTGTATGTAGCATAAGAGGATTAGTACATTCCAAGATTGGTGGCAAGATGGACATGGTGATCATGATGGCCACACTTGGATTTGGACGCAACCCTACGTGATCAAGGCAAAGGTATATGCTTAAGGGTTGTGTTTTAGTAACCAAGACACCTAGTGGGTGTGGTTACATTATAGGATAGATAGACATACTATAAAGAGGGGAATGACGCAGCAATTGAACTCCTAAGTGCCTCTAGGTGTGCATTTCATAATCATATGCATTTGGGTAGAACTAATATCGCCTCGAAAAATGATTGTGAAAATGCTAACACACTCACACATGATGAGATCATTTGGTGGTGTTAGCACGTTTGCGAAGGTGGTGGAGTTTGAGCGGTAGAGAGGGTTTGCGGTACCGAGGCGGGATTCAGGCATTTTCGAGGAGTTGAAACGACTATTTCCCACTACGCCAGAACTTGGAAAAGAAACGGAGGCGAACGGAGGTCACAGAGGTGACTGGACGCTGAACAGGACGCGGTCTTTGCATGATCGGATGCGTCCGATCAGCATTCAGCGTCTGCACGTTTTTCAGGTTGATGATCAGACGCGCAGCGCGTCCGGTCACTATCGACCAGACACGTCTGGTCATTCAGGGAGCTTACTGGACTCTACCCGGACGCTGGCACTGTGGCGTCCGGTTATTTCTCCAGCGCGTCCGGTCATTGTGTTGTTGTGCGCTGCTCAGGCTTGACCAGCGCGTCCGGTCAGTCACAGGACCAGCGCGTCTGGTCTACGCGTCAAGCGCGTCCGGTCATTGCTTCGCAGTTAGTCGTTGTGCGACTGGCGCGTCCGGTCAGTTGGACTAGCGCATCTGGTTAGTGCTTCACGTCTTAGCCGTTGCGCGACCGGCGCGTCCGGTCAGTTGAACCAGCGTGTCTGGTCAGCGCGATTTCGGCGGTTTAAGTTTCTAACGGCTCTATTCAAAGGGGTACATCTATATATACTCGTTGGCCGGCTCAAGGCTCTCTCTCTCGAACATTTGACATACTTGTGAGCACTTTGAGCTAAGCAACTCCCCTCCCACTCATCTCTCTTGCTTCTAGCATATTCGAAGTGAGATTGAGTGATCCAAGTGCATTTTCATTATGAGATTGCATCTAGTTGGCACTTGGTGGTTGATTTGTTGCGGGATTCTTGTTTCTCTTGGTGGTTGCAGCCACCTAGATGGCTTGGAGTAGCTTGGAGGCATTGGCAAGAGTTGGTGATTGTTCTTGGCCACCTCCAGTGATTGTGAGGGGTTTGTGCCTACCTCGGCGAAGCACCAAAGGCAACATTAGTGAATTGCTCGTGTCATTGCAACCTTTTGCCATTTGGTAGGTTCTTGTGGCACCTTTTGAGAGGCTCAGTGTGAGACCGATTAGCCATCGAACCACGTGGTGAAGAGGGACACAACGGGGACTAGCGTGCCAGCAAGCACGTGAACCTCGGGATAAATCTTCGTGCCATCACTTTCATATTGTGATTGATTGATCCAGGTGTTCGGTTATCTTGGTATTCATTGTTGATCATATTGGTTGGCTCAATACTTCGCCCCTCGGTGAAACTCTCCTAACTCAACTTCGCATTACTTTCTTAGTTATCTTTGCTAGCTAGTTAGCTTTGCTTTAGTAGCTCCTTTGTGTAGCTTGCTAGTTGTAGTTGTAGTTACCTTCTCGGTTTGACTTGTGCGGTTGAGTGCAAATATACTAGAATTGTGAATTGGTTAGGTGGCTTGCAAACACCCTATAGGCTAAGCAAAACTCGCATCTTGCTATTTGTTTTATTGATAAACTTGTTTAGCATGTCTTTGTAGAATTTTTAAAAGGCTATTCACCCCCCCTCTAGCCATCAAGACCTTTCAACATGGAACTGAGCTATGTTTTTTTCATTGCTATAGAACTATAGGCTTCACCCTAGGTAACTATTGGCACTTCTTAACACTATCACCAAGAATGAAGGTTTTGACTCCACTCTAGCAACGACACCAAGAAATGCCTTAACAACACCTCTAACATCACTTAAGCCAAGTTGTCATCCCTAGCATGGCACCAGAGGTGTGGTACTAAATATGCAAATGCTGCTCTAGAATTATTCTCTCTTTCTTTTCTTTCTCAATTTTTTCTCTCTTTTTTTCAAACCATGAAATAATTCCCAAGTCTCTTTTGGAAACATTGATAGAGGTAGTAACATAGATATGGATCTTTATTGCACAACAAAAGGGGCTAGCAATGGATGAAGGGATATTTTTTGGTTTCTTTACTCCTAGTGTAGGAATAGAACAATTTTGGGATGTGTCTAAATGGAATATATGTAGATGCGTACTTCTAGGGTAGAAGCAACATAAATGGGAAGAGTGCACGTGAATCTTGATTTTAACTGCATGACTAATTCCTAGGGGTCAACACAGCCTGACCATACTCAATGCTCACAAGTAGCAAACAAATCCAAGGAAGTTTTTCCTAGTCTAGTAAACATGTATGTATGGCTGTGGTAGGAATTTAAACTCTCGTCATATAGGAACTCATCATGCAGAATTTTAAATTTCAAAAGATAAATTCTTTAGAACTCTAGTATCTCTAGGAATAAGATAAACAGCAGCTCCAAACCTTCCCATATCATGTTGGCCAACTACCTAGACTTAGATCAAGCATTTGCTACCCCATGAGTTTCAGGTTCAGAGCAAATCTTAGATCAAAACAGTTATATCCTAAAACTTGGGAGAGTTCGAGGTTGAAAACTAGGTACTTGAAAGAAATTATGGCAGAGCAACTATTCATCATCTCCATATAAGAGTTTACTCTAGGGATTCATTTTAACAAGGTAAAACTTTGCACTCTCCTACATTTTATTTAGCAAACTCAAAGATCACACAAATATATATAAGAGAAAAGTATTTATTTGGTTTTACTAAGGTTATGCATCTTTTTATTTATTTTATATTTTAGCAAAGCTAAAATATATATAAGTAAGAAAATACTTAGCTGGATACATGGGGGATGCTCTCCCCCAAGCTGGATGTTGACGTAGTCTCTTGATGTGGTTGACAGGCAGCAGAGGTGTTCTTCCTCTCTCGGAGTGTTAATGTTGATGAATGCTGAGACAGCTCTCCAGACAGAGGACATATCATCCTCCTACCTATTGGCTCTCCTCGATCCTTCAAATTCTATAAGGCTCAAATAGACAACAAAGCTTGTGGAACTAATTAAGTGTTAGTGATAAACCTCTAAGCCTTGATTATCTAGAACCTCCTTAACATATAGGTCTCTTTAGCAGGATCTTTCTATCAATATTTTTGTACTTTTTAGATTTTATATTATGCAAAAAAATTGAAACTATGATGAATGCATATTTAATTTATTTTTATGCCACCACGGTGAATATACTTATGGGTTTTTCTATAAATTTATTCATATGGGGCTTAGTATTTTTAGAATGCAGATGTATGATATCTTTATTTTCTTTTCTAGTGCCAAAATGAAGTGTAACTAATTATGCAATTTAAGGAAAGTAAATATGCTAAGGAAAATAATGCAATGCTGAAAAGGGAAATATGGATAACTACCAAGTTTACCTCTTGGCGTGGTGTTCAGTGATTTAAGTCCTCCGAACAGGACCTCTTGTTCACTCAAACATCCCAGGGCACCTTGGAAGGTTCGAACGGTGCCACCGGCTGCTCTTCTTCTGGTATTGTCTCCAAAACTAATTTTACCTTTACTTTCCATACCTGTTTTGTTGGTGGGGTTGATCTTGAGGGAGGAGCTTGTTTTTTCTTCTCCACAATGACTGGTACACTTTCTGTTGGCGCGTCGGCCTCCCCCTTAGGAGAAATCTCCTCTTCGGGATATCAGTCTTCATACCTTGATACTTCTCCTTCATAGTCATCCCATCCATCCTTAGGAGTCTGATTCTTCTAGTTACAGTGCTTCCTCCTTGATCTGTTCTTCTTGGGTTTTTTCTCAATTATATAATTGTCATTGAAATAGTGATGTACCTTCTAAGAGGGGAAGTTGAAATGCACTTCTGATCCAATGTAGATGATAGCTTTGGTAGTGTTGAGGAATGGTCTTCCAAGGATGATCGGTGGATCGTACTCGTCTTCTCCCATATCTAGGACTAGGAAGTCAGTGGGGATGAAGTGGTCATTAATCTATACTGGGACATCTTTCACTATCCCCTCCACAAACCAAAATGTCTGATCCACCATCTGTAGTTGTGCATAGGTGGGATACAAAGGCATAGTACCATATAAAAATTCATAAGTTACCTTGGCCATTATGTTGACTCCTGATCCGGTGTCACAGATAGCTTTCTAGAAAGAGCATCTATTGATTGTGCATTCAATGGTTGGGGTGCCTGGATCATCCTTCTTGATCAGATGTGAGGACGTGAGCTGGTGCTCATGCTCCCTATGGACTGCGGTGATCATGCTCACTGTCTCCATCTGTTGTGGCTTCTTATTGTTGCTCTTGCTCTTGTTCTTGTTCCTCATGTTGTTCTTCTTCTTTGGTTCATAAGCGTGTTGTGGATGCGCAGGGAACTGTAGCACTCGATTCTTGAAGGAGAAAGTTTCTCTCTTCCCTTTGATGTTGAAGCAGATCTTGGCTGTGTTGGCGTAGATGATAGCTCTAGTGGTGTTCATGAATGGTCATCCCAAAATGATGGGTGATTTCTTATCACCACCTGTCTCTACCACCACAAAGTCTGCAGAAAACATACGAGCTACCAACTCATACACAGATATCTTCTAGAATTCTTTGGGCGTAGCAGAGTGACTGGTTTGCGAGTTGCAAGCACATCGTTGTGTACAATAAAGGATAATCAAACATCTTTTCATAAATTACCTTGGGCAAGATGTTGACGCTTACACCAAATTCACAGATAGCTTCATTGAAGTTCACACTTCCAATGGAGATCAGAATGACCGGTCTCCCTAGATCACCTTTCTTGATTGACAGAGTTTTGTCGTTCCATCCTTCGGTCGAAGGATCACTCCAGTAGCTTCCTGCATTAAATATGTCTATAAGATTTGTAGATTCTAATTCTTCCGGTTATCATGGAATCTTACCTTGGTTAGCGGGAGGAACAATAGTAGCAAGTTGTTGCATTTATGATTTAATCATTTTATTAAAGCTATGCTAATACTTAATGGTATTAGAAAAGCTATCCATTCTATTATTGATTGTTTCTAGCTTTTTATCATTGGATGCTAATTTCTTAGACAGGTTATCCATTAATTTTCCTTGATTAAGGACTAACTCCCTTAAAGGTGGTTGATTGAAATTATTAAAATAATTATTACCTTGATAATTACCTGAGTAGTTACCTGAGTAGTTAGGCCTTTGCTATTGATTCCAACCTTGATTCTATTGAGGACGATAGTAGTTGTTGTTGTTGACGTAGTTCACATCCTCTTGTAACTCTGGGCAGTTGTTCCCTGAATGCCTAGTTTCTCCACATTCTTCACAAGTCATGCGAGAATCATGAATGTGCATGACTTCCTTACTCTCACCGGCTCTCTCATTGAGCCTCTTAATCAGCAGGTCCATTTTGGCAGACAACATGTCTACCTCCTTGAGCTAGTGCATAACACCACCTCTCTTGCGGGTTTGAGTTCTTTCTTCACTCCAACCTTAGTTGGATGCTATCTTTTCCACAAGAGTTGTGGCTTGAGAGATAGTAAGTGATAAGAATGCACCTCCAGCAGTAGCATCCATGGTCTCATGGGTGTTGTTGTTGAGCCCATGAAAAAAGGTCTGCATGAGTAGCTAATTCTCCATTCCATGATGAGGACATTCTAGGATGTAATCTTGAAAACGCTCCCAAGCTTCTAGGACAGACTCATCATGTTGTTGATGAAAACATAATATTTTTCCATGAAGAGCATTTATATTGCCCAAGGGAAAGAACTTTGCTAGAAAATTAGTGGAGCAGAGTGCCCACGTAGTGTTCTTTTCTTTGTTTGCATAAAACCACTACTTCGCTCTCCCCAAGAGTGAGAATGGGAAGAGCCAAAGTAGTATGGAATCTCTAGGGACATCCTTGATAGTGAAAGTGCTGCAGATCTCCAAAAAGTGTTGGAGGTAAGCACTAGCATCTTCATGGGCCTTCCCACAAAACTAGCTAGCTTGCACCATGTTGATGAGCCCAGGCTTAAGCTCAAATGACTGATCAATGTTCGCAGCAGGTCCAGTCTGGATGTTGTCCATAGTTGGAGCTGAGAACTCACAGAGTGACTTGTTCGCCATGGCGTCGAACTCTGGTGTTAAGCTTCAGAATACGGTCCGAGTGTCTTCTAGGTCAGACAGATCTTTGAGCTAAGAAGATGATGATGACAACTGAACTCTCTTTATCTTAGCTCTAGTCCTTCTGATTAATGCTTCTGGATCATCAATGAAATTATCTGAAAGGTCAAACTAGTTCATACATTAACCTGGATATGATATATAAATAGACAAAAGACAAGGGTAAAGCTGTATGAGTAGAGAAAATGATGGTTTCTCGATCACATTAGTGGATGCAAGTTGTAACACCCTAGGTGTTTGTCACTCACTAAGCAGTGGGTTTGAGCTCAAACATGACAGATTAAGTGGAGATGACGATGTCAAGGTCAACCTATGGAGATGAGCCTAACCTAAAGTTGGATGTTGCACCATTGCTTTACATATAGGCCCCTTTTCAAGATATATGTTTGGGTAGTGTTATTGCAATGTCTTCATGTGTCTCACATTAGTACCTATCTATATTGATCCCTAGAAAAGTTTCATGAAGTTTGAAATCAAAAAGTCACATGAAATGATAAGTTATATCCTGGTTGGAATGGTTTTACTAAGTGCTTGAATCGCACTATTAAGTGAATGGAATTATAGATCATCAACCAAACCTTGCAAACTTATCCAAATGACTCTAGATGAACTCTACAACAAAAGTCATGAAGGGTTCATGTTGAGCAAATGTCAAGAAAATGCCCCGATTGGCCTAAAACCCTAGTTTCGGCTTTATCGAGTTGTTACTTTGACCAAAGTGAAAGTTTGACTTCTGTACCAGTTATGAGGTTTGACCTTAAACAAAAGTTGAAGTTCATCTTGTGTAGAACAAACTTTTTTTAATGGTCAAGAGCCAGTTTGGCTTCTAGCTTGGTCAAATAGAGCTCACAAGATTGAATAAGCTGCTGTTTTTGGAAGAACCAGTCCATGAGTGGCAGTAATAAGTTGACATGTTTGGTGATCTTTATCTCCTTAACCATGCTGAACCAGTCCATGAGTCTTTAATCAAAGTTGTAGCTTGAGTTGTATGCAACAAACTTGGTTAAAAGGCCAAAGGCTAAATCCATCTCTAAGCCTATCAAACAGGGGTCACCATTTTGAATCTTCTAAATGTTTTCAGACTTAGCAATAGTCTAAGTTAGTGACAACTTGAGTGGCATCCCGCGTTCTCGAGTTTTTGTTAAACAACTTGAGTTGAGCCAAATGTAGAAGTTGAAGATAATGTGATGGAGGAGAGTATGCAAAAAGTTGGACTTCGTTTGAGCAAGGTGGGCATCCCAAAATCATCAAAGACCGAGCTCTAACTTAAGCCTTATCAAGTCATTGACACTGCCAACTTTGGACTTAATTATCTCCTAATCTGTGGGTCTTATGACCATGGTGCTTAAATGAAATTTGTAGAGTATACCGGGGTGAACAACTTTGACAATTGGCCCATAGTCCAATTCGGCCAGCTTCGAGCCCAACATGGCGCCTCCGCTTGGCTTCGCTGATGCCTACCGTGTGCTCGACATAATGTCTGAACCACCGACGCGTGGCAAGCATGCCACAGTGCATGCCCCACCATTGTTGCTCCTCCCTCCTTGTATGCTGTAACACCCTGGTGTAACGCAAGCATTTGCATTGCAATCATAAGCATGACATTTCATATCATCCATAATCATATATGGTAATATTATAACTTGAATGAAATAAAAGCTTGGAAAATGGTGTTCATGATGTAAACTGTTAATGTGCTAATTATCTTTCATCAAAATTGTGCAACTACAAATTTTATATCACTTAGAATTATAGGTCAAATTTTTGGAGCAACTAAATTACTCAAAGTTTTGTCAAAAACTTATTTTAAAAATGTTATTTGGAAATGTTATTCAAAAACTAAATTACTCAAAGTTTTAAAAATGTTATTAAAAAATCCTCCCTAAATTAGCTTTTATTCTACAATTCAAAATCTCTAAGAGTTTTGAGGTTGGCCCCTTAATAAAAGTTGTAGGAAATAAAATTCTAAACAACTTTTGTTTTTGGGCCAATTTTAGAAAAGGTCATTTGCTTGCCCAAAAATTGAAATTGAAAACTGCAATTTGAATTTTATTTGAATTTCTCTAGAAAAATAAAAATGAAAACAATTCCTAGCGCTAGCAGGCCGCCGCCACCCTTTCGGCCCATCGGCCAAAGCGGCCCACGCCTGCCCGCGCGCGCGGCCGCGTAGCGCAGCGGCCCGGCCCGCGTCCACGCGGCCGCTTCCTCCTCCCGCTCCCGCGCGCGCATCTCGCTGGCGCCGCGGCAGAACACGCCAGCCGCGTGGCAGCCGTATGCCGGCGACGCCCTCCGTGTGGCCATCCGTCACCCCGCGCGCCCGGCTTCTTGACGCCACACCCGCGCCCCTGCCTCCTTTCTCCTCCTCACTCGCTCTCCCTCTCATTCCCTTTGGAAAACCCGAACGGTAGCCGTGCTCACCCTGCTCGCCACCGCTTGCCGCCGTCTCCACCGTCGCGTTCCAACGCCGGTGAACCACCACCGCCCGATTGTTTGCGCTCCACGTTACGCCACGCCCTTGCCTCCTCCGAACAAGCCCCGTTGTCCTCTTGCTCGCTCCGGTAAGGCGTCAATTTGTTTTCCTCGCCGCGCCACCGTGACGGAGCCACCGCGCTCGTGCTCCGGTCACCGGCACCTCCACCAACCCCCCTTATCTCTCAACCCCGCTCATGTGTTCATCATTTTCCCACGGCCATTTTGCGCACCTTGCCTCGCTCGTTCGGGCACTGGAGCGGCAGTTGGCCATCGGCGGCCGCCGCACCGCCGCGGTGTCGAGCGCCCGCTCGGCCGCGCGCGTTGCCCTCGCTCGCCCGCGGGTAAGGCGAGTAGCTAGGCCGGCCTGATCCAATGGGACGCGGCCCGTTTTTGTTTTCCCGCGCGCGTGTGCCGCTGGGTTGAACCGGACCGGGCCGTCTGCCCTTACGGTGTCGGCCCGTTTTCAAATAGAATCCTAGTTTTTCTTTTCTTTTATTAATTAGAAATAAAGATGCTTTAGTAATTATTTGGGTGATTAAATGTGCTCCAAAAATTGTGAAATAAGTTTCTATAGACTCTTTGGAACCAGATCTACAATATAAAAATATTACATGTCAATATTGCATTACTTTTCTGTAGTGTTTTATTTAATCCTTGGAATTGGTGTTTTCTAGAAAAATTGATAATAAATTATAGAAAAATCAGAAAAATGTGATTCCAAGTTTGTTAATCTTTTTGTGCCATGTACTTGCTATGAAAATTATATATCATGCCTGTTCTGTAGAAAAATGTGTAGGTGTAGTTCAAATGCTTTCTATCACTAGTATTTACTATTTTTGTTAATTAAATAAATGTGGATAAAACATGCAAGTGATAATTTTTCTATAGTGATTATTTACTGTGTAGAAAGTAGGAAAATTACTAAATCTATTGTTTGATACTTTTCATAATGCAAAGTATTTTCATGCTCATTTTTAGGCCCTAGCTTGTTATTTTTGGGATAGACAGTTCTAGTAATTCAAATGCAATGAAATTTTTGTGGTATGCTCAATTAGATGATAGAAAGCTACTGTAGTTTTCTTAGATTTTTCTGTGCTACTAAAATAGGCGTTGCTGTTCAAACCTAGTTGCAATTAGGGTTTTCTTTAACCTTGTTAATGCATGACTAGTGAATAGGATTTTGCTTTGGTGTATCTTTGAAGCATTTAATAAAATGTGCTGGCTTAGCATGGTAGCGGTAGAAGAGAATGCAGTAGATGACATATGTTGGTAATCTGTATTCATGGATGGTGTTGACTACCTTGTAGAAGAAATGTATTCCTACTTTATGAAATAAAGTGAACCTAATTATCTGCATTTCATTCATCATGACCATTACATGTCATTTTTGCAATGCACCTAGGCATAAGCACTTATACGATTGCATCATACAGGATCGCAGGAAGTAACATCGGTAGCAGTTCCCGAGGAGCCGGAAGAGCAGCCTGAGGAGCAGGAAGTGCCCGAAGCCGAAGAGGAGGTCGGTGAAGATCTTTCGGAGTGCCCAGACCACCGTCCGAGCTCTTTCGAGAGAGGCAAGCCCCGGAGCATTTCTCTCCCCCGGTTTGCAAATATTTTATGAATGCTTTACGTTAACTGCTGCATTAAGTTTAGGAGTTGTTTGCAACCATTGCTGCATTATACCTTGTTTACTACGTTCTACCCTATCCTTGTCACCTTGTCATTCGCAGTCAAGTAATTGCTTAGCTTGCTTAGACCGGTAGAAGTCGGGTGATTTCCTGACACCTGCGAGCTATAGGTGTTTGTAACACCTCAGGTGTTTAGCTCCTTAATTGCATTGCATTTGCATAAGCATAAGCAAGCATCATTCATTTCATGCATCAGCTTATATTATGTAAAACATGCTTTGGAAACATTGCCACATATGTTTATATTTCATGTGAAGTAAGAAGTGGGTAGTGTGCAAAACATAAGTACCTTATGTGCAATTTCCTTTGTGAGACATGTCAACCACTTTAGTGTAACATAATTAGCAAATGTTATGCAACACACTCATGCAACATGTGCAACATGAGCTTGCAACATTTGGGTGAAAGTATGGAATTACTTGTTCCAAAGTATGTGACACTAGGAACTTTGTGCAACCAATATATAGAGTGGCTAATTAGGTCTTATAACACCTTAATTACATTTAGGGTAAGTAGTGGAGCAATGTTCATGTTGACCAAAATTACCAAATTGCCCTTCCAAATGTTGTTGACTAAATTGGACCCCTAGAGTGATCTGGTTTGACTAATTAAAAAGTCTAGTTTAGAGATCTTGCATGGAGGAGCAACCTTAAGCAAAGTTGTAGAGAATTTCATAAGGAACAAAAGTCCTAATATGGCCATCTCATGAAAATGATCAGAACATGCTCAAAAATGGCCCACAAGTCAGTATTAGAGGCTGTTTTGGGACTTAGCCATTTTTGCTAAGTGTGGAGCTGAAAACCGTTTCACAGTACCTCACTTTAGCAACTTGTAACTCACAAACTAGGCCAAACCAGTCCTGGAGCCAATTGACAAAGTTGTTGTCCACACATAGCTCTACAACATTGTCAATATCACCATCACCTAGTTCTAAATGGTTTAGGAGATATGGTGTCTAGAAAATCGGGTTTCAGTCGGCTTAGTGACTGAAACTAAGTTTCAGTTTCAAGGGGCACCACTTTGGAGCCTTGTAGTTTCAAATCCAGGCTGAACCAGTCCAAACTCCAATTGACAAACTTGTAGTCCTCATGTAGCTCTACAACATTGCCAACATCACCCACGTCTGGTTCTCACTGGTTTGGGAGTTAATCGTCAACGAAGTTGCTCTGTCAGTCGAACGAGGACGACCTCCATTCAGTAAACGGCGACGCGATGCAGCCGGACAGCCGGCTCGCGTCGTGGCGCTCGGGCAGAGCCCGGTGGCCGCGTGGCGCGTGCGTGCTGCTGTCGTCTCCACGTCGTGAGCTCACACGCGGGAGTGAAGTGGGAGTTGACACGTCAATCCCCAGCACTCACGCCACTCCCTCCTCCATTCCCTCGCTCTCTGGTCCGACGAGCAGTGCCACTCCGACCCCGTCGCGGCCGGGCGAGCTCACCACCGCACGGTAGCCTACCTAACTTCACCCACAGCTCTGCCTTAGGCTCCCTGACCTTCCCCTACATCGCGCTTGATCCATTTCGTAGAGGTGAGGAGGTATTGTCGACTTTCTCTCCACTGGAGCTCACCGGAGTATCGCCGCCGCCACGGTCCACCGTGGCCAGCTCCCCTCCCTCATTCTCCTCCTGTCATGAACCTCGTTCTCACCTCCGTAATCTGTGGGGATGCTTGTGGCGAGACCTTACCGTGGGATGCGACCTCGCCGGAGCAGAACACGACGACCACCGTCATCACGCTCACCGCCCCGCATCACGGCGCTCCGTGGCCGGGGTGGTTAGGGCCTCTCTCCATCTCCCTTCTCTACCTCAATCAGTCCGCCTAGTTACAGTGAAGCTCGTACCGAGCTCAGATGTGACCGTGCGGCCTCACCGGTGGCGGCGCACCGTCACCCGAACTTCACCGGCCGCCGCTCACGATGGCGAGCCCCTCTCACTCCAACCCGAGCCTTCCTACTTGCACGAAGCAAAGCGTCGCGTGACGGGGAACGCGTGGGTGGGTTCGGTTTTCCGGGCGGGCTCCTCTCCGACGAGCTTGAGCTCGCCGGAGCGCGCGGTTCGCCGCGCCCCTGTCTCTCTCTCTCTGACGGCGGGTTCCGCCTGGCAGACCCACGCGCGCGCGGGCGGGACGGCCTGAGCAGGCCACGCGCGTGTTGGGCCGCGCTGGTGGATTGGGCCGGCCCTATGACGGGTTTCGGTTTCCATTCTACTTTTCCTTTTATTCTTTTCGCAGATTTATATGTTGTGTTGTAGAAATTATATCTCCCATTTTATAGATCCATTTGAGTTGGTCCAAATTTTGTTGGACTCTAGGTGAAGTGTAGTATTTAGGAAAAATATCAAATATATGTGATGTTTATTTTCTGGGAGAAATAAATAGATCTTTCAAATGTGTTTTGAAATGAATGCAAATTTGTTAAATATATAACTTGAGCTGTAGTATTCCAAAGATTATGAAATTTGGTGGGTAGGCTAATTTATACTTGCTCTAGCTCTGGTAAAAATTTGGGCAGTATTGCTTAAGTACTTTTCAAGTTATAATGCTATCTTGTTATTTTAGGAAATATTTAAATGAATTTTTGTAACTTTTCTACATGTGCAATGTTCATATAAATTTTTGGAGAATATCTTGGTACCCTAGAGTGTCCAAGAAAATTAAGAAATCTGTTGTTTGACACTTTTGACTATGCTTTGTTATTTATACAAAAATCAGCCTTTTGGGCTTGTGAATTTTGTTCAGAGAGTTCCTGTGAATAAATTGAGTTCAAATTTTTACAGTGGTCTCTTTTTGGGTCAGAGAGTCCCCTGTATTTTTTGTAGAATTTTAGGAGCAGTTTACATATATGTTTAAAATTCCACTTAATTACTTAAGTAAATTAAGAAATGGGTTTAAATAAATATTCTAGGTGGGCACACCATACTTTCTGGTGTTTTTGTGACATTTGTGAACTTGTAGTAGTATTAGTTTGGTCTTAGAGAATGTTTGCCACATCAATAAATATTTAATCTTTGCAATTTTAGGTTTTCTGGACAGCTGATAGTATTTCTAGGTTTGACCTTGGATAAAGGTGGTTGCTGGAAAACTTGTAAATACCAAAGTTGTAGTAAAATTTGTAAACAAGCTTGTGTCAAAAGTTGGGAGCATTTTACTTAGTAGTTTGGGAGTTATTGATGTTTAAAGTGCCAGTCCAGAATTGACTGCTCTCTATTTAGAGAGAACAGATTCTGGAACTTTGGAATGTCGATTAGGTAAACTTTGGAATTTAGTGTTGTGATCTGAAAACATTTTGTGGTACATTTCTTAAGCTTTCCAGATTGTCTTAGATCATATCTTTTGGAGTTGGGATTCTCCAGTTATGTTAGAATCTTTGAGCTGCTGTCCAGAATGTCTTACTATGGTAACCTAAGTAATACGACTCTTGTATTGTTAGGTGTTAGGGACTTAACTGAAGAGGAACAACTATATCTTAGGTTGGGTAGATTAGGTAAGTACTTCTCCACCGGAGAAGAGATTTGCACGTACTAATAAAGTAACTTGATTAGATTATTGTTTTTATTTCTGAAATGCATTTCATTCCGAGCATGTTGCACCTTTATGCATCCATGATAGTTATTGGGCATTCATGCAATAGGTGTACCGGAGGGGGTAACTCTCCTCGAATTCGAGCCTGTAATTCCGGAGGAGGACCAGGAGCAGCAGGAGCCCGAGGATCCAGCAGGCGAAGGAGTGCCCGCAGACGACCTTCCTGAGTGCCCAGACCACCGGCCTTCGACCTTTCTGAAAGGCAAGCCCCGGTGCATGCTGAACCTACTGTTTTATAAATTAATCTTGAGTACTTTTACTTGTTTACTGCATTAAGTTGTAGGAGTTATATGAAAACACTTGTTGCATTATACCTGTCCTTGTCCAGATATCGTACTTAATCCTATATTAGGTTTAGGCACGTGTCAATGCTTAGCCCTGCTTAGTACGGTAGAAGTCGGGTGATTTCCGGTCATCCACGAGATGTAGGAAGGAGTCACGAGTGGCTTTATGGCTATCGTGGATGGAACCATGCTTAAAAATGAAATTTAGACCGGGCAGGAGTTCGATAGTATAGCCGCAAGACACTTCACGTCTTGGGTGTGGAGCTATGCCCGTCTGAGTCGTTTAAGGACCGATTCGCTGTACGTCCTTGAGTCATGTTGAACGCAGTCTAACACTTAGTTGGCCGGATAAGTCGTTCCGACCGTGAAGCCGAGTAATGTGGTTCAGGCCGGGAATCGAATGGTAGGTTGCTTCTTGGAGGAGAGAAAGGATGTGCTTGGGGACATTGGCGTGAGACCAAGGGGGGGTTAGAGTCCCTATCACCTGGCAGAGTGTCGCCCTTGGGGTCGCGACATCATTCGGACCCGCGATTCCTAAATCATATGAAAAGGTGGCTTGTGCGACCCTGGCAGGGGCCTGCGCGGTGAGTGTTAGAAATACCCCTCCAGCTGGATAGGAATTCAATTCGAATCGCCGTCGCTCCCGGTTAGTGAGCACTTGACTTGAGCAGCGGCAACGTAGATCTCATTAAATGAACCGGTGGTTAAGGGAATGATACAATGTTGCCACAATTCATACCTGCTCTGGATATAATAATGATAATTGTTTGATTATAATCAAGTGCATGTGTTAGTACAGGTGCTAAGATAGACGACAGGTAAATGCTAAAAATAACTGCTAGTACAGGATATAAGAGTTTAAATTACTTATGCCTTTATGCAAAATGTTATGTCAGCTAGCCTCTTGTGTAAGCCTTGCATAATCCTTGGTGTCATCTTATTTCTGGTTTTCGACGGGTAAGTCTAGCTGAGTACATTCCAGTACTCAGGGTTTATTCCCTCCTGTTGCAGATGATATGCTCTATCAAGGCTTCTGCAAAACTTGTCTCCACCCTGCGGGTGAAGAAGACTAGATCACTTGGGCGTGATCATCTTTTATGTACTTTCCTCATGCTTTTGCGGGTTGTTGATCTTCAAGACTGGCAGTAGTTAAACAACTGGTGTGCGTTTGCTTCCGCTACTTTTATAAACTTGGTTTGTAATAATTGCGACTCCGTATGTCTAAACTTATTTCAGAACTACTTGTGAAATGTAACGTATGATGTTGTATGTTGAATGATGCGATCTTGGTTGTAAGTAAGTTGGTTTGAAATCCTTCATGGTTTTGATTGACTACCGGGATTATATGGGCTCAAGTTCGAAAATTTGAGCGCTTCGGTGCTTGTTTTTGTACTTGTGCTCTTATAATTTGGTCGGTTCTGTTATAGTGTTTACCTGGATCGGATTGATAAAGATTTAACTTTATGCAAAGCTTTTGTAAAGATTCTCTAAATACTAAAAATGCCTTTTTGCAAATGAGTCAGCTACCCCACCAGACAGCCTGTCATGATTCCTTGGTGTCTTTTATTTCTGGTTTATGACAGGTAAGTCTAGCTGAGTACCTTCTCGTACTCAGGGCTTTGTTCCCACTTGTTGCAGATGGGCAGATGTATTACAGCTACTGTATCAACTGCCTGTATCCTGCAATGGGAGAAGCTTAGGACCATGGGCAATGGTCATTCACTACATCTCGTCTGATGCTTTTGATGGAAGATGATCCTGAACTGGCACTGTATTTTGAACTCTGTGTGTGTGTGATTTGAACAAAATGCTTCCGCTACTTTCAATTTGAAACTGGTTTGTAATAACTATGTTTAAACTCCGATGTATTTGTGCCGCGAATTTTATGTAACTTGTGATGGTGACCGCTGAACTTATTACGATCTTGGCTGGTATGCAAGTTGGTTTGAAATCCGTCATGATTTCACGGACTACCGGGTTATACGGGCTTAAGTTTGCTAAATCGTCTGCTCGGTGGATGATTTTCTCACTTAATCTCGTATAATTGGTCGGTTCTATTACATATGCTCTGCGCTGGGTCACTGGGAGAGGCCGAGGCCGAGCTCCCCATCTCCCACTCGCCCTCGCATGCTCTCGCTCTCTTCTCCCTCATTCTCTGGCCGCTCTATGGTCACTAGCCGCTAGGGCCACCATTGCCGTGCGGCGGAGCTCCCGCCCCAGTCACGGCTATGCTCTCTTTCCATCCCAATCACGCACCACCATCATCTCTAGCTCAGGCCGACCCCCCTCGGTGCCCCTTTCCCGGCTGTCTAGCACGCCACAGCGCCGCCGGAGCCGCTCCATGGCCGCCACACGCCCTCGCCGCCGAGCCACGATCTCGCGAGGCTAAGCCACCTCGAACCGCTCTGCACTGCACTAAGGATGCCGGCATGTGCGCGCTAACCGAGGCTGCCCGTTGCCCTCCTCCGCCGCCGCCGGTTGCCCACCGGCCGGGAGCCGTCGGTCGGCGAAGCTCCTCTATTCCTGTGTTCGGGTGAAGAAGAAGTGAAGCAGCTCTGTGTGTCTCTCTCCTTGGATGACAAGCGGGCCCCTCTGGACCGTGGGTCCCACGTGGCAGTTTAAGTAAGTGGTAGATCTGGGTGCGCGACCGGGTGTAGCTAGTGTTTAAGTTAGGGTTGATTTCTTCTAGAATTTAAATTTCAAATTTTCTGTTAATCTTTGAAAATCTATATCTCTTGATGGGAAAGTCCAAAATTAGCAAAAGTGGACTTTTTGGAAACCTTGAGAAAAGATCTATGCAGTGGAGTCATAATATGTTAGATGTTTGTAGAATTTTTCTGGTGTCTTTATTTAATCTTGAAAAATACTCCAAAAATGCTTATAAACTTGACCAGAGCCATATCTTGAGTTTTAGAACTCCAAAAATAGTGATTCTTATTTTGTTAATTTTATGATGACATGTACTTGCTAGGAAAAATATTAAACACACTAGTTGTTCACTGTTTTCTTAAGGTTTTGATTTGACCTTCATAAATAAGGAAATCTACATTATATTGCTTGTCATTTCTATATCCTGAGTTGTGTTGCTCCAAATAATGTGAAATTTTTATGGTAGTCTTGTCATGCTATGTATGTACTGTGGTATAAGTTTTATGGTCATTGCTTACTGTATGATCAAGTTATTGATTTAACTTGTTTATAGCTTAATAAATAGATTATAAATAATATATAAAGGATAAAATGGAAAATGTTGTTTCATTACCTTAGTATGATGTTTATCTATCATATTGATTCATGCTATGATCATGTGTTAATAGAAAATATGGAGTTTTAGGTTTAGCTTGCTCTCACATGATTTATTGTATTAGTCAATTGTCTTTTTCATAATGGTTGATATACTTGTCCAATTAGCTTGAAATTTGGACAGTAGACTTTTGAGAGCATATGTAGGCCACTGTAATTTTGGTAGAATTTATTGAGCATTTTTGGTAGGTGTTCATAATTCCACCTAATTATCTAAATAAATTAAGAAAATGCATTAAAAGAATTTATCTAGCATTGGACACTATGTTTTCTAGTGTTCATTAGTCATGTATGAAATGTTGGTAAAGTTGGTTTTGTCCAATTATATGTTTGTAACATATGTTAATAATTATTTCATGCAATTGTTAGTTTCTGGACAGTTCTGGGGGCAATGTAGATTACCCCATGTTAATGATGTTTTCTGAGCACCTTGTCTATAGCAAAGTTGTATCTAATTCATGTATTTAGCTTGTGTTAAAATTTGGAGGCATTTGGTCAAGTAGTTTTTGAGTTATAGATGTTTAAAGTGAGGTCCCAGATTTGGTTGCTCTCTGCTCGGAGCAAACCAGATTCTGTAGTTTCCTCCTTTTTACCCATTAAACTCGAGAATCAGGCTTAGATGATTATAAATGAATTGTATAGAATTTCATAAGCTTTCCAGAATGTCTTCTTGCAGGTCATTTGGATTTAGGGATCTCCAGTTATGATTGATTTACTGAACTACTGTATGTATGTCTAGAAAGTGACAGATTTTAGTTTTAGTGCTTTGATTAACTTTGCCATGCTAGTGTGTTGAAGTGTGACTCATACCTTTGATAGTACTTGGGTTAGTACCCTGTGATCTTATGAGGCTTGTGTCTTGCTTGATGTGCTTGCCATCTTCTATGTTATGCCTTAATGAGGATTAAGTTAATTAGCTCTAGGTGTTTATGAGAACTTTGGTATGCTTGTTTGATTACTCTGTTTATTGCACTTCTATGCATTCATACATATGCATTATTGCACCACATTTAGGTATGCTAGCTGAAGCACATGAAGGACCTGATGTGGAGCCAAACCTGAAGATGGAGTTGGTGGATCCATCCCGAAGATAGAAGGACCAGACAAGTGATAGATTGGAGGATGCTCGCCAAGTGAATTCATCTGACATACTCTAACTTGAGTCGGATCCCAGGCAAGCTCCAAAGTATTATAAGCCTCCTACCTTCAAAGCAAATAATTCTATACATGTTATAAGTATTGTTGCATTAAGTGATAGGAGTTGGTTGAAAACCATTGCTGCATTATATCATTCCTTGTCCAGATATATGAATCCTTGAATCCTAGATAGACTAGGATCGAGTAGATCCTTAGCCATGCTTTAAGCGGTAGAAGTCATGTGATTTCCTATCACCTGCGAGATGTAGGGATATTCATATATGGCACGGTTGGCTATATTTGTTATCGTGGAAAAGAACCATGTGTTAATAAAATGAAATGGGACCGGGCGGGATGACGATAGTGAAGCAACAAGGCATGGAGGTCTTGGCTGTGGATCTATCCCCGTCTGAGTCATTTAAGGACCGATTCGCTGTACGTCCTTGAGTCATGTTGAACGCAGTCTAACACTTAGTTGGTCGGATAAGTTGTTTCGACCGCAAATCCAAGTAATACAGTTCAGGCGGGGAATTGAATGGTAGGTCGCATCTTGGAGGTAGTAAGGATGTGCTTGGGGACATTGGCGTGAGACCAAGGGGGGTTAGAGTCCCTAGCACCGGGCAGAGTGTCGTCCTTGGGGACGCGGCATCAATCGAACCTGCGGCTCCTGAATTGTACCAAAGGTAACCTGAGTAGCCCTCGCTAGGCGTGACTCGGTGAGTGTTAGAAATACCCCTCCAGCTGGATAGGAATTCGATTCAAATCGCCGTCGCTCCTGGTTAGTGAGCACTTGACTTGAGCAGCGGCAACGTAGATTCAATTAAATTGAATGGATGGTTAATTGGATGACGATGTATATGTTGCCTCAATTTACACCTGCTATGGTTAATATTGTTTGCTCCTAATAAAGTGAGTGCTCTAGTATAGGTTCTAATATAGATGACAAGGTAATGATAATTAACTTGATGCTTAAGCATTAATGATTACTTATCCATATTAAGCTTTTATGCAAAATGTTGTCAAGCTAGCCCCACTTTATATCAGCCTTTCATGATCCTTGGTGTCACTTTATTTCTAGTTTCTGATGGGTAAGTCTAGCTGAGTACCTTCTCGTACTCAGGGTTTTATCCCCACTTGTTGCAGGTTGTGATGTATCATGGCGACTACAAGAGTTGGTTGGCTCCTGCCGTAGAGGTGGAGTGTGATCACGGACATGATCCTTCTGAGTTATCTTCTCTCTAATGCTTTTGTTGGAAGGCGACCTTGGTACTGGCATGTATTTGAAATAAGGGTGTTGTTAGTTTCAAATTACTTTGCTTCTGCTACTTTCGAACTTAAGTTGTAATAACTACGTTGAACTCCGTTGTATATTGAACTACTTGTGAAATGGTTGTAACATGTGACTTGTTATGTTGAATCACTAGGATCTTGGCTTGTATGTTGGTTGGTTTGAAATCCCTCATGATTTCATTGGACTACCGGAGTTATATGGGCTCAAGTGCGAGAATTTGATCACTTTGGTGATTGTTTTTGTACTTGTGCTCTTATAATTTGGACGGTTCCATTACACAAGTGATGGCCCATTATCCTTTGTGAATAGCTTAATCAACCTTCCCCGACAACGGTGTCAAAAATGCTTGTTGGCACTTCTTAACACTATCACCAAGAATGAAGGTTTTGAATCCACTCTAGCAACGGCGCCAAGAAATGCCTTAACAACACCTCTAACACCACTTAAGCCAAGTTGTCATCCCTAGCATGGAACCAGAGGTGTGGTACTAAACATGCAAATGCTCCTCTAGAATTAAATATGAAATCTGCAAGCGCATAGATAATACCGATGTAACATTTTAACCGGGAGTAATCCAGGTATCGTTATTTATATTTTTACTCATGGGAAGAGAAAGCTAAGGATAATGAGCAATGGGCATCACTGCATGTGGTAATGGAGAGTGTAACCAAGTCTCCTCATACAGGGTTAGTGTCACAATATAAATATATATAAATGAGTAATAAATGATAACTGATAAGCACTTAGCCACATAATAAATGATAAGCATCTTAATAGAATACTCTAAGTCTATAGTCACTAGCATGGAATTAGGACAAACTACGAGGATAAATCCTATGTTATTCTAACTATAAAGTCTAGCATATAGTGATTAGTGCAATTATATTTAGCAATCATGGCAGGACAAGGTTACATCTATGCACAGGGATATTACGAAGGAAGATGAAGAATATAGCAATCACTTCCCTGTAATAGTTGTGTTCTACCGGCCCTATACTTGGGAGGACTATAAAGGACTCAATAGGACTATCACTCCCACGATCTACCTCACGATCCAGAATATAGGGTGCAATCGTAGGAAAATACGGTATAGGCATCATGCCTACACAATATTTACCACTCACCCATAGATCCAATGAGCAAGCGCTATACGATCCTATGCATAAACATAATTCTAATCCAACTATGCTAAACATATAATCAAAGTAGACTAAGAACATTATAATTAGGAATATAAGCAAATAGAGCAAAGTCATATCCAATATAGTAGAATAGACCAAAGTCATATTCATAGTAGCAATGAACGAGATGAATAATATAAGAACGAATATATAAAAGTAGGAGAGAAAGCAATGAAACTACCAAGCAATCTCCGACAGATCCGGAAACCAAGCAATGCTTGCATCCTTCTATTTCTAATCCTATATAGCTATGCTCTAAACTATGGAGCTCTAATTGATATGGTGGCTCTAGGGCTTGATCAAAGGATGAACTCTTCTTGATTGTAGATTTGAATGAATTAGGGTTTCTCCTAGGCCAGGGGGCCTTGCTTATATAGCCCTTTTCAAGGAATATCGGTCGTCGGATCAAATAGACATTGACAATGATTAATATTGAACCGCAAAGGCGGTGGGGGCATGATCCATGAGACTCAACCTGATTGGTTGAGGGTGTAGGGCGCCCGTTATAGAGGCTAGGGCGCCCGCCCTAGGGGTTTGCTAGGTGGGCCCCACCTCCGAGGTGCCGTCTTCCCGAGTCTTCTAGAGTCTTCTTTTGTATACGCAGGTGTGTTTCTCTCTATGTAAATCTAACATGTGGACCTCCTTTGGTTTCTTTTCTAATAAACCCCTATAGAAACTGACATTCACCAAAACTAGATGAATTATGTCTGTGTAACCCCTATCTCTAGATGATATTTATCTATAAGTCCTTTTTCGTGCTAGGTTGACGGTTAAAAATGACACTTATCTATGGTCAATAGGAACTAAAATTGGCAAAAGTGGGTCCCTAGAGATTTTTCTAAAAATAACTTATCATAGGCAACAAAGAAGCGTTTGTTTTGGTAAAATAATGCAATTCCATCAAAGATGTCGGGGTCCACCCATGTTATGAAATGAGTTGGTTGTGACAAGAATGACACATCTCATGTTCGGATGGAGGGCTCTGATGAAGTCAGTATCAATTACGTCACACAACCACATAGTTAATGTACCGTGATGGCCGTGACACCAAGAACGACAGATGCATATGTCATGGCAAATGTAAAACCTTGAGAACTTTGCCTTCTAGACATGGAATCAAGCAAGTTTTTTTCACGATAGTAGAACTATAGGCCTCACCCTGGGGAACCTGAACTAGCAAAAGTGGGTCAGTGGATATTTTTCTAAAAATAACTTATCATAGGCAACAAAGCTGTGTTTGTTTCGGTGAAATCAAGCAATTCCATCAAAGATGTCTGGGTCCACCTGTGTTATGAGATGAGTTGATTGTGATAGGAATGACAGATCTCATGTTAGGGTGGAGAGCTCAGAGAAAGTACTTAGCACTTCTTACCACTATCACCAAGAATGAAGGTTTTGACTCCACTCTAGCAACGGTGCCAAGAAATGCCTTAACAACACCTCTAACACCACTTAAGCCAAGTTGGCATCCCTAGCATGGCACCAGAGGTGTGGTACTAAATATGCAAATGCTCCTCTAGAATTAAATATGAAATCCACAAGTGCACAGATAATACCAATGTAGCATTTTAACCGGGAGTAATCTAGGTATCATTATTTATATTTTTACCCATGGGAAGAGAAAGCTAAGGATAATGAGCAATGAGCATCACTGCATGTGGTAGTGAAGAGTGTAACCATGTCTTTGTCTATCTCCTCATACAGGGTTAGTGTCACAAGATAAATATATACAAATGAATGATGAATGATAACTGTAAGCATTTAGCCACATAATAAATGATAAGCATCTTAATAGAATACTATAAGTCTATAGTCACTAGCATGGAATTAGCATGAACTATGAGGATAAATCCTATGTTATTCTAACTATAAAGTCTAGCATACAGTGATTAGTGCAATTATATTTAGCAATCATGGCGGGGCAAGGCTACATCTATGCATAGGGGTATTACGAAGGAAGATGAAGAACGTAGCAATCATTTCCCTATAATAGTTGTGTACTACAGGCCCTATACTTGGGAGGAGGACTATAAAGGACTCAACAGGACTGTCACTCCTGTGATCTACCTCACGATCCAGAATATAGGGTGCAATCGCAGGAAAATATGGTATAGGCACCACGCCTACACAATATTTTACCACTCACCCATGGATCCAACGAGCAAGCGCTATACGATCCAATGCATAAACATAATTCTAATCCAACTATGCCAAACATATAATCAAAGTAGACTAAGAACATTATAATTAAGAATATAAGCAAATAGAGCAAAGTCATATCCATTATAGTAGAATAGACCAAAGTCAAATTCATAGTAGTAATGAACAAGATGAATAATATAAGAACGAATATGTAATAGTAGGAGAGAAAGCGAGGAAATTACCAAGCAATCTCCGACAGATCCGGAAACCAAGCAATGCTTGCCTCCTTCTAGTTCTAATCCTATGTAGCTATGCTCTAAACTATGGAGCTCTAATTGAGATGGTGGCTCTAGGGCTTGATCAGAGGATGAACTCTTCTTGATTGTAGACTTGAATTGTAACACCCCAGGTGTTTGGCTTCCTTAATTGCATTGAATTTCATAAGCATTAACATTAATCATCTCATTCATGAGTGTGAGCATCATTCATTTCATGCATGAGCTTATAATATGTGAAACATGCTTTCGAAACATTGCAACATATGTGTATATTTCATGTGTATTAAGAAGTGAGTAGTGTGGAAAACACAAGTACCATATGTGCAACTTCCTTTTTAGACATGCCAACCACTTTAGTGTAACATGATTAGCAAGTGCTATGCAACACACTCATGCAACATGTGCAACATGATCTTGCAACATTGGGTGAAATCTTGATTTGCTTGTTTCAAAGTATGTGACACTAGGAATTTTGTGCAACCAATGTGTAGAGTGGCTAATTAGGTCTTATAACACCTTAATTACATTTAGGGTAAGTAGTGGAGCAATGTTCTTGTTGACCAAAATTACCAAATTGCCCTTCCAAAGGTTGTTGACTAAGTTTGGACCCTAGAGTGATCTGGTTTGACCAATTAAAAATTCTAGCTTAGAAATCTTGCATGGAGGAGCAACCTTAAGCAAAGTTGTAGAGAATTTCATAAGGAACAAAAGTTCTAATATGGCCATCTCATGAAAATTAACAGAACATGGTCAAAAATGGCCCACAAGTCAGTCTTAGAAGCTGTTTTGTGACTTAGCCATTTTGGCTAAGTGTTAAACTGTAAACCGTTTCACTAAACCCCACTTCACCACCATGTAACTCAAAAACCAGGCCGAACCAGTCTTGGAGCCAATTGACAAAATTGTAGCCCTCATGTAGCTCTACCATTTTGGTATTATCATCTCCTGCTAACTAGAGCTAGATTAGGAGTTAATCAGCGTCAAACTTGCTCTGTCAGTCACTAAACGTCGGCTTCGTTTCAGTCTGTTAGGGTAGTGTGGCCAACCGGCCGTAGGCTGTCGTCGATGCGTGGCCGCACGGTGGCCGCCATACGCCGGCCATGGCCCCACCGGTCAGGTTCGGACGAACCCCTACATCGCCACGATGCCGCCCCAACCTCATTCGCGCCTCTGCCCTCTCTCTCTCGCTCCTCCCGCGCTCAGGCGGACGCACCGAGCCACATCGCCGTCGCGTGCCTTGCCGTGGCCATGAGGGCTTGCCACCGTATTCCTACCGGCCAAATCAAATCACGTCCCTCACTCCGCCACACTGCCCTGCACCTCCTCGACCAACCCGTGACTTCAATCGAGCCCAAGATGAGCCGCATTGCCACCTCCGCCCGTCCCAAATGCCACCGGAGCTCCGTTGTGGTTAGGGTCTATGTGGCCAGCACCGCACCGCACTCCTCCGCCTTCCCTCGCTCACGTCCCCTCTTCCCTATCACACCTAGATGCTCGGGTGATGATGCTACCACCAGTCCCGGTCCGGTCAAGTAGGAACACGGCCGCGCACTGCCACGCCATGGCCGACGGCCAGGTGCTCACACGGCCAAGCTGCTCCACTCCATCCCAATCCGTTTGTGTAGCCTTGGAAGGTCCGCCAGGGTTCTAGGAAGCGGGTGCACCCCTCTGCCGGCCATCTAGCGGCCGGAGCTCGCCGGCGTACCGCCATGCGTTCGCTGTCGTCTGCCCACACCGTCTGCATGGGTGCTCCAGTGTGGTAGCATTGGGGAAAAGTGCATGCCTAGGTGCGGTTTTGTGTGGAGAGCACGGTGGTGTGCTCGGCTTGGTCAGAGGAGCCACCGGTGGCGTGAATCCGCTCACCGAAGCTCTTGGCTCACCGCTCCCTTGTCCCTATCTCGCTGACAGTGGGTCCCTCCTGGCAGACGCACACGCGCGGGCGGGAATCGGGTCAGGCCGCACGCTGATTGGGCCGCGATGGCGAGTCGGGCCGGCCCAGTACTGTAGCTAGGGTTGATTTCTGAGTGATATTTCACAGATTTAGATGATGTTTAGGAATTTCATATCTAGGGTTTTACTTGCTCAAAAATTATGATTTAAATTTTGTTGGGTTCTACATGAAGTGTAGTATTTAAGAAAAATATCAAATAGGTATGTGATGTTTATTTTCTGGAAGGATTAATTAGGGTTTTGAAATGTGTTTTAAATTGCATGCAAACTTGTTTAAACCATATCTTGAGCTTATTTGTTCCAAAAATTATGAAATTTGGTGGGTATGTTCTTTCATGTATATACTAGCTCTGGTAAAAGTTTGGATCCTATTTCTTGAGTAGTTTTCAGGTTATGATGTTATCATTTTATATTAAGAGATATTTGAATGAATTTTCATAATTTTTCTATAGTTCCAGTAAAGGTAAAATTTTGGGAGTGTTGTTCTTAGGTTAGAATGGTACTAGGAAAAATATGAAATCTGTTGTTTGACATTTTTTAATAGGGTTTCCTATTTTTGAAAAAATCAGCCTTTTTGGCTTGTGAATTTTGTGTAGGGAGTTTCTTTGAATAACTTTAGTTCAAATTTTTACAGTAGCCTCCTAGTAGGCCAGAGAGCTTCCTGTAATTTTTATAGAATTTTCTAAGCAGTTTCCATATAAGTTTAATTTCCCACTTAATTAATTAAGTAAATTAAGAAAGGGGTTAAAATAAATGTTCTAGGTTGACACACTTTACTTTCTGGTGTTTTCATGACATGAGTGAACTAGTGGTATCTTTGGTTTGGTCATAGAGGATGTTTGACACATGAATAAATATTTATTTTTCACATTTCTAGGTCTCTGGACAGCTGGTAGCAATTTTGGATTTGAACTTTGATAAAATTGTTTGCTGGGGAACTTGTGAATACCAAAGTGGTAGTAAACTGGTTAAACTAGCTTGTGTCAAAATTTGATGGTATTTGGCCTAGTAGTCTAGGAGTTATAACTGTTTAAAGTGGCTATCGAGAAATGGCTACTCTCTGTTTGGAGAGGGCAGATTTCTGGAACTTTGGAATTTCAACTAGGTAAACTTTGGAATTAAGTGTTGAGGTCTGAAAATGAATTGTAGGGTATTTTATAAGCTTTCCAGAATGTCTTGTATCATGCCTTTAGGATTTGGGAATCTCCAGTTATGATAGAAATACTTAGCTGCTGTCCAGAATATGTTGTTACGATATTTGATGATTTGTTGTTGGTAACCTAAGTGATATTGTTCTTGTGATTCTAGGTGTTAGGGCCTTAACTGAAGAGGAACAATTATACATTAGGTTGGGTAGATTAGGTAAGTACTTCTCCACCGGAGAAGAGATTTGCACGTAGTATTGATGTAACTTGAGTAGAGTACATAAATTGCTGCAATGCATTCCATTCCGAGCATATTGCATTCATTATGCATCCATGAGATTTATTGTGCATTCATGCAATAGGTGTACCGGAGGGGGTGACACTCCTCGAGTTCGAGGGAACGGTTCCGGAGGAGGACCAGGAGTAGCCAGGAGAACCCGAAGAGGCAGCCATCGAAGGACACGCCGTTGACGAGCTACCTGAGTGCCCAGATCACCGCCCGTCCTCTATTCTAAAAGGCAAGTCCCGGTGCATGCTGACCAAATTATTTTAAATATAAATCTTGAGTACTTTTACTTGTTTACTGCATTAAGTTGTAGGAGTTGTATGGAAACACTTGTTGCATTACACCTGTCCTTGCCCAGATATCATACTTAAACCCTAAATTAGGTTTAGGGCCGTGTAAATGCTTAGCCCTGCTTAGTCCGGTAGAAGTCGGGTGATTTCCGGTCATCCGCGAGATATAGGAATGGGTCACGAGTGGCTATGTTGGCTATCGTGGATGGAACCATGCCTAAAAATGAATTTGAGACCGGGCAGGAGTTCGATAGTGCAGCCGCAAGACACTTCACGTCTCGGAAGCAGAGCTATGCCCGTCTAAGTTGTTTATGGACCGATTCGCTGTATGTCCTTGAGTCATGTTGAACGCAGTCTAACACTTAGTTGGCCGGATAAGTCGTTCCGACCATGAATTCGAGTAATACAGTTTAGGCCAGGAATCGACTGGTAGGTCGCATCTTGGAGGAGAGAAACATTGTGCTTGGGGACATTGGCGTGAGTCTAAGGGCGGGTTAGAGTCCCTAGCACCTGGCAGAGTGTCGCCCTTGGGGATGCGGCATCAGTCGGACCCGCGGCTCCTAAACTGTACCAAAGGTGACCTGAGCAACCCTCGCCAGGCATGACTCGGTGAGTGTTAGAAATACCCCTCCAGCTGGATAGGAATTCGATTCGAATCGCCGTTGCTCCTGGTTAGTGAGCACTTGACTTGAGCAGCGGCAACGTATATCTCATTAAATTGAACAGATGGTTAAGTGAATGATATAATGTTGCCGCAATTTATACCTGCTATGGATATAATAATATTATTGTTTGATTATACTCAAGTGAATGTTTAGTACAGGTGCTAAGATAGATGACAGGTTAATGCTAAAAATAAATGCTAGTACAGGTTAAAAGAGTTTAAATTACTTATGCTTTTCCGCAAAGGTGATGTTAGCCAGCTCCACTTATGAAAGCCTTGCATGATCCTTGGTGTCTCTTATTTTCCATTTCGATGGGTAAGTCTAGCTAAGTACATTCCCGTAGTCAGGGTTTATTCCCTCCTGTTGCAGATGACATGCTTTATCAGGGCTTCTGCAAGACCTGCCTCCACCCCGTGGGTGACGAGGACTAGATCACTCGGGCGTGATCATCTGTTAGTTCCTTTCCTTAATGCTTTTGTGGGATGGTGATCTGTAATACTGGCAGTAGTATGTGAACTAAGGTGTGTGTTATGCTTCCGCTACTTTGTGAACTCGGTTTGTAATAATTTGCGACTCCGTGTGTTGTAAGAGAACTTCTGCTCTACTTGTGAAATGTAACATGTGATGTGTATGTTGAATGATGTGATCTTGGTTGTAAAAGAGTTGGTTTGAAATCCTTCGTGGTTTCGATTGACTATCAGGATTATATGGGCTCAAGTTCAAAAATTTGAGCGTTTCGGTGCTTGTTTTTGTACTTGTGCTCTTATAATTTGGTCGGTTCTGTTATAGCTAGTACCGGAGCAGAATTCAATATTAAACACATCACACATGTATTTGAAAACAAAAGGGTTTGTTTTCAAAAAGTGTTAAAAATCTAAAAATTATTTCTATAAGTATGCCAGTGATCACATCCCTTAGCCCAAATAAGGACTCTTAGGTGGCTTATTACAAGACTAACTTGGGGGTCTTGTTTGTTTTTGTTTCGTCGTCCATATAGCATGATATTGTATGGATGCCATCCTTTTTGGGCGGTAATGTATGGATCAAACACCTCGATGCTCTGGTAAGTGTGAGCTATGAGAGCATGATCATCCAACCGGCAGTCTAGGGGAGAGTAGTTGTGGTTACTTGCATACTTACATGTTCAAACCATGTAATTATGAAAGTACTTAATTGGGGATATATCTGTCGGGTAGTTGTGATACTGAAGTATATACATCAAGGGATGTGTATATGGAAAGTATTTAGTTTACTGCTTACTTGTGTGCTTATATTGCGAAACTGTTGGGCTGAAATGAGATTTTCTGCAGGTACACTAACAGCGCAAACGAGTAGACCGATAGTTTCGCCTATATGAGAGAACATATGTATGCCACTGCCTAGCGTTAGAAGTTTATGATTCTACTAAGGTGAGAGGGCATACGGAACGTGCATGCATCATGTTTAATTCATGTCATACATTGCATTTTACTCCCTCCTTAAAAATTTCGATGGTCACGACTAAATTAAATTTCGTATCCCTAAATTATCCTTACTGTAAGTCATGTCTTGTTGCTACAGATGGCTCACACCAAGAGGACCGCTCGCAAGTCCACTGGAGGCAGGGCACCTCATCACCAGCTCGCTCCACGTGAGCCCCGCCCTGAGCCTACCGAGGCGGAAAGGTTGAGGGCCGAGTTGGCTGAGGTGACTGCTGCTAGAAATGCGGCTCAGCAATAGCTAGAGCTAGTGATACATGACAGAGATTAGGAGACACTTGCGGTCTAGAGGATGACTATGGCAAATCGCAACTGTTAGCGCATGCTAGTCCACGTGATGAACCAGCGGGATGAAGCCTAGCATGAAGAGAACATCCTGAGAGCTCATCAGGTGGAGCTTGAGCAACGGATTAAAGCTGCAGAAGAATACAATGACAACCTTCATGAGGAAGTGCATCGCCTCAACAACTAGCTCAATCCTCTGCTTCCTCATGACAATAATGAGGATGAGGAGATGGGCTCTAGAGTTTTCATGGCTGAAGACGATGACGGTGTGGAGGTCAATGGGCCACAGGATGTTCCACCAGAAGAAGAAGAAGAAGATGAGGAGTTAGAGCCTATTAGTGATGAGGATGGCGGGGAGATCTTCGACACAGACTCCGAGGACGATGCTTAGAGTAGTCATCGCGTAGCTATGACGCTAGAGTTATCTTTTGTGCCCTCCATGTGTGGGAGTGAGGCTTTGTAATAACTTAGCTTTTGGGATGTAATACCAAACCCTATGTTATCCTGGATGTTAGTTTGAACATGTTAAATTTTGGTCACAATTGGATGTCGTATTGTGTTGTGTTCAGTGATGGTGTCACGATTAGCACCCTTTGGTGCCACGACGAAACCGAGGGCCTCCTATGGCGCGCGACATAAGGCTGTGCTGCTTGGCACGCGCTGGTATCGAGGTGGCTAGTCATGATCCACCATGGAACTCTACCCATGGGATGTCTTCTTGTGGTCATTTATTGGTTAGCCTTCCTAGTTGGCTAAAAGCGTAAAATGAATCTAGACACCTGTTATGTAAGGTTGAAATTCCGTTGATATCGATGTAACCTGTCCAGTCACGTTTGTGCTCCCTACATGCGAGCCTTTGATAAATTCCATCTTTTCATCTGAAGATATCTTGTTGTTATGACCATCGCATAATTGCGTCAATTGATGCACTTGATGGGTTCGTGTGGTTGTGATGAATTACTATGCCTCGATTGTTGTGAATTCATTTTTAATGAAATCAGTTTGGCATATTTACACCATTCATCTACAAATTTCCCACAGCACCAGTGCTCATTGGCTATGCATTTTGCAGATGGCGTACAACCTCTGTCGTGGTCGTGGCGTTGAGGATGAGGAACAGCCACCCCCTCCTCAACCACCCACTCCGGCAGAATTGATGCAAACGGTGGTTGAAGGTCAGCGCATGTTAGCTGAAGCTATGCGCTAGCTAGTCGACCGGGATGCTCGCCAGGGTCGTCAGGGACCGGCACCAAACCAGCATAGTGACTTCAAGGAGTTTCTAGACACCAAGCCCCCGCTCTTTAAGGAGGCAGATGAACCTCTACAGGCTGATGAGTGGTTGAATACCATTGAGCAGAAGTTCTGTCTGCTTCATCTGACTGAGGAGCTGAAGACTGAATATGCTTCTCACCAACTGCATGGCCCAGCTAGTATCTGGTGGAGTCACTACCGCTCCATGTTGCCTCCCAATATCCCGATCACTTGGGACCAGTTTAAAATGGCTTTTCGAGGGAACTACATTCCTCCTGGTTTGATGGCTATAAAGCACACTGAGTTCATGAGGTTAACCTAAGGCAATAAGAGTTTGACGGACTACCTGCAAGCCTTTAACAATCTTGCAAGGTATGCAACTGAGTTTGTGGATACTGATGCTAAGAAGATTTCTAGCTTCAAGTGTGGCCTTGGTCCAAAGCTGATGAAAACCATGGGCACTAGCAAATGTGCTACTTTCAATGATTTTATCAGTGATGCTCTGACTCAAGAGAACAATAACTCTATCTATGCTGCTTCTAAGAGCCGCAAGAGGGCACTTGAGGCAGGTGCTTCACAGTCCCGAGCTCCAGGTGCTCCGAGGGCTCCTCCTCGCCCTCCTGCCACAAGTGCTAAGTTCCATCCCCCGCAAAAGAAGGCGCCAGTGAAGACTGGGTTTCGCAAGGCATATACAGTGGCTCTGCCAAAGGGTAATTCTGGCCAAGGCAGCTCTAGTGTCCCTCCCAGCAACATGCCTTGCTAGAACTACAACAAACTAGGTCATTGGTCTAGGAATTGTCCATATCCTAAGAAGAATACCAATCAAGGTGGTCGTCAAGGGAATGTTCATTATAATAGTATTGAAGAAATTCCATCTGGTGAGGTAGTCACTGCTGGTAAGTTCCTAGTTGACCAATATTCTGCAGTGGTGCTATTTGATTCAGGTGCTTCGCATTCTTTTATCAGTCCTATGTTTGCATTGAAGTTTGCACACAAATTGCATACTATTGAAGATGGGGGTTATTGCATTAGAGCGGCAAGTGGGAATATTTCCACAAATCAAGTAGTAAGAGATCTGGAGTTTGAAATAGAAGGACGAAAGTACTCGCTTACCTTAGTGGTTTTGCCTGGATTAGGCATAGATGTTATTTTGGGCATGAATTGGATGAGTCAGAATGGGGTACTCATTGATACATCCACCCTGGTAGTTATGCTCAGAGATCCTATGGATCAGAAAGGTTTTCTAGTGCAACTTCCTAGGCAAATTGACCTTTCTAGTGAAGTTCATGCGGTGCAAGTGAAGGTATTAACCGATATTCCCGTAGTGAGTGAGTTTCCTGACGTTTTTCCCGATGATTTGCCAGGTCTACCTCCGGATCAGGATGTGGAGTTTAAAATCGAGTTGTTGCCTGGTGTGTCACCTATCTCTAGGAGACCCTATAGGATGCCTCTGAATGAACTAGCTGAACTTAAGGTGCAGTTGAATGAACTTTTGAAGAAGGGGCTGATTCATCCTAGTTCATCTCTATGGGGATGTCCTGCTATCTTTGTAAAGAAGAAGGATCAGTCATTGTGAATGTGCGTAGATTATAGACCTCTGAATGCAGTCACTGTCAAAAATAAGTATCCTCTACCGTGCATCGACATCTTGTTCGATCAGTTGTCTAAAGCTAAAGTCTTCTCCAAGATCGATCTAAGATCTGGCTATCATCAAATTAAAATCCGTCCAGAAGATGTTCCAAAAATAGCCTTCTCTACCAGATACGGTCTTTATGAGTATCTCGTTATGTCCTTTGGCTTGACCAACGCCCCCGCACACTTCATGTACTTGATGAATTCGGTATTTATGCCAGAATTGGACAAGTTTGTGGTGGTATTTATTGATGACATCCTGGTATATTCTAAGAATGAGGAAGATCACGCTGAACATCTACATATAGTCCTCACGAGACTGCGGGAACATCAACTATATGCAAAGTTCAGTAAGTGCGAATTATGGCTTCGAGAAGTACCTTTCCTTGGGCATGTGTTGTCCGATGGAGGAATTATGGTGGATCCCGCCAAGGTACAAGAAGTACTAAATTGGAAGGCTCCTATCTCGGTTCATGAGGTTCAGAGTTTTCTTGGATTGGCTGGCTATTATCGTCGCTTCATCCCGGATTTCTCAAAAATAGCCAAGCCAATGACTCGGCTGCTACAAAAAGACACCAGGTTTGTCTAGACTCCTCAGTGTGATGCGGCTTTTCACAAACTGTGAACTCTCCTGACCTCGGCTCTGGTTTTAGCACAACTGGATATCGAGAAACCATTTGATGTGTATTGTGATGCCTCAGGCCTAGGTTTGGGAGGTGTTCTGATGCAGAAAGGCCAAGTAATTGCATATACCTCTCGACAACTTCAGAAGCTTGAGGTGAATTATCCAACGCATGACTTAGAACTCACTGTAGTTGTTCATGCTTTGAAAGCCTAGCGGCACTATCTGTTGGGCAATGTTTGCAATATCTATACTGGCCATAAAAGCCTCAAATATATCTTCACCCAACCCGAGTTGAATATGCATCAAAGAAGATGGCTTGAGTTGATTAAAGATTATAATCTCCAAGTGCACTATCATCCTGGCAAAGCAAATGTGGTTGCCGATGCCTTAAGCCGTAAGTCTCATTGCCACTCCTTAGTTGAAAGTGATTTTCATCTATCTCACCTTCTACACCCAGCAATTCTGTACAACGTCACTGTCAGTTGCACTCTCAAGAGTAGAATTATTGAGCTCCAAAAGACTGACACTGGTATATTCCACATCAAGCGTAAGATGAAAGAGCAAGAAACTACACATTTCAGGGTAGATGAAGAGGGTGTACTGTGGTTCAAGGATAGGTTAGTTGTGCCTAAGGACTGAGATCTTAGAAATGATATCATGTCTGAAGCACACTCCTCTAAGTTGTCCATCCATCCTGGTAGCAATAAGATGTATTACAATTTAAAGCCATACTATTGGTGGACTAAAATGCGGAAAGAAATAGCTGCATATGTTGCTAGGTGTGACACCTACTGTAGGGTTAAGGCTGTGCACCTGAAAACTAGATTGCTTTAACCACTTTCTATCCCAGGTTGGAAATGGGAAGAGATAAGCATGGATTTCATTCTTGGACTTCCTCCTACTGTCAAGAATCATAACTCTATTTGGGTAATTGTAGATCGTTTAACCAAGTCGGCTCACTTCATTCCTGTCCGAGTAGACTATCGTCCTACTGACTATGCTGAGTTGTACTTCAATCAAATAGTCTGGCTCCATGGGATCCCTCGAACTATCATTTCTGACCGTGGTCCATAGTTCACTACTCGTTTTTGGGAGCACTTGCACCATGTTCTGGGTACCAAGTTAGTGAGAAGCTCTGCTTATCACCCCCAGACATCAGGTCAGACTGAATGAGTCAACCAAATCTTGGAAGACCTGTTACGGGCTTGTGTTATTTTGTCCAAGGGTTCATGGGAGAAATGGTTGCCTCTAGCTGAGTTTTCATATAATAATAGTTATCAAGAGAGCATTAAGATGGCCCCATTCGAAGCATTATACGGTCATAAGTGTAGAACCCCACTAAATTGGATAGAAGCTGGTGAGAGAAGGTATTACAGTATTGATTTTGTCAAGGAAGCTGAGGAACAAGTTCATACCATCAAGATCCATATGGCTGTAGCTCAAGCTAGATAGAAAAGTTACGTTGATCGCCATAGAAAACCGATCGAGTTTGAAGTTGGAGACTTCGTATATCTGAAAGTTTCCCCTATGAAGAGTGTACAACGTTTTGGTGTGAAGCGGAAGCTTGCACCAAGATATGTGGGCCCTTTTTAGATCATAGGAAAGAGTGGTGCTGTCGCATATAAGATCCAGTTACCTCCTGAAATGAGTGCCATTTTCAATGTTTTCCATTTATCCCAGTTAAAGAAGTGTCTTCGAGTTCCAGAAGAAAGAGTTCCATTAGGAGATATCAGGCTAGAATCCGATTTAACTTATGAAGAAAAGCCAGTCCGTGTGATTGACACCCAAGAGCGGGTAACTAGAAGTCGAGTGGTTAAGTGGTATAAAGTAATGTGGAGTAATCAGGGTAGTGAGAGTGATGCTACGTGGGAGCGAGAAGACTATTTACGTGATGGTTATAAGGAATTCTATCAACAATGGTATGCTTTCCAAATCTCGGGACGAGATTTTTATAAGGGGGAGGGCTGTAACACCCTAGGTGTTTGGCTTCCTTAATTGCATTGCATTTCATAAGCATTAACATTAATCATCTCATTCATGAGTGTGAGCATCATTCATTTCATGCATGAGCTTATAATATGTGAAACATGCTTTCGAAACATTGCAACATGTGTTTATATTTCATGTGTATTAAGAAGTGAGTAGTGTGCAAAACACAAGTACCATATGTGCAACTTCCTTTTTAGACATGCCAACCACTTTAGTGTAACATGATTATCAAGTGCTATGCAACACACTCATGCAACATGTGCAACATGATCTTGCAACATTGGGTGAAATCTTGATTTGCTTGTTTCAAAGTATGTGACACTAGGAATTTTATGCAACCAATGTGTAGAGTGGCTAATTAGGTCTTATAACACCTTAATTACATTTAGGGTAAGTAGTGGAGCAATGTTCTTGTTGACCAAAATTACCAAATTGCCCTTCCAAGGGTTGTTGACTAAGTTTGGACCCTAGAGTGATCTGGTTTGACCAATTAAAAATTCCAGCTTAGAAATCTTGCATGGAGGAGCAACCTTAAGCAACGTTGTAGAGAATTTCATAAGGAACAAAAGTTCTAATATGGCCATCTCATAAAAATGACCAGAACATGGTCAAAAATGGCCCACAAGTCAGTCTTAGAAGCTATTTTGTGACTTAGCCATTTTGGCTAAGTGTAAAACAGTAAACCGTTTCACTGAACCCCACTTCACCACCGTGTAACTCAAAAACCAGGCCAAACCAGTCCTAGAGCCAATTGACAAAATTGTAGCCCTCATGTAGCTCTACCATTTTGGTATTATCATCTCCTGCTAACTAGAGTTGGATTAGGAGTTAATCAGTGTCAAACTTGCTCTATCAGTCACTAAACGTCGGCTTCGTTTCAATCTGTCAGGGCAGCGTGGCCGACCGGCCGCAGGCCATCGTCAATGCGTGGCCGTGCGGTGGCCGCCATAAGCCGGCCATGGCCCCACCGGTCAGGTTCGGATGAACCCCTACATCACCACGATGCCGCCCCAACCTCATTCGCGCCTCTGCCCTCTCTCTCTCACTCCTCCCGCGCTCAGGCGGACGCACCGAGCCGCATCGCCGCCGCGTGCCTTGCCGCGGCCATGGGAGCTTGCCACCGTATTCCTACCTGCCAAATCAAATCACGTCCCTCACTCCGCCACACTGCCCTACACCTCCTCGACTAACCCGTGACTTCAATCGAGCCCAAGGTGAGCCGCATTGCCGCCTCCGCCCGTCCCAAATGCCACCGGAGCTCTGTTGTGGTTAGGGTCACCGTGGCCAGCACCGCACCGCACTCCTCTGCCTTCCCTCACTCACGTCCCCTCTTCCCTATCACACCTAGATGCTCGGGTGATGACGCTACCACCAGTCCCGGTCCGGTCAAGCCGGAACACGGCCGTGCACTGCCACGCCATGGCCGGCAGCCAGGTGCTCACATGGCCAAGCTGCTCCACTCCATCCCAATCCGTTTGCATAGCCTCGGAAGGTCTACCAGGGTTCCAGGAAGCGGGTGCACCCCTCTGCCGGCCATCTAGCGGCTGGAGCTCGCCGGCGTACCGCCACGCGTTCGCTGTCGTCCGCCCTCACCGTCGGCATGGGTGCTCCGGTGCGGTAGTGTTGGGGAAAAGTGCATGCCTAGGTGCGGTTTTGTGTGGAGAGCACGGTGGTGTGCTCGGCTTGGTCAGAGGAGCCGCTGGCGGCGTGAATCCACTTGCTGGAGCTCTCAGCTCGCCGCTCCCCTGTCCCTCTCTCGCTGACAGCGGGTCCCTCCTGGCAGATGCACGCGCGTGGGTGGGAATCGGTTCAGGCCACGCGCTAACTGGGCCGCACTGGTGAGTCGGGCCGGCCTAGTACTGTAGCTAGGGTTGATTTCTGAGTGATATTTCATAGATTTAGATGATATTTAGAAATTTCATATCTAGGGTTTTACTTGCTCAAAAATTATGATTTAAATTTTGTTGGGTTCTGCATGAAGTGTAGTATTTAAGAAAAATATCAAATAGGTATGTGATGTTTATTTTCTGGAAGGATTAATTAAGGTTTTGAAATGTGTTTCAAATTGCATGCAAACTTGTTTAAACCATATCTTGAGCTTATTTGTTAAAAAAATTATGAAATTTGGTGAGTATGTTCTTTCATGTATATACTAGCTCTGGTAAAAGTTTGGATCCTATTGCTTGAGTAGTTTTCAAGTTATGATGTTATCATTTTATATTAAGAGATACTTGAATGAATTTTCATAATTTTTCTATAGTTCTAGTAAAGGTAAACTTTTGGGAGTGTTGTTCTTAGGTTAGAATGGTACTAGGAAAAAATATGAAATCTGTTGTTTGACACTTTTTAATAGGGTTTCCTATTTTTGTAAAAATCAGCCTTTTTAGCTTGTGAATTTTGTGCAGGGAGTTTCTGTGAATAACTTTAGTTCAAATTTTTACAGTAGCCTCCTAGTAGGCCGGAGAGCCCTCTGTAATTTTTATTGAATTTTCTAAGCAGTTTGAATATAAGTTTAATTTCCCACTTAATTAATTAAGTAAATTAAGAAAGGGGTTAAAATAAATGTTCTAGGTTGACACACTTTACTTTTTGGTGTTTTCATGACATGAGTGAACTAGTGGTATCTTTGGTTTGGTCATAGAGGAAGTTTGACACATGAATAAATATTTAATTTTCACATTTCTAGGTCTCTGGACAGCTGGTAGCAATTTTGGATTTGAACTTTGATAAAATTGTTTGCTGGGGAACTTGTGAATACCAAAGTGTTAGTAAACTGGTTAAACTAGCTTGTGTCAAAATTTGATGGTATTTGGCCCAGTAGTCTAGGAGTTATAACTGTTTAAAGTGGCTATCCAGAAATGGCTACTCTCTGTTTAGAGAGGGCAGATTTCTTGAACTTTGGAATTTCGACTAGGTAAACTTTGGAATTAAGTGTTGAGGTTTGAAAATGAATTGTAGGGTATTTTATAAGCTTTCCAGAATGTCTTGTATCATGCCTTTAGGATTTGGGAATCTCCAGTTATGATAGAAATACGTAGCTGCTGTCCAGAATATGTTGTTACGATATTTGATGATTTGTTGTTGGTAACCTAAGTGATATTGTTCTTGTGATTCTAGGTGTTAGGGCCTTAACTGAAGAGAAACAATTATACATTAGGTTGGGTAGATTAGGTAAGTACTTCTCCACTGGAGAAGAGATTTGCATGTAGTATTGAAGTAACTTGAGTAGAGTACTTAAATAACTGCAATGCATTCCATTCCGAGCATATTGCATTCATTATGCATCCATGAGATTTATTGTGCATTCATGCAATAGGTGTACCAGAGGGGGTGACACTCCTCGACTTCGAGGAAATGGTTCCGGAGGAGGACCAGGAGCAGCCGGGAGAACCCGAAGAGGCAGCCATCGAAGGACACGCCGTTGACGAGCTACCTGAGTGCCCAGATCACTGTCCGCCCTCTTTTCTGAAAGGCAAGCCCCGGTGCATGCTGACCTAATTGTTTTAAATACAAATCTTGAGTACCTTTACTTGTTTACTGCATTAAGTTGTAGGAGTTGTATGGAAACACTTGTTGCATTACACCTGTCCTTGCCCAGATATCATACTTAAACACTAAATTAGGTTTAGGCCCGTGTAAATGCTTAGCCCTGCTTAGTTCGATAGAAGTCGGGTGATTTCCGGTCATCCGCGAGATATAGGAATGGGTCATGAGTGGCTATGTTGGCTATCGTGGATGGAACCATGCCTAAAAATGAATTTGAGACCAGGCGGGAGTTCGATAGTGCATCCGCAAGACACTTCACGTCTTGGGTGCGGAGCTATGCCCATCTGAGTCGTTTAAGGACCGATTTGTTGTACGTCCTTGGGTTATGTTAAATGCAGTCTAACACTAAGTTGGCCGGATAAGTCGTTCCGACCGCGAATCCGAGTAATACAGTTTAGGCCGGGAATCGACTAGTAGGTCGCATCTTGGAGGAGAGAAACGTTGTGCTTGGGGACATTGGCGTGAGTCCAAGGGGGGTTAGAGTCCCTAGCACCTGGCAGAGTGTCGCCCTTGGGGATGCGGCATCAGTCGGACCCGCGGCTCCTGAACTGTACCAAAGGTGACCTAAGCAGCCCTCGCTAGGCATGACTCGGTGAGTGTTAGAAATACCCCTTCAGCTGGATAGGAATTCGATTCGAATCGCTGTCGCTCTCGGTTAGTGAGCACTTGACTTGAGCAGCGGCAACGTAGATCTCATTAAATTGAACAGATGGTTAAGTGAATGATATAATGTTGCCGCAATTTATACCTGCTATGGATATAATAATATTATTGTTTGATTATACTCAAGTGAATGTTAAGTACAGGTGCTAAGATAGATGACAGGTTATTGCTAAAAATAAATGCTAGTACAGGTTAAAAGAGTTTAAATTACTTATGCTTTTCCGCAAAGGTGATGTCAGCCAGCTCCACTTATGAAAGCCTTGCATGATCCTTGGTCTCTTATTTTCCGTTTCGATGGGTAAGTCTAGCTAGTACATTCCCATACTCAGGTTTTATTCCCTCCTGTTGCAGAAGACATGCTTTATCAGGGCTTCTGCAAGACCTGCCTCCACCCCGCGGGTGACAAGGACTAGATCACTCGAGCGTGATCGTCTGTTAGTTCCTTTCCTTAATGCTTTTGTGGGATGGTGATCTGTAATACTAGCAGTAGTATGTGAACTAAGGTGTGTGTTATGCTTCCGCTACTTTGTGAACTCGGTTTGTAATAATTTGTGACTTCATGTGTTGTAAGAGAACTTCTGCTCTACTTGTGAAATGTAACGTGTGATGTGTATGTTAAATGATGCGATCTTGGTTGTAAAAGAGTTGGTTTGAAATCCTTCATGGTTTCGATTGACTACCGGGATTATATGGGCTCAAGTTCAAAAATTTAAGCATTTCGGCGCTTGTTTTTGTACTTGTGCTCTTATAATTTGGTTGGTTCTGTTACATGAATGAATTAGGGTTTCTCCTAGGCCAGGGAGCCTTGCTTATATAGCCCTTTTCGAGGAATATCGGTCATCGAATTAAACCGACCTTGATCAACGATTAATATTGAACCTCAATGGTAGTGGGGGCCTGATCCACAAGACTCAACCTGATTGGTTGAGGGGGTAGGGTGTAACAGAACCAACCAAATTATAAGAGCACAATTACAAAAACAAGCGCCGAAACGCTCAAATTTTCGAACTTGAGCCCATATAATTCCAGTAGTAAATCGAAACCACGAAGGATTTCAAACCAACTCGCTTAGAACCAAGATCGCATCATTCAACATAACACATCACACGTTACATTTCACAAGCAGTCCAGAAATAAACTTACAACACCACGAATTCGCAATTATTACAAACCAAGTTTATAAAGTAGCGGAAGCATAAACACACACACGGAGTTCAAATATGATTGCCAGTCTTACAGATCATCATCCCACAAAAGCATTAAGGGAAGTAAACTAATAGACGATTATGCCCAAGTGATATAGTCCTCATCACCCGCAGGATGGAGGCAGTTCTTGTAGAAGCCCTAATATAGCATGTCATCTGCAATAGGAGGGAATAAACCTTGAGTACGGGAATGTACTCAGCTAGACTTACCCATCAAAATGGAAAATAAAAGACACCAAAGATCATGCAAGGCTTTCTTAAAGTGGAGCTGGCTGACATCATGTTTGCAGAAAAGCATAAGTATGAATAACTCTTTTAACCTATACTAGCAGTTATTTTTAGCATTAACCTATCAGCTATCTTAGCACCTATACTAAACAATCATGTGATGATTAAACAAACCATAATAACCATAATAACCATAGTAGGTATAAATTGAGGCAACATGTACTTCATCATCCAATTAACCATCTGTTCAATTAATGAGATCTACGTTGCCGCTGCTCAAGTCACGTGCTCACTAACCGGGAGCGACGGTGATTCGAATCGAGTTCCTATCCAGCTGGAGGGGCATTTCTAACACTCACCGCGCAAGCCCTTGCTAGGGTCGCACAAGACACCTTTGGTACAATTCAGGAGTCACGGGACCAACTGATGTCGCATCCCTAAGGGCGACACTCTGCCAGGTGATAGGGACTTTAAGCCCCCCTTGGTCTCACGCCAATGTCCCCAAGCACATCTTTACTTCCTCCAAGATGTGACCAACCCTTCGATTCTCGGCCTAAACTGTATTACTCGGCTTCATGGTCAGAACGGCTTATCCGACCAACTAAGTGTTAGACTACGTTCAACATGACTCAAGGACGTACAGCGAATCGGTCCTTAAACGACTTAGACGGGCATAGCTTCACACCCAAGACGTGCAGTGTCTTGCGGCTGCACTATCGAACTCCCGTCCAGTCTTAATTTTATTTTTAAGCATGGTTCCATCTAGGATAGCCAACATAGCCACTCGTGACCCACTTCACCTAAATCTCGTGGATGACCGAAAATCACCCAACTTCTACCGCACTAAGTAAGGCTAAGCATTAACACGTGCCTAAACTTAAATTGGGATTCAAGTTCTATATCTGGACAAGGATAGATATAATGCAACAAGTGTTTTCACCCCAACTCCTACAGCTTAATGCAGTAAACAAGTAAAAGTACTCAACACACACACACACACACACACACACACACACACACACACACACACACACACACACACACACATACAAAAACTAGGTCAGCATGCACCGGGGCTTGCCTTTCAGGAAAGAGGATGGGCGATGGTCTGGGCACTCAGGTAGCTCATCTTCGGAAACTCCTTCTCCGGCTGGTTCCTCGTACTCCCTCGGTTGCTCCTGATCCTCCGAAAGTGCTCCCTTGAACTCTAGGAGTGTCACTCCCTCTGGTACACCTATTGCATGAATGCACAATAAATCTCATGGATGCATAAGAAGGAATGCAACATGCTTGGAATGAAATGTAACTACAGCAACACTAGTGCTCTATTCAAATCACTTTACACATGCATATTTCTTCTCCGCTGTAGAAGTACTTACCTAATCTACACAACCTAATGTACAATTGTTCCTCCTCAGTCAAGGGCCTAACACCTAACAATCAACAAGAACAACATTACTTAAGCTTACCACCAACCTAAGCATAATACAGCACAACAAAGCTCTGTACAGCAGATCAGTAATTACACCATAACTAGAGATCCAAAATTCCAAATGATATGATACAAGACAATCTGGAAATGTTATAACATGCTCTACAATTCATCTTTAGACCTCAAGACCTGATTCTTAAGTTTACTCAGTCGAAATCCTAAAGTTCCAGAAATCTTTCCTCTCCAAACAGAGAGCACTCATTTCTGGACAGCCACTTTAAATAGCCACAACTCCTAAACTACTAGGCCAAATGCCACCAAATTTTGACACAAGATAGTTTAATAAGTTTACTACCACTTTGGTATTCACAATAGTCCCAGCAAACACTTTATCAAGGTCTAAACACAAAAATACTACCAGCTGTACTGAGGACCTAGAAATGTGAAATTAAATATTTATTCATGTGTTAAACTACCCTTATGACTAAACTAATGACACTACTAGGTCACATATGACATGAAACCACCAGAAAGTATGGTGTGTTCACCCAAATCATTTATTTTAACCCATTTCTTAATTTACTTAATTAAATAAGTGGGAAAATAAACCCATATGCAAACTGCTCAGAAAATTCTACACAAATTACAGGGGACTCTATACCCTACTAGAAGGCTACTGTAAAAATTTGAGCCAATGTTATTCACATAAACTCCCTACACAAAATTCACAAGCCAGAAAAGCTAATTTTTGCATAATTAACAAATCATAATGAAAAGTGTCAAACAACAGAAACCATATTTTTCTTAGCAACCTTAGGGTACCAGGACACTCTCCATAAAATTTCATGAGCATTGCACATACAGAAAAATTATGAAAATTCATTCAAGTATCTCCTAATATAAAATGACAACATCATAACTTGAAAACTACTAAAGCAATAGCATTCAAATTTTTACCAGAACTAGCTTTGGCATGAAATAGAATACCCACCAATTTTCATAATTTTTGGAGTGCTATAACTCAAGTTATCCATTTAACAAGTATGCATCTATTTGAAAACACATTTCAAAGACCTATTTAAATCTTTCAGAATTGGAATAACACATATCCAGTTTATATTTTTCATAAATACTACACTTTACATAGAACAAAACACAATTGGAATCACCTCATTTGGATCTATATGACATGAGATATGAAATTTACAATATAGCATGTAGATCTGTGAAATTAATAAAAGAAAAACACAAAAATGAACCCTAAACCCGCTACTGGGCCGGCTCGCCTAACGCGCGGCCCACTAACTCGCGCGTGGCCCACGAACACGGCCTGCTCCCGCTCCCGTCCGCACGCGCTGATAGGCGGACCCCTTAGCCAGAGAGACAGGGAGCAGGGGAGCGACGGTGCCGGCTGAGCTCGCCACCGGTGGGTCGGCCGGCGAAGCCGAGACTGTCGTCATGCTCTCCTCGTGATCCTGAACCGAGGGAGGTGCTACGGTGGACCTAGGTGTGGCTAGGGGCACCCGTGGCCGATCAAGGCAGACGACGGGGTTACGGTGGCGGTGCGCCGATGACGGCGAGCCTCCACTGCCTCGACTAAGCATCGTATGAGCCTCACGAGGTCACTAGAGAGCTAAGGGAGTGAAAAGGGAGGGACGAGAAGGGTTCTAGCTACCTTGACCATGGCGGCCTCGAACTCTGGCGAGGTCCCGCACATGGCCGCGCTGGCGAAATCGGCCAATGCAGCCTCACCTTCGCTCAGACAATCCAAGGAAGGAGTGGAGAGGGTAGAGGAGGGCGGTGGGGTGCTTCATACGGAAGGAATTGGGCTAGGGCACGGTGACGATGGCACACAACCGCAAGGAAGTGCGCGATGGTGATGGCGTCTCGGTGTTCCGCTTTGGTGAGCACGGCAAAGGCGAGGGGATGAATGGAGGGAGAGGCAGACAGGAGGGTGTTGTGGTGGTCTTGAAGCCCACTCATGACTGACCAGTGGGGCCACGGCCAGCGTACGGCCGCCATGACGTGTCCACGTGGTGGTAATGGCCTGAGACTGGTCAGCCATCGAAGACTGATGAAACTGAATCGAAGCCGTCATCAGCGACTAACAGGGATACTTTGGCGCTGATTGTTTCCTAATCTAGCTCGAGTCAGCAAAAGGTGATAACAACAATTTTGTAGAGCTATGTGAGGACTACAACTTTGTCAATTGGATCTTGGACTGGTTCAGCCTAGTTTGTGAGTTACATGGCATCGAAGTGGGGTACTTTCAAACTGTAACTCCAAATTTCAGACTTAGAAATTTTCTAAGTGTTGGGCAGCCCCTCAAACTGACTTGTGGGCCACATTTGAGCATGTTCAGTTCATTTTCATGAGATGGCCATATTAGAACTTTTGTTCCTTATTAAATTCTCTACAACTTTGATAAAGGGTGCTCCTCCATGCAAGGTCTCTAAGGTAGATTTTCTAAATAGTCAAACTAGATCCTTCTAGTGGTCAATACTTGGTCAACATCACCTAGGAGGGCATTTTGGTCAATTTGATCAACATGAACATTGTTCCCCTAATGATCCTAAGTGTGATTAAGGTAATATAGGACATAATTCACCATAGTACCACAATGTTACACCAACATCCAGCATCACATGCATTGAAACAAGGAAAAACAAGTGAATTGCTACTTTTGTTTCCAAGCCATGTTTCATATGTTTCATGAGTGTGTTGCATAGCACATGCTAATCATGTTTCACTAAAGTGGGTGACATGTCTCAAAAGGAAGTTGCACATGTTGCACTTAAGTGTTGCACACAACTCATATCATAAGCACACATGAAATATAAGCACATGTTGCAATGTTTCAAAAGCTTGTTTCACACATTATAAGCTCATGCATGAATGAATGATGCTCAAGTTTATGAATGCAAGTGCAATTATGGAAGCCAAACACCTAGGGTGTTACATAGGGTGCCTACCATAGAGGCCATGGCAGCCACCCTGGGGTCTACAAGGTGGGCCCCACCTTTGAGGTTCCGTCTTCCTGAGTCTTCTAGAGTCTTCTTTTGTATACGTAGGTGTGTTTCTCTCTATGTAAATCTGACATGTGGACCTCCCTTGGTTTCTTTTCTGATAACCCCTTGCAGAAATAGACATTCACCAAAACTAGTGGAATTCTATCAGTATAACCCTATCTCTAGATGATATTTATATATAAGTCCTTTTTCATGCTAGGTTGACGATTAAAAATGACACTTATCTACCATCAACAAAAGTCAGTATCAATTACATCACACAACCACGCCATTAAGGTAACAAGATGGCCACGACACTAAAAACTACTGATTTAGATGTCGTGGCAAATGTAAAACCTTGAGAAATTTGTCTTCTGGACATGAATCGAGCTAGTTTTTTATGGCTATAGAACTATAGGCCTCACCCCAAGGAACGTGAGTTGGCAAAAGTCGGTCCTTAGAGATTTTTCTAAAAATAACTTATCATAGACAACAAAGCAGTGTTGTTTCGGTGAAAGCATGCAATTCCATTAAAGATGTCTGGGTCCACCTGTGTTATAAAATTAGTTGATTGTGATAGGAACGGAACATCTCATGTTAGGCTAGAGAGCTGAGATGAAGTCAATATCAATTACATTACACAACCTCGCTGTTAAGGTACCATGATGGCCGTGACACCAGGAACTGTCGATACAGATGTCGTGGCAAATTAGCAAAAGTAGGTCCTTGGAGATTCTTCTAAAAATAACTTATCATAGACAACAAAGCAGTGTTTGTTTCGGTGAAATCATGCAATTCCGTCAAGGATGTCTGGGTCCACCCGTGTCACGAGATGAGTTGGTTGTGATAGGAATGGCAAATCTCATATTAGGGTGGAGAGCATAGATGAAGTCAGTATCAATTACGTCACACAACCACGCCATTAAGGTACCGTGATGGCCATGACACCGAAAACTACGGATTCAGATGTCGTGGCAAATGTAAAACTGTGAGAAATTTGTCTTCTAGAAAAGGAATCAAGCTAGGTTTTTTAATGGCTATAGAACTATAGGCCTCACCCCAAGGAACCTGAGTTGGCAAAAGTGGGTCCTTAGAGATTTTTTTTAAAAATAACTTATCTTAGGCAACAAAGCAGTGTTGTTTCGGTGAAAGCATGCAATTCCATTAAAGATGTCTGGATCCACCCGTGTTATGAAATGAGTTGATTGTGATAGGAACGGAACATCTCATGTTAGGCTAGAGAGCTGAGATGAAGTCAATATCAATTACATTACACAACCTCGCTGTTAAGGTACCATGATGGCCATGACACCAGGAACTATCGATACAGATGTCGTGGCAAATTCGCAAAAGTACGTCCTTGGAGACTTTTCTAAAAATAACTTATCATAGGCAACAAAGCAGTGTTTGTTTCGGTGAAATCATGCAATTCCATCAAGGATGTCTGGGTCCACCCATGTCACGAGACGAGTTGGTTGTGATAGGAATGGCAAATCTCATATTAGGGTGGAGAGCATAGATGAAGTCAGTATCAATTACATCACACAACCACGCCATTAAGGTACCGTGATGGCCATGACACCGAAAACTACGGATTCAGATGTCGTGGCAAATGTAAAACCATGAGAAATTTGTCTTCTAGAAAAGGAATCAAGCTAGGTTTTTTAATGGCTATAGAACTATAGGCCTCACTCCAAGGAACCTGAGTTGGCAAAAGTGGGTTTCTAGAGATTTTTCTAAAAATAACTTATCATAGGCAACAAAGCAACGTTTGTTTCGGTGAAATCATGCAATTCCATCAAAGATGTCTAGGTCCACCCGTGTTGCAAAATGAGTTAGTTGTGACATGAATGACACATCTCATATTAGGATGGAGAGCTCAGATGAAGTTAGTATTAATTACGTCACACAACCACACCATTAGGGTATTGTGATGGCCGTGACATCAGGGAACTACCGATGTAGATGTCGTGGCAAATGTAAAACCTTGAGAACTTTGCCTACTGGATATGGAATCAAACTAGGTTTTTATTCATGGCTGTAGAACTATATTCCTCACCCTAGGGAACCTAAATTAGTAAAAGTGGGTCCATAGAGATTGTTCTAAAAATAACTTATCATAGGCAACAAACCAACGTCTGTTTTGGTGAAATCATGCAATTTCGTCAAAGATGTCTGGGTCCACCCGTGTTACAAAACAAGTTGGTTGTGACAAGAGTGACACATCTCATGTTAGGTTGGAGAGCTTAGATGAAGTCAGTATCAATTACGTCACACAACCATGCCATTAAGGTACCGTGATGGCCGCGACACCGAAAACTACCGATTTAGATGTCGTGGCAAATGTAAAACCTTGAGAAATTTGTCTTCTGGACATGGAATCAAGCTAGGTTTTTTTTCATGGCTGTAGAACTATAGGATTCACCCTAGGAATATTGAATTGGTAAAAGTGGGTCCCTAGAGATTGTTCTTAAATTAACTTATCATAGGCAACATAGCAGCATCAGTTTTGGTGAAATCATGCAGTTTGGTCAAAGATGTCTAGGTCCACCTGTGTTATGAAACGAGTTGGTTGTGATAGAAATGGCACATCTCATGTTAGGGTGGAGTCCTTAGATGAATTTAGTATCAATTACATCATACAACCAAGCAGTTAATGTACCGTGATGCCCGTGACACTGGGATCTGCCGATGCATATGTCGTGGCAAATGTAAAACCTTGAGAACTTTGCCTTTTGGACATGGAATCAAGCTAGTTTAAACTATAGGCGTCACCCTAGTTGACCTGAATTGGGAAAATAGGGTCCCTAGAGATTTTTCTAAAAATAACTTGTCATAGGCAACAAAGCATTGTTTGTTTCGGTGTAATCATGCAATTCTATCAAACATGTCTAGATCCACCTGTGTTACGAGATGAGTTGGTTGTGATAGGAATGGCAGATCTCATATTAGGGTGGAGAGCATAGATGAAGTCAGTATCAATTATGTCACACAACCACACCGTTAAGGTACCATGATGGCCGTGACACCGAAAACTATCGATTTAGATGTCGTGGCAAATGTAAAACCTTGAGAAATTTATCTTCTTGACATGGAATGAAGCTGGGTTTTTTTTTCATGGCTCTAGAACTATAGGGTTCACCCTAGGAATACTGAATTGGTAAAAGTGGGTCCCTACAGATTGTTCTAAAAATAACTTATCATAGGCAACAAAGCAGCATCAGTTTCAGTGAAATCATGCAATTCCGTCAAAGATGTTAGGGTCCACCCGTGTTACAAAACAAGTTGGTTGTGATAGGAATGGCACATCTCATGTTAGGGTGGAGAGCACTGATGAAGTTATTGTTAATTACTTCACCCAACCAGGCAGTTAATGTACCGTGATGGCCGCGACACCACGAACTGTCGATGCATATGTCGTGGCAAATGCAAAACCTTAAGAAATTTGCCTTCTGGATATGTAATTGAGCTAGTTTTTTCTCATAGCTATAGAACTATAGCCCTCACCCTTGGTAAATTGAATTGGAAAATTTGGGTCCATGGAGATTTTTCTAAAAATAACTTATCATAGGTAACAAAGCAGCGTTTGTTTTGGTGAAATAATATAATTTCGTCAAAGATGTCTGGGTCCACCCGTATTACTAAATGAGTTGGTTGTGATAGGAATAACACATCTCATGTTAGGGTGGAGAGCTCTGATGAAGTTAGGCTCAATTATGTCAGACGACCATGCCGTTAAGGTACCGTGATGGTCATGACACCGGGGACTGCCGATGCAGATGTCGTGGCAAATGTAAAACCATGAGAACTTTGCCTTTCGAACATGGAATCGAGCTAGGTTTTTTTTCTTGGTTGCTAAACTACAAGCACAACCCTTTGAAACCTAAATTGGCAAAAGTGGGTTCCTAGAGATTTTTTTTTAAAAAATTATCATAGGTAACAAAGTAGCGTTTATTTCGGTGAAAGAATGCAATTCCGTCAAAGATGTCCAGGTCCACCCATGTAACGAAATGAATTGGTTGTAATAGGAATGGCCTATCTCAAATTAGGGGGAGAGCTTAGATGAAGTTAGTATTAATTACGTCTAACAACCATGCATATAAGGTACTGTGATGGCCATGACACCAGGAACTATCGATGCAGATGTCGTGGCAAATGTAAAACCTTGACAACTTTGCCTTTTGTACATGGAATTGAGCAAGGTTTTTTATGGCTACACAACTAGATGCCTCACCCTAGGAAACATAAATTGGTAAAAGTTGGTCCTTAGGGATTGTTCTAAAAATAACTAATCATAGGCAACAAACCAGCGTCTATTTTGGTGAAATCATACAATTTTGTTAAAGATGTCTAGGTCCACCTGTGTTACGAAATGAGTTGGTTGTGACGGGATTGGCACATCTGATGTTAGGGTGAAGAGCTTTGATGAAGGCAGTATTAATTATGTCGCACAACCACACCATTAAGGTACCATGATGGCCATGACACCGTGGACTGCCAATGTAGATGTCATGGCAAATGTAAAACCTTGAGAACTTTGGCTTTCAAACATGGAATCAAGTTAGTTTTTTCAAGGCTGTAGAACTATAGGCCTCACCCTTAGAAACTTGAATTGGTAAAAGTGGGTCCCTATAGATTGTTCTAAAAATAATTTATCATAATCAACAAAGCAATGTTTGTTTCGATGAAATCATGCAATTTCGTCAAAGATGTCTGGGTCCACTCGTGTTAGGACACGCGTTGGTTGTGATAGAAATGGCAATCTCATGTTAGGGTAGAGAGATTAGATGATGTTGGTATCAATTACGTCACACAACCATGTAGTCAAGGTACTATGATGGCCGCGATACTGGGAACTGTTGATGCAGATGTCGGGGCAAATGTAAAACCTTTAAAACTTTACCTTCCGGACATGGAATCGAGCTAGTTTTTTTTCATGGCTAATGAATTATAGCCCTCACCCTAGGGAACCTAAATTGGCAAAATTGGGTCCCTAGGGATTGTTCTTAAAATAACTTATCATAGGGAACAAAACAGCTTTTGTTTCGGTGAAATCATGCAATTCCATCAAAGATATCTGGGTCCACCCTTGTTACAAAACGAGTTAGTTGTGACAGGAATGCTATATCTCATGTTAGGTTAGAGAGCATAGATGAAGTCAGTATCAATTACATTGCACAACCACGCCGTTAAGGTGCCGTGATGCCATTCCTATCACAACCAACTGTTGATGCAGATGTCGGTTCAAATGTAAAACCTTTAAAACTTTGCCTTCCGAACATGGAATCGAGTTAGTTTTTTCATGGCCGTAGAACTATAGGCCTCACTCTAGGGAACTTGAATTAGCAAAAGTGGGTTCCTAGAGATTTTTCTAAAAATAACTAATCATAGGCAACAAAGTAGTGTTTGTTTCGGTTAAATCATATAATTTCATCAAAGATGTTAGGGTCCACCCGTGTTACAAAAACGAGTTAGTTGTGATAGGAATGGCATATCTCATGCTAGGGTGGAGAGTTTAGATGAAGTTAGTATCAATTATGTCATACAACCATGGAGTTAAGGTACCGTGATGGCCGTGACACCGGAAACTACGATGCACATGTCATGCCAAATGTAAAACCATAAGAACTTTGCCTTCTAGACATGGAATTTAGCTAGGTTTTTTCATAGCTGCAAAACTATAAGCCTCACCCTAGGGAACCTGAATTGGTAAAAGTGGGTCCCTAGAGATTGTTCAAAAAATAGCTTGTCATAGGTAACAAAGCAGCGTTTATTTTAGTGAAATCATGCAATTCCATCAAAGATGTGTGGGTCCACCCGTGTTACGAAAAAAGTTGGTTCTGAGAGGAATGGCACATCTCTTGTTAGGGTGGAGAGCTTAGATGAAGTCAGTATCAATTATGTCACACAACTAAGTAGCTAAGGTACTATGATGGTCGCGACACCAGAAACTGCCAATTCATATGTCGTGGCAACTGTAAAACCTTGAGAACTTTGCTTTTCTGGACATGGAATCAAGCTAGTTTTTTTTCATGGTTGCAGAACTATAGGCCTCACCCTAGGGAACCTGAATTGGTAAAAGTGTGTCCCTAGTGATTTTTCTCAAAATAACTTATCATGGGCAACAAAGCAACGTCTGTTTTGGTGAAATCATGTAATTCCGTCAAAGATGTCTGGGAACACCCGTGTTACAAAACGAGTTGGTTGTGATAGGAATGGCACATCTCATGTTAGGGTAGAGAGCTCAAATGAAGTTAGTATCAATTACCTCACACAACCACACCGTTAAGGTATCATGATGTCTGTGACACTAGGGACTACCGATGTAGATGTCGTGGCAAATATAAAATCCTAAAATTTTGCATTCTGAACATGGAATTGAGCTAGTTTTTTTTTTCATGGATGCAGAAATATAGCCCTCACCTTATGAAACCTAAATTGGTAAAAGTGGGTCCCTAGAGATTGTTCTAAAAATAACTTATCATAGGAAACAAAGTAGCGTTTGTTTCGGTGAAATCAAGCAATTCTATCAAAGATGTCTGAGTCCACCCATGTTACGAAACGAGTTGGTTGTGATAGGAATGACATATCTCATGTTAGGGTGGAGAGCTTAGATGAAGTAGTATCAATTACATTGCACAACCATGCTGTTAAGGTACCGTGATGGCCGCGACATCGGGAACAACCAATGCATATGTCGTGGCAAATGTAAAACCTTGAGAACTTTGCCTTCTGGACATTGAATCAAGGTAGTTTTTTTTTCATGACTGTAGAACTATAGGCCTCACCCTAGGAAACCTAAATTGGAAAAAGTGGGTCCTTGGATATTGTTCTAAAAATAACTTATCATAGGCCACAAAGCAACTTTTTTTGGTGAAATCATATAATTTCGTCAAAGATGTCTAGGTCCACCATGTTATAAAAATAGTTGGTTGTGATAGGAATGACACATCTCATGTTAGGTTGGAGTGATTTGATGAAGTTACTATCAATTACATTGCACAAGAGTGTTGTAAGGTACCGTGATGGCCGCGACACCGGGGACTGCCAATGTAGATGTCGTGGCAAATGTAAAACTTTGAGAACTTTGCCTTCTGGACATCAAATTGAGTTAGGGTTTTTTCATGGCTGCAGAACTATAGGCCACACCCTAGGGAACCTAAATTAGATAAAGTGGATCCTCAGAGATTTTTTTAAAAATAACTTATCATACGCCTGAAAGCAGCGTTTGTTTCGGCGAAATCATGCAATGTCATGAGATGTCTAGGTCCACCCATGTTACAAAACGAGTTGGTTGTGATATGAATGACACTTCTCATGTTAGGATGGAGAGCTTAGATGAAGTCAGTATCAATTATGTAGCACAACCACACCATTAAGGTACTGTGATGTCCATGACACCGGGGACTGCCAATACAGATGTCGTGGCAAATGTAAAACCTTGAGAACTTTGGCTTTCGAACATGGAATCAAGCTAGTTTTTTTCATGGCTATAGGACTATAGGCCTCACCCTAGGAAACTTGAATTGGTAAAGGTAGGTCCCTATAGATTGTTCTAAAAATAATTTATCATAGGTAACAAAGCAATGTTTGTTTCGATGAAATCATGCAATTCCATCAAAGATGTCTGGGTCCACTCGTGTTTGGACATGAGTTGGTTGTTATAGAAATGGCACATCTCATGTTAGGGTAGAGAGCTTAGATGATGTCGGTATCAATTACGTCACACAACCACGTAGTCAAGGTACTGTGATGGCCGTGACACCGAGAACTATTGATGTAGATGTCGGGACAAATGTAAAACCTTGAAAACTTTGCCTTTCAGACATGGAATCGAGCTTGTTTTTTTTTCATGGCTAATGAATTATAGCCCTCACCCTAGGGAACCTAAATTGGCAAAAGTGGGTCCCTATAGATTGTTTGGGCCCACCCTTGTTATGAAATGAGTTAGTTGTGATAGGAATGGTATATCTCATGTTAGGCTAGAGAGCTTAGATAAAGTCAGTATCAATTACGTCGCACAACCACGCTGATAAGGTACTGTGATGGTCATGACAACGGGAATTGTCGGTGTAGATGTCATGGCAAATGTAAAACCTTGAGGACTTTGCCTTCCGAGCATGAAATTGAGCTAGTTTTTTTCATGGCTCTAGAACTATTGGCCTCACCCTAGGGAACCTAAATTGGCAAAAGTGACTCCCTAGAGATTTTTCTAAAGATAGCTTATCATGGGCCACAATGCAGCGTTTGTTTCGGTGAAATCATGTAATTTCATCAAAGATATCTAGGTCTACCCGTGTTACGAAATGAGTTGGTAGTGATAGCATGGCACATCTCATGTTAGGGTGGAGAGCTCAAATATAGTTAGTATCAATTACCTTACACAACCACATCGTTACTGTACCGTGATAGCCACGATACTGGGGTCTGTCGATACAGATGTCGTGGCAAATGTAAAACCTTTAGAACTTTGCCTTCTAGACATGGAATTGAGCTAGGTTTTTTCATGGCTACAGAACTATAGGCCTCACCCTATGGAACCTAAATTGGTAAAAGTGGGTCCATAGAGATTGTTTGAAAAATAACTTATCATAGGCAACAATGCAGCGTTTGTTTCGGTGAAATCCTGCAGTTCCATCAAAAATATCTAGGTCCACATCTGTTATGAAACGAGCTGGTTATGAGCAGAATGACACATCTTATGTTAGGGTGGAGAGCTTAGATAAAGTCAGTACCAATTACGTCACACAACCACGGAGTTAAGGTACCTTGATGGCTGCGATACTGGAAACTACGATGCATATGTCGTGGCAAATGTAAAACCTTGAGAACTTTGCCTTCCGGACATGAAATTGAGCTAGGTTTTTTTCATAGCTATAGAACTATAGGCCTCACCCTAGGGAACTTGAATTGGTGAAAGTGGGTGCCTAGAGATTGTTCTAAAAATAGCTTATCATAGGCAACAAAGCAGCATTTGTTTTGGTGAAATCATGCAATTCCGTCAAAGATGTTGGGTCCACCCGTGTTACGAAACGAGTAGGTTGTGAGAGTAATGGCATATATCATTTTAGGGTGGAGAGCTTATATGAAATCAACATCAATTATGTCACACAAACATGTAGTTAAGGTACCGTGATGGCCGTGACACCGGAAACTGCCGATGCATATGTTGTGGTAAATGTAAAACCTTGAGAACTTTGTCGTCTGAACATGGAATCAAGCTTAGTTTTTTATGGCTATAGAACTATAGGCCTCATCCTAGGGAACCTGAATTGGCAAAAGTGGGTCCCTAGAGATTGTTCTAAAAATGGCTAATCATAGGCAATAAAGCAGCGTTTGTTTCGGTGCAATCATGCAATTATATCAAAAATGTCTGGGTCCACCCGTGTTATGAAAGAGTTGGTTGTCATAGGAATGTCACATCACATTTAGGGTGGAGAGCTTAGATGAATTCAATATCAATTAGGTCACAAAACCACGTAGTTAAGGTACCATGATGGCCGCAACACCGGGAACTGCCGGTGCATATGTCATGGCAAATGTTAAACCTTGAGAACTTTGTTTTCCGAATATGGAATCAAGCTAGATTTTTTTCACTGCTGCTAAACTATATACCTCACCCTAGGGAACCTGAATTGTTAAAAGCGAGATAGTAGAGATTGTTCTAAAAATAACTTTTCATAGGCAACAAAGTAGCATTTGTTTCGGTGAAATTATGCAATTCTGTCAAAGATGTCTAGGTCCACCCGTGTTACAAAACGAGTTGGTTATGACAGGAATGACACATCTTATTTTAGGGTTGAGGGCTTAGATGAAGTCAGTATCAATTATGTTGCACAACCACGCTGTTAAGGAAAAGTGATGGCCGCGATATGGGGAACCGCCGATGTAGATGTCGTGGCAAATGTAAAATCTTGAGGACTTTGCCTTTCGGACATGGAACTGAGCCAGTTTTTTTCATGGCTATGGAACTATAGGCCTCACCCTAGGGAACTTGAATTGGCAAAAGTGGGTCTCTGAAGATTATTCTAAAAATAACTAATCATAGGCAACAAAGCAACGTTTGTTTCGATGCAATGATGCAATTCCATCAAAGATGTCTGGGTCCACCGGTTTTACTAAACGAGTTGATTGTGATTGGAATGGAACATCTCATGTTAGGGTGGAGAGCTTAGATAAATTAGTATCAATTACATCACACAACCACGCAGTTAAGGTGCCGTGATGGCCATGACACCGGGAACTGCCAATGCATATGTCGTGGCAAATGTAAAACCTTGGGAACTTTGCCTTCCAGACATGGAATTGAGCTAGTTTTTTTCATGGTTGTAGAACTACAGGCCTCACTCTAGAGAATGTGAATTGGCAAAAGTATATGTCTGGAGATTTTTCTAAAAATAACTTATCTTAGACCATAAAGCAACGTTTGTTTTGGTGAAATCATGCAATTCCATCAAAGATGTTTGGGTCCACCCGTGTTACAAAACGAGTTGGCTGTGACAGGAATGGCACATCTCAAGTTAGGATGGAGACCTTAGCTAAACTCTGTATCAATTATGTCGCTCATCCATGCTGTTAAGGTACTGTGATTTCTGCGACAATGGGAACTGTCGCTACAAATGTCGTGGCAAATATAAAACCTTGAGAACTTTGCCTTTTGGACATGGAATCAAGCTAAGTTTTTTTCATGGGTGCAAATCTTTAATCCACACCTTAGGGAACTAGAATTGGCAAAAGTGGGTCCCTAGAGATTTCCTAAAAATGACTCTTGTAAGCCTCCACGCGTGACCGGATGTGTCCGGATGATCATGACCGGACGCGCCACCATGTCCGATCACAAGACCGAGACATGTGCAAACACTGAGCACTAACCAGACGCATCTGGTCAATCAGAGATCGCGTTCGATCACCCTAGTGACCTCCATTTGCCTCCATTTCTTCGCGTTCGGCATAGTGGAAAATAGGCGTTTCATTTCTTGAAAAGCGTTGAATCCTGCCAAGCAAAGCTCGGTGGGAGGGAGAGAGGACCCCAAACCCCTCTCTACCGCTCAAACTCCACCGCCTTCGCAAATGTGGTAACAACACCAAGTGTACATCACCATGTGCATGTGTGTTAGCATTTTATAATCATTTTTGATTCGTTAAGTTAGCTCTCCACTAGATCTAAATGCATATACAAATGAATCTTCATCTAGTGGCACTTAAGTGATCAATAGCCCTAGAAATTCCTCTCTTTATAGTACGGCTATCGATCCTAAGCCATCTACACCCTCTATGGTGTCTTGGATGCAAAATGAAAAATCCTATCATATACCTTTGCCTTGAGCTCCATGATTTGGCTTTGCACCTTCATCCAACTCCATCATGGCAAGCATTTGATCACATCACCATTGCTTGATCCTTGCTTCACCATGTCATTGCACCAACCACATCATAGCTACACACATGTCTTTGCTATGTGGTTAGTACTAGGTATTGTCACTAATTACCAACACCAAACATAGGACTTTCAACAACCGACGTAGATGTCGTGGCAAATGTAAAACCTTGAGAACTTTGCCTTTTAGACATGGAATCAAGCTAGTTTTTTGTCACTCCTATAGAACTATTGGCCTCACCCTAGGGAACTAGAATTAGCAAAAGTAGGTCCCAAGAGATTTTTCTAAAATAACTTATCATTGGCCACAAAGCAATGTTTGTTTTGGTGAAATCATGCAATTCCATCAAAGATGTGTAGATCCACCCGTGTTATGAAATGAGTTGGTTGTGACAGGAATGGCATATCTCATATTATAGTAGAGAGCTTGGATGAAGTTAGTATCAATTACGTCGCACAACCACGCATTAAGGTACTATGATGGCCGTGACATCGGGGACTGCCGATGCAGACGTCGTGGCAAATGTAAAATCATAAGAACTTTGCTTTCGGACATAGAATCGAGATAGGTTTTCTTTCACAATTGTAGAACTATTGGCTTTAGCCTAGGGAACCAGGATTGATAAAAGTGGTTCCCTGAGGATTGTTCTAAAAATTACTTATCACAGGCAATAAAGCAACGTTTGTTTTGGTGAAATGATGCAATTCCATCAAAGATGTATGGGTCCACTCATGTTATGAAACAAGTTGGTTGTGATTTGAATGGCACATCTCATGTTAGGGTGGAGAGCTTAGATGAATTTAGTATTAATTACATCACACAACCACATAGTTAATGTACCATGATGGCCGCAACACTAGAAATTGTCGATGCATATGTTGTGACAAATGAGAACTTTGCCTTTCGGACATGAAATCAAGACTACAGAACTATAGGCCTCACTCTAGGGAACCTGAATTGGCAAAAGTGGGTCCCTAGAGATTTTTCTAAAAATAACTTATCATGTGCCATAAAGCAACATTTGTCTTAGTGAAATTATGCAATTTTGTCAAAGATGTCTGGGTCCACCCGTGTTACGAAACGAGTTGGTTGTGATAGGAATGGCACATCTCAAGTTAGGATGGAGAGCTTAGATGAACTTTGTATTAATTACGTTGCATAACCAAGCCGTTAAGGTACCGTGATGGCCGCGACAATGGGAACTATCGACGCAGATGTCGTGGCAAATGTAAAACTTTGAGAACTTTGCATTTTGGACATGGAATCGAGCTAAGTTTTTTTCATAAATGCAGAACTTTAGGCCTCACCCTAGGGAACTAGAATTGGCAAAAGTGGGTACCTAGAGAATTTTCTAAAAATAACTTATCATAGGCCACAAAGCATCATTTGTTTCAGTAAAATCATGCAATTCCATCAAAGATATGTAGATCCACCCATGTTACGAAACGAGTTGGTTGTGATAAGAATGGCACATCTCATGTTAGGGTAGAGAGCTTAGACAATGTCAGTATTAATTACATCACACAACCACGCCATTGAGGTACTGTGATGGTCATGACATCGGAGACTACCGATGCAAACGTCATGGCAAATATAAAATAATGGAACTTTGCCTTCCGGACATAGAATCGAGGTAGGTTTTCTTTCATGGTTGTAGAACTATTGGCCTCGGCCTAGGGAACCAGGATTGGTAAAAGTGGGTCCCTGAAGATTATTCTAAAATAACTTATCATAGGCAACAAAGCAGCATTTGTTTCGGTGAAATGATGCAATTCCGTCAAAGGTGTCAGGGTCCACCTGTGTTACGAAATGAGTTGGTTGTGATAGGAATGACACATCTCATGTTAGGCTGGAGAGCTTAAATAAAGTTAGTATCAATTATGTCACACAACCAGGCAGTTAAGTACTATGATGGCCACGACACCGGGAACTGCCGAAGCATATGTCGTGGCAAATGTAAAACCTTGAGAACTTTGCCTTTTGGACATGGAATTGAGCTAAGTTTTTTTTTCAGGACTGCAAAACTTCATGCCTCACCCAAGGGAACTAGAATTGGCAAAAGTGGGTCCTTGGGGAATTTTCTAAAAATAACATATCATAGGCCACAAAGCAGCGTTTGTTTCGGTGAAATCATGCAATTCTATCAAAGATGTGTAGGTCCACCCGTGTTACAAAACGACTTGATTGTGATAGGAATGGCACATCTCATGTTGGAGTAGAGAGCTTAGATGAAGTTAGTTTCAATTACATAGCACAACTACACCGTTAATGTACCGTGATGGCCATTACAACGGGAACTATCGATGTAGATGTTATAGCAAATGTAAAATCATGAGAACTTTGCCTTCCAGACATATCATGATATGTTTCTTTCATGGTTGCAGAATAGTTGGCCTCAGCCTAGGGAACTTGAATTGGTAAAAGTGGGTCCCTGAAGGTTGTTCTAAAAACAACTTATTATAGCCAACAAAGCAGCGTATATTTTGGTGAAATGATGCAATTCTATCAAAGATGTCTAGGTCCACCTGTGTTATGAAATGAGTTGGTTGTGTAACACTCCGGTGTTACGCAAGCATTTGCATTTCAATCATGAGCATAACATGTCATGACATTCATAATCATATGTGCTTAGGGTGTACCTTTAATAAACTAAAAATGTGGAAACTAGTATTGCTTAACATGTTGTGATAATGTGATAATGACATTCATCAAATTTGTGCAACTATAAATTTCATATCACTTATAATTATAAGGAAAATTTTTGGAGCCACTAAATCACTCAAAGTTTTGTCAAAGATTTGTTTTAAAAATGTTATTTGAAAATATTCAAAAATCCTCTCTAAATTAGCTTTTATTCTAAAAATCAAAATCTATCCAGATTTGGACTTTGATCTTAAAAGCAAAGTTGTAGAGAATTAAATTCTAAGCAACTTTTGTTTTTGGGTCATTTTCAAAAAAGGTCCTTTTCTTGCTCAAAATGAGATTTGAAAACTATTAATTGAATTTATTTGAAGAAAAATAATTTGAAAAACCAATTTCTAACCTAACCTGGCCGCCGCCTCGGTTTCAGCCCGCAGCCGGAAGTGGCCCGCCTCCGCACGAGCGCGCCCGCGCCTGCTCCACGCCTCGGCCCGGCCCAAGCCGGCCTCTCTTCCCCTCCCGCTCCCACGCGCGCGCGGCTCGCTGGCGCCGCGGCAGAGCACGCTCGCCGCGTGGCGGCCGCATGCCGGCGACACCACCCCGCGTGGCCGCCCGTGGACCTCGTGCGCTCCGCCTCAAATCACCGCGCGCGTCTAGCCTCCATTCCACTCGCCCCCTCGCTCGATCCCTTTCTCCTTCCTCCGGAGAACCCGAGCGGGAGAGCCGCTCTCCACCGCACTTCCTTGCCTCCGTCGTCGCGTTCCGACATCGGTGAACCGCCACCGCCCGATTGCTTGTGCTCCAAGCTCCACCACCTTCTCCTCTCCTCCGAACAGACCTCCATTCGCCTTGTTCACCTACGGTAAGGCTCAATCGAGCTCTTCCCGCCGCGCCACCACGACGGGGCCGCCGAGCTCGCGCTCCGCCCCTCGTCGTCCTCGCTCCCTCTCCATCCCCGTGAGCCCCTCTCCAGAGTTCACCATCTCCTCGCGGACACTGTGCGCGCGCCCGCTGGTCAGCTCGTGGCTGGAGATGGCCATTGGCCGTCGGCCACCGCCACGCCGTCATGGTCCAGAGTGCCGGCGAGGCCGCCCTCTGTTCCTCCCCGTCGGCTTCCCTAGGCCACCGCCCTGTGGGCCGCGCCTCCGAGCGGCCTGCTCGCTCTTTCCCACCCGCGCGCGAACCAGGCCGAAAACGGCCATGGGCCGGTTTAATTCCACGGGCCGGCCCAGTTTCAATAATAAAAATCGTTTTCTGTTTTCTTTTATTATTCATGATGAAAAATATTGTGGAAAATGTTTTTGTATTCATTTGAGCTCCAAAAATTGTAAAATAAATTTCTATGGATTCATTGGAACCAGATCTATGATTTAAAAATATTGCATGTCATTTTTCAGATACTTTTCTGTAGAGCTTTAATTAATTCTTAATATTGCTGATATCTTGTAAAATGGTTAGTAAATCCTATATGTATCAGAAAAATATGATTTTAAGTTTGTTAATCTTCATATATTATGTACTTCCTAAGAAAAATATGTTTCATGCATGTGCTGTGGAAAAATGTTGAGGTGTAGTTCAAGTGCCTTTAATGGCTGATTTTTGTTATTTTTGCTAGAGAGCAAACTTTGTATAAAACATGCATATGATAAATTTTGTACAGTCATAGTATGCTATGAAGAACCTAGGGAAAATATTAATTCTGTTGTTTGACACATTTCATAGTACAAAGTAATTTCATGCTCATTTTTATGCTATAGCTTGTCATTTTTGTATAGGTTAGTTTACTTATCCAAATGCCATGAAATTTTTATGGTAGTCTGTTTAGGGTAATATTATACTACTGTAATTTTCTTAGATTTTTAGGAGCATCAGAAATATATGTTGCTGTTCAAACTTATTATTAATTAGGTTTTTAAGCAAGTGTTGCTTTAAGTATGATTAAGAAATTTTGTAAAGCTTTGGTGTATCTTTGAAGCGTTTCATAAGATATGTTAACTTAACATAATCGTAATAGAAGAAAATGCAGTAGATGACATGTGCTTGTAGTATATAGTTTCTTGGATGATGTTGACTACCTTGCATTTCAACATATCCATTGCATTCATCTCCTTCGATGCACGTTTGCATAATCACTTATGCACATTGCATCATACAGGATCGCAAACCGAGAACCCAGTCATCATACCCGAGGAGCTAGAGGAGCAGCTCGAGGTGCAACAGCAGGAGGTGACAGAAGCCGAAGAGGAGGGCGGTGAAGATCTCCCGGAGTGCCCCGATCACCGTCCAAGCTCATTCGAGAGAGGCAAGCCCCGGAGCATTTCTCTCCCGATTTGCAAATAATTTATTATTAACTTTACTTAATTTGATGCATTACATTTAGGAGTTGTTTGCAAACGTTGCTGCATTATACCTTGTTTACCTTTGTTATATTATATCCTTGTTACCCTGGTATCCGCAGTCGAGTCAATGCTTAGCTTGCTTAGACCGGTAGAAGTCAGGTGATTTCCTGTCACCTGCGAGCTATAGGTGGTTACCTAGATCTATTTGGATAACTATGAAGTCATGGTATAACTAAGTGTGAAATGAATTTGAGACCGGGCGGAAACTTGCAGGGTTTCGGACTGTAGTGTTTTCTGTCTGTGTCGATTAAGGACCGTCCGTTGTTGTCCCTTGGGTCATGTTGAATGCATGCCTCACATTTAGCTGGCCGGATAAAGTACCTTCCGACCGCGAAACTGGGAGATTATTCGGGCCGAGTGGATTGCCCGCAACGCACTGTACCGGAGCAGTAGTGGCAGGATATGGGGGCGTGATGATAAGGCCAAAGAGCAGTCGGGCGGGCCCCGGGTACAAGTGGTTCCTGGCAAGCTCGCGACTTTACCTGAATGGTTGACTCGGCGACCAACACCTCACTTTAGCGGGTGAGTGAGGTTTGTGTGAGGAATAACTTACCAGCTGGTTAATAATCGATTCGAATCGCCATCGTTCACTGGATAGTGAACACTTGACTTGAGCTACTTCATCGTAGTAATATTGATGAATCACTTGGATAGTTATGTGAAAGATGACATGATAACTACTGTTAATGATCAATGGTAATCCTTACTTGCTTAATTACATGTTACTCTAGCACCAGTGCAAACATAGTTGACAAGGTAATAAAGAGTTAATTACTGCATGCTTTCGGAAAGGAATTGTTAAGTTAAAAATGCTTTTCTTGCAAATGAGTCAGCTATCCCACCAGAAAGCCTATCATGATTCCTTGGTGTCTTTTATTTCTGGTTTATGACGGGTAAGTCTAGCTGAGTACCTTCTCGTACTCAGGGCTTTGTTCCCACTTGTTGCAGATGGGCAGATGTATTACGATTATTGTATCAACTGCCTCTATCCTATGATGGGCGAAGCATAGGACCATGGGCAATGGTCATTCGCTACTTCTCGTCTAATGCTTTTGCTAGAGATGGTCACAAGCTGGCACTTTATTTCAAAATGTTGTGTGTGTGCGTGATTTGAACTACCGCTTCCGCTACTTTTATTCGAACCTGGTTTGTAATAACTATGTTTAAACTCCGATGTATTTTATGCCGCGAACATTTATGTAACTTATGATGGTGACCGCTAAACTTAGTACGATCTTGGCTGTTATGTGAAATGGTTTGAAATCCGTCGAGATTTCGTGGACTACCGGATTATACAGGCTTAAGTTTGTTGAATTGTCCTTCCGTTGGATGATTTTCCTACTTAATCTCGTATAATTGGGCGGTTCTGTTACAGCTGGCATCGGAGCAAGGTTTAGCGTGATTACTGTTCATAAGTGTATTTAAAACAAAATTCTATTTAAAAAGTGTGATTTTTAAAACTAAGTGTGTGCCAGTGGTCATATCCTGTATGCCCAGTTAAGGACTCTAGGTGGCTATTTAAGTACTAACTTGGGGTTCTTGCACCATATTTCTCTTTCGTTGCTCATACGGCGTGCTATTGTATGAGTGCCACTTAATTGAGTGGTAATGTATGGATCAGTTACCTCTACGCTTTGGTAAGTCTGAGCTGTGAGAGCATGATCGGATACACCGCTGATCTAGGGAGAGTGCTTATATGATGCTAGAATAATTACATGTTTTACACATGTTTTTATGAAAGTATCGCATGTGTGGGTGTTCTGTCCGTTGAGGCGATGCCGTCAATAGGACGATGTGTTTGGGTAGATACTACCGTTGTACACGCATCTGGGGATTCGTGTAGAGCGCGTAGGTAGATTTACTGCTTTCATGCATTCATGGGGAATGGGCTGAAATGAATTTTCTGCAGGTACATAACAGCGTTATTGTGTAGATCAAATTAGTTACGTATATGAGAGATCATTTGTATGCCACCGAATTCATCGTTAGATGTCTTTATTTTCTAAGTTTGTGAGAACGTAAGACTCGCGCATGCATCATATTGCATGTGCATTTCATTCATAACATGCATTCCTCCCCTTATAAAAGGATTATCCTAGTTTGATAAAAGTGACATCAACTTAAAATATGTTCTCACCGGGTAATTTAAAACTTGTGCTACAGATGGCCCGTACGAAGAAGACTTCCCGTAAGTCTACTGGCGGAAGAGCACCCCGTCACCAGATGGCCCCGCGGGAGCGCCGCAGCACGGACACTTTTCTAAGTGAGTTTGGCATGCCCACCTTGCTTTGGAGAGTGCTCCATGATGTGGGGTACCCAGAGGGTCAAGAGCCGGTGTACTCTTGGAATGAGAGCCAGTTAGCTGAGGATGGACTTGCAATAGTGGAGATCACCGTCCCTGGCCTTGGTGATGCGCCAGAATGGGATGGTTGGCATTTGGAGTTTGAAGGACGCACTCCAGTTGAGGGTGTAGAGGGTGCAGCCTTTCACGTCATCCGAGACATAATGAGCAGGTTTCCTAATGAGTTGGTAGCAGCTTTGGCAGGTACTTTCCCGAGAGATGATCCTCGTGATGCCATTTGAGTGCAGCCGCAACGAAGTGCCTTGGTTAGAGGCCCAAGTGAAGGATGGGCTAGCGACAACCACACGATGAGTGCCATGTATGCAGCCATCAGAGCATACCAGGGTCTTGAGAATACCTATTGGACCTTGACTGGTCTGAGAGGTGATGATCGGCTTGAAGCAAGGAAGTAGAAGAAGAAGCAAGCACGTGCTATAGCTAGCTTGCAGGAACAGTTGGCCGACATGAGCTTGCAGCGAGATTAGGCTCTTGAGAGAGGTGAGAGTGCTATGCAGCGGGTGCAGACGTTGACCCAAGCCAATAGAAATGCAGATCGCATGATGGGACAGCTAGTGCAGGAAAGGAATGAAGCCTGGAATGAGAGGGACCTTCTGAGGCAAAGGGTCGAGGAGCTAGAAGGGTATAATGCCAACTTGCATGAAGAGTTCCATGCCCTCTACAACAGGATAGGCCCGTACGCTCCTCCGGACGCCGCCCAGATGGACGTCGATGATGACGCCGCTACTGATGGTAGCGATGGTGACGCCTCCGACCTCGACGACGGCCCCAAGGAGTAGGCTAGTTGCCTTGCGTTAGTGATAGGCTCTGTCACGATGGCCTTCTTTTGGTTCCCATGTATCGTGTTGTATCCTGTTCGATCTTGAGACTGGCGATCTTTTGGATCTTGGTTGTGTATGCGATGCTCGAACGCATAAAAGTCCAGTGTATGTATGCTGGCAACGTGGTTGTATGGAATGCGATGTTGCATTCGAAGTAATTTGATTAGTGATGTTGTTTTAATTGGAAGGTGATTATTGTGCCTCTGTTTTATTGCATGACTTGTTCTCTCCAATAAATTCAGTATGACATGATTGTTCATTCGGATACAATTACTACCACTTCGCTCAATTATTACTTGTTGCTGAAATATGCAGATGGCAAACACTCGTCGTGCCACATATGAGGCCGCTGAAACTGGTGGCAACGGTGCAGGGGCTGGTGGGGGTGGTGCAAACAACGTCAACCACCAGGAGCCACAGCCAGAGCCACAATTGCCCCCTCCTCCACCGCTCACTGCAGAAGTGTTCTTCGCACAGTTCCTTGGAAGCCAGCGCAACGCCGAGCAGTCACAAAAGAATATGGAAGATTTTCTGCGTACCATTGCTGGAAATGTTCAGAGAGGAAATAATCCAGGTGGTGGCCATGGAGTGAACCAGTAAAACAATTTCAAGGATTTCATGGATACTAGGCCACCTATTTTTAAGGAAGCAGCTGAGCCACTCAACGCTGAAGAATGGATCAACACTATGGAAGATAAGTTCCGTGTGTTGAGACTGACAGAAGTTCTGAAAACAGAATATGCTGCACATCAGCTACAGGGACCGACAGGAATGTGGTGGAAGCATCACCGCACCACCTTTCCTCCCAATGCCCAGATTACTTGGAGAGAATTCACTGAAGCGTTTAAGGGAGTTTATATTCCCCCAGGGTTGGTTGAGATGAAGCTCGGAGAGTTCTTGGCCTTTAATCAGGGTACTAAGACTATGACACAGTATCTGCATGCATTTAACAACTTGTGCCGTTATGCTCCAGACATGGTCGACACAGATGCAAAGAGAATTGCTAGTTTTAAGAGAGGGTTAAGTCCGAAGATGATGAAGCATGTGGGTACCAATACCCGCGCCAGGTTCAATGACTTTGTCAGTGATTGTTTGAAACAAGAAAAGAACAACAACGCCTACACTGCATCCAAGAATCGCAAGAGGGTGTTTGAGTCAGGACCATCCCATTCCAGGGTTGTCACTGCAAATCGTCTTTCTTATCGTCCGTCCACACCTGGTGCAAGGTTCAGGCCTCCACAACATAAAACTCAGAACTACAAGGGACCACAGAAGCCGTACAAGATGGCCGTGCCGCCAGCAAAGATCACCGCAGCTGCAGAACAGAGCAACTCCAAGGGAGCAATAGGATCTGCTGGTACAGTGAAGGGGCCCTGCTACAATTGTGGTCAGCCCGGCCACTTTTCAAAGTTCTGCCCTTATCCGCCTAGAAAGAAGCAACAGACTTACACTGCCCGTGTACACCATACCACCATTGATGAGATTCCTGAAGGAGAACCTATAACTGCCGGTAAGTTTCTTGTTAACCATCACCCTGCAGTTGTTCTATTTGATTCTGGATCCTCGCATTCTTTTATGAGTCAAGCATTTGCACAGAAGCATGAACAACTATGCACAGAATTGAATTATGGTTATCGCATAAGTTCAGCAGGGGCTGATGTGTTAACCAATAAGATGGTTAGAGGGGCAACCCTTGAGTTAGATAGTCAAAAGTTTCAAGTGAACCTGATAGTTATGCCGGGGCTAGTTTTGGATGTAATAATAGGAATGAACTGGATGAAGAACTGGGGGGCAGTCATAGATACAAGCAGTCGGTTGCTTACCCTTAAGGATTCCCAGGGAGAGGGTACTTTTCAGGTACCATTGCCCAAAAGAACAAACCTTGTGAGTGTGACCTGTGCCATGGAAGTTGTTCCTATCCACCAGATCCCAGTAGTGTGTGAGTTCTCGGATGTGTTTCCAGAAGAGTTACCTGGCCTTCCTCCAGATAGAGATGTTGAGTTTGGAATTGAGTTGATCCTCGGAACAACTCCTATTTCGAGGAGACCCTATCGGATGCCTCCGGATGAGTTAGCTGAGCTGAAGAAGCAACTGGAAGAATTGCTAAAGAAGGGGTTTATCCAACCGAGTAAGTCTGAATGGGGATGTCTTGTCTTGTTCGTGAAGAAAAAGAAAGAGGGTACTCTAAGAATGTGTGTGGATTATCGACCTCTTAATGTTGTAACTATCAAGAATAAATATCCTTTGCCTCATATTGATGTTTTGTTTGATCAGTTGGCTAAAGCTAGAGTGTTCTCCAAAATAGACCTAAGATCAGGGTATCATCAGATAAAGATCAGGCCACAAGATGTCCCGAAAACCGCCTTTTCTACCAGATACGGGTTGTACGAGTATCTTGTTATGTCCTTTGGCTTAACAAATGCTCCTGCATATTTTATGTATCTGATGAATACGGTTTTCATGCTAGAGTTGGACAAGTTTGTAGTTGTCTTCATTGATGACATTCTAGTATACTCTGAGAATGAGAAAGATCATGAAGAGCATCTGAGAATTGTCTTGACGAGACTAAGAGATCATAAGTTGTATGCTAAGTTCAGCAAGTGTGAGTTTTGGTTGAAGAAAGTTCCTTTCCTTGGTCATATTCTATCTGAGAATGGGGTTTCGGTAGATCCGAGCAAAGTGCAAGAGGTTATGGATTGGAAAACTCCAACCATAGTGCCAGAAGTCAGGAGTTTCCTAGGGTTAGCTGGTTACTATCGCCGCTTTATCCCAGACTTCTTGAAGATTACCAAGCCAATGACAAGTCTATTACAGAAAGATCACAAGTTTGTGTGGACCGAGGAGTGTGAGACAGCTTTCCACACCTTGCGAAAACTGTTGACCACTACTCTAGTTCTTGCACAGCCAGACATCGAGAAACCTTTTGATGTGTTCTGTGACGCATCAAGAACAGGATTAGGCTGTGTTCTGATGCAAGAAGGAAGAGTCATTGCTTATGCCTCCCGTCAGCTGAGAAAACATGAAATCAATTATGCAACACATGATCTTGAGCTTGCCGCCGTGGTGCATGCCTTAAAGATTTGGAGACACTATTTACTTGGTAATATGTGCAATATTTTCACCGATCACAAGAGTCTGAAGTACATTTTCACCCAACCAGAATTGAACATGAGACAGCGAAGATGGTTAGAACTAATTAAAGATTACAACTTGAATGTACAGTATCACCCTGGGAAAGCCAATGTGGTAGCCGATGCTTTGAGTAGAAAGTCGCATTGTCTGAATATGCAACCCTTACTCGAAGATGGTTTTAATCTAATGCACCCCACAGTGTTACATAGTATTCAGATCAGTTGCACCTTGGAGAGTAAGATAATAGAAGGTCAGAAAGCAGACAAAGGGATATTCCACATCAAAAAGAAAATTAAAGAAGAACCTTCAAAACACTTTAGAGTGGACGACCAGGACGTGTTGTGGTTCGACAACCGTCTTGTTGTTCCAAAGGATAGAGAGCTTAAGAATAAAATTATGGATGAAGCTCATCACTCTAAGTTATCCATTCATCCTGGTAGTAGTAAAATGTATCAAGAACTGAGACCTCACTTTTGGTGGACAAAGATGAAAAAGGAAATTGCAGCCTATGTGGCCCGATGTGACACATGTTGTCGAGTGAAAGCTATTCACATGAAACCTGCTGGATTGTTGCAACCTTTGTTAGTACCTAGTTGGAAGTGGGATGATATAAGTATGGATTTCATCACAGGTTTGCCCACTACTCAGAAAGGCCATGATTTGATTTGGGTAATCGTGGATCGTCTTACCAAGACAGCCCACTTTTTGCCTGTCAAGACAGTTTATAGACCACCTCAATATGCAGAGAAGTATATTGCGGAGATTGTGAGATTGCATGGCATACCGAAGACTATAGTGTCTGATAGAGGGTCACAGTTCACTGCTCACTTTTGGGAGCATTTGCACAAAGGTTTGGGGACTAGTCTGATTCGTAGCACTGCCTATCATCCTCAAACAGATGGTCAGACTAAAAGAGTTAATGCTATTTTAGAAGATATGTTAAGAGCTTGTGTGTTGTCTTCCAGAGGTTCATGGGAGTCGTGGTTACCTTTAGCAGAATTCGCATATAATAATATCTATCAAGAAAGTATCAAAATGGCACCTTTTGAGGCTTTGTATGGACAAAAGTGCAGAACACCTTTAAACTGGATTGAGCCAGGGGAAAGAAGGTATTATGGTATTGACTTCGTGGAAGAAGCTGAAAAGAAAGTTCATATCATTCAGCAAAATATGAGAGCAGCTCAGTCACATCAGAAAAGTTATGCGAATAAGAGAAGGAGACCACTTGTGTTTGAAGTTGGTGACTATGTTTATCTGAAAGTCACGCCAATGAAGAAGAAGCGGTTTGGAATACACAGAAAGCTTGCCGCCAGATTTGTAGGACCCTACAAAATATTAGAAAGAAAGGGTCCAGTGGCTTACAAATTGGAATTACCAGAATCAATGGGTGCTATATTCCCAGTTTTTCACATATCACATCTCAAGAAATGTTTGCGCGTTCCAGAGGAAATAATTGAACCTCGAGGCATAAAACTTAAGTCAGATCTGGTGTATTGTGAGCAGCCAATTCGAGTTTTGAATTCCAAAGAAAGGGCTACTCGAAACAGTGTGGTGAAAACATATAAGATACAATGGAGTCATCATGATGAGGGAGATGCATCTTGGGAAACGGGTGAATACCTACAAAAAGCATACGAAGATTTTTATAATAAATGGTTCGTAACCCAAATCTTGGGACGGGATTTTTATAAGGGGGAAGGGCTGTAACACTCCGGTGTTACGCAAGCATTTGCATTTCAATCATGAGCATAACATGTCATGGCATTCATAATCATATGTGATTAGGGTGTACCTTTAATAAACTAAAAATGTGGAAACTAGTATTGCTTAACATGTTGTGATAATGTGATAATGACATTCATCAAATTTGTGCAACTATAAATTTCATATCACTTATAATTATAAGGAAAATTTTTGGAGCCACTAAATCACTCAAAGTTTTGTGAAAGATTTGTTTTAAAAATGTTATTTGAAAATATTCAAAAATCCTCTCTAAATTAGCTTTTATTCTAAAAATCAAAATCTATCCAGATTTGGACTTTGATCTTAAAAGCAAAGTTGTAGAGAATTAAATTCTAAGCAACTTTTGTTTTTGGGTCATTTTCAGAAAAGGTCCTTTTCTTGCTCAAAATGAGATTTGAAAACTATTAATTGAATTTATTTGAAGAAAAATAATTTGAAAAACCAATTTCTAACCTAACCGGGCCGCCGCCTCAGTTTCAGCCCGCAGCCGGAAGTGGCCCGCCTCCGCATGCGCACGCCCGCGCCTGCTCCACGCCTCGGCCCGGCCTAAGCCGGCCTCTCTTCCCCTCCCGCTCCCACGCGCGCGCGGTGACCCACCACCGCCCGATTGCTTGTGCTCCAAGCTCCACCACCTTCTCCTCTCCTCCGAACGGACCTCCGTTCGCCTTGTTCACCTATGGTAAGGCTCAATCGAGCTCTTCCCGCCACGCCACCACGACGGGGCCGCCGAGCTCACGCTCCGCCCCTCGTCGTCCTCGCTCCCTCTCCATCCCCGTGAGCCCCTCTCCTAAGTTCGCCATCTCCTCGCGAACACTGTGCGCGCGCCCACTGGTCAGCTCGTGGCTGGAGATGGCCGTTGGCCGTCGGACACCGCCACGCCGTCGCGGTCCAGAGCGTCGACGAGGCCGCCCTCTGTTCCTCCCCGTCGGCTTCACTGGGCCACCGCCCTGTGGGCCGCGCCTCCGAGCGGCCTGCTCGCTCTTTCCCTCCCGCGCACGCGAACCAGGCCGAAAATGGCCATGGGCCGGTTTAATTCCACGGGCCGGCCCAGTTTCAATAATAAAAATCGTTTTCTGTTTTCTTTTATTATTCATGATGAAAAATATTGTGGAAAATGTTTTTCTATTCATTTGAGCTCCAAAAATTGTGAAATAAATTTCTATGGATTCATTGGAACCAGATCTATGATTTAAAAATATTGCATGTCATTTTTGAGATACTTTTCTGTAGAGCTTTAATTAATTCTTAATATTGCTGATATCTTGTAAAATGGTTAGTAAATCCTATATGTATCAGAAAAATATGATTTTAAGTTTATTAATCTTCATATATCATGTACTTCCTAAGAAAAATATGTTTCATGCATGTGCTGTGGAAAAATGTTGAGGTGTAGTTCAAGTGCCTTTAATGGCTGATTTTTGTTATTTTTGCTAGAGAGCAAACTTTGTATAAAACATGCATATGATAAATTTTGTACAGTCATAGTATGCTATGAAGAACCTAGGAAAAATATTAATTCTATTGTTTGACACTTTTCATAGTACAAAGTAATTTCATGCTCATTTTTATGCTATAGCTTGTCATTTTTGTATAGGATAGTTTACTTATCCAAATGCCATGAAATTTTTATGGTAGTCTGTTTAGGGTAATATTATACTACTGTAATTTTCTTAGATTTTTAGGAGCATCAGAAATATATGTTGCTGTTCAAACTTATTATTAATTAGGTTTTTAAGCAAGTGTTGCTTTAAGTATGATTAAGAAATTTTGTAAAGCTTTGGTGTATCTTTGAAGCGTTTCATAAGATATGTTAACTTAACATAATCGTAATAGAAGAGAATGCAGTAGATGACATGTGCTTGTAGTATATAGTTTCTTGGATGATGTTGACTACCTTGCATTTCAACATATCCATTGTATTCATCTCCTTCGATGCATGTTTGCATAATCACTTACGCACATTGCATCATACAGGATCACAAACCGAGAACCCAGTCGTCATACCCGAGGAGCTAGAGGAGCAGCTCGAGGTGCAACAGCAGGAGGTGACAGAAGCCGAAGAGGAGGGCGGTGAAGATCTCCCGGAGTGCCCCGATCACCGTCCAAGCTCATTCGAGAGAGGCAAGCCCCGAAGCATTTCTCTCCCGGTTTGCAAATAATTTATTATTAACTTTACTTAATTTGATGCATTACATTTAGGAGTTGTTTGCAAACGTTGCTGCATTATACCTTGTTTACCTTTGTTATATTATATCCTTGTTACCCTGGTATCCGCAGTCGAGTCAATGCTTAGCTTGCTTAGACCGGTAGAAGTCAGGTGATTTCCTGTCACTGGGCGGAAACTTGCAGGGTTTCGGACTGTAGTGTTTTCGGTCTGTGTCGATTAAGGACCGTCCGTTGTTGTCCCTTGGGTCATGTTGAACGCATGCCTCACATTTAGCTGGCTGGATAAAGTACCTTCCGACCGCGAAACTAGGAGATTATTCGGGCCGAGTGGATTGCCCACAACGCACTGTACCGGAGCAGTAGTGGCAGGATACGAGGGTGCGGTGATAAGGCCAAAGAGCAGTCGGGCGGCCCCCGGGTACAAGTGGTTCTTGGCAAGCTCGTGACTTTACCTGAATGGTTGACTCGGCGACCAACACCTCACTTTAGCGGGTGAGTGAGGTTTGTGTGAGGAATAACTTACCAGCTGGTTAATAATCGATTCGAATCGCCATCGTTCACTGGATAGTGAACACTTGACTTGAGCTACTTCATCGTAGTAATATTGATGAATCACTTGGATAGTTATGTGAAAGATGACATGATAACTACTGTTAATGATCAATGGTAATCCTTACTTGCTTAATTACATGTTACTCTAGCACCAGTGCAAACATAGTTGACAAGGTAATAAAGAGTTAATTACTGCATGCTTTCGGAAAGGAATTGTTAAGTTAAAAATGCTTTTCTTACAAATGAGTCAGCTATCCCACCAAAAAGCCTATCATGATTCCTTGGTGTCTTTTATTTCTGGTTTACGACAGGTAAGTCTAGCTGAGTACCTTCTCGTACTCAGGGCTTTGTTCCCACTTGTTGCAGATGGGAAGATGTATTACGGTTATTGTATCAACTGCCTCTATCCTGCGATGGGCGAAGCATAGGACCATGGGCAATGGTCATTCGCTACTTCTCGTCTGATGCTTTTGCTGGAGATGGTCACAAGCTGGCACTTTATTTCAAAATGTTGTGTGTGTGTGTGATTTGAACTACCGCTTCCGCTACTTTTATTCGAACCTGGTTTGTAATAACTATGTTTAAACTCCGATGTATTTTATGCCGCGAACATTTATGTAACTTATGATGGTGACCTCTAAACTTAGTATGATCTTGGCTGTTATGTGAAATGGTTTGAAATCCGTCGAGATTTCATGGACTACCGGGTTATACGGGCTTAAGTTTGTTGAATTGTCCTTTCGTTGGATGATTTTCCTACTTAATCTCGTACAATTGGGCGGTTCTATTACAGGTTGTGATAGGAATGGTGCATCTCATGTTAGGGTGGAGAGCTTAGATGAAGTTAGTATCAATTACGTCACACAACCATAGAGTTAAGGTATTGTGATGGCCGCGACAATGGGAACTGTCGATGTAGATGTCGTGGCAAATATAAAATCTTGAGAACTTTGCCTTTTGGACATGGAATCGAGCTAAGTTTTTTTTCACAACTGTAGAACTTTAGGACTCGCCCTAGGGAACTAGAATTGGCAAAAGTGGGTCCCTAGAGATTTTTCTAAAAATAACTTATCATAGGCCACAAAGCCGCCTTTGTTTCAGTGAAATCATGTAATTCCATCAAAGATATGTAGGTCCACCTGTGTTACCATGTACTCAGTCAAATAACAGAGTCAAATAACGAGTTCCCATTAACTCTATTATTTGATTGAGTACATGGTAACATGGGTCGACCTACATATTTTTAACGGAATTATATGATTTCACCGAAACAAAGGTGGCTTTGTGGCCTATGATAAGTTATTTTTAGAAAAATCTCTAGGGACCCACTTTTGCCAATTCTAGTTCCCTAGGGTGAGGCCTGAAGTTCTGTAGTTGTGAAAAAAAACTTAGCTCAATTCCATGTCCAAAAGGCAAAGTTCTCAAGGTTTTATATTTGCCATGACATCTACATCGACAGTTCCCATTGTCGCGGCCATCACGATACCTTAACTCTATGGTTGTGTGATGTAATTGATACTGACTTCATCTAAGCTCTCCACCCTAACATGAGATGCACCATTCCTATCACAACCAACTCGTTTCATAACACAGGTGGACCCAGACATCTTTGACAGAATTGCATCATTTCACCAAAATATACGCTGCTTTGTTGGCTATAATAAGTTGTTTTTAGAACAACCTTCAGGGACCCACTTTTACCAATTCAAGTTCCCTAGGCTAAGGCCAACTATTCTGCAACTATGAAAGAAACATATCGTGATATGTCTGGAAGGCAAAGTTCTCATGATTTTACATTTGCTATAACATCTGCATCGATAGTTCCCGTTGTAATGGCCATCACGGTACATTAATGGTGTAGTTGTGCTATGTAATTGATACTGACTTCATCTAAGCTCTCTACCCTAACATGAGATGTGCCATTCCTATCACAATCAAATCATTTCGTAACACAGGTGGACCTACACATCTTTGATAGAATTACATGATTTCACCGAAACAAACGCTGCTTTATGGCCTATGATATGTTATTTTTAGAAAATTCCCTAAGGACCCACTTTTGCCAATTCTAGTTCCCTTGGGTGAGGCATGAAGTTTTGTAGTCTTGAAAAAAAAACTTAGCTCGATTCCATGTCCGAAAGGCAAAATTCTCAAGGTTTTGCATTTGCCATGACATATGCTTCGGCAGTTCTCGGTGTCGTGGTCATCACAGTACTTAACTGCCTGGTTGTGTGATGTAATTGATACTAACTTCATTTAAGCTCTCCACCCTAACATGAGATGTGCCATTCCTATCACAACCAACTCATTTCATAACATGGGTGGACCCCTGACTCCTTTGATGTAATTGCATCATTTCACCGAAACAAATGCTGCTTTGTTGCCTATGATAAGTTATTTTTAGAACAATCTTTAGGGACCTACTTTTACCAATCCTGGTTCCCTAGGGAGAGGCCAATAGTTCTACAACCATGAAAGAAAACCTACCTCGATTCTATGTCTGGAAGGCAAAGTTCTCATGATTTTATATTTGCCATGACGTCTGCATCGGCAGTCTCCGGTGTCACGGCCGTCAAAGTACATCAATGGCATGGTTGTGCGATGTAATTAATACTAACTTTGTCTAAGCTCTCTACCCTGACATGAGATGTGTCATTCCTGTCACAACCAACTCGTTTCATAACATGGGTGGATCAACGTATCTTTGACGGAATTGCATGATTTTACTAAAACAAATGATGCTTTGTGGCCTATGATAAGTTATTTTTAGAAAAATCTCTAGGGACCCACTTTTGCCAATTCTAGTTCCCTAGGGTGAGGACTAAAGTTCTGCATCCATGAAAAAACTTAGCTCAATTCCATGTCCAAAATGCAAAGTTCTCAAGGTTTTACATTTGCCACGACATCTGCGTCGACAGGTCCCGTTGTCACGGCCATCACGGTACCTTAATGGCGTGGTTGTGCGACGTAATTGATACAAAGTTCATCTAAGCTCTCCATCCTAACTTGAGATGTTCCATTCCTATCACAACCAACTCGTTTTCGTAACACGGGTGGACCTAGACATCTTTGACAAAATTGCATAATTTCACCAAGACAAACGCTGCTTTATGGCGTATGATAAGTTATTTTGAGAAAAATCTCCAGGGACCCACTTTTGCCAATTTAGGTTCCCTAGAGTGAGGCCTGTAGTTCTGTAGTCTTGATTTCATGTCTGGAAGGCAAAGTTCTCCATTGTCACGACATATGCATCGATAATTTCTAGTGTTGCGGCCATCACAGTACATTAACTATGTGGTTGTGTGATGTAATTAATACTAACTTCATCTAAGCTCTCCACCCTAACATGAGATGTGCCATTCAAATCACAACCAACTTGTTTCATAACATGAGTGGACCCAGACATCTTTGATGGAATTACATCATTTCACCAAAACAAACGCTGCTTTGTTGCCTATGATAAGTAATTTTTAGAACAATCCTCAGGGAACCACTTTTACCTATCCTGGTTCCCTAGGCTAAAGCTAATAGTTCTACAATCGTGAAAGAAAACATATCTTGATTCTATGTCTGAAAGGCAAAGTTCTTATGATTTTACATTTGCCACGACGTCTATACTGGCAGTCCCCGGTGTCATGGCCATCACAGTACCTTAATGCATGGTTGTGCGATGTAATTGATACTAACTTCATCTAAGCTCTCTACTATAACATGAGATGTGCCATTCTTGTCACAACCAACTCATTTAATAACACGGGTGGATCTACACATCTTTGATGGAATTGCATGATTTCAAAAAAACAAATATTTCTTTGTGGCCAATGATAAGTTATTTTTAGAAAAATCTCTTGGGACCTACTTTTGCCAATTCTAGTTCCCTAGGGTGAGGCCTATATTTCTGCAAGCATGACAAAAAAAACTAGCTTGATTCCATGTCTGAAAGGCAAAGTTCTCAAGGTTTTACATTTTCCACGACATCTACGTCGGTTGTTGAAAGTCCTATGTTTGGTGTTGGTAATTAGTGACAATACCTAGTACTAACCACATAGCAAAGACATGTGTGTAGCTATGATGTGGTTGGTGCAATGACATGGTGAAGCAAGGATCAAGCAATGGTGATGTGGTCAAATGCTTGCCATGATGGAGTTGGATGAAGGTGCAAAGCCAAATCATGGAGCTCAAGGCAAAGGTATATGATAGGGTTTTTCATTTTTCATCCAAGACACCATAGAGGGTGTGGATGGCTTAGGATCGATAGCTGTACTATGAAGAGGGGAATTTTTGGGGCTATTGATCACTTAAGTGCCACTAGATGAAGATTCATTTGCATATGCATTTAGATCTAGTGGAGAGCAAACTTAATGCCTCAAAAATGATTGTGAAAATGCTAACACACATGCACATGGTGATGTACACTTGGTGTTGTTAGCACATTTGCGAAGGCGGTGGAGTTTGAGCGGTAGAGAGGGGTTTGGGGTCCCCTCTCCCTCCCATAGAGCTTTGCTTGGCGGGATTCAACGCTTTTCAAGAAATGAAACGCCTATTTTCCACTGCGCCGGACACGAAGAAATGGAGGCGAACGGAGGTCACTAGGGTGACTGGACGCTGAACCGGACATGGTCTCTGATTGACCAGACGCGTCTGGTTAGTGCTCAGTGTTTACGCATGTCTCGGTCTTGTGATCAGACATGGTGGCGCGTCCGGTCACACGTGAAGGCTTACAAAAGTCATTTTTAGAAAATCTCTAGGGACCCACTTTTGCCAATTCTAGTTCCCTAGGGTGTGGATTAAAGTTTTACACCCATGAAAAAAAAACTTAGCTTGATTCCATGTCCAAAAGGCAAAGTTCTCAAGGTTTTACATTTGCCACGACATCTGTAGCGACAGTTCTCGTTGTTGCAGAAATCATAGTACCTTAACGGCGTGGATGAGCGACATAATTGATATTGAGTTTAGCTAAGATCTCCATCCTAACTTGAGATGTGCCATTCCTGTCACAACCAACTCATTTTGTAACATGGGTGGACCCAGACATCTTTGATAGAATTACATGATTTCACCAAAACAAATGCTGCTTTATGGTCTAAGATAAGTTATTTTTAGAAAAATCTCTAGGCATATAATTTTGCCAATTCACATTCTCTAGAGTGAGGCCTATAGTTCTACAACCATGAAAATCTAGCTCGATTCCATGTCCAGAAGGCAAAGTTCTCAAGGTTTTACATTTGCCACGACATATGCATCGGCAGTTCCCGGTGTCACGGCCATCACGACACCTTAACTGCGTGCTTGTGTGATGTAATTGATACTAATTTATCTAAGCTCTCCACCCTAACATGAGATGTTCCATTCCAATCACAATCAACTCGTTTAGTAAAACCAGTGGACCCAGACATCTTTGATGGAATTGCATCATTGCATCGAAACAAACGTTGCTTTGTTGCCTATGATTAGTTATTTTTAGAATAATCTTCAAAGACCCACTTTTGCCAATTTAGGTTCCCTTGGATGGGGCCTATAGTTCCATAGCCTTGAAAAAAAACTGGCTTGATTCCATGTCCGAAAGGCAAAGTCCTTAAGGTTTTACATTTGCCACGACATCTGCATCGGCGGTTCCCCATATCGCGGCCATCACGGTTCCTTAACAGTGTGGTTGTGCAACATAATTGATACTTACTTCACCTAAGCCCTCAACCCTAAAATAAGATGTATCATTCCTATTGTAACCAACTCATTTTGTAACATGGGTGGACCTAGACATCTTTGATGGAATTGCATAATTTCACCGAAGCAAACGCTACTTTGTTGCCTACGATAAGTTATTTTTAGAACAATCTCTACTATCTTGCTTTTGACAATTCAGGTTCCCTAGGGTGAGGTGTATAGTTTAGCAGTAGTGAAAAAAAATCTAGCTTGATTCCATATCCGAAAAACAAAGATATCAAGGTTTAACATTTGCCATGACATATGCACTGGCAGTTCCTGGTGTTGCGGCCATCACGGTACCTTGACTACATGGTTGTGTGACCTAATTGATACTGAATTCATCTAAGCTCTCCACCCTAAATGTGATGTGCCATTCTTGTCACAACCAACTCTTTCATAACACGGGTGGACCCAGACATTTTTGATGGAATTACATGATTACACCGAAACAAACACTAATTTATTGCCTATGATTAGCTATTTTTAGAACAATTTCTAGGAACCCACTTTTGCCAATTCAGGTTCCCTAGGGTGACGCCTATAGTTCTATAGCAATAAAAAAACCTAGCTTGATTCCATGTTCAGACGACAAAGTTCTCAAAGTTTTACATTTACCACAGCATATGCATCGGCAGTTTCCGGTGTCACGACCATCATGGTACCTTAACTACGTGTTTGTGTGACGTAATTGATACTGATTTCATATAAGATCTCCACCCTAACATGAGATATGCCATTACTCTCACAACCTACTCGTTTCGTAACACGGGTGGACCCAAACATCTTTGACGGAATTGGATGATTTTACCAAAACAAATGCTGCTTTGTTGCCTATGATAAGCTATTTTTAGAACAATCTCTAGGCACCCACTTTCACCAATTCAGGTTCCCTAGGGTGAGGCCTATAGTTCTATAGCTATGAAAAAAAACCTAGCTCGATTTCATGTCTGGAAGGCAAAGTTCTCAATGTTTTACATTTGCCACGACATATGCATCATAGTTTTCGGTATCGCGGCCATCAAGGTACCTTAACTCCGTGGTTGTGTGACATAATTGATACTAACTTCATCTAAGCTCTCCACCCTAACATAAGATGTGCCATTCTGCTCACAACCAACTCATTTCATAACACATGTGGACCGAGATATTTTTGATGGAACTGCAGGATTTCACTAAAACAAACGCTACATTGTTGCCTATGATAAGTTATTTTTAGAACAATTTCTAGGGACCCACTTTTATCAATTTAGGTTCCCTAGGGTGAGGCCTATAGTTCTGTAGCCATGAAAAAATCCTAGCTCAATTCCATGTCTAGAAGGCAAAGTTCTAAAGGTTTTACATTTGCCACGACATTTGTATCGGCAGACCCCAGTGTCATGGCTATCACGGTACAGTAACAGAGTGGTTGTGCAAGGTAATTGATACTAACTATATCTGAGCTCTCCATCCTAACATGAGATGTGCCAAGCTATCACTACCAACTCATTTCGTAACACGGGTAGACCTAGATATCTTTGATGGAATTGCATGATTTCACCGAAACAAACACTACATTGTGTCCCATGATAAGCTATCTTTAGAAAAATCACTAGGGAGCCACTTTTGCCAATTTAGGTTCCCTAGGGTGAGGCTAATAGTTCTATAGCCATGAAAAGAACTAGCTTGATTTCATGCTCGAAAGGCAAAGTCCTTAAGGTTTTACATTTGCCACGACATCTGCACCGACAGTTCCTATTGTCACAACCATCATAGTACCTTAATGGCGTGGTTGTGCGATGTAATTGATCTAAGCTCTCTAGCCTAACATGAGATATACCATTCCTATCACAACTAACTCGTTTCACAACAAGGGTGGGCCCATAAATCTCTAGGGACCCACTTTTGCCAATTTAGGTTTCCTAGGGTGAGGGCTATAATTCATTAGCCATGAAAAGAAAACAAGCTCGATTCCATGTCCGGAAGGCATAGTTTTCAAGGTTTTACATTTGCCCTGACATCTGCATTAACAGTTCCTGGTGTCGCGGCCATCACAGTACCTTGACTACGTGGTTGTGTGATGTAATTGATACTGACATCATCTAAGGTATCTACCCTAACATGAGATGTGCCAGTTCTATAACAACCAACTCGTGTCCTAACACGAGTGGACCCAGACATCTTTGATGGAATTGCATGATTTCATCGAAACAAACACTGCTTTGTTGCCTATGATAAGTTATTTTTAGAACAATCTATAGGGACCCACTTTTACCAATTCAAGTTTCCTAGGGTGAGGCCTATAGTTCTGCAGCCATGAAAAAAACTAGCTCGATTCCATGTTCAAAAGCCAAAGTTCTCAAGGTTTTACATTTGCCACGGCATCTGCATCGGTAGTTCCCGGTGTCATGGCCATCATGGTACCTTAATGGTGTGGTTGTGCTATGTAATTGATACTGACTTCATCTAAGCTCTCCATCCTAACATGAGAAGTGTCATTCATATCACAACCAACTCGTTTCATAACATGGGTGGACCTAGACATCTTTGATGACATTGCATGATTTCGCCAAAACAAACGCTGCTTTCTGGCGTATGATAAGTTATTTTTAGAAACAAATCACCGAGGATCCACTTTATCTAATTCAGGTTCCCTAGGGTGTGGCCTATAGTTCTACAACCATGAAAAAACCCTAACTCAATTTGATGTCCAGAAGGCAAAGTTCTCAAAGTTTTACATTTGCCGCGACATCTGCATTGGTAGTCCCCGGTGTCACGGCCATCATGGTACCTTAATGGCATGCTTGTGCAATGTAATTGATTGTAACTTCAACAAATCACTCCAACCTAACATGAGATGTGTCATTCCTATCACAACCAACTTATTTCATAACATGGGTGGACCTAGACATCTTTGATGAAATTGTATGATTTCACCGAAAAAAACTGCTTTGTGGCCTATGATAAGTTATTTTTAGAACAATCTCCAAGGACCCACTTTTTCCAATTCAGGTTTCCTAGGATGAGGCCTATAGTTCAATAGTCATGAAAAAACTACCTCGATTCCATGTTCTGAAGGCAAAGTTCTCAAGGTTTTACATTTGCCACGACATATGCATTGGCAGTTCCCGATGTCGCGGCCATCACGGTACCTTAACAGCATGGTTGTGCAATGTAATTGATACTACTTCATCTAAGATCTCCACCCTAATATGAGATGTGTCATTCCTATCACAACCAACTCATTTCGTAACACAGGTGGACCCAGACATCTTTGACAGAATTGCTTGATTTCACCGAAACAAACGCTGCTTTGTTTCCTATGATAAGTTATTTTTAGAACAATCTCTAGGGACCCACTTTTACCAATTTTGGTTTTGTATGGTGAGGCCTATAGTACTACATCCATGAAAAAAAACTAGCTCAATTCCATGTTTGGAATGCAAAGTTTTAGGATTTTATATTTGCCACGACATCTACATCGGTAGTCCCTAGTGTCACAGACATCATGATACCTTAACGGTGTGGTTGTGTGAGGTAATTGATACTAACTTCATTTGAGCTCTCTACCCTAACATGAGATGTGTCATTCCTATCACAACCAACTCGTTTTGTAACACGGGTGGACCCAGACATCTTTGACGGAATTGCTTGATTTCACCAAAACAGACACTGCTTTGTTGCCCATGATAAGTTATTTTGAGAAAAATCACTAGGGACACACTTTTACCAATCTAGGTTCCCTAGGGTGAGGCCTATAGTTCTGCAACTATGAAAAAAAACTAGCTTGATTCTATGTCCAGAAAGCAAAGTTCTCAATGTTTTACATTTGCCAAGACATGAATTGGCAGTTTCTGGTGTGAAAGTCCTATGTTTGGTGTTGGTAATTAGTGACAATGCCTAATTACTAATCCTATGCCTAAGTTGTATGTAGCATATGAGGATTAGTACATTCCAAGGTTGGTGGCAAGATGGACATGGTGATCATGATGGCCACACTTAGATTTGGACGCAACCCTACATGATCAAGGCAAAGGTATATGCTTAAGGGTTGTGTTTTAGTAACCAAGACACCTAGTGGGTGTGGTTACATTATAGGATAGATAGCCATACTATAAAGAGGGGAATGACATGGCTATTGAACTCCTAAGTGCCTCTAGGTGTGCATTTCATAATCATATGCATTTGGATAGAACTAATATCGCCTCAAAAAATGATTGTAAAAATGCTAACACACTCACACATGACAAGATCACTTGGTGGTGTTAGCACGTTTGCGAAGGCAGTGGAGTTTGAGCAGTAGAGAGGGTTTGGGGTCCTCTCTCCCTCCCACTGAGCTTGCGAGGCGGGATTCAGGTGTTTTTGAGGAGTTGAAACGACTATTTTCCACTACGCCGGAAGTCTGGAAAAGAAACGGAGGCAAACGGAGGTCATAGAGGTGACCGGATGCTGAACCAGACGCGGTCTTTGCATGACCGGATGCGTCCGGTCAGTATTCAGTGTCTGCCTGTATTTTAGTTTGATGATCGGACGCGAAGCGCGTCCGGTCACAGTTGATCGGATGCGTCCGGTCGTTCAGGGAGCTTACTGGACTCTAACCGGACGCTGGCACTGTGGCGTCTGGTCTTTTCTCCAGCGCGTCCGGTCATTGTGTTGTTGTGCGCTGCTCAGGGTGACCAGCGCGTCCGGTCAGTCATTGGACCGGCGCGTCCAATCATTCACAGCGCGTCCAGTTAGCACGTCAAGCGCGTCCGGTCATTTGGACCAGCGCGTCCGGTCAGTGCTTCGTGACTTAGCCATTGTGCGACCAGCGCGTCCGGTCAGTTGGACCAGCGCGTCCGGTCAGCACGATTTCGGCTGTTTAAGTTTCTAACGGCTCTATTCGAAGGGGTACATCTATAAATACTCATTGGCTGGCTCAAGGCTCTCTCTCTCTCTCTCGAACATTTGACATACTTGTGAGCACTTTGAGCTAAGCAACTCCCCTCCCACTCATCTCTCTTGCTTCTTTGCATATTCGAAGTGAGATTGAGTGATCCAAGTGCATTTGCATTGTGAGATAGTATCTAGTTGGCACTTGATGGTTGATTTGTTGTGGGATTCTTGTTTCTCTTGGTGGTTGCTGCCACCTAGACGGCTTGGAGCAGCTTGGAGGCATTGGCAAGAGTTGGTGTTTGTTCTTGGCCACCTCCGGTGATTGTGAGGGGTTTGTGCCTACCTCGGCGAAGCACCAAAGGCAACGTTAGTGAATTGCTCATGTCAATTGCAACCTTTTGCCATTTGGTAGGTTCTTGTGGCGCCTTTTGAGAGGCTCGGTGTGAGACCGATTAGCCACCGAACCACGTGGTGAAGAAGGACACAACGGGGACTAGCGTGCCGGCAAGCACGTGAACCTTGGGATAGATCTTCGTGTCATCACTTTCATATTGTGATTGATTGATCCTGGTGTTCGGTTGTCTTGGTATTCATTGTTGATCATATTGGTTGGCTCAATACTTCGCCCCTCGGTGAAACTCTCCTAACTCAACTCCGCATTACTTTCTTAGTTATCTTTGCTAGCTAGTTAGCTTTGCTAGAGTAGCTCTTTTGTGTAGCTTGCTAGTTGTAGTTGTAGTTACCTTCTCGGTTTGACTTGTGCGGTTGAGTGCAAATATACTAGAATTGTGAATTGGTTAGGTGGCTTGCAAACACCCCGTAGGTTAAGCAAAACTCACATCTCGCTATTTGTTTTTTGATAAACTTGTTTAGCGTGTCTTTGTAGAAATTTTAAAAGGCTATTCACCCCCCTCTAGCCATCAAGACCTTTCAAGTGGTATCAGAGCCATGGTCACCGTTTGTAAGGCTTAACAACCTCGGTGTAAGATGGCTCAAGTTGTGTTCAACCATGTCGGGGGCAAGCCTCCATTCTTTGATGGTGTCTTATCTTTTGATCATTAGAAAAGAAAGATGAAGCAATATCTTGGCTCTATTCATGAGAATGTTTGGAAGGTGACACACCATGATTATGCTATCATTGATCCCGACAACCTCACTAACAATGATCGCATCAACAACCAATGCAACACTATGGCTCTCAATACTCTCTACAATGGGATTGATGCAAAGGTCTTTGAACAAATCAAGGATCTTGAGATGGCAAGTGAAGTGTGGACAAGATTAGAGGAAACATATGAGGGCACTTCAACGGTAAAGAGTGCCAAGCTCTATATGCTCAAGGATAAGTTTGCAAGCTTCAAGATGAAGGATGATGAGTCCATACCGGAGATGTTCTATAGGTTACAAGTTATTGTTAATGATCTCAAGAGCCTAGGAGAAGATGTTAAGGACAAGGACTTCTCACATAAGTTCTTGATGAACTTACCTAAGAAGTTTGCTATCTTGAGGAAGATGATCCAAAGAGAGGGTTTGGATAAGGTGACTCCAAACCAAGTGCTTGGAGATGTCATGACCGATGCTCAATATGATGATGATGAAGATGAAAATGAGAAGAAGGAGATCAAGGTCAAGCAAGAGAAGCCCATTGCACTCAAGGCTTCATCCTCTAAGGGAAAGAGCAAGGTGGAGAGCGATGATGATGATCCATTTGATGATGAGACCATGGCCCTCCTAGTGCACAAGATGGGGAGGTTCATGAAGAAGAAAGGATATGGTGCAAGAAAGAAAATAGACTTCATGAAGGCAAAGGAGGTGCTTTGCTACAATTGTAATAGCCCCGATCATATAGTGGCAAAGTGCCCCTATGAAGACAAAAGATATCATGATGGGGAGTTGAAGTTGAAGAAGAACAAGAAGGAGAAGAAAGAGAAGAAGAGCTTCACTATCAACAATAAGAAGAAGGGTGGTGGCTATGTGGTCACTTGGGATAGTGATAATTCCAATAGTGATGATGATAACTCTAGTGATGATGAGAGGACCACTCGGCGAGCCATGGCAAGCATCGCCCTCTCCAACAAGCCATCCATCTTCAACACTACATCGACATGCCTTATGGCCAAGCCTACCAAGGTAAAACATGATGATAGTGATGATGATTCTTATGCTAGTGATGGTTGTAGGAGTGATGATGAGGAGGATGAGGACTACTCCAAGGATGATCAATTGGGTATAATAGATCAAATGAGCAAGGGCTACAAGAGGACAACCAAGAAATACAAAATCTTGGAACAAGAGCTCATTGCCAAGAGCAATGAAAATGATGCCTTGATGGAGGAGCTTGTTGCTCTCGAAAGGAGTAAGGAGTGCAAAGGAATTGAACAAGAGCTCAAAGCTCTTAGGAAATCCTTTGATGAGCTAGAGGCCTCTCGTGAGTGTCTAAAGGAAGACCACGAGGACCTTGAAGTTGCTCACACTAGGCTTAAGGAAGCCCACTCCACTCTACTTGAGCTCACCAAGGAAAAGGACCTTAAGTTGGAGAAGCTCATGAAGGAAGCTAAGGAGGAGCAAGTGATTGTCACTTGTGACATTGGACTAACATGTGATATTATTGATGATTCTTGTTGGTCCTACTAATGCTTCATGTAGCTCATCATCATCCACCACAACCAACTCTATCTTTACTACTAGTGATTCATCACTTGTGGTTGAGAATGAGACTCTCAAGAGAGAGGTGGATGATCTCACCCGCGCATTAGGCAATGCCTATGGTGGGGATGCCCGCTTGCTAAAATTCTTGGGTAGCCAAAGGTTCTCTCTTAACAAAGAGGGTTTGGGCTATACTTCCAAGAAGGGCAAGACAGCCTTTGCTACTCCAAAGTCTTGTTTTGTGAAGAGCAATGGTCGTTATTGCAATAGATGCAAGCAAGTTGGGCATCTAGAGATTAATTGCAATAAAATGAACAAGAACAAGAAAAATGCTAATGTACCTTATATTCCTTTTGATTCTTGTTATGTGCTTACCAAGGGTGAGAAAGGTGTGCATGCTAAGTTTGTTGGTACACCAATTGTGGGTCCAAAGAAGAAGGCCATTTGGGTACTAAAGAGCTTAGTGACTAACCTCCAAAGACCCAAGCAAGTATGAGTACCTAAGAAACATTAATTTATTTTGTAGGTAAATTACAAGGCCGGAGGAAGGCATTGGGTGCTTGATAGTGGGTGCTCTCAACATATGACCGGTGATTCAAGAATGTTCAACTCTCTCAAATCAAATGATAGTGGCATTGATAGCATCACATTTGGTGACAATAGCAAGGGTGATGTGAAGGCTCTTGGAAGGATTGCAATCTCTAATGATCATAGCATTTCTAATGTGCTCTTAGTTGAAAAGTTGAACTTCAATCTTCTCTCGGTTGCTCAATTGTGTGATCTCGGTTTCAAGTGCATATTTGGTGTTGATGATGTGGAGATAGTTAGTGTTGATGGCTCTAACTTGATCTTCAAAGGCTTTAGATTTGACAATCTATACTTGGTTGATTTCAATGCTAGTGACACTCAACTTTCAACATGCTTGCTCACCAAATCAAGTATGGGTTGGTTATGGCATAGAAGACTTGGTCATGTTGGCATGAAGCAATTGAACAAGTTAGTGAAGCATGACTTAGTTAGAGGCTTGAAGGATGTCACATTTGAGAAAGATAAGCTATGTAGTGCATGTCAAGCCGGAAAGCAAGTGGGCAACACTCATCCATTGAAGAGCATTATAAGTACTTCCAAGGCATTTGAGTTGCTGCACATGGATCTATTTGGGCCAACTACATACACAAGCATTGGTGGCAACAAGTATGGCTTTGTGATTGTGGATGATTTCACTAGATATACATGGGTATTCTTTCTTGGGGACAAAAGTGATGTATTTGACATATTCAAGAAGTTCGTCAAGAGAGTACAAAATGAGTTTGAAACCACAATAAAGAAAGTGAGAAGTGACAATGGAAGTGAGTTTAGAAACACAAGAGTTGATGAGCTATGTGATGAGCTTGGAATCAAACATCAATTCTCGGCCAAGTATACACCTCAATCAAATGGCTTAGTTGAGAGGAAGAATAGAACCTTAATTGATATGGCAAGATCAATGTTGAATGAGTATAATGTGAGTTATTCATTTTGGGCCGAAGCAACCAACACGGCTTGCTTCTATAGCAACCACCTCTTTTGCCACAAGTTCTTAGAGAAGACACCATATGAGATCTTAAATGGAAGAAAGCCCAACATTGCATACTTTTGGGTATTTGGTTGTAAATGCTACATCTTGAAGAAGGGCACTAGATTAAGCAAGTTTGAGAAGAAATGTGATGAAGGCTTCTTACTTGGTTACTCAACTACTAGCAAAGCTTATAGAGTTTGGAATTTGGCTAGTAGTTTACTTAAAGAAGTGCATGATGTTGAGTTTGATGAAACAAATGGCTCTCAAGATGAAGAAGATAACTTGGATGATGTGAGAGGAACTCAATTAACCAATGCTATGAAATAAATGGATATTGGTGATATTAGGCCAAAGCAAGTGATTGATGTGGATGACGACAAAGATCAAGTGCTCCAAAGTCCAATTACACAAGCTAGTGGTTCTCTAATGCAAAATCAAGCTAGTACATCATCTCAAGTGCAACAAGATCAACAAGTGGCTAGTTCATCATCTCTAACTCATGATCAACATCAACATCCAAGCAATCAAGTCCAAGCGCTTCAACCAACTAACATTGCAAGAGACCATCCATTGGATTCCATTATTGGTGACATACAAAGGGGAGTTCAAACTAGATCAAGATTGGCATCATTTTATGCTCACTCTTTTTTTGTGTCAATGGAAGAACCTAAGGACATTGATAAAGCATTGAGAGATCCGGATTGGGTAAATGCAATGCATGAAGAGCTCAACAACTTCAAGAGAAATGAAGTATGGGAATTAGTTGAGAGGCCTAAGGATCACAATGTCATTGGAACAAGATAGGTATTTCGCAACAAGCAAGATCAAGATGGGATAGTAGTAAGGAACAAAGCAAGACTAGTGGCTCAAGGTTACACACAAATAGAGGGTCTTGACTTTGGTGAAACTTATGCCCCGGTTACAAAATTGGAAGCAATTAGGATCTTACTTGCCTATGCTTGTGCTCACAATATCAAGCTATATCAAATGGATGTGAAAAGTGCATTTCTCAATGGTTACATCCAAGAGGAAGTGTATGTGGAGCAACCTCCCGGTTTTGAAGATGACAAGAAACCCAATCATGTCTACAAATTGAGAAAAGCTTTGTATGGATTGAAGCAAGCACCTAGAGCATGGTATGAAAGATTGAGGGACTTCTTGCTATCCAAAGGATTTGTCATGGGCAAAGTTGATACTACTCTCTTCACTAAGAAGATTGGGAAAGACTTGTTTGTGTTGCAAATATATGTTGATGATATCATATTCGGTTCAACTAATCAAGATTATTGTGATGAGTTTGAGAAAATGATGGCAAAGGAATTTGAAATGTCAATGATTGGTGAACTTAGTTTCTTTCTTGGACTTCAAATCAAACAAATGAAGGAAGGAACATTTGTGAGCCAAACCAAGTACATCAAAGATATGCTCAAGAAGTTTGGAATGGAAGATGCAAAGGGCATTACAACCCCAATGAGCATGAGTGGAAGCTTGGATAGTGACAAGAGTGGCAACATGGTGGATCAAAAGCTATATAGATCAATGATTGGTAGCCTACTCTATGTGACGGTATCAAGGCCCGATGTGATGTTTAGTGTATGCATGTGTGCAAGATTTCAAGCCTCACCAAGAGAAAGTCATTTGAAGGCAACAAAGAGAATATTGAGGTACTTAAAGCATACACAAGATCTTGGATTGTGGTATCCCAAGGGTGCAAGCTTTGAGCTAGTTGGATATTCAGATTCCGACTATGCCGGTGACAAAGTGGAAAGAAAGAGCACTTCTGGGACTTGTCAATTGTTGGGAAGATCACTTGTCTCATGGTCATCTAAGAAGCAAAATAGTATTGCACTATCTACTGCCGAGGCCGAATACATCGCCGTGGGTAGTTGTTGTGCACAAATCTTGTGGATGAGGCAACATTGAAGGATTTTGGAATCAATTTCAAGAATGTGCCATTGCTATGTGACAATGAAAGTGCCGTGAAGCTAACCAACAATCCGGTTCAATATCAAAGAACAAAGCATATTGATGTTCGCCATCACTTTATTAGAGATCATCAACAAAAGGGTGACATTGCTATTGAGAGTGTTGGCACCAAAGATCAATTAGCCGATCTATTCACCAAGCCACTTAATGAGAAGAGATTTCACAAGCTAAAGAATGAGTTGAACATACTTGACTTCTCCAACATGAGTTGATGCACCCCCATATATGACATGCCTCTCCTTCGAGCCCAAGGTACAATTGGTTGACATGTCATACATACTATGCTAAGGACTTGTTTAGTGCATCTAGTCATAATTTACATGTTCTAGGCTCATTCATGAAAATCAAATGTATTTGAAGTTTATATGGTGCCACTATTGTTTTCATGACTTGTATGATCTAGTGGTAGCATATAACTTGTTTAAGTAGCTTGTGATCCTAAGTGTTTAATCTAGAAAACTTGTCTAAATATTTGTTTCAACATGGTGCATGATAACCCTTCTAGTGAGGTGTGAAGAAGCTTGCCCTTGGATCAAACCGAAGCATTTTATTTATGCAAGCAATCTAGGTTGAATCACAAACTTGATCCTCACCCCATTTTTCAATATGATAATCTATCTAAAATTGGTCCCTAGTGGTCATTGGTGCCAAAGGGGGAGAAATTCTTATTCACAAAGATAGAACTCAAAGGAGGAGAAGCACAAAGGAGGAGAAAAATGTTGTTCACAAAGATAATTTTGAGCACACAAGTAGGGGGAGCAAGCTCTTAAGCATGATTGTTGCATTTCCATGTGCACTTCATATGTATGATGCATAGTTATGCATTTCTTTTTCTCCGATACTTTGCTTGTGTGGTGACTTGCTAGTATAATTTGAATGGTATATTGAGGTACTAGCATGAATAGGAAGTAGTTAGATTTTTCTTGCTTCATGTTTTTCATAGTGGTACTAGAGCCTTGCTTATAATGTTGATCTCATGAGGTTTCTAGTTATGTTTGTGCTTTTCCATGTGGTATCTAACTACATAAGGTGCTAAGATGGTGTTTATCGCTACTCTGATGGTATCACGCTTCAAAGGTCTATAATCTTAAACACTTAGCACCTATTGATAATCAATGCTCCTAATCTTTCCTATCTAACATGTATGCTTCCAAAATCCAAACATATAGCATACATGTAGGGGGAGCCATTGCTATCAATTTGAATTCATGATCACATGTCCATAATTCTTACACATGGTAATATACTTGGACAATGTGACATGGGTTCAATCAAAATTTTATCATAATATCTTTGTGAAAGGTTTCTCACCAATTACCAACAAGGGGGAGATTGAAAGTCCTATGTTTGGTGTTGGTAATTAGTGACAATTCCTAAGTACTAATCCTATGCCTAAGTTGTATGTAGCATATGAGGATTAGTACATTCAAAGGTTGGTGGCAAGATGGACATGGTGATCATGATGGCCACACTTGGATTTGGACGCAACCCTACATGATCAAGGCAAAGGTATATGCTTAAGGGTTGTGTTTTAGTAACCAAGACACCTAGTGCGTGTGGTTACATTATAGGATAGATAGTCGTACTATAAAGAGGGGAATGACGCGGCTATTGAACTCCTAAGTGCCTCTAGGTGTGCATTTCATAATCATATGCATTTGGATAGAACTAATATCACTTCGAAAAATGATTGTGAAAATGCTAACACACTCACACATGACGAGATCACTTGGTGGTGTTAGCACATTTGCGAAGGCAGTGGAGTTTGAGCGGTAGAGAGGGTTTGGGGTCCTCTCTCCCTCCCACTGAGCTTGCGAGGTGGGATTCAGGCGTTTTCGAGGAGTTGAAATGACTATTTTCCACTACGCTGGAAGTTCGAAAAAGAAACGGAGGCGAACGGAGGTCACAGAGGTGACCGGATGCTGAACCGGACGCGATCTTTGCATGACCGGACGCGTCCGATCAGTATTCAGTGTCTGCGCGTATTTTAGTTTGATGATCGTATGCGAAGGGCGTCCGGTCACAGTCGATCGGACGCGTCCAGTCGTTCAGGGAGCTTACTAGATTCTAACCGGACGCTGGCACTGTGGCGTCCGGTCTTTTCTCTAGCATGTCCGGTCATTGTGTTGTTGTGCGCTGCTTAGGGTGACCAGCGCGTCCGGTCAGTCATGGGACCGGCACGTCCGGTCATTCGCAGCGTGTCCGGTTAGCGCGTCAAGCGCGTCCGATCAGTGCTTCGCAACTTAGCCATTGTGCGACTAGCGCGTCCGGTCGTTTGGACCAGCGCGTCCGGTCAGTGCTTCACGACTTAGCCGTTGTGCGACCGGCGCGTCCGGTCAGTTGGACCAGCGCGTCCGGTCAACACAATTTCGGCTGTTTAAGTTTCTAACAGCTCTATTCGAAGGGGTACGTCTATAAATACTCGTTGGCCGGCTCAAGGCTCTCTCTCTCTCGAACATTTGACATACTTGTGAGCACTTTGAGCTAAGCAACTCCCCTCCCACTCATCTCTCTTGCTTCTTTGCATATTCGAAGTGAAATTGAGTGATCCAAGTGCATTTGCATTGTGAGATAGCATCTAGTTGGTACTTGGTGGTTGATTTGCTGCGGGATTCTTGTTTCTCTTGGTGGTTGTCGCCACCTAGATGGCTTGGAGCAGCTTGGAGGCATTGGCAAGAGTTGGTGTTTGTTCTTGGCCACCTTCGGTGATTGTGAGGGGTTTGTGCCTACCTCGGCGAAGCGCCAAAGGCAACGTTAGTGAATTGCTCGTGTCAATTGCAACCTTTTGCCATTTGGTAGGTTCTTGTGGCGCCTTTTGAGAGGCTCGGTGTGAGACCGATTAGCCACTGAACCACGTGGTGAAGAAGGACACAACGGGGACTAGCGTGCCGGCAAGCACGTGAACCTCGGGATAAATCTTCGTGTCATCACTTTCATATTGTGATTGATTGATCCCGGTGTTTGGTTATCTTGGTATTCATTGTTGATCATATTGGTTGGCTCAATACTTCACCCCTCGGTGAAACTCTCCTAACTCAACTCCGCATTACTTTCTTAGTTATATTTGCTAGCTAGTTAGCTTTGCTAGAGTAGCTCTTTTGTGTAGCTTGCTAGTTGTAGTTGTAGTTACCTTCTCGGTTTGACTTGTGCGGTTGAGTGCAAATATACTAGAATTGTGAATTGGTTAGGTGGCTTGCAAACACCCTATAGGCTAAGCAAAACTCGCATCTCGCTATTTGTTTTTTTGATAAACTTGTTTAGCGTGTCTTTGTAGAAATTTTAAAAGGCTATTCACCCCCCTCTAGCCATCAAGACCTTTCATGGTGTCGCGGCCATCATAGTACCTTAGCTACTTGGTTGTGTGACATAATTGATACTGACTTCATCTAAGCTCTCCACCCTAACAAGAGATGTGCCATTCCTCTCAGAACCAACTTTTTTCGTAACACGGGTGGACCCACACATCTTTGACAGAATTGCATGATTTCACTGAAATAAACGCTGCTTTGTTGCCTATGACAACCTATTTTTTGAACAATCTCTAGGGACCCAATTTTACCAATTCAGGTTCCCTAGGGTGAGGCTTATAGTTTTGCAGCTATGAAAAAAACCTAGCTCAATTCCATGTCTGGAAGGCAAAGTTCTTAAGGTTTTACATTTGGCATGACATATGCATCGCAGTTTCCGGTGTCACGGCCATCACGGTACCTTAACTCCGTGGTTGTATGACATAATTGATACTAACTTCGTCTAAACTCTCCACCCTAACATGAGATATGTCATTCCTGTCACAACTAACTTGTTTCGTAACACGGGTGGTCCCCGACATCTTTGATGAAATTATATGATTTCACTGAAACAAATGTTGCCTTGTTGCCTATGATAAGTTATTTTTAGAAAAATCTCTAGGAACCCACTTTTGCCAATTCAGGTTCCCTAGAGTGAGGCATATAGTTCTACGGCCATGAAAAAAACTAGCTTGATCCCATGTCTGAAAGGCAAAATCCTCAATGTTTTACATTTGCGACAACATCTACGTCGGCAGACCCCAGTGTCACGGCCATCATGGTACCTTGACGGTGTGGTTGTGCAACATAATTGATACTGATTTCATCTAAGCTCTCCACCTTGACATGAGATGTGTCATTCCTATCACAACCAACTCATTTCATAACACGGGTGGACCAATATCATTGACAAAATTGCGTGATTTCACCAAAACAAACGCTTCTTTGTGGCCTCTGATAAGTTATTTTTAGAAAAATCTCAAGGAACCCACTTTTGACAATTTAGGTTCCCTAGGGTGAGGCCTATAGTTCTACAGCCACAAAAAAACTAGCTTGATTTCATGCCCAAAAGGCAAAGTCCTCAAGGTTTTACATTTGCCACGACATCTGCATCGGTCGTTCGGTGTCACAGCCATCACGGTACCTTAACGGTGTGGTTGTGCGATGTAATTGATACTGACTTCATCTATGCTCTCTAACCTAATATGAGATATACCATTCCTGTCACAACTAATTCATTTCGTAACAAGGGTGGACCAAACATCTTTGATGGAATTGCATGATTTCACCGAAACAAAAGCTGTTTTGATGCCAATGATAAGTTATTTTTAGAACAATCTCTAGGGACCCACTTTTGCCAATTTAGGTTCCCTAGGGTGAGGGCTATAATTCATTAGCCATGAAAAAAATTATCTCGATTCCATGTCTGAAAGGCAAAGTTTTAAAGGTTTTACATTTGCCCCGACATCTACATCAACAGTTCCCGGTGTCACGGGCATCACGGTACATTAATTGTGTGGTTGTGTGATGTAATTGATACTGACATCATCTAAGGACTCCACCCTAATAGGAGATGTGCCATTTCTATCAAAACCAACTCATTTCATAACACAGGTGGACCTAGACATCTTTGATGAAACTGCATGATTTCACCAAAACTGATGTTGCTTTGTTGCCTATGATAAGTTATTTTTAGAACAATCTCTAGGGACCCACTTTTACCACTTCAGTATTCCTAGGGTGAGCCCTATAGTTCTATAGCCATGAAAAAAACTAGCTTGATTCCATGTCCAGAAGACAAATTTCTCAATGTTTTACATTTGCCACGACATCTAAATCGGTAGTTTTCGGTGTCGCAGCCATCACGGTACCTTAACGGCGTGGTTGTGTGACATAATTGATACTGACTTCATGTATGCTCTCAACCCTAACATGAGATCTACCATTCCTATCGCAACCGACTCGTCTCGTAACACGGGTGGACCCAGACATCTTTGATGAAATTGCATGATTTCACCAAAATAGACGCTGGTTTGTTGCCTATGACAAGTTATTTTTAGAACAATCCCCAAGGACCAACTTTTACCAATTTATGTTTCCTAGGGTGAGGCATCTAGTTGTGCAGCCATAAAAAAACCTTGCTCGATTCCATGTACAAAAGGCAAAGTTGTCAAGGTTTTACATTTGCCATGACATATGCATCGACAGTTCCTAGTGTCATGGCCATTATGGTACCTTATATGCGCGGTTGTTAGACGTAATTAATACAAACTTCATCTAAGCTCTCCCCCCTAATTTGATATAGGCCATTCCTTTCACAACCAACTCATTTTGTTACACGGGTGGACCTAGACATCTTTGACGGAATTGCATTCTTTCACCGAAACAAACGCTACTTTGTTACCTATGATAATTTGTTTTTAGAAAAATATATCGAAACCCACTTTTGCCAATTTAGGATTCCAAGGGTTGTGCTTGTAGTTTAGCAACCATGAAAAAAACCTAGCTTGATTCCATGTCCGAAAGGCAAAGTTCTCATGGTTTTACATTTGCCACGACATCTGCATCGGTAGTCCCCGGTGTCACGACCACCATGGTACCTTAATGGCATGGTTGTGTGACATAATTGAGCCTAACTACATTAGAGCTCTCCACCCTAACATGAGATGTGCTATTCCTATCACAACCAACTCATTTAGTAACACGGGTGGACCTAGACATCTTTGACGAAATTACATTATTTCACCGAAACAAACGCTGCTTTGTTACCTATTATAAGTTATTTTTAGAAAAATCTCCATGGACCCAATTTTTCCAATTCAAGTTCCCTAGGGTGAGGGCTATATTTCTATAGCTGTGAGAAAAAACTAGCTCAATTCCATATCCAGAAGGCAAATTTCTTAAGGTTTTGCATTTGCCACGACATATGCATCGGCAGTTCCTAGTGTTGCGGCCATCATGGTACATTCACTGCCTGGTTGGCTGAAGTAATTAACACTAACTTCATTAGTTCTCTCCACCCTAACATGTGATGTGCCATTCCTATCACAACCAATGTGTTTTGTAACACGGGTGGACCCTAACATCTTTGATGAAATTGCATGATTTCACCGAAACTGATGCTGCTTTGTTGCCTATGATAAGTTATTTTTAGAACAATCTCTAGGGACCCACTTTTACCAATTAAGTATTCCTAGGGTGAGCCCCATAGTTCTATAGCCATGAAAAAAACCTAGCTTGATTCCATGTCGAGAAGGCAAATTTCTCAAGGTTTTACATTTGCCACGACATCTAAATCGGTAGTTTTTGGTGTCATAGCCATCACGATACCTTAATGGCATGGTTGTGTGATGTAATTGATACTGACTTCATCTATGCTCTCCACCCTAACATGAGATCTGCCATTCCTATCACAACCAACTCATCTCGTAACACGGGTGGATCTAGACATCTTTGATGGAATTGCATGATTACACCGAAACAAACAATGCTTTGTTGCCTATGTTAAGTTATTTTTAGAAAAATCTCTAGAGACCCTATTTTGCTAATTCAAGTTAACTAGGGTGAGGCCTATATTTTAAACTAGCTTGATTCCATGTCCAAAAGGCAAAGTTCTCAAGGTTTTACATTTGCCACGACATATACATCGGTAGATCCCGGTGTCACGGGCATCACGGTACATTAACTGCGTGGTTGTGTGACATAATTGATACTAAATTCATCTAAGGACTCCACCCTAACATGAGATGTGCCATTTCTATCATAACCAACTCGTTTTATAACATAGGTGGACCTAGACATCTTTGACCAAACTGCATAATTTCACCGAAACAAATGCTGCTTTGTTGCCTATGATAAGTTAATTTAAGAACAATCTCCTAGGAACCACTTTTACCAATTTAGGTTCCATAGGGTGACGCCTATAGTTCTATAGCTGTGAAAAAAACTAGCTTGATTTCATGTCTAGAAGGCAAAGTTCTCAAGGTTTTACATTTGCCACGACATCTACATCGGCAGTTCCCGGCGTCACAGCCATCACTGTACCTTAACGGCTTGGTTGTGCAACGTTATTGATACTGACTTCATCTGAGCTCTCCAATCTAACATGAGATGTGTCATTCCTATGACAACCAACTTGTTTTGTAACACGGGTGGACCTAGACATCTTTGACAGAATTGCATGATTTCACCAAAATAAACGCTACTTTGTGGCCTTTGATAAGTTATTTTTAGAACAATCTATATGGACCCACTTTTACTAATTTAGGTTCCCTAGGGTGAGGAATATAGTTCTACAGCCATGAATAAAAACCTAGTTTGATTCCATATCCAGAAGGCAAAGTTCTCAAGGTTTTACATTTGCCATGACATCTACATCGGTAGTTCCCGATGTCATGACCATCATAGTACCTTAATGGTGTGGTTGTGTGACATAATTAATACTAACTTCATCTAAGCTCTCCATCCTAATATGAGATGTGCCATTCATGTAGCAGCTAACTCATTTCGCAACACGGCTGGACCTAGAAGTCTTTGATGGAATTGCATGATTTCATAGAAATGAACACTGCTTTGTTGCCTATGATAAGTTATTTTTAGAAAGATCTCTAGGGACCCACTTTTGCCAACTCAGGTTCCTTGGGGTGAGGCCTATAGTTCTATAGCCATTAAAAAACCTAGCTTGATTCCTTTTCCAGAAGAAAATTTTCTAAAGGTTTTACATTTGCCATGACATCTGAATCAACAATTTTTGGTGTCACGGCCATCATGGTACCTTAATGGCATGGTTGTGTGACGTAATTGATACTGACTTCATCTATGCTCTCCACCCTAACATGAGATCTGCCATTCCTATCACAACCAACTTGTCTCGTAACACGGGTGGACCCAGACATCCTTGACGGAATTGCATGATTTCACTGAAACAAACACTGCTTTGTTGCCTATGATAAGTTATTTTTAGAAAAGTCTCCAAGGACCTACTTTTGCTAATTCAAGTTCCCTACGATGAGGCCTATAGTTGTGCAGCTGTGAAAAAAACTATCTTGACTCCACGTTTGGAAGGTAAAGTTCTCAAGGTTCTACAATTGCCACGACATATACATCGGCAGTTCTTGGTGTCAAGGCCATCATGGTACATTAACTGCATGGTTGTATGACATAATTGATATAGACTTCATTAGAGCTCTACACCTTAACATGAGATGTGTCATTCCTATCACAAGCAACTTGTTTGGTAATATGGTTGGACACAGACATCTTTGACGGAATTACATGATTTCACCGAAACAAACACTGCTTTGTTTCTAGGGGTGAGGCCTATAGTTCTACATCCATGAAAAAAATCTAGCTTGATTCCATGTCTAGAAGGCAAAGTTCTTAAGGTTTTACATTTGCCACGACATCTGTATCGACAGTTCTCGGTGTCACGGCCATCATGGTACCTTAACGGCGAGGTTGTGTAATGTAATTGATATTGACTTCATCTAAGCTCTCTAGCCTAACATGAGATGTTCCATTCCTATCACAATCAACTCATTTTGTAACACGGGTGGACCCAAACATCTTTGATGGAATTGCATGATTTCACCGAAACAACCCTGCTTTGTTGCCTATGATAAGTTATTTTTAGAAAAATCTCTAGGGACCGACTTTTGCCAACTCATGTTCCTTGGGGTGAGGCCTATAGTTCTGTAGCCATAAAAAACTAGCTCAATTCATGTCCATAAGACAAATTTCTCAAGGTTTTACATTTGCCACGACATCTGAATCGGTAGTTTTTAGTGTCATGGCCATCACATTACCTTAATGGTAAGGTTGTGTGATGTAATTGATACTGACTTTTGTTAATGGTTGATAAGTGTCATTTTTAATCATCAACCTAGCATGAAAAAGGACTTATATATAAATGTCATCTAGAGATAGGGGTTATACTGATAGAATTCCACTAGTTTTGGTGAATGTCTGTTTCTGCAGGGGGTTATCAGAAAAGAAACCAAGGGAGGTCCACATGTCAGATTTACATAGAGACAAACACACCTACGTATACAAAAGAAGACTCTAGAAGACTTAGGAAGACGACACCTCAGAGGTGGGGACCACCTGGCAGACCCCCAGGGCGGCTGCCATGGCCTCTATGGCAGGCGCCCTGCCCCCTCAACCAATTAGGTTGAGTCTCGTGGATCATGCCCCCACTGCCTTTGAGGTTCAATATTAATCATTGATCAAGTTCAGTTTAATTCGACGACCGATATTCCTCGAAAAGGTCTATATAAGCAAGGCCCCCTGGCCTAGGAGAAACCCTAATTCATTCAAGTCTACAATCAAGAAGAGTTCATCCTCTGATCAAGCCCTAGAGACACCATCTCAATTAGAGCTCCATAGTTTAGAGCATAGCTACATAGGATTAGAACTAGAAGGAGGCAAGCATTGCTTGGTTTCTAGATCTGTCGGAGATTGCTTGGTAATTTCCTCGCTTTCTCTCCTATTATTACATATTCGTTCTTATATTATTCATCTTGTTCATTGCTACTATGAATTTGAATTTGGTCTATTCTACTATATTGGATATGACTTTGCTCTATTTGCTTATATTCTCAATTATAATGTTCTTAGTCTACTTTGATTATATGTTTGGCATAGTCAGATTAGAATTATGTTTATGCATTGGATCGTATAGTGCTTGCTCATTGGATCCATGGGTGAGTGGTAAATATTGTGTAGGCGTGGTGCATATACCGTATTTTCCTGCGATTACACCCTATATTCTGGATCATGAGGTAGATCGTAGGAGTGATAGTCCTGTTGAGTCCATTGTAGTCCTCCTCCTAAGTATAGGGCCGGTAGAACACAACTATTACAGGGAAGTGATTGCTATGTTCTTCATCTTCCTTCGTAATATCCCTATGCATAGATGTAACCTTGCCCCACCATGATTACTAAATATAATTGCACTAATCACTATATGCTAGACTTTATAGTTAGAATAACATAGGATTTATCCTCGTAGTTCATCCTAATTCCATGCTAGTGACTATAGACTTACAGTATTCTATTAAGATGCTTATCATTTATTACGTGGCTAAGTGCTTATCAGTTGTCATTCATTATTCATTTATATATTTGTCTTGTGACATAAACCCTGTATGAGGAGATAGACAAAGACATGGTTACACTCTTTATTACCACATGCAGTGATGCTCATTGCTCATTATCCTTAGCTTTCTCTTGCCATGGGTAAAAATATAAATAACGATACTTGAATTACTCCCGGTTAAAATGCTACATCGGTATTATCTGTGCGCTTGCGGATTTCACATTTAATTCTAGAGGAGCATTTGCATATTTAGTACCACACCTCTGGTGCCATGCTAGGGATGACAACTTGGCTTAAGTGGTGTTAGAGGTGTTGTTAAGGCATTTCTTGGCGCCGTTGCTAGAGTGGAGTCAAAACCTTCATTCTTGGTGATAGTGTTAAGAAGTGCCAACAACTTTCTCTGAGCTCTCCACCCTAACATGAGATATGTCATTCATGTCATAATCAACTCATCTCGTAACACAGGTGGACCTAGACATCTTTGATGGAATTGCTTGATTTCACCGAAACAAACACAACTTTGTTGCCTATGATAAGTTATTTTTAGAAAAATCTCCACTGACCCACTTTTGCTAGTTCAGGTTCCCTAGGGTGGGGCCTGTAGTTCTACTGTCATGAAAAAAACTTGCTTGATTCCATGTCTAGAAGGCAAAGTTCTCAAGGTTTTACATTTGCCATGACATATGCATCTGCTGTTCCTGATGTCACGGCCATCACAGTACATTAACTGCGTGGTTGTGTGACGTAATTGGTACTAACTTCATCAGAGCCCTTCACCCTAACATGAGATGTGTCATTCCTGTCACAACCAACTCATTTCATAACACGGGTGGACCTAGACATCTTTGATGGAATTGCATTATTTCACCAAAACAAACGCTTCTTTGTTGCCTATGATAAGTTATTTTTAGAAAAATCTCCAGGGACCCACTTTTGCCAATTTTAGTTCCTGTTGACGATAGATAAGTGTCACTTTTAACCATCAACCTAGCATGAAAAAGGACTTATATATAAATATCATCTAGAGATAGGGGTTACACAGACATAATTCCTCTAGTTTTGGTGAATGTCAGTTTCTATAGGGGGTTAGCAGAAAAAACCAAAGGAGGTCCACATGTTAGATTTACATAGAGAGAAATGCACCTACGTGTACCAAAGAATACTCTAGAAGACTCGGTAAGACGACACCTCGGAGGTGGGGCCCACCTAGCAGACCCCAGGGCGGTCGCCCTGGCCTCTATAGTGGGCGCCCTGCCCCCTCAACCAATTAGGTTAAGTCTCGTGCATCATGCCCCCACTGCCTTTGAGGTTCAATATTAATCGTTGTCAAGGTCTGTTTGACCCGACAACCGATATTCCTTGAAAAGGGCTATATAAGCAAGGCCCCCTAGCCTAGGAGAAACCCTAATTCATTCAAATCTACAATCAAGAAGAGTTCATCCTCTGATCAAGCCCTAGAGACACCATATCAATTAGAGCTCCATAGTTTAGAGCATAGCTATATAGGATTAGAAATAGAAGGATGCAATCATTGCTTGGTTTTCGGATCTATCGAAGATTGCTTGGTAGTTTCATCGCTTTCTCTCCTACTTTTATATATTTATTCTTATATTATTCATCTTGTTCATTGCTACTATGATTATGACTTTGGTCTATTCTACTATATTGGATATGACTTTGCTCTATTTGCTTATATTCTTAATTATAATGTTCTTAGTCTACTTTGATTATATGTTTGGCATAGTTGGATTAGAATTATGTTTATGCATAGGATCGTATAGCGCTTGCTTATTGGATCTATGGGTGAGTGGTAAATATTGTGTAGGCATGGTGCCTATACCGTATTTTCCTACGATTGCACCCTATATTATGGATCGTGAGGTAGATCACGGTAGTGATAGTCCTGTTGTGTCCTTTGTAGTCCTCCTCCCAAGTATAGGGCTGGTAGAACACAATTATTACAGGGAAGTGATTGCTATATTTTTCATCTTCCTTCGTAATATCCCTATGCATAGATGTAACCTTGTCCTGCCATGATTGCTAAATATAATTGCACTAATCACTATATGCTAGACTTTATAGTTAGAATAACATAGGATTTATCCTCGTAGTTCGTCCTAATTCCATGCTAGTGACTATAGACTTAGAGTATTCTATTGAGATGCTTATCATTTATTATGTGGCTAAGTGCTTATCAATTATCATTCATTACTCATTTATATATATTTATATTGTGACACTAACCCTGTATGAAGAGACTTGGTTACACTCTCCATTACCACATGCAGTGATGCCCATTGCTCATTATCCTTAGCTTTCTCTTCCCATGAGTAAAAATATAAATAACGATACCTGGATTACTCCCGGTTAAAATGCTACATCAGTATTATCTGTGCGCTTGCAGATTTCATATTTAATTCTAGAGGAGCATTTGCATATTTAGTACCACTGAAAGCCCAAGTTTGGTTTTGGTAATTAATGACACCAAGTTGCTAATGCCATTATGTCAAGTGGTTTGAATTAGGCATAAGCAACACACGTGATGAAGGAGAAAATGGCATAAAGTGATGGCCACAAGATCACAAGAGGTGGAGATGCACATAAAATGATGGACATGATGATCAAGTGGAGGAGAAGGATCTAAGAGTGCAAGGCAAAGGTATAACCATAGGGTTTTCCTTTTGCTGGTCTAAGATGAGTAGAGAAGTGATTGACTGGATTTAGGATACATAGTTGTAATAGAACCGACCAATTATACGAGATTAAGTAAGAAAATCATCCACCGCGCAGATGATTTAGCAAACTTAAGCCCGTATATCCTGGTAGTCCATGAAATCATGATGGATTTCAAACCAACTTACATACTAGCCAAGATCGTAATAAGTTCAGCGGTCACCATCACAAGTTACATACAAGTTTGCATCACAAATACATCAGAGTTTAAACATAGTTATTACAAACCAGTTTCAAATAAAAGTAGCGAAAGCATTTAGTTCAAATTACACACTCACACAGAGTTCATAATACAGTGCCAGCTCAGGATCATATTCCAATAAAAGCATCAGATGAGATGTAGTGAATGACCATTGCCCATGGTCCTAAGCTTCTCCCATTGCAGGATAAAGGCAGTTGATATAGTAGCCGTAATACATCTGCCCATCTACAACAAGTGGGAACAAAGCCCTAAGTATGAGAAGGTACTCCGCTAGACTTACCCGATAGAACCAAAAATAAACGACACCAAGGAATCATGACAGACTTTCTGGTGGGGTAGCTGACTCATTTGCAAAAAGACATTTTTAGTATTTAAAGAATCTTTCCAAAAGCTTTACATCAAGTTAAGTCTTTATTAACCTGTCAACTACATTTGCACCTGTACTAGAGTAACATGAAATTAAACAAGTAAGGATAACCAATGATCATTAACAACTTTAATCATGTCATATTCCATATAACTGTCGAAGTGTTCCATCAAAATTACTACGATGAAGTCACTCAAGTCAAGTGCTCACTATCCAGCGAACGATGGCGATTCGAATCGATTATTAACTAGCTAATAATTTATTCCTCACACAAACCTCACTCACCCGCTAAAGTGAGGTGTTGGTCACCGAGTCAACCATTCAGGTAAAGTCGCGAGCTTGCTAGGAACCACATGTACCCGGGGGCCGCCCGACTGCTCTTTGGCCTTATCATCGCGCCCCCATATCCTGCCACTACTGCTCCGGTACAGTGCGTTGCGGGCAATCCACTTGGCCCGAATAATCTCCCAGCTTCGCGGTCGAAAGGTATATTATTCGGCTAGCTAAATGTAAGGCATGCATTCAACATGACTCGAGGCCCAACAACGGTCGGTCCTTAATTGACACAGATGGAAAACACTACAGTCCAAAACCCTGCAAGTTTCCGTCCAGTCTCAATTTCACATTAACACTTAGCTATTCTCAGATGACATACTTTCTCAAGCAGATCCAAGTAACCACCTATAGCTCGCAGGTGACAGGAAATCACCCGACTTCTACCGGTCTAAGCAAGCTAAGCAATTACTTGACTACGAATAACAAGGTGACAAGGATAGGGTAGAACAGAGTAAACAAGGTATAATGCAGCAACGGTTGCAAACAACTTCTAAACATAATGCATCAGTTAAAGTAAAGCATTAGTAAAAATATTTGCAAACCGGGGGAGAAAAATGCTCCGAGGCTTGCCTCTCTCGAAAGAGCTCGGACGGTGGTCTGGGCACTCTGGAAGATCCTCACCGACCTCCTCATCGGCTTCTAGCACCTCTTGCTCCTCGGGCTGCTCTTCCGGCTCCTCGGGAACTGCTACCGGTGTTACTTCCTGTGATCCTGTATGATGCAACCGTATAAGTGCTTATGCCTAGGTGCATTGCAGAAATGATATGTAATGGTCATGATGAATGAAATGTAGATAAGTAGGTTCACTTTATTTCATAAAGTAGGAATACAATTCTTCTACAAGGTAGTCAATATCATCCAAGAACATATACTACAAGCACATGTCATCTACTGCATCCTCTTCTACTACTACTATGCTAAGTCAACACATAAATCTAAGATGCTTCAAAGATACACCAAAGTAAACCTTATTAACTAGTCATGCATTAACAAGGTTAATTAAACCCTAATTGCAACTAGGTTTGAACAGCAACACCTATTTTGGTAGCACAGAAAAATCTGAGAAAATTACAGTAGCTTTATATCATCTAATCTAGCATACCACAAAAATTTCATTGCATTTGGATTACTAGAACTGCCTACACAAAAATAACAAGCTAGGGCCTAAAAATGAGCATAAAAATACTTTATACAATGAAAAGTATCAAACAACAGATTTAACATTTTTCCTACATTCTACACAATAAATAATCACCATAGAAAAATTATTACATCCATGTTTTATTCATATTTTTCTTTCTAGCAAAAATAATAATTATTACCAATATTCAACACTTGTACTACACATCAAGATTTTTCTACAGAACATGCATGGCATATATTTTTTCCTAGAAAGTACATCACCAAAGAAAATTATTGCAAGTGGAACCATATTTTTCTGAGCTTTCTATGATTTATTACATATTTAACAAGAAAATAGCAGTTTTAGTGATTAAATAAAAACTCTACAGAAAAGTATTTCAAACTTGACATGCAATATTTTTAAACTGTAGATCTACTCATGAGAAACACTAAAAAATTTGTTTCACAATTTTTGGAGCTAAAATGAGCAAGTTATGGATTTTAGAAACCCTTTTAACAATTTCCGAAAAATCATTTTCGAAAATCCTTTTAACATCAGTTGCTGAAAATGCTGGGTGCACCCGGTGCAGTGCACACGCGAGCGCGAGAGGAGGTAAACAGGTGGGCCCATGACCCCACGTGTCAGCCACACAGAGGAGGGGGAAACGCTGACCGCGCGATTCTCGCCGCCGATGAGCTCGCCAGCGGTGAGGTCACCACTAGCGCCTTCCCCGCAGAGAGGCGAACTCACTGCGCTAGCTTAGGGCACCGGAGGAGCTCTCGGGTGACCCTGACAGTGCGCATGGCGGACGGTGGCGTGGCTCACCGACGACACGCTGGTCCTGGCCATGGCGAGGGTGGGTTCGGAGCGCGCGAGGTCCGCGTAGCCAAGGCGAATGCGAAAGCACGAGAAATTGGAGGTAAAGGAGGGAATATGGCTCCCTCCACGGAAGCACAAGCTCGGTGGCCATGGCACTGCCGTGCCAAGGAAAAGCCTGCCCTGGCCTTACCATGGTGCAAATGAGGGCGAAAACGTGCGCACGGGATGGAGGAGGTCCAGGCGGAGCTGGAGGCAGACGCAATCGACGAATGGCGCTGCGGTGGTAGAGCTAAACGTCGGTGGACCGAGCGGTGGCGAGAGGTCTGGCTCGGCTTGCTGCTGCAGTAGAGAGTGAGCGCACGAGCGCGGAGGGAAGCAGGGGACAGAGGAGATGGAGGCGGAGGCAGTGCGCGACCGGGTGGAAGTTAAGGCGAGCCGGAGGCTCCACGCGGCGAGTTCGTTGGTGCATGGACGCCACGCGGCGAGTGCGATCTGCCGCGGCGGCCAGCAGCGCGCGAGCGAGCGGGAGAGGGAGAAGGCCGTGCGGGCGTGGGCCGGGCCGTGGTCACGCGTGGGCGAGCACGCGAGCGGAGGCGATCGCGAACGCGGGCTAGCTTCGGCCGTTGGACCGGAAGTGGGGCGGTGGCCCGTTAGGCTGGAAAATTCGTTTTTCTTTTTATAAATGAATTCCAGATTTTATAATTTGATTCAAATTCAAATTTTGAAGATGAAAAAGGCATTTTCATAAGTTGCCCTCAAAACAAAAGTTGTTCAAAATTTTATTCTCTACAACTTTCATTTAGGGCACTTTTCAAAATTCTAAATAGATTTTGAATTAGTGATTTAAAGTCAAATTTTAAATAAAAACTCATTTTTCTGAAATATTTTTAGAAGCAAAATTTGGGGAGATTTTGAATACAAAAATTACTCAAAAAATCATGTTAATTATTTCTAAGTCATTTAGAGTTATAGCTCAACAAATTTTTACCACTCTTAGCTAGAATTTTTACTAATTCAGGGTTCAAACATGTTTTTCACAATCTTTATTAATGCAAATTTAAATTGCATGCGATGATGAACATTTATGAAATGCAAATGCTCATGATTTAGGATATGAATGCATGCTTAACACCCAGAGGTGTTACAATAGCCGACTATCAAGAGGGGCAATCACGGTTAGCTCGGGAATCAAGTGTCACTAGATCAATGTCTTGAGCATATGCATTAGGATATAGTAGAGAGCTAACATATCACCTTGAAAATGTTTGTGAAATGCTAACACACATGCACATGGTGGTGTACACTTGGTGGTGTTAGCACATTTGTGAAGGCGGTGGTGTTTAAGCGGTAGAGAGGGGTTTGGGTTCCTCTCTCCCTCCCACCAAGCTTGCGAGGCAGGATTCAGTACTTTTTGGGGAAGTGAAACGCCTATTTTCTACTGCGCCAGAAGTTAGAAAAGAAACAGAGGCGAACGGCGGTCACTGTGGTGATCGGACGCTGCACCGGACACGGTCACGGTTTGACCGGATGCGTCCGGTCAGTTCTCACTACAGACAGACGTGCGAGCGCTAGGGTTTGCAACCGGTGTGTCCAGTCCATCACGGGACCAGAGCGTCTGGTCAGGCACCTAGAGGGGCAGAGCTAGTCGTAGAGCCGACTGAACGCGCGGCGTGTCTGGTCACGTGCGATCGGACGCATCTGGTCGTGGTGGGAGCTTACTGGACTCCGACCGGATGCTAGGTGCAGTGCATCCAGTCAAACGCTAGAGCACATCCGGTCACGACAATGGTAACTTCTGACACACACTGTTCACCCTTGTCCTATAGTGACCGGACGCGTCCAGTCACCCTGACCAGTGCGTCCGGTCAGCACATTTTGAACTGTGTCGTCCAGTAATGGCTAGCTGCGTACCCCTTCGCTATATATAGAAGATGTCTAGGGTTTGAGGGTAACTCTTGCACATTTTGAGACCTAGAGACATCCTTTGAGCTAGAGAACAACCCCTCACTCATCTCTTTGCTTGGTTGCACATCTTGAGTGAGATTCAAGTGTATTGCTTGAGAGTTGCATTCTAGAGGCAATTGATCTTTGAGTTGCTACGGATTTCTTGTTACTCTTCCGTGTTTCCCGACATGGTAGATGGCTTGGAGCAGTGGAGGTGATTGAGCTCACAATTAAAGATTGTTGGAGCCCTCACCATGTGTTGTAAGGGGTTCTTGATCCTTCCCCGTGGGAGTTCACAAATTGGATACTCTAGTGGAGCTCGTGGCTTGGAGGATCTGCATCTTGTGTGCGGTTGTGCGACGCCCGCCGAGGGCTTGACTCTTGATAGTCGATTAGCTCATGAACTGACAAGTGGGTGCATCGCCACAATGGGGAGTAGCTTGCCAAGAAGCAGGTGAACCTCAGTAAAAATCTTGTGTCATCCCTTTGCCGAGGATTTCTCTTGTGGTTGATCATCATGACTGATACTTCGAGTGCATTACTTCTCTACATCATTGGTATAAGAATCAAGTCACTTGCTCTTTACTTTCTTGTACTAATCTTAGTGTAGCTTTTATCACATAGGAGTAAGTAGCTTAGTGACTTAGTCTTGTTGGTGTGTATTAGAGATCATAGCCTTGCTTCACTAGAATTGTATAGGTGGCTTGTATAGTGTAGTTGAGCTAGTGCTAGAATTAGCTTAGCCATCTTTTATACTAATGTGGTTGCTTAGTGAAGCTTGTAGATTTTAAATAGGCTATTCACCCCCCCCTCTCTAGCCATTTGGACCTTACAAGTGGTATCGGAGCCGAGGCACCATTTATTTGAGGCTTAACAACCTACAATGAAAAAGAAATGGCTCAATTAAGCTTGCACATCACCAACACCAAGAAGGCACCTCACTTTGATGGCACAAATTATGCATATTGGAAGGTTAAGATGACCGCACACCTCAAGTCAATCAATAGAGAAGTGTGGAAGGTTACCGAAATAAAATTTGAGGTTGTTAATCCGGAAGCACCTACACCAATGGAAGAGAAGAAGCTCTAATGCAATGACATTGCCATTAGTGCTCTTCATGAGGCATTAGATGACAAGACATTTGAGCAAGTGAAGAACATAGAAGTTGCACATGATGCTTGGGCCAAGCTAGAAGAAACATTTGAGGTCACCGAAGGCACAAAGACCGCTAAAGCATATATCTTGCAAGAAAAGTTTTCTAGCTTCAAGATGAAGAAGATGAGAGTGTACCAGAAATGTTTCATAGATTGCAAGTCATTGTGAATGAACTCAAGGCACTTGGTGAGGAGGTCAAGGACAACCAATTCTCTATGAAGTTCTTGAGAAGCTTGCTCAAGAGATTTGATACATTGATCACCGTGCTAGTGAGGACTACATTGAAGGATTCAACTCCTCAACAAGTATTCCAAGAAGTGATGGCTGATGATTCATATAGAGAAGATGATGAGAAAGAGGAGTTGGTCAAAAAGAAGAAGAAGAAAAGTGAGAAGAAGGATGATGAGAAGAAGAAGAGTGTGGCATTCAAAGCCACCACATCCAAGGGAAAATCCAAGATTGAATCATCAAGTGATGAAGACTCAAGCTCTTGTGATAGTGATGACATTGATGAGAAGATGGCTCTTTTTGTCAAGCAATTTGGGAAATTCATGAAGAAGAAGGGCTTTCGTGCAAGAAGGAGGAAGAACTCATCCAAGAAGAATGACCATACCATGAGATGTTTTAGATGCCATAGCAAGGACCATCTCATTGCAAAGTGTCCTTATGATAGTGATGATGAAGATGCTATCAAGAAGGAGAGGAAGAAGCAAAAGAAGAAGCAAGAAAAGAAGGAGAGCTCTCATAAAAAGAAGAATGACTCTCATGTTGCTACATGGTATAGTGATGATTTCTCAAGTGATGATGATGATGACAACAAGAGCAAGAAGAAGGGACATGCTAGCATTGCCATCCAAGAGAAGGTCTCCCTCTTCGACAGTCCATCATGCTTCATGGCTAAGGCCGCTAAGGTATTATCCGACGATGAGAGTGATCATAATAATGCTAGTGATAGTGATAGTGATAAAGAAGAATTCACTAAAGATGAACTAATCACTATGCTAGAAGATTGCACACAACATTTTAAAGAATCTAGAAAGGATTGCAAGGGCTTGCTTAAGGAAAAGAAAAACCTTATGCAAAAACTTGATGAGCTTAGAGCATCTTATGAGAGTCTAAAGGTAGACCATAAGAAGCTTCAAAAGTCTCACACTAAGCTTGAAGAAGCTCATTCCTCTCTAGTTAAAAAATGTGAAAACATGCCAACTAATGTTGAAAAGGCTAAAACTTGCAACATAGGCATATCATGTGATATAATTGATGAATCTTTTCATAAGCCTATTGTTATTGCTCCCACTAACCCTTCATGTAGCTCATCTACATCATCCTCATCTAGTAGTGATGGTTTCACTTGTGACTCCACACTAATATTTGAGAATGAAAATCTCAAGAAGGAGGTAAAAGAGCTCAATCACACCTTAGCTAAGGCTTATGGTGGTGAGGACCGCTTGCTTATGTGCTTGGGTAGCCAAAGGGCTTCTCTCTATAAAGAGGGATTGGGCTATAACCCCAAGAAAGGCAAGGCCACTTTTGCTCCTCACAAGACTCATTTTGTGAAGAACAATGGTAGCTATTGTAAAAGTTGCAAGCAAGTTGGTCACATAGAGCAACATTGCATGAACAAGAAATCCAATGCTAATGTATCCTCAATTAAGTTTGATTCTTTCTATATACTTACCAAGAGTACAAATAGTGTTCATGCTAAGCTCATTGGTGCACCATGGATGGGCTCAAAGAAGAAAGTTATTTGGGTACCAAAGAGCTTGGTCACTAACCTTGGAGGACCCAAACAAGTTTGTGTACCTAAAAGGAATTAATCTTATCTTGTAGGTCAATTACAAAGTCGGAGGAAGGCATTGGGTGCTTGATAGTGGGTGCACTCAACATATGATCGGGGATTCATGTATGTTCAAATCAATTGATACAAGTCAAAATGGTGGTTTTGAAGCTATAACTTTTGGCAACAATAAAAAAGGCAAGGTCAAGGGGCTTGGTAAAATTGCTATCTCAAATGACATGAGCATATCTAATGTGTTGCTAGTTGAGAGCTTGGATTTCAATCTTTTATCGGTGGCACAACTTTGTGATCTTGGCTTCAAGTGCATATTTGGTAGTGATGATGTTGAAGTCATTAGAGTTGATGGATCAAATTTGATATTCAAAGGATTTAGACATGGTAGTCTATACTTGGTTGACTTCAATGATAGTGAGACACAATTGACATCATGCTTGCTTAGTAAATCTAGTATGGGATGGTTGTGGCATAGAAGGCTTGGTCATGTTGGAATGAAACAATTGAATAAACTTTTGAGACATGACTTAGTTAGAGGCTTGAAGGATGTCACCTTTGAGAAGGATAAACCTTGTAGTGCTTGTCAAGCCGGCAAACAAGTTGGAAATGCACATCCTAGTAAGAGTGAAATGAGCAAATCAAAGGCATTTGAGCTATTGCACATGGACTTGTTTGGACCAACAACATATACTAGCATTGGTGGGAACAAGTATGGTTTTGTGATAGTTGATGACTACACTAGATACACTTGGGTGTTCTTTCTGTATGACAAGAGTGATGTTTATGATCTATTCAAGTCTTTTGTCAAGAGAGTGCAAAATGAGTTTGAAATCACCATCAAGAAGATTAGAAGTGACAATGGTAGTGAGTTCAAGAACACAAGAATTGAGGAATTGTGTGATGATCTTGGTATTGCACATCAATTATCTCCATTACACTCCTCAATCCAATAGTGTAGTTGAAAGAAAGAATAGAAATTTGATTGACATGGCTAGATCAATGCTTAGTGAATACAATATGAGTCATTCATTTTGGAGTGAAGCCATCAACATGGCTTGCTATTGTAGCAACCGTCTCTATTGCCATGGGAAGCTTGGAAAGACACCATATGAGCTATCGAATGGAAGAAAGCCCAACATTTTATACTTTAGAGTGTTTGGTTGCAAATGCTATATTCTCAAGAAAGGCACTAGATTGAGCAAGTTTGAAAAGAAATGTGATGAAGGGTTCTTACTTGGTTATTCTACCACAAGCAAAACATATAGAGTTTGGAATCTCACAAATGGCACCTTGGAAGAAGTTCATGATGTTGAGTTTGATAAAACCCAAGGATCTCAAAATGAAGTTCAAAACCTTGATGATGTGAGAGGAGATCAATTGTCAAATGCAATGAAGAACATGGACATTGGTGATGTTAGGCCAAGGCAAGTTGATGATGATGATGATATTCATGTGATCAACCAAAGTGTGCAAATTAATACAAATCAAGCAAGCTCTAGTGGTTCTCATGATGAAGTGCAAGATCAAGGTCAAGCTAGTGGAAGTAACCAACTCCCAATACTCCAACCTACTAACATTGCAAGAGATCATCCGTTGGATCAAATCATTGGTGGAATTCAAAGTGGTGTTCAAACTAGATCAAGGCTAGCATCTTTTTGTGAGCACTACTCATTTGTGTCACTTGAATAACCTAAGAAAATAGAAGATGCATTGAAAGATTCCGATTGGGTAAATGCCTTGCATGAAGAGCTAAATAACTTCACTAGAAATCAAGTTTGGAAACTTGTTGAGAGGCCAAAGAACTACAATGTGATTGGCACTAAGTGGGTCTTTAGAAACAAGCAAGATCAAGATGGTGTAGTTGTGAGAAACAAAACAAGATTGGTAGCACAAGGTTACACACAAGTTGAGGGTCTTGACTTTGGAGAAACATATGCACCGGTTGCAAGATTGGAGGCAATTAGAATCTTATTAGCATATGCTTGTGCACATAACATCAAGCTCTATCAAATGGATGTCAAAAGTGCATTTCTCAATGGCTACATCAATGAGGAAGTTTATGTTGAGCAACCTTCTAGTTTTGAAGATGACAAGAAGCCCGACCATGTTTTCAAGCTAAAGAAGGCATTGTATGGTTTGAAGCAAGCACCTAGAGCATGGTATGAGAGATTGAGGGACTTTCTTCTCTCTAAAGGGTTCAAGATGGGAAAGGTTGACACCACTCTCTTCACCAAGAAGCTTGTAAATGACTTGTTTGTGTTGCAAATTTATGTGGATGACATTATCTTTGGATCAACTAACCAAGACTTTTTTGAAGAGTTTGGAAATATGATGGCAAAAGAGTTTGAGATGTCTATGATTGGAGAGCTTAGTTACTTCCTTGGACTTCAAATCAAGCAAATGAAGAATAACACTTTTGTAAGTCAAGGCAAGTACATCAAGGACATGATCAAGAAGTTTAGATTGCAAGATGCTAAGCCAATAAGTACACCAATGGGCACAAATGATCAATTGGGTGTTGATGCTAGTGGCAACATGGTAGATCAAAAGCAATACCGGTCTATGATTGGAAGTTTGCTCTATGTCACTACTTCTAGGCTGGATGTGATGTTTAGTGTGTGCAAGTATGCAAGATATCAAGCTTCACCTAGAGGAAGTCACTTGAAAGCAACCAAGAGAATATTGAGATATCTTAAGGGCACTCATGATGTTGGATTATGGTTTCCAAAGGGGTCTAATTTTGAGTTGATTGGATATTCGGACTCCGACTATGGTGGATGCAAGATTGATAGAATGAACACAAGTGGCACTTGTCAATTGCTTGGAAGGTCTCTTGTTTCATGGTCATCAAAGAAACAAAATAATGTTACACTATCTGCCACCGAGGCCGAATACATTAGTGTCGGTAGTTGTTGTACACAATTACTTTGGATGAAAGCCACCTTGAATGACTTTGGAATCAAATTCAAGAATGTGCCATTGTTTTATGACAATGAAAGTGCTATCAAGATGACTCAAAAGCCGGTTCAACATTCAAGAATGAAGCACATTAACATAAGGCATCACTTCATAAGAGACCATCAATAAAAGGGTGATATTAGCATTGAAAGCATTGGCACCGAAGATCAATTAGCCGATATATTCACAAATCCACTTGATAAGAAAAGATTTTACAAGTTGAAGAATGAATTGAACATATTTGACTTCTCCAACTTGAAATGAGTGCACCCCCACATTCTTATATGACATGCCTCCCCTTCAACAATGCAAGGTAAAGTTGTTTGGCATACCATTCATACTTTGCTAAGGACATGTTTAGAACATATAGACATATTTGCATGACAAATAGGCTCATTCATGAAAATAAAATGATTTTGATGTATATATGGTACCACTATTGCTTCTATGTTTGATTGATCTAGTGGTAGCATATGACATGTTTCTGGGCTTGCAAACCTAGTGTTGAATCTAGAAAATGAGCTCATGATGTGTAATTCAACATGGTCAAGATAACCCTTATACTTTATGAGGTGTGAAGAAGCTTGTCCTTGGATCAAACCAAATTACATATTCTAGGCAAGTGATCTAGATTAAACAATAATTTGGACTCCCTCATATTGATTGACTTAATTTTCACTAAAATTGGCACCTTTTTGGTGATTGTTGACAAAGGGGGAGAGAAAAGTCACAAAGAATAGAAAAGTCATAAAGATAAAAAAAGTCACAAATATAAAAATTTAAGTTGCAAAGGGGGAGAAAGATATTGTAAGGGGGAGAGAATGACATTGGAAAGGGATCTATTAAAATTGAGCGCACAAGTAGGGGAGCAAGCTCATGAATGATTTGTTGCATTTGTATGTGCATTAACATGATGTATTGTTGCATTGCAAAACTTAAATTCATATTCATGATTGTATGGTGTTTACAAGTGGTATCTGACACCTTTGCTTATAATGTTGATCTCACGGGGTACTTTAGTGTTCGAGATCTTTACAAGTGTTGTATTATAAGTGGTGTCTAGCTACATCAATGTTAAGGATGGTATATAAAGGCAACTTCGATTGGTATCACGCTTCAAAGGTCCATTCTATATACCTTAGCATCAATTCGATAGTAGTAACTCTCCCAAAATTCAAATCCATACATATGTGCACAATTGAACCAAACTCATGGAAGCACATATGTAGGGGGAGCTAATACTATCGAAATTGAAAATTGTTTTCATTTCATATCTTTATGATGGTTGTCATTAATTACCAAAAAGGGGGAGATTGAAATCCCAAGTTTGGTTTTGGTAATTAATGACACCAAGTTGCTAATGCCATTGTGTCAAGTGGTTTGAATTAGGCATAAGCAACACACGTGATGAAGGAGCAAATGGCATAAAATGATGGCCACAAGATCACAAGAGGTGGAGATGCACATAAAATGATGGACATGATGATCAAGTGGAGGAGAAGGATCTAAGAGCGTAAGGCAAAGGTATAACCATAGGGTTTTCCTTTTACCGGTCTAAGATGAGTAGAGAAGTGATTGACCGGATTTCGGATACATAGCCGACTATCAAGAGGGGCAATCACGGTTAGCTCAGGAATCAAGTGCCACTAGATCAATGTCTTGAGCATATGCATTAGGATCTAGTAGAGAGCTAACATATCACCTTGAAAATGTTTGTGAAATGCTAACACACATGCACATGGTGGTGTACACTTGGTGGTGGTAGCACATTTGTGAAGGCAGTGGTGTTTAAGCGGTAGAGAGTGGTGTTTCAGCGCTTTTTGGGGAAGTGAAACGCCTATTTTCTATTGCACCAGAAGTCAGAAAAGAAACGAAGGCGAACGATGGTCACAGTGGTGATCAGACGCTGCACCGGACGCATCCGGTCAGTTCTGACTGCAGATAGATGCGCGAGCGCTAGGGTTTGCAACCGGCGCGTCCGGTCCATCATGGGACCGGAGCATCCGATCAGGCACCTAGAGGGGCAGAGCTGGTCATAGAGCCGATCGGACATGCAGTGCGTCCGGTCACGTGCGATCGGACGCATCCGGTCGTGGTGGGAGCTTACTAGACTCTGACCGGACGCTAGGTGCAGCGCGTCCAGTCAAACGCTAGAGCGCATCCGGTCACGACAACGGTAACTTCTAACACGCACTGTTCACGCTTGTCCTATAGTGACCGGACGCATCCAGTCACCCTGACCGGTGAATCCGATCAGCACGTTTTGAACTGTGTCGTCCGGTAACGGCTAGCTGCGTACCCCTTCACTATAAATAGAAGATGTTCAGGGTTTGAGGGTAACTCTTGCACATTTGGAGACCTAGAGACATCCTTTGAGCTAGAGAACAACCCCTCCACTCATCTCTTTGTTTGGTTGCACATCTTGAGTGAGATTCAAGTGCATTGCTTGAGAGTTACATTCTAGAGGCACTTGATCTTCGAGTTGCTGCGGATTTCTTGTTACTCTTCCATGTTTCCCGACACGGTAGACGGCTTGGAGCAGCAGAGGTGATTGAGCTCACAATTTAAGATTGTTGGAGCCCTCACCAAGTGTTGTAAGGGGTTCTTGATCCTTCCCGTGGGAGTTCGCAAATTGGATACTCTAGTGGAGCTCGTGGCTTGGAGGATCCCCATCTTGTGTGTGGTTGTGCGGCGCCCGCCGAGGGCTCGACTCTTGATAGTCGATTAGCTCGTGAACCGACAAGTGGGTGCATCGCCACAATGAGGAGTAGCTTGCCAGGAAGCAAGTGAACCTCGGTAAAAATCTTGTGTCATCCCTTTGCCGAGGATTTCTCTTGTGGTTGATCATCGTGATTGATTCTTCGAGTGCATTACTTCTCTACATCATTGGTATAAGAATCAAGTCACTTGCTCTTTACTTTCTTGTACTAATCTTAGTGTAGCTTTTATCACATAGGAGTAAGTAGCTTAGTGAATTAGTCTTGTTGGTGTGTATTAGAGATCATAGCCTTGCTTCACTAGAATTGTATAGGTGGCTTGCATAGTGTAGTTGAGCTAGTGCTAGAATTAGCTTAGCCATCTTTTATACTAACGTGGTTGCTTAGTGAAGCTTGTAGATTTTAAATAGGCTATTCACCCCCCTCTAGCCATTTGGACCTTACAACCACACCTCTGGTTCTATGCTGGGGATGACAACTTAGCTTAAGTGGTGTTAGAGGTGTTGTTAAGGCATTTCTTGGCGCCGTTGCTAGAGTGGAGTCAAAACCTTCATTCTTGGTGATAGTGTTAAGAAGTGCCAACAAGCATTTTTGGCACCGTTGTCGGGGAAGGTTGATTAAGCTATTCACAAAGGATAATGGGCCATCACTTGCATCCACTAATGTGATCGAGAAACAATCATTTTCTCTACTCATACAGCTTTACCCTTGTCTTTTGTCTATTTATATATCATATCTAGGGTAATGGACTAACAAGTTTGACCTTTCAGATAATTTCATCGATGATCCAGAAGCATTAATCAGAAGGACTAGAGCCAAGCTAAAGAGAGTTCAGTCGTCATCATCATCTTCTTATCTCAAAGATCTGTTTGACCCAGAAGACACTTGGACCGTATTCCAAAGCTTAACACCAGAGTTCAACGCCATGGTGAACAAGTCACTCCGTGAGTTCTCAGCTCCAACTACAGACAACATCTAGACTGGACCTGCTATGAACATTGATCGGTCATTTGAGCTTAAGCCTGGGCTCATCAACATGGTGCAAGCTAGCCAGTTTTGTGGGAAGGCACATGAAGATGCTAGTGCTCATCTCCAACACTTTTTGGAGATCTGCAGCACTTTCACTATCAAGGATGTCCCTAGAGATTCCATACTACTTCGGCTCTTCCCATTCTCACTCTTGGGAAGAGTGAAGTAGTGGTTTTATGCAAACAAAGAAAAGAACACTACGTGGGCACTCTGCTCCACCAATTTTCTAGCAAAGTTCTTTCCCTTGGGCAATATAAATGCTCTTCATGGAAAAAATATTATGTTTTCAGCAACAACATGATGAGTCTATCCTAGAAGCTTGGGAGCGTTTTCAAGATTACATCCTAGAATGTCCTCATCATGGAATGGAGAATTAGCTACTCTTGCAGACCTTTTTTCATGGGCTCAACAACAACACCCATGAGACCATGGATGCTACTGCTCGAGGTGCATTCTTATCACTTACTATCTCTCAAGCCACAACTCTTGTGATCCAAGGAGACCGGTCATTCCAATCTCCATTGGAAGTGTGAACTTCAATGAAGCTATCTGTGACTTTGGTGTAAGCATCAACATCATGTCCAAGGTAATTTATGAAAAGATGTTTGATTGTCCTTTATTGTACACAACCATGTGCTTGCAGCTCGCAAACCAGTCACTCTACTATGCCCAAAGAATTCTAGAAGATATCTATGTATGAGTTGGTAGCTCGTATGTTCTTGCAGACTTCGTAGTGGTAGAGACAGGTGGTGATAACAAATCAACATCATTTTGGGATGCCCATTCATGAACACCGCTGGAGCTATCATCTATGCCAACACAGCCAAGATCTGCTTCAACATCAAAGGGAAGAGAGAAACTTTCTCCTTCAAGAATCGAGTGCTACAGTTCCCTGCGCATCCACAACACACTTATGAGCCAAAGAAGAAGAACAATAGGAGGAACAAGAACAAGAGCAAGAGCAAGAGTAAGAAGCCACACTAGATGGAGACAGTGAGCATGATCACCGCAGTCCATAGGGAGCATGACCACTAGCTCAAGTCCTCGCATCTGATCAAGAAGGACGATCCAGGCACCCCAACCATTGAATGCACAATCAATATATGCTCTTTCTAGAAAGCTATCTATGACATCGGATCGGGAGTCAACATAATGGCTAAGGTAACTTATGAATTTTTATATGGTACTATGCCTTTGTATCCCACCTATGCACAGCTACAAATGGCAGATTAGACATTTTGGTTTGTGGAGGGGATAGTGAAAGACGTCCCAGTATAGATTAATGACCACTTCATCCCCACTGTCTTCCTAGTCCTGGATATGGGAGAAGACAAGTACGATCCACCGATCATCCTTAGAACACCATTCCTCAACACTACCAAAGCTATCATCTACATTGGATCAGGAGAAGTGCATTTCAACTTCCCCTCTCAGAAGGTACGTCGTTATTTCAATGACAATTATATAATTGAGTACAATCCCAAGAAGAACAGATCAAAGAGGAAGCGCCGTAACCAGAAGAATCAGACCCCTAAGGATGGATGGGCTGACTATGAAGGAGAAGTATCAAGGTATGAAGACTGATATCCCGAAGAGGAGATTTCTCCTAAGGGGGAGGCCGACGCGCCAACAGAAAGTGTACCAGTCATTATGGAGAAGAAAGAACAAGCTCCTCCCTCAAGGTCAACCCCACCAATAAAATAGGTATGTAAATTAAAGGTAAAATCAGTTTTGGAGACAATACCAGAAGAAGAGCAGCCGGTGGCACCATTCGAACCTTCCAAGGTGCCCTGGGATGTTTGAGTGAACAAGAGGTCCTGTTCAGAGGACTTAAATCACTGAACACCATGCCAAGAGGTAAACTTGGTAGTTATCCATATTTCCCTTCTCAACATTGCATTATTTTCCTTAGCATATTTACTTTTCTTAAATTGCATAATTAGTTACACTTCATTTCGGCACTAGAAAAGAAAATAAAGATATCATACATTTGCATTCTGAAAATACTAAGCCATGTATGAATAAATTTATGGAAAAACCCATAAGTATATTCACCGTGGTGGCATAAAAATAAATTAAATATACATTCATCATAGTTTCATTTTTTTTGCATAATATAAAATCTAAAAAGTACAAAAATATTGATAGAAAGATCCTGCTAAAGAGACCTATATGTTAAGGAGGTTCTAGATAATCAAGGCTTAGAGGTTTATCACTAACACTTAATTAGTTCCACAAGCTTTGTTGTCTATTTGAGCCTTATAGAATTTGAAGGATCGAGGAGAGCCAATAGGTAGGAGGATGATCTGTACTCTATCTGGAGAGATGTCTCAGCAGTCATCAACATTAACACTCCGAGAGAGGAAGAACACCTCTGCTTCCTGTCAACCACATAAAGAGACTATGTCAACATCCAGCTTGGGGGAGAGCATCCCCCATGTATCCAGCTAAGTATTTTCTTACTTATATATATATAATAAATAAAAAGATGCATAACCTTAGTAAAACCAAATAAATACTTTTCTCTTATATATATTTGTGTGATCTTTGAGTTTGCTAAATAAAATATAGGAGAGTGCAAAGTTTTACATTGTTAAAATGAATCCCTAGAGTAAACTCTTATATGAAGATGATGAATAGTTGCTCTGCCATAATTTCTTTCAAGTACCTAGTTTTCAACCTTGAACTCTCCCAAGTTTTAGGATATAACTGTTTTGACCTAAGATTTGCTCTGAACTTGAAACTCGTGGGTAGCAAATGCTTGATCTAAGTCTAGGTAGTTGGCCGACATGATATGGGAAGGTTTGAAGCTGCTGTTTATCTTGTTCCTAGAGATACTAGAGTTCTAAAGAATTTATCTTTTGAAATTTAAAATTCTACATGATGAGTTCCTATATGACGAGAGTTTAAATTCCTACCATAGCCATACATACATGTTTACTAGACTAGGAAAAACTTCATTGGATTTGTTTGCTGCTTGTGAGCATTGAGTATGGTTAGGCTGTGTTCACCCCTAGGAATTAGTCATGCAGTTAAAATCAAGATTCACGTGCACTCTTCCCATTTATGCTGCTTCTACCCTAGAAGTATGCATCTACATATATTCCATTTAGACACATCCCAAAATTGTTCTGTTCCTACACTGGGAGTAAACAAACCAAAAATATCCATTCATCCATTGCTAGCCCCCTTTGTTGTGCAATAAAGCTCCATATCTATGTTACTACCTCTATCAATGTTTACAAAAGAGACTTGGGAATTATTTTATGGTTTGAAAAAAAGAGAGAAAATTTTGAGAAAGAAAAGAAAGAGAGAATAATTCTAGATGAGCATTTGCATATTTAGTACCACACCTCTGGTGCCATGCTGGGGATGACAACTTGGCTTAAGTGGTGTTAGAGGTATTGTTAAGGCATTTCTTGGTGCCGTTGCTAGAGTGGAGTAAAACATTTATTCTTGGTGTTAGTGTTAAGAAGTGCCAATAGTTCCCTAGGGTGAAGCCTATAGTTCTATAGCTGTGAAAAAAACATAGCTCAGTTCCATGTCCAGAAGGCAAATTTCTCAATGTTTTACATTTGCCACGACATCTGAATCGGTGGTTCCTGGTGTCGCGGCCATCACAGAACCTTAATGGTGTGGTTGTGTGACGTAATTGATAGACTTCATCTTAGCTCTCCACCCTAACATGAGATGTGCTATTTGTGTCACAACCAACTCGTTTCGTAACATGGGTGGACCCAGACATCTTTGACTGAATTGCATGATTTCACCTAAAGAAACACTGCTTTGTTACCTATGATAAGTTATTTTTAGAAAAGTCTCTAGGGACCCACTTTTGCCAATTTAGGTTCCCTAGGGTGAGGCCCATAGTTCTGTAGCCATGAAAAAAACATAGCTCGATTCCATGTCCAGAAGGCAAATTTCTCAAGGTTTTATATTTGCCACGATGTCTGAATCGGTAGTTTCTGATGTCGCAACCATCACGGTACCTTAACGGTGTGGTTGTGCAACGTAATTGATACTGACTTCATCTAAGCTCTCCACCCAAACATGTGATGTGCCATTCCTATGACAACCAACTCGTTTTGTTACACGGGTGAACACAGACATCTTTGATGGAATTGCATGATTTCACCGAAAACAAACATTGCTTTGTTGCCTATGATATGTTATTTTTAGAAAAGTCTTTAGGGACCCACTTTTGTCAATTTAGGTTCGCTAAGGTGAGGCCTATGGTTGTGCAGCTATGAAAAAAAACTATCTTGACTCCAAGTCTAGAAGGCAAAGTTCTCAAGGTTTTACATTTGCCACAACATATGCATCGGCAGTCACCGGTGTCGCGGCCATCACGGTACATTAACTGTGTGGTTGTGTGATGTAGTTGATACTAACTTCATCAGAGCTCTCCACCCTAACATGAGATGTGCCATTCCTATGACAACCAACTCATTTCATAACATGGGTGGAGCCAAACATTTTTGATGAAATTACATTATTTCACCGAAACAAACACAGCTTTGTTACCTATGACAAGTTATTTTTAGAAAAATCTCTAGGGACCCACTTTTACCAATTTGGGTTCCCTTAGGTGAGGCCTATAGTTCTATAGTCATGAAAAATCTAGCTCAATTCCATGTCCAGAAGGCAAATTTCTCAAAGTTTTACATTTGCCACGACATCTGAATCGACAGTTCCTGGTGTCACGGCCATAATGGTTCCTTAATGGTGAGGTTGTGTGATGTAATTGATATTGACTTCAACTAAGCTCTACACCCTAACATGAGATGTTCCATTCTAGTCACAACCAACTCGTTTAGTAACACGGGTGGACCCAGTCATCTTTGATGGAATTGCATGATTTCACCTAAAGAAACACTGCTTTGTTACCTATGATAAGTTATTTTTAGAAAAGTCTCTAGGGACCCACTTTTGCCAATTCAGGTTCCCTAGGGTGAGGCCCATAGTTCTGTAGCCATGAAAAAAACATAACTCGAGTCCATGTCTAGAAGGCAAATTTCTCAAGGTTTTATATTTGCCACGATGTCTGAATCGGTAGTTTCTGATGTCGCAACCATCACGATACCTTAATGGTGTGGTTGTGCAACGTAATTGATACTGACTTCACCTAAGCTCTCCACCCAAACATGTGATGTGCCATTCCTATGACAACCAACTCGTTTCCTTACACGGGTGAACACAGACATCTTTGATGGAATTGCATGATTTCACCAAAAACAAACACTGCTTTATTGCCTATGATATGTTATTTTTAGAAAAGTCTTCAGGGACCCACTTTTGTCAATTTAGGTTCCCTAAGGTGAGGCCTGTGGTTGTGCAGCTATGAAAAAAACTAGCTTGACTCCAAGTCTAGAAGGCAAAGTTCTCAAGGTTTTACATTTGCCACAACATATGCATCGGTAGTCACCGGTGTCGCGGCCATCACGGTACATTAACTGTGTGGTTGTGTGATGTAGTTGATACTGACTTCATCAGAGCTCTCCACCCTAACATGAGATGTGCCATTCCTATGACAACCAACTCATTTCATAACATGGGTGGAGCCAAACATCTTTGATGAAATTACATTATTTCGCCGAAACAAACACAGCTTTGTTACCTATGATAAGTTATTTTTAGAAAAATCTCTAGGGACCCACTTTTACCAATTTGGGTTCCCTCAGGTGAGGCCTATAGTTCTATAGTCATGAAAAAATCTAGCTCAATTCCATGTCCAGAAGGCAAATTTCTCAAAGTTTTACATTTGCCACGACATCTGAATCGACAGTTCCTGGTGTCGCGGCCATCATGGTTCCTTAATGGTGAGGTTGTGTGATGTAATTGATATTGACTTCAACTAAGCTCTACACCCTAATATGAGATGTTCCATTCTAGTCACAACCAACTCGTTTAGTAACACGGGTGGACCCAGTCATCTTTGATGGAATTGCATGATTTCACCAAAACAAACATTTCTATGTTGCCTAGGATAAGTTGTTTTTAGAAAAATCTCTAGGGACCCACTTTTGCCAATTTAGGTTTCCTAGGGTGTGGCTTATAGTTCTATATCTATGAAAAAAACCTAGCTCGATTCCATGTCCAAATGGCAAATTTCTCAAGGTTTTACATTTGCCATGACATCTACATCGATAGTTTTCGGTGTTGCGGGCATCACGGTACCTTAATGGTGTAGTTGTGCGACATAATTGATACTAACTTCATCTAAGCTCTCCACCCTAACATGAGATGTGCCATTCCTGTCACAACCAACTCGTTTCATAACACGGGTGGACCCAGACATCTTTGGTAGAATTGCATGATTTCACCGAAACAAACACTACTTTATTGCCTATGATAAGTTGTTTTTAGAAAAGTCTCTAGGGACCTACTTTTGCCAATTCAGGTTCCCTAGGGGCAGGCCTGTAGTTCTACAGCCATGAAAAAAACTAGCTTGATTCCATGTCTAGAAGGCAAAGTTCTCAAGGTTCTACATTTGCCACGACATATGCATCGGTAGTTCCCGGTGTCGTGGCCATCACGGAACATTAACTGCATGGTTGTGTGATGTATTCGATACTAACTTCATTGGAGATCTCCACCCTAACATGAGATCTGCCATTCCAGTCACAACCAACTCATTTCATTACATGGGTGGAGCCAGACATCTTTGATGGAATTACATTATTTCACCAAAACAAACGCTGCTTTGTTGCCTATGATAAGTTATTTTTAGAAAAATCTCTAGGGACCCACTTTTGCCAATTTTGATTCCCTCAGGTGAGGCCTATAGTTCTATAGTCATGAAAAAAACTATCTCTATTCCATGTCTAGAAGGCAAATTTCTCAAGGTTTTACATTTGCCACGACTTCTGAATCGGAAGTTTCTGATGTCACGGCCATCATAGTACCTAAACAACATGGTTAGGCAACGTAATTGATACTGACTTCATCTAAGCTCTCCACCCTAACATGAGATGTGCCATATCTATCACAACCAACTCGTTTTGTAACACGGGTGAAACTAGACATCTTTGATGGAATTACATGATTTCACAGAAAACAAACACTGCTTTGTTGACTATGATATGTTATTTTTAGAAAAGTGTTTAGGGACCCACTTTTGCCAATTCATGTTCCCAAAGGTGAGGCCTATGGTTCTGCAGCTATGAAAAAAACTAGCTTGACTCCACGTCTGTAAGGCAAAGTTCTCAAGGTTTTACGTTTGCCACGACATATGCATCGGCAGTCACCGGTGTCACGGCCATCACAGTACATTAACTGTGTGGTTGTGTGATGTAGTTGATACTGACTTCATCAGAGCTCTCCACCCTAACATGAGATGTGCCATTCCTATGACAACCAACTCATTTCATAACATGGGTGGAGCCAAACATCTTTGATGAAATTACATTATTTCGCCGAAACAAACGCAGCTTTGTTGCCTATGATAAGTTATTTTTAGAAAAATCTCAAGGGACCCACTTTTACCAATTTGGGTTCCCTCAGGTGAGGCCTATAGTTCTATAGTTGTGAAAAAAACTAGCTCAATTCCATGTCTAGAAGGCAAATTTCTCAAAGTTTAACATTTGCCACGACATCTGAATCGACAGTTCCTGGTGCCGCGGCCGTCATGGTACCTTAACGGTGTGGTTGTGTGATGTAATTGATATTGACTTCATCTAAGCTCTACACCCTAACATGAGATGTTTCATTACAGTCACAACCAACTCGTTTAGTAACACGGGTGGACCCAGTCATCTTTGATGGAATTGCATGATTTCACCGAAAAATAACACTTCTATGTTGCCTAGGATAAGTTGTTTTAGAATAATATCTAGGGACCCACTTTTTCCAGTTCAGGTTTCCTACGGTGAGGCTTATATTTCTGTAGCTATGAAAAAAACCTAGCTTGATTCCATGTCCAGATGGTGAATTTCTCAAGGTTTTACATTTGCCACGACATCTACGTCGGCAGTTTTCGGTGTCGCGGCCATCACGGTACCTTAATGGTGTGATTGTGCGACGTAATTGACACTGACTTCATCTAAGCTCTCCACCCTAACATGAGATGTGCCTTTCCTATCACAATCAACTCGTTTCATAACATGGGTGGACCTAGATATCTTTGGTAGAATTGCATGATTTCACCGAAATAAACACTAGTTTATTGCCTATGATAAGTTATTTTTAGAAAAGTCTCTGGGGACCCACTTTTGCCAATTTAGGTCCCAAGGGTGACATCTATGGTTCTACAGCCATGAAAAAAACTAGATTGATTCCATGTCTAGAAGGCAAAGTTCTCATGGTTCTACATTTGCCACGACATATGCATCAGCATTTCCCGGTCTCGCGGCCATCACGGTACATTAACTGTGTGGTTGTGACATAGTTGATACCTTCATCAGAGCTCTCCACCCTAACATGAGGTGTGCCACTCCTATCACGACCAACTCATTTCATAACATGGGTGGAGCCATACATCTTTGATGGAATTACATTATTTCACCAAAAGAAACGTTGCTTTGTTACCTATGAGAAGTTATTTTTAGAAAAATCTCTAGGGACCTACTTTTGCCAATTTGGGTTCCCTTAGGTAAGGCCAATAGTTCTATAGTCATGAAAAAAAACTAGCTTGATTCCATGTCTAGAAGGCAAATTCTCAAGGTTTTACATTTGCCACGACACCTGAATCGACAGTTTCTGACGTCGCGGCCATCACGGTACCTTAACGGTGTGGTTGTGCGACGTAATTGATACTGACTTCATCTAAGCTCTCCACCCTAACATGAGATGTTCCATTCCTATCACAACCAACTCATTTCGTAACACGGGTGAACCCAGACATTTTGATGGAATTGCATGATTTCACCGAAAACAAACACTACTTTGTTGCCTATGATATGTTATTTTTAGAAAAGTCTTTAGGGACCCACTTTTGTCAATTAAGGTTTTTCTAGGTGAGGCTTCTAGTTCTATAGCTATGAAAAAAACCTAGCTCGATTCCATGTCCAGATGGCAAATTTCTCAAGGTTTTACATTTGCCACGACATCTACATCGGTAGTTTTCGGTGTTGCAGCCATCACGGTACATTAATGGTGTGGTTCTGTGACGTTATTGATACTGACTTCATATAAGCTCTCCACCCTAACATGAGATGTGCCATTCCTATCACAACCAACTCATTTCATAACGTGGGTGTAGTCAGACATATTTGATGGAATTACATTATTTCACCAAAACAAACGTTGCTTTGTTGCCTATGATAAGTTATTTTTAGAAAAATCTCTAGTGACCTACTTTTGCCAATTCAAGTTCCCTAGGGTGAGGCCTATAGTTCTATAGCCATGAAAAAAACTAGCTTGATTCAATGTCCGGAAGGCAAAGTTCTCAAGGTTCTACATTTGCCACGACATATGCATCGGCAGTTCCCGGTGTTGCGGCCATCATGGTACATTAACTACATGGTTGTGTGACGTAGTTGATACTAACTTCATTAGAGCTCTCCACCCTAACATAAGATGTGCCATTCCTATCACAACCAACTCATTTCATCACATGGATGGAGCCAGACATCTTTGATGGAATTACATTATTTCACCGAAACAAACGCTGCTTTGTTGCCTATGATAAGTTATTTTTAAAAAATCTCTTGGGACCCACTTTTGCCAATTTAGTTTCCCTCAGGTGAGGCCTATATCTCTATATTCATGAAAAAAACTAGCTCGATTCCATTTCTAGAAGGGAAATTTTTCAATGTTTTACATTTGCCATGACATCTCAATCGGCAGTTTCTGATGTCGCGACCATCACGGTACCTTAACGGCATGGTTGTGTGACATAATTGATTTTGACTTCATCTAAGCTCTCCACCCTATCATGAGATGTGACATTCCTATCACAACCAACTTGTTTCGTAACCCGGGTGAACCCAGACATCTTTGATGGAATTACATGATTCACCAAAAACAAACACTGCTTTGTTGCCTATGATATGTTATTTTTTGAAAAGTCTTTAGGGACCCACTTTTGCTAATTTAGGTTCCCTAAGGTGAGGCCTATGGTTGTGCAACTATGAAAAAAAACTAGCTTGACTCCATGTCTAGAAGGTAAAGTTCTCAAGGTTTTACATTTGGCACGACATATGCATCGGCAGTCACCGGTGTCGCGGCCATCACGGTACATTAACTGTGTGGTTGTGTGATGTAGTTGATACTAACTTCATCAGAGCTCTCCACCCTAACATGAGATGTGCCATTCCTATCACAACAAACTCATTTAATAACATTGGTGGAGCCAGACATCATTGATGGAATTACATTATTTCACCGAAACAAACGCTGCTTTGTTGCCTATGATAAGTGATTTTTAGAAAAAAAAAACTCTAGGCACCCACCTTTGTCAATTTGGGTTCCCTTAGGTGAGACCAATAGTTCTATAGTTATGAAAAAAACTAGCTCAATTCCATGTTTAGAAGGCAAATTTCTCAAGGTTTTACATTTGCCATGACATCTGAATGGGCAGTTTCTGATGTCGCGACCATCACGGTACCGTAACGGCATGGTTGTGTGTCGTAATTGATATTGACTTCATCTAAGCTCTCCACCCTATCATGAGATGTGCCATTCCTATTATAACCAACTCGTTTTGAAACATGGGTAAACTCAGACATCTTTGATGGAATTACATAATTTCACCGAAAACAAACACTGCTTTGTTGCCTATGATATGTTATTTTTAGAAAAGTCTCCAGGGACCCACTTTTACCAATTTAGGTTCCCTAAGGTAAGGCCTATGGTTGTGCAGCTATGAAAAAAACTAGCTTGGCTCCACGTCTGGAAGGCAAAGTTCTCAAGGTTTTATATTTGCCACAAACTATGCATCCACAGTCACCGGTGTCGCGGCCATCACGGTACATTAACGGTGTGGTTATGTGATGTAGTAGATACTGACTTCATCAGAGCTCTCCACCCTAACATGAGATGTGCCATTCCTATCAAAGTCAACTCATTTCATAACACGGGTAGACCCAGACATCTTTGACGGAATTGCATTATTTCACCAAAACAAACGCTACTTTGTTGCCTATGATAAGTTATTTTTAGAAAAATCTATAGGGACCCACTTTTCCCAATTCAGGTTCACTAGCATGAGTCCTATACTTCTGTAGTCATGGATAAAAACTAGCTCAATTCCATGTCCAGAAGGCAAATTTATCAAAGTTTTACTTTTACCACGACATCTAAATGGACAGTTCCTAGTGTCGCGGCCATCATGGTACCTTAACGGTGTGGTTGTGCAATGTAATTGATATTGACTTCATCTAAGCTCTACACCCTAACATGAGATGTTCCATTCGAGTCACAACCAACTCGTTTAGTAACACGGGTGGACCAAGTCATCTTTGTTGGAATTGCATGATTTCACCGAAACAAACACTTCTATGTTGCCTAGGATAAGTTGTTTTTAGAAAAATCTCTAGGGACCCACTTTTGCCAATTTAGGTTTCCTAGGGTGAGGCTTATAGTTGTATAGCTATGAAAAAAACCGAGCTCGATTCCATGTCCAGATGGCAAATTTCTCAAGGTTTTACATTTGTCATCACATCTACATCGGCAGTTTTCAGTGTCGCGGCCATCACGGTACATTAATGGTGTGGTTGTGCAACATAATTGATATTGACTTCATCTAAGCTCTCCACCCTAATATGAGATGTGCCATTCCTATCACAACCAACTCGTTTCATTACACGGGTGGACATAGACATCTTTGACAGAATTGCATGATTTCACCGAAACAAACACTGCTTTATTGCCTATGACAAGTTGTTTTTAGAAAAGTCTCTAGGGACCCACTGTGGTTGTGCAGCTATGAAAAAAACTAGCTTGACTCCACGTCTAGAAGGCAAAGTTCTCATGGTTTTACATTTGCCACGACATCTGCGTCGGCAGTCACCGGTGTCGCGGCCATCACGTTACATTAACTGTGTGGTTGTGTGATGTAGTTGATACTGACTTCATCAGAGCTCTCCACCCTAACATGAGATGTGCCATTCCCATCACAACCAACTCATTTCATAACATGGGTGTAGTCAGATATCTTTGATGGAATTACATTATTTCGCCGAAATAAACGCTGCTTTGTTGCCTATGATTAGTTATTTTTTAGAAAAATCTCTAGGGACCCACATTTGCCAATTTGGGTTCCCTCAGGTGAGGCCTATAGTTCTATAGTCATGAAAAAAACTGGCTCGATTCCGTGTCTAGAAGGCAAATTTCTCAAGGTTTTACATTTGCCGTGACATCTGAATCGGTAGTTTCTGATGTCGTGACCATCACGGTACCGTAACGGCGTGGTTGTGCGACGTAATTGATATTGACTTCATCTAAGCTCTCCACCCTAAATTGAGATGTGCCATTCCTATCACAACCAACTCGTTTCGTAACACGGCTGAACACAGACATCTTTGATGGAATTGCATGATTTCACCAAAAACAAACACTGCTTGGTTGCTTATGATATGTTATATTTAGAAAAGTCTTCAGGGACCCACTTTTGCTAATTTAGGTTCCCTAAGGTAAGGCCTGTGGTTGCGCATCTATGAAAAAAACTAGCTTGACTCCATGTTTGGAAGGCAAAGTTCTCAAGGTTTTACATTTGCCACGACATATGCATCGGCAGTCACCGGTGTCACAACCATCACGGTACATTAACAGTGTGGTTGTGTGATGTAGTTGATACTGACTTCATCAGAGCTCTCCACCCTAACATGACATGTGCCTTCCTATCAAAGTCAACTCATTTCATAACACGGGTGGACCCAGACATCTTTGATAGAATTGCATTATTTCACCAAAACAAACACTATATGGACCCACTTTTGCCTATTCAGGTTCATTATCATGAGGCCTATAGTTTTGTAGTTGTGAAAAAAAAACTAGCTCAATTCCATGACCAGAAGGCAAATTTATCAAAGTTTTACTTTTGCCACGACATCTGAATGCGCAGTTCCAGTTGTCGCGGCCATCATGGTACCTTTACGGTGTGGTTGTGTGATATAATTGATATTGACTTCATCTAAGCTCTACACCCTAACATGAGATGTTCCATTCTAGTCACAACCAACTCGTTTAGTAACACAGGTGGACCCAGTCATCGTTGATGGAATTGCATGATTTCACCGAAACAAACACTTCTATGTTGCCTATGATATGTTATTTTTAGAAAAGTCTTTAGGGATCCACTTTTGTCAATTTAGGTTTTTCTAGGTGAGGCTTCTAGTTCTATAGCTATGAAAAAAACCAAGCTCGATTCCATGTCCAGATGGTAAATTTCTCAAGGTTTTACATTTGCCACGACATCTACATCGGCAGTTTTTGGTGTTGCAGCCATCACGGTACCTTAATGGTGTGGTTGTGTGATGTAGTTGATACTAACTTCATCAGAGCTCTCCACCCTAACATGAGATGTGCCATTCCTATCAAAGTCAACTCATTTCATAACGTGGGTGGACCCAGACATCTTTGACGGAATTGCATGATTTCACCAAAACAAACACTACTTTGTTGCCTATGATATGTTATTTTTAGAAAAGTCTTTAGGGACCCAGTTTTGTCAATTCAGGTTTTTCTAGGTGAGGCTTCTAGTTCTATAGCTATCAAAAAAACCTAGCTCGATTCCATGTCCAGATGGCAAATTTCTCATGGTTTTACATTTGCCACAACATCTACATCGGCAGTTTTCGGTGTTGCAGCCATCATGGTACCTTAATAGTGTGGTTGTGTGACGTAATTGATACTGACTTCATATAAGCTCTCCACCCTAACATGAGATGTGCCATTCCTATCACAACCAACTCATTTCATAACATGGGTGTAGTCAGACATCTTTGATGGAATTACATTATTTCACCAAAACAAACGCTGCTTTGTTGCCTATGATAAGTTATTTTTAGAAAAATCCCTAGTGACCCACTTTTGCCAATTTAGGTTCCCTAGGGTGAGGCCTATAGTTCTATAGCCATGAAAAAACTAGCTTGATTCCATGTCCGGAAGGCAAAGTTCTCAAGGTTCTACATTTGCCATGACATATGCATCGGCAGTTCCTGGTGTTGCGGCAATCACGGTACATTAACTATGTGGCTGTGTGACGTAGTTGATACTAACTTCATTAGGGCTCTCCACCCTAACATAAGATGTTGCATTCCTATCACAACCAACTCATTTCATAACATGGATGGAGCCAGACATCTTTGATGGAATTACATTATTTCACCGAAACAAACACTGCTTTGTTGCCTATGATAAGTTATTTTTAGAAAAATCTCTAGTGACCCACTTTTGCCAATTTAGGTTCCCTAGGGTGAGGCCTATAGTTCTATAGCCATGAAAAAACTAGCTTGATTCCATGTCCGGAAGGCAAAGTTCTCAAGGTTCTACATTTGCCATGACATATGCATCGGCAGTTCCTGGTGTTGCGGCAATCACGGTACATTAACTGTGTGGCTGTGTGACGTAGTTGATACTAACTTCATTAGAGCTCTCCACCCTAACATAAGATGTTGCATTCCTATCACAACCAACTCATTTCATAACATGGATGGAGCCAGACATCTTTGATGGAATTACATTATTTCACCGAAACAAACGCTGCTTTGTTGCCTATGATAAGTTATTTTTTAAAAATCTCTTGGGACCCACTTTTGCCAATTTAGTTTCCCTTAGGTGAGGCCTATATCTCTATAGTCATGAAAAAAACTTGCTCGATTCCATTTCTAGAAGGCAAATTTTTCAATGTATTACATTTGCCATGACATCTCAATCGGCAGTTTCTGATGTCGCGACCATCACGGTACCTTAACGGCATGGTTGTGCAACATAATTGATTTTGACTTCATCTAAGCTCTCCACCCTATCATGAGATGTGACATTCCTATCACAACCAACTCGTTTCGTAACCCGAGTGAACCCAGACATCTTTGATGGAATTACATGATTCACCGAAAACAAACACTACTTTGTTGCCTATGATATGTTATTTTTTGAAAAGTCTTTAGGGACACACTTTTGCTAATTTAGGTTCCCTAAGGTGAGGCCTATGGTTGTGCAGCTATGAAAAAACTAGCTTGACTCCATGTCTAGAAGGTAAAGTTCTCAAGGTTTTACATTTGCCACGACATATGCATCGGCAGTCACCGGTGTCGCGGCCATCACGGTACATTAACTGTGTGGTTGTGTGATGTAGTTGATACTAACTTCATCAGAGCTCTCCACCCTAAGATGAGATGTGCCATTCCTATCACAACCAACTCATTTAATAACATTGGTGGAGCCAGACATCTTTGATGGAATTACATTATTTCGCCGAAATAAATGCTGCTTTGTTGCCTATGATAAGTGATTTTTAGAAAAAAAAACTCTAGGCACCCACCTTTGTCAAATTGGGTTCCCTTAGGTGAGACCAATAGTTCTATAGTTATGAAAAAAACTAGCTCAATTCCGTGTTTAGAAGGCAAATTTCTCAAGGTTTTACATTTGCCACGACATCTGAATGGGCAGTTTCTGATGTCGCGACCATCACGGTACCGTAACGGCGTGGTTGTGTGACGTAATTGATATTGACTTCATCTAAGCTCTCCACCCTATCATGAGATGTGCCATTCCTATTACAACCAACTCATTTCGTAACACGGGTAAACTCAGACATCTTTGATGGAATTACATAATTTCACCAAAAACAAACACTGCTTTGTTGCCTATGATATGTTATTTTTAGAAAAGTCTCCAGGGACCCACTGTGGTTGTGCAGCTATGAAAAAAACTAGCTTGACTCCACGTCTATAAGGTAAAGTTCTCATGGTTTTACATTTGCCACGACATCTGCGTCGATAGTCACCGGTGTCGCGGCCATCACGTTACATTAACTGTGTGGTTGTGTGATGTAGTTGATACTGAATTCATCAGAGCTCTCCACCCTAACATGAGATGTGCCATTCCCATCACAACCAACTCATTTCATAACATGGGTGTAGTCAGACATCTTTGATGGAATTACATTATTTCACAGAAATAAACGCTGCTTTGTTGCCTATGATAAGTTATTTTTAGAAAAATCTCTAGGGACCCACATTTGCCAATTTGGGTTCCCTTAGGTGAGGCCTATAGTTCTATAGTCATGAAAAAAACTATCTTGATTCCGTGTCTAGAAGGCAAATTTCTCAAGGTTTTACATTTGCCGTGACATCTGAATCGGTAGTTTCTGATGTCGTGACCATCACGGTACCGTAACGGCGTGGTTGTGCGACGTAATTGATATTGACTTCATCTAAGCTCTCCACCCTAACATGAGATGTGCCATTCCTATCACAACCAACTTGTTTTGTAACATGGGTGAACATAGACATCTTTGATGGAATTGCATGATTTCACCAAAAACAAACACTGCTTTGTTGCTTATGATATGTTATATTTAGAAAAGTCTTCAGGGACCCACTTTTGCTAATTTAGGTTCCCTAAGGTAAGGCCTGTGGTTGCGCATCTATGAAGAAAACTAGCTTGACTCCATGTTTGGAAGGCAAAGTTCTCAAGGTTTTACATTTGCCACGACATATGCATCGGCAGTCACCGGTGTCACAACCATCACGGTACATTAACAGTGTGGTTGTGTGATGTAGTTGATACTAACTTCATCAGAGCTCTCCACCCTAACATGAGATGTGCCATTCCTATCAAAGTCAACTCATTTCATAACACAAGTGGACCCAGACATCTTTGACAGAATTGCATTATTTTACCAAAACAAACACTATATGGACCCACTTTTGCCTATTTAGGTTCATTATCATGAGGCCTATAGTTCTGTAGTCGTGAAAAAAAAACTTGCTCAATTCCATGACTAGAAGGCAAATTTATCAAAGTTTTACTTTTGCCACGACATCTAAATGCGTAGTTCCAGTTGTCACGGCCATCATGGTACCTTTTTGGTGTGGTTGTGTGATATAATTGATATTGACTTCATCTAAGCTCTACACCCTAAGATGAGATGTTCCATTCCAGTCACAACCAACTCGTTTAGTAACACAGGTGGACCTAGTCATCATTGATGGAATTGCATGATTTCTGGGTGAGGCTTCTAGTTCTATAGCTATGAAAAAAACCTAGCTCGATTCCATATCCAGATGGTAAATTTCTCAAGGTTTTACATTTGCCACGACATCTACATTGACAGTTTTTGGTGTTGCAGCCATCACGGTACCTTAATGGTGTGGTTGTGTGATGTAGTTGTTACTGACTTCATCAGAGCTCTCCACCCTAACATGAGATGTGCCATTCCTATCAAAGTCAACTCATTTCATAACACGGGTGGACCCAAACATCTTTGACGGAATTGCATGATTTCACCAAAACAAACTCTGCTTTGTTGCCTATGATATGTTATTTTTAGAAAAGTCTTTAGGGACCCACTTTTGTCAATTTAGGTTTTTCTAGGTGAGGCTTCTAGTTCTATAGCTATGAAAAAAACCTAGCTCGATTCCATGTCCAGATGGCAAATTTCTCAAGGTTTTACATTTGCCACGACATCTACATCGGCAGTTTTTGGTGTTGCAGCCATCACGGTACCTTAATGGTGTGGTTGTGTGACGTAATTGATACTGACTTCATATAAGCTCTCCACCCTAACATGAGATGTGCCATTCCTATCACAACCAACTCATTTCATAACATGTGTGTAGTCAGACATCTTTGATGGAATTACATTATTTCACCAAAACAAACGCTGCTTTGTTGCCTATGATAAGTTATTTTTAGAAAAATCTCTAGTGACCCACTTTTGCCAATTCAGGTTCCCTAGGGTGAGGCCTGTAGTTCTATAGCCATGAAAAAAACTAGCTTGATTCCATGTCTGGAAGGCAAAGTTCTCCACGTTCTACATTTGCCACGACATATGCATCGGCAGTTCCCGGTGTTGCGGCAATCACGGTACATTAACTACGTGGTTGTGTGATGTAGTTGATACTAACTTCATTAAAGCTCTCCACCCTAACATAAGATGTTCCATTCCTATCACAACCAACTCATTTCATAACATGGATGGAGCCAGACATCTTTGATGGAATTACATTATTTCACCGAAACAAACGCTGCTTTGTTGCCTATGATAAGTTATTTTTAAAAAATCTCTTGGGACCCACTTTTGCCAATTTAGTTTCCCTTAGGTGAGGCCTATATCTCTATAGTCATGAAAAAAACTAGCTCGATTCCATTTCTAGAAGGCAAATTTTTCATTGTTTTACATTTGCCATGACATCTCAATCGGCAGTTTCTGATGAAGCGACCATTACGGTACCTTAACGGCATGGTTGTGCGACATAATTGATTTTGAATTCATCTAAGCTCTCCACCCTATCATGAGATGTGACATTCCTATCACAACCAACTCGTTTCGTAACCCGGGTGAACCCAGACATCTTTGATGGAATTACATGATTCACCAAAAACAAACACTGCTTTATTGCCTATGATATGTTATTTTTTGAAAAGTCTTTAGGGAGACACTTTTGCTAATCTAGGTTCCCTAAAGTGAGGCCTGTGGTTGTGCAGCTATGAAAAAAACTAGCTTAACTCCATGTCTAGAAGGTAAAGTTCTCAAGGTTTTACATTTGCCACGACATATGCATCGGCAGTCACCGGTGTCGCGGCCATCACGGTACATTAACTGTGTGGTTGTGTGATGTAGTTGATACTAACTTCATCAGAGCTCTCTACCCTAATATGAGATGTGCCATTCCTATCACAACCAACTCATTTAATAACATTGGTGGAGTCAGACATCTTTGATGGAATTACATTATTTCGCCGAAACAAATGCTGCTTTGTTGCCTATGATAAGTGATTTTTAGAAAAAAAAACTCTAGGCACCCACCTTTGTTAATTTGGGTTCCCTTAGGTGAGACCAATAGTTCTATAGTTATGAAAAAAACTAGCTCAATTCCGTGTTTAGAAGGCAAATTTCTCAAGGTTTTACATTTACCACGACATCTGAATGGGCAGTTTCTAATGTCGCGACCATCACAGTACCGTAACAGCGTGGTTGTGTGACGTAATTGATATTGACTTCATCTAAGCTCTCCACCCTATCATGAGATGTGCCATTCCTATCACAACCAACTCGTTTCGTAACACGGGTAAACTCAGACATCTTTGATGGAATTACATAATTTCACCGAAAACAAACACTGCTTTGTTGCCTATGATATGTTATTTTTAGAAAAGTCTCTAGGGACCCACTTTTACAAATTTAGGTTCCCTAAGGTAAGGCCTATGGTTGTGCAGCTATGAAAAAACTAGCTTGGCTCCATGTCTGGAAGGCAAAGTTCTCAAGGTTTTATATTTACCACGACATATGCATCGACAGTCACCGGTGTCGCGGCCATCACGGTACATTAACGGTGTGGTTATGTGATGTAGTAGATACTGACTTCATCAGAGCTCTCCACCCTAACATGAGATGTGCCATTCCTATCAAAGTCAACTCATTTCATAACACGGGTAGACCCAGACATCTTTGACGGAATTGCATTATTTCACCAAAACAAACGCTACTTTGTTACCTATGATAAGTTATTTTTAGAAAAATCTATAGGGACCCACTTTTGCCAATTCAGGTTCACTAGCATGAGGCCTATAGTTCTGTAGTCATGGATAAAAACTAGCTCAATTCCATGTCTAGAAGGCAAATTTATCAAAGTTTTACTTTTATCACGACATCTAAATGGACAGTACCTAGTGTCGCGGCCATCATGGTACCTTAACGGTGTGGTTGTGCAATGTAATTGATATTGACTTCATCTAAGCTCTACACCCTAACATGAGATGTTCCATTCCAGTCACAACCAACTCATTTAGTAACACGGGTGGACCAAGTCATCTTTGTTGGAATTGCATGATTTCACCGAAACAAACACTTCTATGTTGCCTAGGATAAGTTGTTTTTAGAAAAATCTCTAGGGACCCACTTTTGCCAATTTAGGTTTCCTAGGGTGAGGCTTATAGTTGTATAGCTATGAAAAAAACTGAGCTCGATTCCATGTCCAGATGGCAAATTTCTTAAGGTTTTACATTTGTCATCACATCTACATCGGCAGTTTTCGGTGTCGCAGCAATCACGGTACCTTAATGGTGTGGTTGTGAAACGTAATTGATATTAACTTCATCTAAGCTCTCCACCCTAATATGAGATGTGCCATTCTAATCACAACCAACTCATTTCATTACACGGGTGGACCTAGACATCTTTGACAGAATTGCATGATTTCACAGAAATAAACACTACTTTATTGCCTATGATAAGTTGTTTTTAGAAAAGTCTCTAGGGACCCACTGTGGTTGTGCAGCTATGAAAAAAACTAGCTTGACTCCACGTCTAGAAGGCAAAGTTCTCATGGTTTTACATTTGCCACGACATCTGCATCGGCAGTCACCGGTGTCGCGGCCATCACATTACATTAACGGTGTGGTTGTGTGATGTAGTTGATACTAACTTCATCAGAGCTCTCCACCCTAATATGAGATGTGCCATTCCCATCACAACCAACACATTTCATAACATGGGTGTAGTTAGACATCTTTGATGGAATTACATTATTTCGCCGAAACAAACGCTGCTTTGTTGCCTATGATAAGTTATTTTTAGAAAAATCTCTAGGGACCCACATTTGCCAATTTGGGTTCCCTCAGGTGAGGCCTATAGTTCTATAGTCATGAAAAAAACTGGCTCGATTCCGTGTCTAGAAGGCAAATTTCTCAAGGTTTTACATTTGCCGTGACATCTGAATCGGTAGTTTCTGATGTCGTGACCATCACGGTACCGTAATGGTGTTGTTGTGCGACGTAATTGATATTGACTTCATCTAAGCTCTCCACCCTAATTAACATGAGATGTGTCATTCCTATCACAACCAACTCATTTCGTAACACGGGTGAACACAGACATCTTTGATGGAATTGCTTGATTTCACCAAAAACAAACACTACTTTGTTGCTTATGATATGTTATATTTAGAAAAGTCTTCAGGGACCCACTTTTGCTAATTTAGGTTCTCTAAGGTAAGGCCTGTGGTTGCGCATCTATGAAAAAAACTAGCTTTACTCCATGTTTGGAAGGCAAAGTTCTCAAGGTTTTACATTTGCCACGACATATGCATCGGCAGTCACCAGTGTCACAACCATCACGGTACATTAACAGTGTGGTTGTGTGATGTAGTTGATACTGACTTCATCAGAGCTCTCTAGCCTAACATGAGATGTGCCATTCCTATCAAAGTCAACTCATTTCATAACATGGATGGACCCAGACATCTTTGACGGAATTGCATTATTTCACCAAAACAAACACTGTATGGACCCACTTTTGCCTATTCAGGTTCACTATCATGAGACCTATAGTTCTATAGTCGTGAAAAAAACTAGCTCAATTCCATGACTAGAAGGCAAATTTATCAAAGTTTTACTTTTGCCACGACATCTGAATGGGCAGTTCCAGCTGTCGCGGCCATCATGGTACCTTTACGGTGTGGTTGTGTGATGTAATTGATATTGACTTCATCTAAGCTCTACACCCTAACATGAGATGTTCCATTCCAGTCATAACCAACTCGTTTAGTAACACAGGTGGACCCAGTCATCGTTGATGGAATTGCATGATTTCACCGAAACAAACACTTCTATGTTGCCTAGGATAAGTTGTTTTTAGAAAAATCTCTAGGGACCCACTTTTGCCAATTTAGGTTTCCTAGGGTGAGGCTTATAGTTGTATAGCTATGAAAAAATCCTAGCTCGATTCCATGTCCAGATGGCAAATTTCTTAAGGTTTTACATTTGTCATTACATCTACATCGGCAGTTTTTGGTGTCGCGGCCATCACAGCACCTTAATGGCGTGGTTGTGTGACATAATTGATATGGACTTCATCAGAGCTCTCCACCCTAACATGAGATGTTCCATTCCTATCACAACCAACTCGTTTCATAACACGGGTGGACCTAGACATCTTTGATGAAATTGCATGATTTTACCAAAACAATCACTGCTTTGTTGCCTATGATATGTTGTTTTTAGAAAAGTCTCTAGGGACCCACTTTTGCCAATTTAGGTTCCCTAGGGTGAGGCCTGTAGTTCAATAGCCATGAAAAAAATTAGCTTGATTCCATGTCTGGAAGGCAAAGTTCTCAAGGATCTACATTTGCCACGACATATGCATCGGCAGTTCCCGGTGTCATGGCCATCTCGGTACATTAACAGCGTGGTTGTGTGATGTAGTTGATACTAAATTCATCAGAGCTCTCCACCCTAACATGAGATGTGTCATTCCTATCACAACCAACTCATTTCATAACGTGGGTGGAGCCAGACATCTTTGATGGAATTACATTATTTCACCAAAACAAATGATGCCCCTATGATATGTTATTTTTAGAAAAATCTCTAAGGACCCACTTTTCCCAATTTGGGTTCCCTTAGGAGTGGCCTATAGTTCTATAGTAGTGAAAAAAGCTCTATTCCATGTCTAGAAGGAAAATTTATCAAGGTTTTACATTTGCCACGACATTTGAATCGGTAGTTTCTGATGTCGCGGCCTTCACGGTACCTTAACAGTGTGGTTATGCGATGTAATTGATACTAACTTCATCTAAGCTCTCCACCCTAACTTGAGACGTGCCATTCATATCACAACCAACTCGTTTCATAACACGGGTGAACCCAGACATCTTTGATGGAATTACATGATTTCACGAAAAACAAACACTACTTTGTTGCCTATGATATGTTATTTTTAGAAAAGTCTTTAGGGACCCACTTTTGCAATTCAGGTTCCCTAAGGTGAGGCCTATGGTTGTACAACTATGAAAAAAACTAGCTTGACTCCACGTCTGGAAGGCAAAGTTCTCAAGGTTTTACAATTGTCACAACATATGCATCGGTAGTCACCAGTGTCGCGGCCATCACGTTACATTAACTGTGTGGTTGTGTGATGTAGTTGATACTGACTTTATCAGAGCTCTCCACCATAACATGAGATGTGCCATTCCTATCACAACCAACTCATTTCAAAACATGGGTGGAGTCAGACATCTTTGATGGAATTACATTATTTCACCGAAACAAACACTACTTTGTTGCCTATGATAAGTTATTTTTAGAAAAATCTCTAGGGACCCACATTTGCTAATTTGGGTTCCCTCAGGTGAGGCCTATAGTTCAATAGCCATGAAAAAAACTAGCTTGGTTCTGTGTCTAGAAGGCAAATTTCTCAAGGTTTTACATTTGCTATGACATCTGAATCGACAGCTTCTGATGTCACGATCATCATGGTACCTTAACGGTGTGGTTGTGCAACGTAATTGATATTGACTTCATCTAATCTCTCCACCCTAACATGAGATGTGCCATTCCTATCACTACCAACTCATTTCATAACACTGGTGAACACAGACATCTTTGATGGAATTGCATGACTTCACCGAAAACAAACACTGCTTTGTTCCTTATGATACGTTATATTTAGAAAAGTCTTCAGGGACCCACTTTTGCTAATTTAGGTTCCCTAAGGTAAGGTCTATGGTTGTGTAGCTATGAAAAAAACTAGCTTGACTCCACGTCTAGAAGGCAAAGTTCTCAAGGTTTTACATTTGCCACGACAAATGCATCGGCAGTTACCGGTGTCACGGCCATCACGGTACATTAACGATGTCGTTGTGTGATGTAGTTGATACTAACTTCATCAGATCTCTCCACCCTAACATGAGATGTTCCATTCCTATTAAAGTCAACTCATTTTATAACACAGGTGGACCCAGACATCTTCGACGGAATTACATTATTTCACCAAAACAAACGCTACTTTGTTGCCTATGATAAGTTATTTTTAGAGAAATCTATGGGGACCCACTTTTGCCTATTCAGGTTCACTAGCATGAGGCCTATAGTTCTATAGTCATGAAAAAAAACTAGCTCAATTCCATGTCCAGAAGGCAAAATTATCAAAGTTTTACTTTTGCCACGACATCTGAATGGACAACTCCTGGTGTCGCGGCCATCATGGTACCTTAACGGTGTGATTGTGTGATGTAATTGATATTGACTTCATCTATGCTCTACACCCTAACATGAGATGTTCAATTCCAGTCACAACCAACTCGTTTAGTAACACGGGTGGACCCAGTCATCTTTGATGGAATTGCATGATTTCACCGAAAACAAACACTGCTTTGTTACTTATGATACGTTATATTTAGAAAAGTCTTTAGGGACCCACTTTTGCTAATTTAGGTTCCCTAAGGTAAGGCTTGTGGTTGTGCAGCTATGAAAAAAACTAGCTTGACTTCATGTCTAGAAGGCAAAGTTCTCAAGGTTTTACATTTGCCACGACATATGCATCGGCAGTTACCGGTGTCACGGCCATCATGGTACATTAACGGTGTGGTTGTGTGATGTAGTTGATACTGACTTCATCAAATCTATCCACCCTAACATGAGATGTTCCATTCCGATCAAAGTCAACTCATTTTATAACACGGGTGGACCCAGACATCTTTGACGGAATTGCATTATTTCACCAAAACAAACGCTACTTTGTTGCCTATGATAAGTTATTTTTAGAGAAATCTATAGGGACCCACTTTTGCCTATTCAGGTTCACTAGCATGAGGCCTATAGTTCTGTAGTCATGAAAAAAAACTAGCTCAATTCCATGTCCAGAAGGCAAAATTATTAAAGTTTTACTTTTGCCACGACATCTGAATGGACAAGTCCTGGTGTCACGGCCATCATGGTACCTTAACGGTGTGATTGTGTGATGTAATTGATATTGACTTCATCTATGCGCTACACCCTAACATGAGATGTTCAATTCCAGTCACAACCAACTCGTTTAGTAACACGGGTGGACCCAGTCATCTTTGATGGAATTGCATGATTTCACCGAAACAAACACTTCTATGTTGCCTAGGATAAGTTGTTTTTAGAAAAATATCTAGGGACCAACTTTAGCCAATTTAGGTTTCCTAGGGTGAGGCTTATAGTTGTATAGCTATGAAAAAAACCTAGCTCATTTCCATGTCCAGATGGCAAATTTATCAAGGTTTTACATTTGTCATGACATCTACATCGGCAGTTTTTGGTGTCACGGCCATCACAGTACCTTAATTGTGTGCTTGTGTGACGTAATTGATACTGACTTAATCTAAGCTCTCCACCCTAACATGAGATGTGTCATTCCTATCACAACCAACTCGTTTCATAACACTGGTGGACCTAGACATCTTTGACGGAATTGCATGATTTCACCGAAACAAACACTGCTTTGTTGCATATGATAAGTTGTTTTTAGAAAAGTCTCTAGGGTCCCACTTTTGCCAATTTAGGTTCCCTAGGGTGAGGCCTGTAGTTCAACAGCCATGAAAAAAACTAGCTTGATTCCATGTCTAGAAGGCAAAGTTCTCAAGGTTCTACATTTGCCACAACATATGCATCGGCAGTTCCCGGTGTCGCAGCCATCTCGGTACATTAACAGTGTGGTTGTGTGATGTAGTTGATACTAACTTCATCAGAGCTCTCCATCCCAACATGAGATGTGCCATTCCTATCACAACCAACTCATTTCATAACATGGGTGGAGCCAGACATCTTTGATGGAATTACATTATTTCACCGAAACAAACGCTGCTTTATTACCTATGATAAGTTGTTTTTAGAAAAATCTCTAGGGACCCACTTTTGCCAATTTGGGTCCCCTTAGGTGAGGCCTATAGTTCTATAGTCATGAAAAAAAACTAGCTCTATTCCATGTCTAGAAGGCAAATTTCTCATGGTTTTACATTTTCCATGACATCTGAATCGGCAGTTTCAGATGTCGCGGCCATCACGGTACCTTAACAGTGTGGTTATGTGACGTAATTGATATTAACTTCATCTAAGCTCTCCACATAAACATGATATGTGTCATTCCTATCACAACCAACTCGTTTCGTAACACGGGTGAACCCAGACATCTTTGATGGAATTACATGATTTCACCAAAAACAAACACTACTTTGTTGCCTATGATATGTTATTTTTAGAAAAGTCTTTAAGGACCCACTTTTGTAATTTAGGTTCCCTAAGGTGAGGCCTATGGTTGTACAACTATGAAAAAAACTAGCTTGACTCCAAGTCTGGAAGGCAAAGTTCTCAAGGTTTTACATTTGCCACAACATATGCTTCGGTAGTCAACGGTGTCGCGGCCATCACGTTACATTAACAGTGTGGTTGTGTGACATAGTTGATATTGACTTTATCAGAGCTCTCCACCCTAACATGAGATGTGCCATTCCTATCACAACCAACTCATTTCATAACATGGGTGGAGTCAGACATCTTTGATGGAATTACATTATTTCACCAAAACAAACACTGCTTTGTTGCCTATGATAAGTTATTTTTAGAAAAATCTCTAGGGACCCACATTTGCAAATTTGGGTTCCCTTAGGTGAGGCCTATAGTTCAATAGCCATGAAAAAAACTAGCTCAATTCCGTGTCTAGAAGGCAAATTTCTCAAGGTTTTACATTTGCCATGACATCTGAATCGGCAATTTCTAATGTCACGACCATCACGGTACCTTAACAGCGTGGTTGTGCAACGTAATTGATATTGACTTCATCTAATCTCTCCACCATAACATGAGATGTGTCATTCCTATCACAACCAACTCGTTTCGTAACACTGGTGAACACTGACATCTTTGATAGAATTGCATGACTTCCCCGAAAACAAACACTGCTTTGTTGCTTATGATATGTTATATTTAGAAACGTCTTCAAGAACCCACTTTTGCTAATTTAGGTTCCCTAAGGTAAGGCCTGTGGTTGTGCAGCTATGAAAAAAACTAGCTTGACTCCACATCTAGAAGGCAAAGTTCTCAAGGTTTTACATTTGCCATGACATATGCATCGGCAGTCACCGGTGTCGCGGCCATCATGCTACATTAACGGTGTGGTTGTGTGATGTAGTAGATACTAACTTCATCAGAGCTCTCCACCCTAACATGAGATGTTCCATTCCTATTAAAGTCAACTCATTTCATAACATGGGTGGACCCAGACATCTTTGACGGTATTGCATTATTTCACCAAAACAAATGCTACTTTGTTGCCTATGATAAGTTATTTTTAGAAAATCTATAGGGACCCACTTTTGCCTATTCAGGTTCACTAGCATGAGGCCTATAGTTCTATAGTCATGAAAAAAAAACTAGCTCAATTCCATGTCCAGATGGCAAAATTATCAAAGTTTTACTTTTGCCACGACATCTAAATGGACAACTCCTGGTGTCGTGGCCATCATGGTACCTTAACGGTGTGGTTGTGTGATGTAATTGATATTGACTTCATCTATGCGCTACACCCTAACATGAGATGTTCAATTCCAGTCACAACCAACTCGTTTAGTAACACGGGTGAACCCAGACATCACGGTACCTTAATTGTGTAGTTGTGCGACCTAATTGATACTGACTTAATCTAAGATCTCCACCCTAACATGAGATGTGTCATTCTTGTCACAACCAACTCGTTTCATAACACGGGTGGACCCAGACATCTTTGATAGAATTACATGATTTCACCGAAACAAACACTGCTTTGTTGCATATGATAAGTTTTTTTAGAAAAGTCTCTAGGGACCCTCTTTTGCCAATTTAGGTTCCCTAGGGTGAGGCCTGTAGTTCAACAACCATGAAAAAAACTAGCTTGATTCCATGTCTAGAAGGCAAAGTTATCAAGGTTCTACATTTGCCACGACATATGCATCGGCAGTTCCCGATGTCACGGCCATCTTGGTACATTAACAGCGTGGTTGTGTGATGTAGTTGATACTAACTTCATCCGAGCTCTCCATCCCAACATGAGATGTGCCATTCCTATCACAACCAACTCATTTCATAACATGGGTGGGGCCAGACATCTTTGAAGGAATTACATTATTTCACCGAAACAAACGCTGCTTTATTACCTATGATAAGTTGTTTTTAGAAAAATCTCTAGGGACCTACTTTTGCCAATTTGGGTTCCCTTAGGTGAGGCATATAGTTCTATAGTTGTGAAAAAAAAACTAGCTCTATTCCATGTCTAGAAGGCAAATTTCTCATGGTTTTACATTTGCCACGACATCTGAATCGGCAATTTCTAATGTCGCGGCCATCACGGTACCTTAACAGTGTGGTGATGTGACATAATTGATATTAACTTCATCTAAGCTCTCCACACTAACATGAGATGTGTCATTCCTGTCACAACCAACTCGTTTCGTAACACGGGTGAACCCAGACATCTTTGATGGAATTACATGATTTCACGGAAAATAAACACTGCTTTGTTGCCTATGATATGTTATTTTTAGAAAAGTCTTTTGGGACCCACTTTTGACAATACGGGTTCCCTAAGGTGAGGCCTATGGTTGTACAACTATGAAAAAAACTTGCTTGACTCCACGTCTAGAAGGCAGTCATCGGTGTTAAGTTCACCCGTGCATTTGCCACAACCTATGCATCGGCAGTCATCGGTGTCGCGGCCATCACGTTACATTAACTATGTGGTTGTGTGACGTAGTTGATACTGATTTCATTAGAGCTCTCCACCCTAACATGAGATGTGCCATTCCTATCACAACCAACTCATTTCATAACATGGGTGGAGTTAGATATCTTTGATGGAATTACATTATTTCATCGAAACAAACGTTGCTTTGTTGCCTATGATAAGTTATTTTTAGAAAAATCTCAAGGGACCCACATTTGCCAATTTGGGTTCCCTCAGGTGAGGCCTATAGTTCTATAGTCATGAAAAAAAAACTAGCTCTATTCCATGTCTAGAAGGCAAATTTCCTGTCACAACCAACTCATTTCGTAACACGGGTGAACACAGACATCTTTGATATAATTGCATGATTTCATCGAAAACAAACACTGCTTTGTTGCTTATGATACGTTATATTTAGAAAAGTCTTCAGGGACCCACTTTTGCTAATTTAGGTTCCCTAAGGTAAGGTCTGTGGTTGTGCAACTATCAAAAAAACTAGCTTGACTCCATGTCTGGAAGGCAAAGTTCTCAAGGTTTTACATTTGCCACGACATATGCATCAGCAGTCACCGGTGTCGCGGCTATCACGGTACATTAACGGTGTGGTTGTGTGATGTAGTTGATACTGACTTCATCAGAGCTCTCCACCTTAACATGAGATGTGCCATTCCTATCAAAGTCAACTCATTTCATAACATGGGTGGACCCAGACATCTTTGATGGAATTGCATTATTTCACCAAAATAAACGCTACTTTGTTGCCTATGATAAGTTATTTTTCGAAAAATCTACGGGGACCCACTTTTGCCTATTCAAGTTGTTGACACCATTTTTGGCAAGTGTCAAAATGATCAAGAGTGTGCTAATCGGTAGAAGAAAAGTTATTATATTACGCTGATAGAAGGGTGCCGATGAAGATCAGCTTGTGAGGATTGTTGCCGATGAATGGTGGTGACCGATGGAAAGGTTGACTTAGACTCAGAGGCATTGCTGGTAAGATCCGAGATGTCATTGCCGATGCCGATGAAGGAACATTTGAAGACTACTGCCAATGAAGCTTGTGATGACGGGAAGCATGCCGGTGGAGAACAGGTTGATGAAAATATCATCATAATTGAGGCAGACAGGGAAGTAGATAGGTGTTGATTTCCTTTTCTATATTTGTTAGAGTATGATTCATGTAAGAGTCACGTTTTTTCCTTAGATATGGACTCGGTGTCGTAGTCGTGTTTGGTTATGTTTCCTCAGATTAGGGTATAAATATAGACTGAGGGACAATGTAAGAAAAAGATCAATCAATATCAAACCAATTTTACTCCTATTTGCATCTACTTACTTTTTAGCGACTTCGTCAATTTGCATATTTTTTCTTTTTATGAGTTCCCATCGATTTGATGAGCTGCATCGCTTCAGTGCGACCTTCGGCGATCCTTGAGTTCCACGTGAGTACCTCTTGGTCGTGGCTTCCGAGCGTTTCACTATTGTCAGGACCAAAGCACTCAAATTTTCATCCTTGTCGATTAACAGGTCAAATCGACTGGCACGCTTTGGATATCGGATTGGGTATTAGCCCTTTGTGTTTGCAGATCCACTTTTGCATCAACACATCTTTTGGCATGACTGGTGGGACCAATCAACACGATCAATATGTTTAATCCTGCGATCGATTCAGGGAACGTCATCGCGATATCGGAAGAAGATCTTAAGGAAGATCAGAAGCAGGCTATGGAAAAGGCTATAGAGAATTACAGGCAGCTTTGCCTGAAATCATTCAGCTTAAACTGGAGCGGAGAAGTCATCCAGAAGCAAGATCTGCCATTGCCTCGGCAGGTTACCTTTGACTCCAATCCTGGTAAACTTCAAGAGATGGTTAATTCTGCTGTAAATCATGCTTTGATTAACCACTCTAATGTGCTGTCCAATACTGTTCACAATGCTGTGGTTTGAACTTTTAAAGAGGGACAAGTGCCACCACATTACGTTGGGCCAGCTTATCACCAACCAGAACTGGCATCGGTCAATGCTCCATCGACTCCCTCAGCTGTTGTGGGTACAGAAGTTACTTCTCCTCCAGTCTCGGTAGGTTTGCCTAATCTTCAATCTACATCGATAAGATCAGATCCAGTACTTTTAGGAGGACAAGTTTAGCTCAATACAGATCTATCGGCATCAGCTATGTCAGGGCCCGTGTCTCAGAACAGCCAGATTCCTGCTAATTGGTGGTGATATGGTATGCCTTCGAAGTTGTCTGCCTTAAACTCTAGGTTACCTCAAGTGTTTGACACAGCAGGAAAAGCTCCTGTATCATCGGCTGTTTCACCGATGGCTTAGGTGCCCCAATATGCCACATCAACTACTGCGCAACCAACTTAAGGAGGTTTCTAGATGCCTTCGTTTCAAGCACCCAATACAAGTCCATCGGCAAGCCTAATGCCGATGCAGCAGAAGGCCCCTACTATGAGTCAACCTGGGGTGCAGTTCATGCTTCAAGCTGGTTATACTAATTGTTTTCCAACAATGTCAGCAAGTTACCAGCCATCGGCAAGTTTTATACCGATGAGTTCTAATAATGGTTGGTCAGGACAGTTACCTATTCAGCATACAGTTCAGTAGAATCAGCAAGTTGCAGGAATTCAGCAAGGTCATATGCAAGCTGGTTTTCAGAATCAGGCATCGGTAGCTCAGCCGATGAATCCTTTCCAGCAGGTTAGTAGGCCATAAGTGGTGGCGAATATGCCGATTGCTAGAGATCGCGTGCCACAAAGATACGTGGAGGGATATCAGCAGGCACATCCTGTTGAAATTCAGCCAGTTCGTCAGCAGGAGGCTGATGCTTTTTGGGCCGATAAGATAGCAGAAATCATGAGAGACCAGTTTGGGATACAACCCAAAGTTAATACTTATTCTTATCGGACTCCATACCCTCCAGCATATGATTTAATTCCTCTCCCAAATCGATACAAGGTACCAGATTTCACCAAAATTTCTAGACAAGATGATACATCAATGATGGAACACGTCAATCGCTTTATTATTCAGTGTGGAGAGGCAGCTAACAGAGATGAATTAAGAGTTCGATTATTTTCATCATCTTTGTCTAGATCAGCATTCACGTGGTTCATATCATTGCCACCAAATTCTATTATTACTTGAGCTGATCTAGAAAAACAATTTCATTAGTATTTCTTTGCTGGAATCCATGAAAAGAAGCTTACCGATTTAGTAAAATTGAGGCAACGTAATGATGAATCGGTAGAAAGCTTTGTACAGAGGCTACGAGATGTAAAGAATAAGTGCTATAGCCTAGTGCTAGATGATCAGCAGCTTGCCGATCTGGCTTTTCAAGGGTTATTGCCACATCTCAAGGACAGGTATGCTTCTCAGGAGTTTGAAAGCCTGAGTCATCTTGTACAAAGGATCTCTGATCAAGATACTAGGGTTTTTGAGCCTAAAAAAATTGGAGCAAAAAAGTATCATTTGTTGAGGAGGTAGAAGATTCTGATTCTGATGAAGAACCAGTTATCGGCTTAGCTGAGTGGGTTAAGAATAAAAGGCCAATATCTTGTCCCTTTGGTCAGAAAGAGGCAGAGAAGTTTACCTTTGACATCACCAGCTGACAAGATATTTGATCTTTTTGCTTCAAGAAGGTCAAATTAAGCTATCACCTAATCATGCGATTCCATTGGCAGAAGAGTTGAAGAAGATCTTGTACTGCAAATGGCACAATGCAACTTCACACAGTACAAATGAGTGCAAGGTGTTCAGGTAGCAGTTGCAATCGACCATCGAATCTGGGAGAATTAAGTTTGGCAACTCTAAGACCCAAAAGCCGATGAAAATCGATCAACACCCGTTTCCAGCAAATATGTTGGATGCCAAGGCTAAGACCAAGGTATTGACATCAGAGGCTGCTGAGAAAAACGCATCAGTGGATCCCCAGCATCAGATAACTACTGATGACGCAAAAAGCAAGGTTCTGCTAGGAGAAAGTGGTAGTTCCAAAAAACCTCCTCGACCTAGCATTATGATTACCCATCGAAGGCAGCATGAGGGTTGGCGTCAGCGTACGGACCGATATCAATGACAGCAAGAAGAGAGACGTCGAGAAGAGTGGTATTGGCATAAAGATTATTGGAAGTGTCCATTTTTCATCCATTGCTAGGAAGAAGGCATTAAATTGCCAACTATTAATAGTTGCCCTAAGTGCAATGGTTACTATGGGGCCAATCGGCCAGAAAGGAGGTTTTAGCCTGGTAATCAGGGTTTATCTATCAATGAGCCAATCAGAGGCAGATCATCGGTGCATGATCGGCTGGGGGCAGACTTAGTGTACATGAAAGGCTTGGTAAGTGCGCTGGATATTTTCTAAGGAATCAAGAGGAGCTTGAGGAGATGGCAAACACAAGAGTTCCCAATGAAGAAATATTCTATAGGGACCCTAATATATGTCGTGTAGAATCAACTGGGACCTGTTATCAACTGGTTTCAAAAACTAAGCTTCCTCGATGGTGCCCTGAGGGTCTGACAAAGACACATAAAAGGAGGATGCAGCGTGAGCGTCAGGAGGACCTATACCGAGAGGAAAGCTCTTCCAATGAGAGGTCTGGACATCGGTAGTGGTAGGTGAAACACAAAGATAAGGGCCCATCGGCAAATGTTAATATGGTATTTATGTTGCCAATGGAGTTTCTGGCACTCTCTAATGATGAGGAAGAAGTTGTTCTCTCCGATCAAGTAGCTCAGCTGGCACTAGATCCAATGATGGCTGTTTTTGAGAAATCTACCAATGACGAGAGACAGCATCTCAAAGCTTTGTTTGTGAAAGGCAGAGTTGATGGGCAGCCTGTATCCAAGATACTTATCGATGGAGGAGCTGCAATTAATATTATGCCCTATATGATGTATCGGAAACTTGGTAAAGGAGATCAAGACTTGACTAAAACTGATATGATGCTAAAAGATTTTGAAGGCAATGTGTCACTAGCTAAAGGGGCAGTATGCGTTGAATTGACCATTGGTAGCAAAACCTTGCCAACGATGTTCTTTGTTATCAATGGTAAAGGTGCATACAATTTGCTTCTAGGAAGGGACTGGATTCATGCAAATTATTGTGTTCCTTCCACAATGCATCAATGCCTCGCACAGTGGGTTGGGGATAAGATTGAGGTTGTCCCTGGTGATTCTTATATCATCGCATCGGCAAAATCAGATACTTATGAGCGAACCAAATGCATATCAGGAGAAGTTTGGGAAAAAGAGTTTCTCAGAGTTGCTGATTATGAAATTCAACCGATCCAAGCAGTCGATTCTGAAGAGGAGTTTTAATGGATAGGTTTGCCGATGATGGAAAATTAGGTCAGGGGTTCACATCGGTTGATGATTTAGTAGAGGTAGATATTGGTGATGGTGATAGGCCAAGGCCTACTTTTATTAGCACTAAGTTAGATTCCAAGTGTAAGCAACAAATAACCAATTTGTTAAAAGAGTATAAAGATTGTTTTGCTTGGGATTATACTGAAATGCCTAGATTAGACTGATCGATAGTTGAACATCGGTTACCTATCAAATCTGGATTTCGGCCATATCAGCAGTCAGTGCGCCGATGCAACCCTAATATACTTCCTGACATTAAGGCCAAAATAACTAAATTAATTGAGGCAAAGTTTATTTGGTAGTGTCGATATGCAGAGTGGATTTCTAATGTGGTTCTTGTTTATAAGAAAAATGGGAAACTTCGTGTTTGTATTGATTTTAGGAATCTTAACAAAGCCACACCGATGGATGGTTATCTAATGCCTATTGCTGATTTGTTGATTGATGCTGCAGCTGGACATCAGATTATCAGCTTCATGGATGGTAATGCAGGTTATAATCAAATATTCATGGCTGAAGAAGATATTCCCAAGACTGCTTTCAGATGTCCAGGTCATGTGGGATTGTTTGAGTGGATAGTCATGACTTTCGGTTTGAAAAATGCCGGTGCTACTTATCAGAGAGCTATGAATTTTATTTTTCATGAGTACATCAGCACATTAGTGGAAATCTACATTGATGATGTAGTGGTTAAGTCTGGGGATATCACGAAACATCTAGCCGATCTACGAAAGATACTGAAGTGCACGAGGAAACATGGATTGAAGATGAATCCTAGTAAAGGTGCGTTTGGTGTATCGGCAGGTCAATTCTTAGGTCTTATGGTGCATCAGAGAGGTATTGAGATTAGTAGGAAGTCTATTGATGCAATTAACAAGGTGGTTGCTCCTACCGATAAAACTGAATTGCAATCTTTGATCGGCAAGATTAATTTCATTAGAAGGTTCATATCTAATCTATCAGGTAAGATCAAGGCTTTTAGTCCATTGCTTAAATTGAAGGCCGATCAGGAGTTTGTATGGGGAGTTGAGCAGCAGTTGGCCCTAGATGAAATTAAGAAGTACTTAACAAACCCTCCAGTGCTAGTTCCACCCCAACACGGGAAACCCTTTAGGTTGTATTTGTCGACTGATGATACTGTTATCGGCTCAGCTCTTATTCAAGAATTTGAAGGGAAAGAACGTGTTATTTATTATTTGAGCAGAAGATTGGTGGATGCTGAGACAAGGTATTTGGCCATCGAAAAATTATGTCTGTGTCTATACTTTTCTTGTATTAAATTGAGGCATTATTTGCTATCGGCCGAATGTACTGTCATATGCAAAGATGACGTGGTCAAATATATGCTGTCGATGCCAATATTAAATGGTAGAATCGGCAAGTGGATTTTAGCATTGTCAGAATTTGACCTACATTACGAATCGGCTAAGGCAGTTAAAGGGCATGTTATGGCTGATTTTGTCACTCAGCATTGCAGTACAGTGGACTCTCTAGAGGTTGCTCCTTGGACACTTTTCTTCGATGGGTCTACATGTGGTGAAGGAGCAGGTATTGGCATTGTGTTGATTTCACCACAAGTAAGGGAGTATGAGTTTTTATTGCCGATTATTGCTACATCAACAAACAATTAGGCTAAATATCAAGCTTTGATAAAAGGGTTGGAATTGCTTAGGGAGATATGTGCCGATGCTGTCGAAATCTTTGGTGATTCTATGCTGGTTATAAATCAATTAGCTGGGATTTATGAATGCCAAAGTGAAGTTTTGATTTCATATCATGAGAGATGTTTGCAATTATTGAAAGAGTTTAAAGATTTTTGTCTTGAACATATTTCTCGATTGCATAATGAAGAAGCTAATCGGCTAGCTCAGCATGCTTCAGGGTATCAGCCTATCCAGGAGGTGCTAACATCGGCAGTTGATACCGATGACTGGGGAAAGGAGATTGTCGATTACTTAAGGGATCCATCTAAGAAGGTTGAAAGACGTATAAGATTTTAGGCCACTAAGTATGTGCTCCTCGAAGATGAATTATATTATCGGACTATAGATGGAGTTTTACTCAGATGTATTAGCGATGATGAATCGAAAAGTTTGATGGGTGAAATTCATGAAGGAGTGTGTGGGGCACATCAATCGACTTTCAAGATGAAGTGGATGATCAGAAGGAATGTATATTATTGGCTGACTATTCTTAAAGATTGCTTTGAATATTTTAAAGGATGTTAGGGGTGTTAGAAGTTCGGTAATATTCAAAGAGTGTCTGCATCGGCTATGAATCATATAATTAAACCTTGGACGTTCTGGGATGGAGTATCGATCTCATCGGTTAGATTTATCCACCATCGAGCAATGGACATAAATTTATTCTTGTTGCTATCGATTATTTCACAAAATGGGTTGAAGCAATTCCTTTAAAAAAGGTGACATCGGCTAGTATGATCGATTTTGTGAAAGAGCATATTGTTTGCCGATTTGGTCTTCCTCAAACTATCACTACCGATCAGGGTACTATGTTTACATCGGGAGAATTTGATGAGTTTGCTGTTGGTATGGGGATTAAAGTTTTGAATTCTTCTCCCTATTATGCTTAAGCTAATGGTCAGGCTGAGGCTTCTAACAAAGGAATTATCATACTCATTAAGCGCAAAATTAAAGAAAATCCTAAGTGGTGGCATACGGTATTGAATGAGGCCCTGTGGTCATATCGGATGGCATGTCATGGTGAAATCAAAGTAACGCCTTATCAGTTAGTATATGGACATGGCGCAGTATTGCCTTGGGAAATTAAAACTAGCTCTAGGCAAATATTTTCTCAAGATCAACTGACAGCCGATGACTATGATACTCTTATGAAGGACAAGTTAGAAGACGTGGCAGGTCATCGGTTGAGGGCTTTAGTTAGCATCGAAGAAAATAAGAAAAGGGTAGCCAGATGGTATGACAAGAAGGTGAAGGTAAAGGAGTTTGCTGATGAGATCTGGTTTGGAAATTGATTTTACCGATTAGGACTAAAAGTTTAAAGTTTGGCAAGTGGTCTCCTAATTGGGAGGGTCCATATCGGATAAGCCAATCCGTTCCTGGCAATGCATATATTCTAGAAACTCTCGAAGGGGTTGTATTTCCCAGAGCATTAAATGGAAAATATTTAAAGAAATATTACCCTAGTATTTGGATGGATGCATAAAAGCATAAGTGCCAATAACAGTCCTATCGATAGAATCATACAAGGGTATCAGTATTTCATAGAGCGCCGATGCAATAAACAGGATTTACAAATTTAGTAAAGATTGGATGGCTGATATCGCACGCAGGCGAATCTGATCGGCTTCCTTTATCTCTTTGATATCTTCATCGGTAGCACCCTCCACTGGCTTAAGTTTTTTCTTCATTGTCAGGGCTTTGTGAGCTTGGATATCTCTTTCTTGCTGAAGAGCCTTGATAGCATTGGGTAACTGGCTTTCTTCCTGCCTGGCATGAGTTAGAGCTACCTCGACTTCTTTTAGTTCAACTAGTAGAGCCATTCTCTTTGCCGATAAGTCTGAGATTTTCTGCTTAAGTTCGGCACCCGAAGTCTGCAAACTACCGATGTTTTTATGCTTCTCATCGGTGATCTGTTTCAGTTGTAGCATCTCTTCTTTAAGCTGAGCCTGAGCGGCTCTATCGGCAATACGTTGAGCAACCCTTTGATATTGGAGTTGTCGGCTTTCTAAGTGTGCTGCTGGGAAGAGTGCCTCTTCGATATTGGTAGGGACCTGGCCATGGATTGTTTTGAAGATCGCTTTTGCAGGATCTAAATCGTCTACCAACTGGGCGGTGTCTTGCTACAACAAGTTCAGAAGAGCCTCCAGCTTGGACTTGATTTCTGCTGATATTGTCCCTAGTGCAAGAGAAGAGCTTGCTTCCTCTCCGTCATTGTCAGAAACATCGATGGCAAAGGAGAATAAACTGTTTGGAGAGTCTTGTTCCTAAAAGAAGAAAAGGGGTCAGTTAAGGACAAGTATGAATATTATAAATCAGCTAGGTCAGTCAGCTTACTTGTTTCAAGGCAATTTCTTGTCTTTGACTGGAAGAAGCAGCCTAGAGTGTGCCATGTGGAGGATCGGTTGGGCTTGCCAATGGGATATTTTCAGCTTCAGGATTAACTGGTGCTAGGATTGATGGTAATTCCTCTGTGGTCTCATCGATAGTTGGCCCTTGGGATACGATGGCTGATGATGTGCCCTATGTAGGAGGATCGACTGCTTGCTTAGTGGCATCAGCTAATTCTAGTTGGCTCGGAGGTGCTAGATCAGATGTTGGGATCGGTACGGACTTCTGCCGTTTTGGCTGTGCCTTAGTATCTGTTGAAGCTTTGCGCTTTGTTTGGGCCTCAGCAATGGTTGGCTGGGGGGCATCGGCACTTGTTTGTTGTGAAGGTTGGACATCTGGTACACTTGCCGATGTACCCGTTTGTTGCTGCAAAACAGGTGTAAGATGTGATATTTAACAGATTAAATGTAAAGTTGAAGGAATATCTCTGAAGGTTTGTCAGAGATGGTAGTGCTTGATGCCAAAGGAGTTGCCGATGATGATCCAGCAGTAGTTCTTACATCCTGAAAATTAATGTTAGTACTGTTTGAGATCGGCATGAGTTGGAATAAATAGGGTTGTTACCTTGAACGCTTTTATCAGGGTTGCAGCGATAGCCGATGGAGTGGCTCTAGCCAGTTTTGGCTTCATAGTGATTTTCTTGGCACGGGTTCTCTGATGAGTCAGAGCAGCCAGGGTAGGGGCATTGTAGCCGATCGGTGATATTGGGGAGACATGTCAAAGGTCAAAGGGTCTCCCACTCCTGCTTATGGATGGTGCTAGGTCATCGACCTGTCACAAGAAAGTTAGTTACTGATAAATAAAAGAGAAAAAAAGAGAGAAGAAGGGTGTTAAAAAAACTTACTGCGTCATTAGGAATGACATGCTCAGGGTCAATCATATGCCGATATGTATGAACGGATGTTGCAAATAATTGTCTCTTCCACTCTTGCCACCATAACTTATATGATTCAGTGATAAAAGAGGTTGGCATCCAGGTGGATAGATCAACATCTGTAGCATCGACATCAGGAGAGAGTCGCACTACCCTGCTCCAGTCCGTTCCGCTGGTGATTGTTTCTCTCAATTTAATCACATCGGCAAAACAAAGTTTAATTGGCAGCTGTCCGAAGGCCAATTGACGTGATACTACCGATGGATTGTAGAATTCATAGGTGATGTTGGTGTTTTTCCCACTACCAAATGTATTCACTGGGATTGCCAGGGGAGTAATGATGGCCATCATAAGTTCATCATCCTTATTCAAGGTATCATCGGCAAAATTGAAGAGAAGGGGGAATCTGGTTTCTTCATCGATGTAGGGCATCCAGGCCTGATGATCATGGGAAATGTAACAGAACCGACCAAATTATAAGAGCACAAGTACAAAACACAAGCACCGGAGTGCTCAAATTTTCGAACTTGAGTCCATATAATCCCGGTAGTCAATCAAACCCACGAAGGATTTCAAACCAACTTGCTTACAACCAAGATCGCATCATTCAACATACAACATCATACGTTACATTTCACAAGGAGTTCTGAAATAAGTTTACACACACGGAGTCGCAATTATTACAAACCAAGTTTATAAAAGTAGCGGAAGCAAACGCACACTAGTTGTTTAACTACTGCCAGTCTTGTTGATCAACAACCCACAAAAGCATCAGGAAAGTACATAAAGATGATCACGCCCTAGTGATCTAGTCTTCGTCACCCGCAGGGTGGAGACAAGTTTTGCAGAAGCCTTGATAGAGCATATCATCTGCAACAGGAGGGAATAAACCCTGAGTACTGGAATGTACTCAGCTAGACTTACCCGTCGAAAACCAGAAATAAGATGACACCAAGGATTATGCAAGGTTTACACAAGAGGCTAGCTGACATCACATTTTGCATAAAAGGCATAAGTAATTTAAACTCTTGTAACCTGTACTAGCAGTCATTTTTAGCATTTACCTGTCATCTATCTTAGCACCTGTACTAAGCAAGCACTTGATTATAATCAAACAATTATCATCATTATATCCAGAGCAGGTATGAATTGTGGCAACATTGTATCATTCCCTTAACCATCTGTTCATTTAATGAGATCTACATTGCCGCTGCTCAAGTCAAGTGCTCACTAACCGGAAGCGATGGCGATTCGAATCGAATTCCTATCCAGCTAGAGGGGTATTTCTAACACTCACCGAGTCACGCCTGGCGAGGGCTGCTTAGGTCATCTTTTGTATAGTTTAGGAATCGCGGGTCCGAATAATGTCGCGTCCCCAAGGGCGACACTCTGCCAGGTGATAGGGACTCTAACCCCCCCTTGGTCTCACGCCAATGTCTCCAAGCACATCCTTTCTCTCCTCCAAGATGCAACCTACCATTCGATTCCTGGCCGAACCATACTACTCGACTTCGCGGTCGGAACGACTTATCCGGCCAACTAAGTGTTAGACTGCGTTCAACATGACTCAAGGACGTACAGCGAAGCGGTCCTTAAACGACTCAGACGGGCATAGCTCCACACCCAAGACGTGAAGTGTCTTGCGGCTGTACTATCGAACTCCCGCCCGGTCTCAATTTCATTTTAAGGCATGGTTCCATCCACGATAGCCATAAAGCCACTTGTGACTCCTTCCTACATCTCGCGGATGACCGGAAATCACCCGACTTCTACCGAACTAAGCAGGGCTAAGCATTGACACGTGCCTAAACCTAATATAGGATTAAGTACGATATCTGGACAAGGACAGGTATAATGCAACAAGTGTTTTCATATAACTCCTACAACTTAATGCAGTAAACAATTAAAAGTACTCAAGATTACTTTATAAAATAGTAGGTTCAGCATGCACCGGGGCTTGCCTTTTAGAAAGGTTGAGGGCCGGTGGTCAGGGCACTCGGGCAAGTCTTCAGCGGCGTCTCCTCCGCCAACTGGTTCCGCTGGCTCCTCTGGCTGGTCCTGGACTTCCTCCGGTATCACTGGCTCGAATTCGAGGAGAGTTACCCCCTCCGGTACACCTATTGCATGAATGCACAATAAATGTCATGGATGCATAAAGGTGCAAAATGCTCGGAATGAAATGCATTTCAGAAATAAAAACAATAATCTAATCAAGTCACTTTATCAGTACGTGCAAATCTTTTCTCCGGTGGAGAAGTACTTACCTAAGCTACTCAACCTAAGATACAGCTGTTCCTCTTCGGTTAAGGCCCTAACACCTAACAACACAAGAGTAATATTACTTAGGTTACCACAGTAAGACATTCTGGACAGCAGCTCAAAGATTCTAACATAACTGAAGATTCCTAACTCCAAAAGTTATGGTCTAAGACAATCTGGAAAGCTTAAGAAATGCACTACAAATCATTTTCAGACCTCAACCTTAAATTCCTAAGTTTTCCATGTCGAATTTCCCAAGTTCCAGAATCTGTCCTCTCTAAACAGAGAGTAGCCAATTCTGGACTGTCACTTTAAACAGCAATAAATCCCAAACTACTAAGCCAATTGCTCCCAAATTTTGACACAAGCTAGTTTATCAAGTTTACTACAACTTTAGTATTTACAAGTTTTCTAGCAAACACTTTTATCAAAGGCCAAACCCAAAGATGCTACCAGCTGTCCAGAAAAACGTAGAATTGCAAAGATTAGATATTTATTTACATGGCAAACATCCTCTAAGACCAAACTAATATTACCAAAAGTTCACATAGGTCACAAAAACACCAGAAAGTAAGGTGTGCCCACCTAGAATATTTATTTACACCCCTTTCTTAATTTGTTTAAGTAATTAAGTGGAATTTTAAACATATATGTAAACTACTCCTAAAATTCTACAAAAATTACAGGAGACTCTATGAACCAAAAAGAGACCACTGTAAAAATTTGAACAAAAATTATTTAAAGCAACTCCCTAAACAAAATTAACAAGTCCAAAAGGCTGATTTTTGTATAATTAACAAATCATATTGAAAAGTATCAAACAACAGATTTCATATTTTTCTTAGACACTTTAAGGTACCAAGACATTATCCAAAAAGTTATAAGAACATTGCACATGTAGAAAAATTACTAAAATTCATTTAAGTATTTCCTAAAATAACAAGATAGCATTATAACTTGAAAAGTACTTAAGCACTACTGCCCAAATTTTTACCAAGGCTAGAGCAAGTATAAATTAGCCAACCCACCAAATTTATAATTTTTGGAACACTAAAACTCAAGATATGATTTAAACAAGTTTGCATGCCATCTAAAACACATTTCAAAAACCTATTTAAATCTCCCAGAAACTAAACATCACATAACCAATTCATATTTTTCTAAACTACTACACACCATTTAGATCCTAAAAAAATTTATCTCATAATTTTTGAGCAAGTAAAACCCTAGATCTACATTTTCCAAAACTCATCTAAAATATGTGACAAAATAAAAAGGAAAACAAAAACTAAAATCAAAACCCCACTAAAGGCCCGGCCAGGAAAACCGACGTGGCCCACTTCGCGCGGCGCGGCCCAACACGCACGCCCTGAGCTAGCTCCCGCCCAGGCACATCTGACCGATGGGACCCGCGTGTCGGTGACACAAGGCAGGGAAAGACGGACGCCGCCGACTCTGGTGAGCTCCAACTCGTCGGTGATGGCTACTCCGACGAAAGCAAGGGTACCACCATGTTCCCCTTGACCTCCCACCCTAGTTGACTCTTGAATCGGGGACATTACCAAGCCCTAACTACGACGGTCATGGCGGCGGCGGCCCGATGATGGCGCACGGTGGTGCGGTGGTGAGCTCCGAGCACCAAGTGGTCACCGGAGGTGCGCATTCGCTTCCCAGAGCCAAGGCGTACCTAACGAGATTTCTATTGAGGACCGAGGCAAGGTGGAGGAGCATGGCCGAGTACAAGCACCGCAGGTGGCGGTGCGCCGATGAGCTCCGAGCGGGGAAAAAGCCGGCAATGCGCCCTTACCCTGCTCGGTTGCTCCAAAGGAGGCTTCGACGAGGTTCGGGAGGTGGTGGCGGAGCTGTGGGCGTGGTGTATTGGCCGTTGGTGCGACAGTGAGCGCACACGGCTGTGGCGGAGCATGCGGCACCGCAGGCGGCTCGGTTCTTTCCGCTCGGCGAGCATAGGGCGAGAGAGAGAGAGACAAAGGCGGGAGTGACGCGGAGGCCACGTCGTGGCGTTCAAGAAGCCCGCTCGGACCTGACCGGTGGGGACACGGCCGGCGTACGGTCGCCACCGCGCGCCCACGCGGCGGTCGCGGTCTGAGGCCGGTCGGCCACTTCCCCCCCTGCCCGATCTGAACTGCAACATTGGCAACACCACGTTGCAACATTTGCAACATTGACCACCCCCAAACAGCAGCAGCTTTCAAGCCCTGTAGCTCTAAAACCAGCTCGAATCACGAGATGAGCTAATTAACAAAGTTGTAGCTGATGAAATTCTCTACAACTTTGTCAATATGAGCTAAACCTGAATCGACATGTTTTGGGATTTATAGAGCCAGGAACAAAATCTGTTTTTGTGAAACAACAGAAAATCAGCAGCACAGAAAAGTGGAAATTTGGCTAGCTTAGGGACTGAATCATGAATTTAGCTAATTGACAAAGCTGAAGCTTACAATTTTTACTACAACTTTGATAATATGGACTTGAACTGGTTTTGCTTCTAAGCTGGTGATTCTGAGGGTTCAGTTTACATGACTTCACTAATTAGCATGGAAACAACACTTAGGAGGGCAATTTGGTCACTTTGGTCAACATGAACATTGTTCCACTAATGATCCTAAGTGTAATTAAGGTGTTGTAAGGTATAATTAGCTACTCTACTCTTTAGTTACACCAAATCCCTAGTGTCACATGATGTGAGTTAAACAAAATTCTAAAAACAATCACATTTGTTGCAACCACATACAATAATATGAATGATGCATGTTTATGCTTATGCAAATGCAATGCAATTAAGGAGCTAAACACCTGAGGTGTTACAGCCCTCCCCCCTTATAAAAATCTCGTCCCGAGATTTGGAAAGCGTACCATTTTTCATAGAATTCCTTATAGCCATCCCGCAAATAGTCTTCCCGTTCCCTGCAGCGTCACTTTCACTACCCTGATTACTCCACATTACTTTATACCACTTAACCACTTTGCTTCTAGTCACTCGTTCCTGAGTATCGATCACTAGGACTGGCTTTTCTTCGTAAGTTAAATCAGACTCAAGCCTGATATCTCCTAATGGGACTCTTTCCTCAGGAACTCGAAGACACTTTTTGAGCTGAGATACATGGAAGACGTTGAATATGGCACTCATTTCTGGAGGTAACTGGATTTTGTACGCAATAGCTCCACTATTGCCTATGATTTGGAAAGGACCCACGTATCTTGGCGCAAGTTTCCGCTTAACACCAAAATGTTGGACACTCTTCATTGGAGAAACTTTCAGATAAACGAAGTCTCCAACTTCAAACTCAAGCGGTTTTCTACGACGATCAGCATAACTTTTCTGTCTAGCTTGGGCTGCAGCCATATGTTTTTGGATGGTACAGACTTGTTCCTCAGCTTCATGAACAAAATCAATACCATAATACCTCCTTTTACCAGCTTCTACCCAGTTTAGTGGAGTTCTACACTTACGACCGTACAAAGCTTCGAATGGGGCCATCTTAATACTCTCTTGGTAACTATTATTGTACGAGAATTCGGCTAGAGGTAACCATTTTTCCCAAGAACCCTTGGATGATATTACACATGCCCGCAACAGATCTTCCAAGATTTGGTTAACCCGTTCTGTCTGTCCTAATGTCTAGGGGTGATAAGCAGAGCTTCTCACTAACTTGGTTCCTAGAAGGTGATGCAAGTGCTCCCAAAAGTGAGCAGTGAACTGGGGACCACGGTCAGATATGATAGTACGAGGTATCCCATGGAGCCAGACTATCTGATTGAAATCTAACTCAACATAGTCAGTAGGACAATAGTCTACTCGAACAGGAATGAAGTGAGCCGACTTGGTTAGGCGGTCTATAATTACCCAGATGGAGTTATGATTTTTGACAGTAGGAGGAAGTCCGACAATGAAATCCATACTTATCTCTTCCCATTTCCAACCTGGGAGAAAGTGGTTGAAGTAACCCAGCTTTCATATGCACAGCTTTAACTCTACAGCAGGTGTCACACCTAGCCACATATGCAGCTATCTCTTTCCGCATCTTGGTCCACCAATAGTATGGCTTCAAATCATAATACATCTTATTGCTACTAGGATGGATGGACAACTTAGAGGAGTGTGCTTCAGACATAATATCATTTCTAAGCTCTCGGTCCTTAGGCACAACTAACCTATCCTTGAACCATAGTACCCCCTCTTCATCTACCCTGAACTGTGTAGTTTCTTGCTCTTTCATCTTATGCTTGATGAGGAATATACCAGTGTCAGTCTTTTAGAGCTCAATAATTCTGCTTTTGAGAGTACAACTAACAGTGATGTTGTACAAGACTGCTAGATGTAGAAGGCGAGATCGATGAAAATCAGTTTCAACTAGGGAATGGCAATGAGACTTATGGCTTAAAGCATCCGCAACCACATTTGCCTTGCCAGGATGATAGTGCACTTGAAGGTTATAATCCTTAATCAACTCGAGCTATCTTCTTTGACGCATATTTAACTCGTGTTGGGTGAAGATGTATTTGAGGCTTTTGTGGTCTGTGTAGATATTGCAAACATTGCCCAACAGGTAGTGCTGCCAGGCTTTCAAAGCATGAACAACTGCGGCGAGTTCTAAGTCATGCGTTGGATAATTCACCTCATGTTTCCGAAGTTGTCGAGAGGTATATGCAATTATTCGGCCTTCCTGCATCAGAACACCTCCCAAACCTATTCCTGAGGCATCACAATAAACATCAAATGGTTTCTCGATATCCGGTTGTGCCAAAACCGGAGCTGAGGTTAGGAGAGTTCGCAGTTTATGAAAAGCCGCATCACACTCAGGAGTCCAGACAAACCTGGTGTCTTTTTGTAGCAACCGAGTCATTGGCTTGGCTATTTTGGAGAAATCCGGGATGAAGCGACGATAATAGCCAGCCAAACCAAGGAAACTCCGGACCTCATGAACCGAGATAGGAGCCTTCCAGTTCAGTACTTCTTGTACCTTGGCAGGGTCCACCATAATTCCTCCATCGGACAACACATGCCCAAGGAAAGGTACTTCTCGAAGCTAGAATTCGCACTTACTGAACTTTGCATATAGTTGATGTTCACGCAGTCTTGTGAGGACTATACGCAGATGTTCAGCATGATCTTCCTCATTTACAGAATATATCAGGATGTCATCAATAAATACCACCACAAACTTGTCCAATTCGGGCATAAAAACCGAATTCATCAAGTACATAAAGTGTGCAGGGGCGTTGGTCAAGCCGAAGGACATAACAAGATACTCATAAAGACCGTATCGGGTAGAGAAAGCTGTCTTGGGAACATCTTCCGGGCGGATTTTAATTTGATGGTAGCCAGATCTTAGATCGATCTTGGAGAAAACTTTAGCTTTAGACAACTGATCGAATAAGATGTCGATGCGGGGTAGAGGATACTTATTTTTGACAGTGACTGCATTGAGAGGTCTATAATCTACGCACATTCGTAATGACTGATCCTTCTTCTTTACAAAGATAGCAGGACATCCCCATGGAGACAAACTAGGACGAATCAACCCTTTCTTCAAAAGTTCATTCAATTGCACCTTAAGTTCAGCTAACTCATTCGGAGGCATCCTATAAGGTCTCCTAGAGATGGGAGCCGTGCTAGGCAACAACTCAATTTTAAATTCCACATCCCGATCCGGAGGGAGCCCCGGCTGTAACACCCTAGGTGTTTGTCACTCATTAAGTAGTGGGTTTAAGCTCAAATATGATAGATTAAGTGAAGATGACAATGTCAAGGTCAACCTATGGATATGAGCCTAACCTAAAGTTGGATGTTGCACCATTGCTTTACATATAGGCCCTTTTCAAAAATGTATGCTTGGGTGGTGTTATTGCCATATCTTCATGTGTCTCACCTTAATACCTATCTATATGGGTCACTGGAAAAGTTTCATGAAGTTTAGAATCAAAAAGTCACATGAAATGGTAAGTTATATGCTTGTTTGGATTATAACTGAAACATACTTCTGAAACAAGGAAACATGTTTTACATTCCATGTGAACTGGTGCTTATGCAACATACAAGTGCAACATGTGCAACACATCTAGGAAATATGTGGAACAACCTAGTGAAACATGTGTAGCATGTACCTTGCAACAACACTATGAAACAAGTGAAATAGAGCTTTGAAACAAGCATTTCAAATGTAGTGATTCCTAGGTTTCAATGCATGTGAGGCCTATATTCTTGTGCAACCTATGCATGGTGTGTATGTTTAGCCTCTGCAACACCTTAACTACACTTAGGACACTTAATGGAACAATGTTCATGTTGATCATTTTGCCTAAATATGCTTCTAAGTGATGGTTGACCATGTATGGACCCTAGAACCCTTTTGTTTGACCATTTCAAAAGTGTGACCTAGAAGCTTTGCATGACTGTGCACCCTTTTACAAAGTCGTAGAGAATTTTATAAGGAACAAACTTTGTTTAAGAGTCAAGTCATAAAAATGTGTGTAACATGCTCAAACAGGGCCCTCAAGTCAGAATTGGGACTGTTTCTGACACTTAGCAATTTAAAAACCTGATTTCAGTGTCTTCGACATTGGCATTCCGCGTTCTCCGAAATTCGTTAAGCAACTTGAGTTGGTCCAAAAATAAAAGTTGGAGTAGACATTCTGAAGAAGAGCATGTAAAAGTATGGCATCAATTTGACTTAGTGTGGAACATCAATTTAAATAGTTGCTCATTGTTATCAAATCACCGACATTGGCAACTTTGGGGCCAATTATCTCCTAACCTGTTGCCCTAATGGTCGAAGTGTCTTAACAAAAATTGTAGAGCATAAGGAGTAGAGCAAACTTCATTTGGGGCCCAAGTCCAAACTCAGCCCAGAAATGGCCCAAAATTTGCTCCCACGTCGGTCACTCGGTTGCCCGCCACGTGCTTGGAGGAATGACTCAACGGGTGTCGGGTGTCCTGGGCGTGGCAAGCATGCGCGCCGGTGTGCCCCCACCTCCTCGCCAGATGCTGGTGTCCCCTCTAGAGTGGATGCCAAGCACTCCATTCCTCCCAGGCGCTCACCCATTGCCCTTGCTCACCCTCGTCGCTCTCCGTCGTCTCTCCCTCACTCTATCGCGCGTGCCAGAGCGTGCCACCATGGACAGCCGGGCCGAGCTCAATGGCCGCCATCATTTCCTCCACCCGAGCGCCCCATGGCTCTGCACCTTGGCCACCACATCTCCCTCGCGATTCCCCATGCCATGTGTGAGCTCGCGGATGGCAGTGCTCTCGGGAACCGCCACCGCCACCATGCAGTCGCCACCGCGGCCGACCATCCCTCCGCCATGGCCGAGCTTCCAGCCGCCGCCGTGTTCCCGCTGTTCCGCACCTCTGCGACATCATCCGTGCATGGCATCACCTTCTCCACGTCACACTACACCGCACGCACCTCTTTGCCAGTTGCAGCGGTCACCGAAGCGCGCCACCGCGCGGCCATGACCGGTGAGCTGCCGCCGGCACGTGTGGTTAGGTCGCCTTGGGTCATCTCCGTCTAAGCCGAACAGCCCCGCTGGCACGTAGGGTCCCCAGGGTGCCCTAGCACCACCTCCCGCTGCCAGGAGCGCCGGCCACGGCCACCGCCGCCAGCATAGCCATAGCTGGGCTGCCCGCACGTGTGGCCGGGAGACCACGGTTCTTCTCCGACCACGATTCGACCTTCCCCGGGTGCGGGTAGGCACGCTGGTACTCGTGCCGCCCTTCGCCATCACTGCCGGTGACTACATCGCTGGAGACCGGCCAGCCCCCAATTTCCCCTGCTTCCGATCTACAGTGAAGCTAGGGAGGGACCTCGCTGGCATGAATTCAAGTTAACTAAGGGTCCTAAATGCAAATCCGTAGACTCATTTAAATAGTGCGGGTAGGACCTATTTGCTTAGTTTATTTAAAGATTCTTTCAGGGGCCTAACTGTGAAGTATGTGACTCATATGAACAGTTCGAGCAGAGCTCGGGTTGGTTTAGTGAAAACCCAAGGGCCTCGAGGCAAAAGTGTTTTCCTTTTCCTTTTTCTTTTTTTTTCTTTTATGCAGATTTTTGGTAAATATTCTAAAATGCATATCTCTTGCTAGGAAATTCCAAAAATAGCAAATGTGGACTTTTTGGAATCCTTGTGAAATTATCTATGCAGTAGATCTATAAAATGTCATGTTTTAGTTTAAATTTTTAGCTGTAAAAATAGATCTATGCTTCTAGGTTTTCAATACTAGTTGTATTTGTCATTTTCATAACTACAGTTGTTTGGCTCCAAATGAAGTGAAATTTTTGTGGCATGCTACTCCTGTGATATTTGTTGTGTGGTAAAAATTTCATAAATTTTAGTTGTAGTATGAGTGAGTTATTGATTCATCTTGCTCTCACATGAATTCTTGTAATAACAATTTGTATTTTTCTTAGAGGTTGATATACATGTCCAAATGACTTGAAATTTGGGTAGTAGATTACTGAGGGCATGTGTAGGCCTCTTTAATTTTGGTAGAATTTATTGTGCACTTTTGATAGGTGTTCATAATTCCACCTAATTATCTAAATAAATTAAGAAAATGCATTAAAAGAAATTTATTTAGGAATGGACACTATGTTTTCTGGTGTTCATTAGTCCTGTGTGACATGTTGGTAAAGTTGTTTTTGTCTAATTATATGTTTGCAACATAAGTTAATAATTATTTCTTGCAAATGAGGTTTCTGGACAGATCTGGGAACTTAGCAAAGTTCTTCATGATAATGTGCTTTGTTGTGAAACTTATTTATACAAAAGTTGTAGATAATTTATGTATCTATCTTCTGTTAAAATTTGGTGGCATTTGGTCATGTGGTTTAGGAGTTATAGCTGTTTAAAGTTGGGTTACAGAATTGCTTGCTCTCTGTCTTGTTAGACCAGTTTCTGTGTTTGTGTAAATTCGACATGTTAAACTTAGGAATCATGCTGTGATGATTATAAATGAAATCTAGATAATTTCATAAGCTTTTCATAATGTCTTCTTGCCAGTCATTTGGAGTTGTAGATCTCTAGTTATGATTAAATTACTCAGCTGTTGGTCTGATGTCCAGAAGGTAGCAATTTCTAGTTCTAGTACTTTGATTAACTTTGCCATGCTAATGTGTTGAAGTGTGACTCATACCTTTGAAAGTACTTGGGTTGGTACCCTAGGATCTTATAAGACTTGTGTCTTGATTGATGTGTTTGCAATCGTCTATGTTATGCCTTAGTGAGGATTAAGTTAATTAGCTCTAGGTGTTTAGGAGAACTTTGGTATGCTTGTTTGATTACTTTGTTTATTGCACTTCTATGCATTCATGCATATGCATTGTTGCACCTCATTTAGGTACGTTAGCTGAAGCACGTGAAGGACCTAAGGTGGAGCCAAACCCGAAGATGGAGTTGGTGGATCCATCCCGAAGATAGAAGGACCAGACAAGTGAAAGATTGGAGGATGCTTGCCAAGCGGGTTTCATCTGACATACTCTAACTTGAGTCGGATCCCAGGCAAGCCCCGGAGCATTATAAGCCTCCTATCTTCAAAGCAATTAATTCTATATATGTTATAAGTATTGTTGCATTAAGTGGTAGGAGTTGGTTGAAAACCTTGCTGCATTATATCACTCCTTGTCCATATATATGAATCCTTGAATCCTACATAGACTATGATCGAGTAGATGCTTAGCCCTACTTTAAGCGGTAGAAGTCAGGTGATTTCCTGTCACCTGCGAGATATAGGGATATTCATATATGGCACGATTGGCTATATTTGCTATCGTGGAAAGGAACCATGTGTTAATAAAATGAAATGAGACCGGGCGGGATGATGGTAGTGAAGCGACAAGGCATGGAGGTCTTGGGTGTGGATCTATCCCCGTCTGAGTCGTTTAAGGACCGATTCGCTGTACGTCCTTGAGTCATGTTGAACGCAGTCTAACACTTAGTTGGCCGGATAAGCCGTTCCGACCGCGAATCCGAGTAATACAGTTCAGGCCGGGAATCGAATGGTAGGTTGCTTCTTGGAGGAGAGAAAGGATGTGCTTGGGGACATTGGCATGAGACCAAGGGGGGGTTAGAGTCCCTATCACCTGGCAGAGTGTCGCCCTTAGGGTCGCGACATCATTCGGACCCGCGGCTCCTGAACTGTACCAAAGGTGACCTGAGCAGCCCTCGCCAGGCGTGACTCGGTGAGTGTTAGAAATACCCATCCAGCTGGATAGGAATTCGATTCGAATCGTCGTCGCTCCCGGTTAGTGAGCACTTGACTTGAGCAGCGGCAACGTAGATTCCATTAAATTGAATGGATGGTTAATTGGATAATGATGGAAAGATTGCCTCAATTTATACCTGCTATGGTTAATATTGTTTGCTCCTAATAAAGTGAGTGCTCTAGTACAGGTTCTAATATAGATGATAGGTTAATGATAATCAACTTGATGCTTAAGCATTAACGATTGATCTTCTATATTAAGCTTTTATGCAAAATGTTGTCAAGCTAGCCCCACTTTATATCAGCCTTGCATGATCGTTGGTGTCACCTTATTTCTAGTTTCTGATGGGTAAGTCTAGCTGAGTACCTTCTTGTACTCAGGGTTTTATCCCCACTTGTTGCAGGTTGTGAAGTATCATGGCTACTGCAAGAGTTGGTTAGCTCCTGCCGTAGTGGCGAAGTGTGATCATGGGCATGATCCTTCTTATTTACCTTATCTCTAATGCTTTTGTTGGAAGTCAACCGGGGTACTGGCATGTATTTCAAATAAGAGTGTTGTTAGTTTTAAATTACTTTGCTTCCGCTACTTTTGAACTTAAGTTGTAATAACTATGTTGAACTCCGATGTATATTGAATTACTTGTGAAATGGTTGTAACATGTGACTTGTTATGTTGAATCACTACGATCTTGGCTTGTATGTTGGTTGGTTTGAAATCCCTCGTGATTTCATTGGACTACCGGAGTTATATGGGCTCAAGTGCGAGAATTTGATCATTTCGGTGATTGTTTTTGTACTTGTGCTCTTATAATTTGGACGGTTCTGTTACAGCTGGCATCGGAGCAAGATTCAACATTAAACTTGTCATATGTGTATTTAAAACAAAGGTTTTGTTTTATAAAATCAGTTTTATCAACTTATAGTTATATATAGGTTTGTCAAATCTAAATTTTAAACCTAAGTATGCCGGTGGTCAATTTCCTTATGCCATATAAGGATTATTAGGTGGCTTATATAAGTACTAACTTGGGGGTTTTTCAATTATGCATATACGCCCAGGCCAAGGTATGTATGTGTGATGACTCTCCCACACTATGCTACCCGGTGTGTTAGATTAGAGGTAGCCTTCATATATGAAATAGCCATATATGTTGCTAAGTTTACTTTTATGCAACGTCGCACCTACGCTCAGGTAAGTGTGAGTTGTGAGAGCATGACCGTCCAACCCTCGGTCTAGGGGAGAGCTAGTTTGGTTACTGGATTATTTACATGTTACACACATGTATATATGAAGGTACTTAATTGTGGGTGATCGAATGATTCGGGTAGTTTTGGTGCTACATGTATATATACAGGGGTATATGTATATGGGAGTACTTAAAAATTTTACTTACTGCTTTCATTGTGTGCCTTATATTGGGGAATTGTTGGGCTGCAATGAAACTTTTCTGCAGGTACGCTAACCATGAAGGCGTAAGTCGAATGTAGCTGACGACTAGCTATATATCGAGAGAGTGCGTGTTATGCCACCGACATAGGACGTGATCACCACCTTAGGTTGGCAATCTGGTGAGGACGAATAGGACGAAGCATGCATCTTCATGATTGTTGCTTTATGCATAGCTATGCTCCTCTCACCCTTATTCAAATGATAAGTAACTTGTGATCAATGTAGTACACTATCTTTCTTGTGTGAAGCTAAACATGAATGTCTTACTCTATGTTGCTCACCCAAGCATTTGCCAATGCTTTAGACCTCACTTAAGTAATTATGGGTTCTCATGAATGAATTAAATTCATGTTGGTCTAAGGTAACAAAAATTTAGAGCTACTAGAATAACATGTTTGTGTGCTCTCTTGTTAGGTAGAACAAAGGCAAGCTTTGTTTTGCTTGTTGAACGTTGGCTGTTAGAACGGTTTTTGTTGTAGTGATGCTTTTGTGTCCATAATGGTGTTTTCTGTATTTATGGAGAATACCAAAGTTGTAGCTAACTTAATTATCTAGCTTGTCCAAAAATTTCGTGACCCTAGGTCTTATAGTTTGAGAGTTATGAATTTTAGAAGTTTACTGTCATATTTTGCTTATGCTCTGAATAGATCTGAATGTTTGGTTTGTTTGACCTATGTGCGTATGGAATCATGTCTTGGAGATAATAGAAGAAGTGTAGTACTTCTTCTAAGCTTTCCAAAGTGTCCTATAGCACTAATTTTGGTGGTCTAAATCTCTAGTTATAAGCTTATAAAGTGGAATGACAGAATCTGTCCAAATCTGGGCAGAGATGTTTTCTTTGTCTTGTTTGGCCTTGTTAGATATAGAATCATCTTAATATGATAATAAGAAAGTTATATACAACTTAATAAGCTTTACATGAAGTTAAGGTTCAGCCTTGTTGGGTCCCTAGAACTCCAGTTATGCATTTTTGAAGTTCTTATCAGTTTTCTGTCCATATTGGTACAGATCTGAAACATTAGCATTTTTGGTCATGTTAATCGATGAATTAGCTGTTGGTATGAATAACTAAAGTGTAGTCATATTCTTAAGCTGTCTAGAAAGGCTAGGATCACCTTTATAGAAGGTCTACAACCTCAGTTATGGTTGAAACAAGTAGTTAATATGCTGTTGTCTAGATTCTGTGCATATGTTAAGTTAGTCACCTTAGCTAGCGTTTGTTTTGAGCTAAACTTATAGTTAGTTCGTGCTTGAGATGAATGCTTATTTTAGGTGAGTCTTGTGCTTTGGATTGGTGCTTAAGCCTATTCGTTTGAATTTTCTCAAATGTCTGCTTGACTGTGATGTTGTATGTATGATTATTATCTAGGTAGTGCCATAGTTGTCACCTCGTTTGTCCTTAGTAAGCATGCGAGTGTCGAATAGCTTTATCTTAGAGCAACACTCGAGTTACGTGAAATAATCTCTTGGTGTTGTCTGCAATTAGGTTCTCTCTCTTAGGAGTCTGATCCTGTAGCCGTGGTTGCTTGCCTTGAATGTTTGTATCCATGCCTTTGCTTGACCGAAAACACAAAGTTTAGTTCTCTGATATGTTTGCATGAGCCGTGGATGTTTTCCAACCCTTTTTGTGAAGACCTTTATTGACTGACCAACCAAGTTAACTTTCATCAATGCTAGCCTTTGACCATGGTTCATACGTTGCCAATTGTGGAGACTGTACCCAAATCCATGTTGGACCTTCCGGTTACCTCTCCCAAAGGTTAGCTAGTGTGACGCAACGTCTCTCTATTATGGCTTCTAAATTGTGTGCTTGCAAATTCATTCATCTACCTTGACAACCCAATCTATGCCATTTGAAATTCCTCATCGGGTGCATGTTCAGTAATGGTGTTGTGAGTAGCAACTAATGGTGCCGCGACGAAACCGAGAGCCTCCTGTGGGTGCACACACAAGGTTGTGCTGCTCGGCACGCGCTGGTATCATGGTTTCTAATCATAATCCATTGCAGAACAACACTGATGTGATTTTCACGTGACCTTCTTCCTTGGTTATCTTACCCATATCTTATCAAAAGACCCTTATATCAGACCAAAAGTAGTAGAGCTTCCTTCTGAAGTTGCTAAGAGGATAACCTTTGAAGAACAGGTCACCGACATAAACATTAACAAACTGCAATATGTGGTAGCCAAGTGACTCTACTTAGTTGTCCTAGTATTGACGAACGTCATCTAGTGAACAAAGTATCTCATTCCTATCGGATAAAAAGGACACACAACACTTACTACTAGACAAGTCATCCGTTGGATAAGACTCGATCATCACATTATGCAAATCTTATCCTTTGTAGGCATAATGACCATACAATCGAAATCAATCATCTCGAGTGTGACTCCATATCTGCTGACTTCGATGGTAATCATTTGTTCTGCGTCAACCATGATTATTGTGGTCAAGAGTGAAGATTTGAAATTTTTAGTGTTGAGAGACAAATGATTAGTTAACCATAGGAATGTTAATCTCCAACTAGGTAATGACTCCTTGGTAGCTACGAAGGTTATGTCTTACAGAGCAATAACCAACAAGAAGTTGATCAACTAGCCAACAACCTAAGCGATACTCTATCTTCCAGAGACATTGTGATCAAGTAAATTCCATCTTGGACAATCACACAGATAGTGCAAGGTGTTCTATCAGCTAAGGTGAAGAATTAGAGAAAGTATGCCCTAGTACCGATCTGTATCCTTGTGCCCATAGGTGCCACAAATGGTTTGTTCATAACTTTATTGGACAAAGTGTTGAGGAATATTCGAAAGCAATTTGAGAAGTGTCAAACAACAGATTTTCTATCTTAGAGTTGTTGTTTGATCCCAAAAGAGGAAGCCTCAGATGAAAGTTGGCCTGACAAAGTTGTTATGCTGCAAGTCAACTCAACTTACAGTACAACTAAGTCACCAAGGAGAATTTTACTCAACCGCTTGGTGGTAGACTACTCCCCATGGTTTAGTGAATATTTACAACTTTTGTTGTCCTTAAGGCGTCGTTACATTTTTCCTTGGGAATTATTTTCCAATGATGACATACTTTGGTACCTTATACATGTTTTTACCCAAGAGGTTGCATCTGATTCAATCTAGATAACTGTTGTCTCTGGATAAAAGAATCATTTAGATAGCTGTTGGCAGAAATAGAAAGCCGATAGAGTCAGCTATCACATTCACTGACCCCTCGACAGACTCAGATAATATAGTGTTATCATCAGAGAAAGAGAACTGCACACATGAAACCTAAAGTAGTTTCCCATTAGTTGATATATGAATGTTTGAACATTTACGACCAACATAGACCCTGTCTATTGGTTAGTTAGTACCATATAACCTCAGAGAATGTTTGTCGTCTATGATCTCACCCTTTGGAAGGTTGTGCTCAAGCCATTTTTGGTAGAGGACTGCTTTTCAAAAATTGTGAACATAGGGTCATTTCAACGAATATACTTCTGAATATTTTGGTCTAGAGTCAAGTTCATATGGCCTATGTTGTGGTCATTAGAAAGTTAGATACTTGTGAGTGGTTCACTCATGGACCAAATGATCTCCGTACACTGAGAATGCAGTATGTGCAATCTTGGATTCCTCCCAAAGTAACAATGCTTCATGGAAGTCAATGAAGGAAGTTCTTCAGACAAATTTTACCATAAAGAGTAAGTATTAGAAAGTGCCTTTGATCAAATTGTTCACCAATGTTGAAGTTTTATAGCTGAATGCTATAGCAGATGTTGTGAACTAGATAACATGTCTCTCTTCCTTAAAAGGTCTTCCATTCCGAATCTCGGGACGTGATTCTTTTAAGGGGGGAGGGCTGTAACACCCTAGGTGTTTGTCACTTATTAAGTAGTGGGTTTGAGCTCAAATATGATAGATTAAGTGAAAATGACAATGTCAAGGTCAACCTATGGATATGAGCCTAACCTAAAGTTGGATGTTGCACCATTGCTTTACATATAGGCCCTTTTCAAAAATGTATGCTTGGGTGGTGTTATTGCCATATCTTCATGTGTCTCACCTTAATACCTATCTATATGGGTCACTGGAAAAGTTTCATGAAGTTTAGAATCAAAAAGTCACATGAAATGATAAGTTATATGCTTGTTTGGATTATAACTGAAACATACTTCTGAAACAAGGAAACATGTTTTACATTCCATGTGAACTGGTGCTTATGCAACATACAAGTGCAACATGTGCAACACATCTAGGAAATATGTGGAACAACCTAGTGAAACATGTGTAGCATGTACCTTGCAACAACACTATGAAACAAGTGAAATAGAGCTTTGAAACAAGCATTTCAAATGTAGTGATTCCTAGGTTTCAATGCATGTGAGGCCTATATTCTTGTGCAACCTATGCATGGTGTGTATGTTTAGCCTCTGCAACACCTTAACTACACTTAGGACACTTAATGGAACAATGTTCATGTTGATCATTTTGCCTAAATATGCTTCTAAGTGATGGTTGACCATGTATGGACCCTAGAACCCTTTTGTTTGACCATTTCAAAAGTGTGACCTAGAAGCTTTGCATGACTTTGCACCCTTTTACAAAGTCGTAGAGAATTTTATAAGGAACAAACTTTGTTTAAGAGTCAAGTCATAAAAATGTGTGTAACATGCTCAAACAGGGCCCTCAAGTCAGAATTGGGACTGTTTCTGACACTTAGCAATTTAAAAACCTGATTTCAGTGTCTTCGACATTGGCATTCCGCGTTCTCTGAAATTCGTTAAGCAACTTGAGTTGGTCCAAAAATAAAAGTTGGAGTAGACATTCTGAAGAAGAGCATGTAAAAGTATGGCATCAATTTGACTTAGTGTGGACCATCAATTTAAATAGTTGCTCATTGTTATCAAATCACCGACATTGGCAACTTTGGGGCCAATTATCTCCTAACCTGTTGCCCTAATGGTCGAAGTGTCTTAACAAAAATTGTAGAGCATAAGGAGTAGAGCAAACTTCATTTGGGGCCCAAGTCCAAACTCAGCCCAGAAATGGCCCAAAATTTGCCCCCACGTCAGTCACTCGGTTGCCCGCCACGTTCTTGGAGGAATGACTCAATGGGTGCCGGGTGTCCTGGGCGTGGCAAGCATGCACGCCGGTGTGCCCCCACCTCCTCGCCAGACGCCGGTGTCCCCTCCAGAGTGGATGCCAAGCACTCCATTCCTCCCAGGCGCTCACCCATTGCCCTTGCTCACCCTCGTCGCTCTCCGTCGTCTCTCCCTCACTCTATCGCGCGTGCCAGAGCGCGCCACCATGGACAGCCGGGCTGAGCTCAATGGCCGCCATCATTTCCTCCACTCGAGCGCCCCATGGCTCTGCACCTCGGCCACCACATCTCCCTCACGATTCCCCATGCCGTGTGTGAGCTCGCGGATGGCAGTGCTCTCGGGAACCGCCACCGCCACCATGCAGTCGCCACCGCGGTCGACCATCCCTCCGCCATGGCCGAGCTTCCAGCCGCCGCCGTGTTCCCGCTGTTCCGCACCTCCGCGACATCATCCGTGCACGACATCACCTTCTCCACGTCACACTACACCACACGCACCTCTTCGCCAGTTGCAGCGGTCACCGAAGCGCGCCACCGCGCGGCCATGACCGGTGAGCCGCCGCCGGCACGTGTGGTTAGGTCACCTCGGGTCATCTCCGTCTGAGCCGAACAGCCCCACTGGCACGTAGGGTCCCCAGGGTGCCCTAGCACCACCTCCCGCTGCCAGGAGCGCCGGCCACGGCCACCGTCGCCAGCATAGCCATAGCTGGGCTGCCCGCACGTGTGGCCGTGAGTCCACGGTTCTTCTCCGACCATGATTCGACCTTCCCCGGGTGCGGGTAGGCACGCTGGTACTCGTGCCACCCTTCGCCATCGCCGCCGGTGACTACATCGCCGGAGACAGACCGACCCCTAATTTCCCCTGCTTCCGATCTACAGTGAAGCCAGGGAGGGACCTCGCTGGCATGAATTCAAGTTAACTAAGGGTCCTAAATGCAAATCCGTAGACTCATTTAAATAGTGCGGGTAGGACCTATTTGCTTAGTTTATTAAAGATTCTTTCAGGGGCCTAACTATGAAGTATGTGACTCATATGAACAGTTCGAGCAGAGCTCGGGTTGGTTTAGCGAAAACCCAAGGGCCTCGAGGCAAAAGTGTTTTCCTTTTCCTTTTTCTTTTTTTCTTTTATGCAGATTTTTGGTAAATCTTCTAAAATGCATATCTCTTGCTAGGAAATTCCAAAAATAGCAAATGTGGACTTTTTGGAATCCTTGTGAAATTATCTATGCAGTAGATCTATAAAATGTCATGTTTTAGTTTAAATTTTTAGCTGTAAAAATAGATCTATGCTTCTAGGTTTTCAATACTAGTTGTATTTGTCATTTTCATAACTACAGTTGTAGGGCTCCAAATGAAGTGAAATTTTAGTGGCATGCTACTCCTGTGATATTTGTTGTGTGGTAAAAATTTCATGAATTTTAGTTGTAGTATGAGTGAGTTATTGATTCATCTTGCTCTCACATGAATTCTTGTAATAGCAAATTGTCGTTTTCTTAGAGGTTGATATACATGTCCAAATGACTTGAAATTTGGGTAGTAGATTACTGAGGGCATGTGTAGGCCTCTGTAATTTTGGTAGAATTTATTGTGCACTTTTGATAGGTGTTCATAATTCCACCTAATTATCTAAATAAATTAAGAAAATGCATTAAAAGAAATTTATTTAGGAATGGACACTATGTTTTCTGGTGTTCATTAGTCCTGTGTGACATGTTGGTAAAGTTGTTTTTGTCTAATTATATGTTTGCAACATAAGTTAATAATTATTTCTTGCAAATGAGGTTTCTGGACAGATCTGGGAACTTAGCAAAGTTCTTCATGATAATTTGCTTTGTTGTGAAACTTATTTATACAAAAGTTGTAGATAATTTATGTATCTAGCTTCTGTTAAAATTTGGTGGCAGTTGGCCATGTGGTTTAGGAGTTATAGCTGTTTAAAGTTGGATTACAGAATTGCTTGCTCTCTGTCTTGTTAGACCAGTTTCTGTGTTTGTGTAAATTTGACATGTTAAACTTTGGAATCATGCTGTGATGATTATAAATGAAATCTAGATAATTTCATAAGCTTTTCATAATGTATTCTTGCCAGTCATTTGGAGTTGTAGATCTCCAGTTATGATTAAATTACTCAGCTGTTGGTCTGATGTCCAGAAGGTAGCAATTTCTAGTTCTAGTACTTTGATTAACTTTGCCATGCTAATGTGTTGAAGTGTGACTCATACCTTTGAAAGTACTTGGGTTGGTACCCTAGGATCTTATAAGACTTGTGTCTTGATTGATGTGTTTGCAATCGTCTATGTTATGCCTTAGTGAGGATTAAGTTAATTAGCTCTAGGTGTTTAGGAGAACTTTGGTATGCTTGTTTGATTACTTTGTTTATTGCACTTCTATGCATTTATACATATGCATTGTTACACCTCATTTAGGTATGTTAGCTGAAGCACGTGAAGGAACTAAGGTGGATCCAAACCCGAAGATGGAGTTGGTGGATCCATCCCGAAGATAGAAGGACCGGACAAGTGAAAGATTGGAGGATGCTTGCCAAGCGGGTTTCATCTGACATACTCTAACTTGAGTCGGATCCCAAGCAAGCCCTGGAGCATTATAAGCCTCCTATCTTCAAAGCAATTAATTCTATATATGTTATAAGTATTGTTGCATTAAGTGGTAGGAGTTGGTTGAAAACCTTGCTGCATTATATCACTCCTTGTCCAGATATATGAATCCTTGAATCCTACATAGACTAGGATCGAGTAGATGCTTAGCCCTGCTTTAAGCGGTAGAAGTCAGGTGATTTCCTGTCACCTGCGAGATATAGGGATATTCATATATGGCACGATTGGCTATATTTGCTATCGTGGAAAGGAACCATGTGTTAATAAAATGAAATGAGACCGGGCGGGATGATGGTAGTGAAGCGACAAGGCATGGAGGTCTTGGGTGTGGTTCTATCCCCGTCTGAGTCGTTTAAGGACCGATTCGCTGTACGTCCTTGAGTCATGTTGAACGCAGTCTAACACTTAGTTGGCCGGATAAGCCGTTCCGACCGCGAATCCGAGTAATACAGTTCAGGCCGGGAATCGAATGGTAGGTTGCTTCTTGGAGGAGAGAAAGGATGTGCTTGGGGACATTGGCGCGAGACCAAGGGGGGTTAGAGTCCCTATCACCTGGCAGAGTGTCGCCCTTGGGGTCGCGACATCATTCGGACCCGCAGCTCCTGAACTGTACCAAAGGTGACCTGAGCAGCCCTCGCCAGGCGTGACTCAGTGAGTGTTAGAAATACCCCTCTAGCTAGATAGGAATTCGATTCGAATCGCCGTTGCTCCCGGTTAGTGAGCACTTGACTTGAGCAGCGGCAACGTAGATTCCATTAAATTGAACGGATGGTTAATTGGATAACGATGGAAAGATTGCCTCAATTTATACCTGCTATGGTTAATATTGTTTGCTCCTAATAAAGTGAGTGCTCTAGTACAGGTTCTAATATAGATGATATGTTAATGATAATCAACTTGATGCTTAAGCATTAACGATTGATCTTCTATATTAAGCTTTTATGCAAAATGTTGTCAAGCTAGCCCCACTTTATATCAGCCTTGCATGATCCTTGGTGTCACCTTATTTCTGGTTTCTGACGGGTAAGTCTAGCTGGGTACCTTCTTGTACTCAGGGTTTTATCCCCACTTGTTGCAGGTTGTGAAGTATCATGGCTACTGCAAGAGTTGGTTAGCTCCAGCCGTAGTGGCGGAGTGTGATCATGGGCATGATCCTTCTTATTTACCTTATCTCTAATGCTTTTGTTGGAAGTCGACCGGGGTACTGGCATGTATTTGAAATAAGAGTGTTGTTAGTTTTAAATTACTTTGCTTCCACTACTTTTGAACTTAAGTTGTAATAACTATGTTGAACTCCGATGTATATTGAATTACTTGTGAAATGGTTGTAACATGTGACTTGTTATGTTGAATCACTACGATCTTGGCTTGTATGTTGGTTGGTTTGAAATCCCTCGTGATTTCATTGGACTACCGGAGTTATATGGGCTCAAGTGCGAGAATTTGATCATTCCGGTGATTGTTTTTGTACTTGTGCTCTTATAATTTGGACGATCCTGTTACACCGGCAAATCATCGGGAAAAACGTCCGAAAACTCATTTACTACTGGAATTTCGGCCAACGCCTTTGCTTGTACAACATGAACTTCCCCAGACATATCAACTTTTCTAGGAAGTTGTACCAGAAAACCCTTTTGATCTTTAGGATCTCTGAGCATAACTACCCGAGTGGATGTATCAATGAGTACCCCATTCTGACTCATCCAATTCATGCCCAAAATAACATCTATTCCTAAGCCCGGCAAAACCACTAAGGCAAGCGAGTACTTTCGCCCTTCTATCTCCAGCTCAAGATTCCCCACTACTTTATTTGTGGAAATATTCCCACTTGCTGCGCTAATACAATAACCCCCACCTTCAACAGTATGCAATTTGTGTGCAAACTCTGATGCAAACTTAGGACTAATAAAGGAATGCGAAGCACCTGAATCAAAAAGTACCACTGCAGGGTGTTGGTCAACTAGGAACTTACCAGCAGTGACAACCTCACCAGATGGGATTTCCTCAATACTGTTATAATGAGCGTGCCCTTGACGGCCACCTTGGTTGACATTCTTCTTAGGGTAAGGATAGTTCCTGGACCAATGGCCTGGCTTGTTGTAGTTCCAGCAAGGCATGTTGCTAGGAGGGACACTGGAGCTGCCTTGGCCCGAATTACTCTTTGGCAGAGCCACTGTATATGCCTTGCGAAACCCAGTCTTCACTGGCGCCTTCTTTTGCGGAGGACGAAACTTAGCACTTGTGGCAGGAGGGCGAGGAGGAGCCCTCGGGGCAGCTGGAGCTCGAGACTATGAAGCACCTCCCTCAAGTGCCCTCTTGCGGCTCTTAGAAGCAGCATAGATAGAGTTATTGTTCTCTTGAGTCAGAGCATCACTGATAAATTCATTAAAGGTAGTGCACTTGCTAGTGCCCATAGTCTTCATCAGCTTTGGGCCGAGGCCTCTTTTATAGCTAGCAATTTTCTTGGCATCGGTATCCACAAACTCTGTGGCATACCTTGCCAGGTTGTTGAAAGATTGCAGATATTCAGTCAAGCTTTTATTGCCCTGTGACAGCCTCATAAATTCTGTGTGCTTGATAGCCATAAGACCTAGAGGAATATAGTTCCCACGGAATGCAGCCTTGAACTGGTCCCAAGCAATCGGGACATTTGCAGGCAGTGTGGAACGATAGTGGCTCCACCAAATACCCACTAGACCATGTAGTTGGTGAGAAGCATATTCAGTTTTCAGCTCATCGGTCAAGCGAAGCAGACGAAACTTTTGTTCAATAGTGTTCAACCACTCATCGGCTTGCAGTGGTTCCTCCACCTCCTTAAAGAGCGGGGGCTTAGTATCAAGAAAGTCCTTGAAATCACTGTACTGATTGGGTTCTGGGCCCTGACGGCCATGACGAGCCTCCCGGTTGGCAAGTTGGCGCATAGCATCTACCAACATGCGCTGCCCTTCGACCACGGTCTGCATCAACTCAGCCGGGGTAGGTGGTGGCTGTTCCTCATCCTCATTGCCACAACCCCAACGGAGATTGTATGACATCTATAAAATGCATAGTCAATGAGCACTGACAATGTGGGAAATTTGTAGATGAATTATTGTAAATATGTCAAACTGACTTCATGAAATAGACTTCTCAAAATACTCATGGCACAATAATTCATCACAACCGCACAATCCATTCAAGCGGATCAATTGGCGCAATCATGCGAGGGAATCCAACAAGATGTACTTTGATAAAGGCTCACTCACAAGGAGCACAACAGTTACTGAACCGTTTACGTTAAAATCTACGTGATTTTTGATCTTTCGCCCGGTACTTGGATTCGATTTCAAAGTTTTTAGTTGACTGAGAAAGTCTACTTCAAACTGACCACAAAGAGACTTCAAACCGGGAGAGCTCCATGGTGGATCATGACTAGCCACCTCGATACCAGCGCGTGCCAAGCAGCACAACCTTATGTCACGCGCCATAGGAGGCCCTCGATTTCATCGTGGCACCGAAGGGTGCTAATCGTGACACCATCATCGAACGCACGCAATAAGACATCCAATTGTGATCGAAATTAACAGGTTCAAATAAACATCTAGGAAACATAGGGTTCGACCTTACATCCCAAAAGTCAAGTTATTACAAAGCCTCACTCCAACACAGGGAGGGCACAAAAGACAATCCTACATCATAGCTACGTGATAACTACTCTAAGCATCGTCCTCAAAGTCAGTGTCAAGGATCTCCCCGCCATCCTCATCACTAACAGGCTCTAACTCCTCATCATCATCTTCTTCTTCTTCTTCTTCTTGTGCTTCTTCTGGTGCTTCTTCTGGTGCGGCATCTTGGGGCCCATTGACCTCCACTTCATCATCATTTTCAGCCATGAAGATTCCTGAATCCATGTCATCATCTACGTTGATATTTCTAGGCAGCAGAGGATTTAGCTAGTTGTTCAGGCGATGCACTTCTTCATGAAGATTGTCATTGTATTCTTCAGCATTCTCCAACTGTTGTTCGAGCTCAAACTGACGAGCTCTCAGAACGTTCTCCTTGTGCCAGGCTTCATCCCTCTGATTCATGACATGGACCAGCATGCGTTGACAGTTGCGGTTTGCTACTGTCAATCTCTGGACTGCAAGGGTTTCCTGGTCACGATCACGGATCACTTGCTCCAGTTGCTAACACGCTGCATTCCTGGCAGCAATCACTTCAGCCAACTCTGCCCTCAGCCTTTCCACCTCAGTAGGCTCAGGGTGACGAGGTGCCCTACCTCCAGTGGACTTGCGAGCGGTCCTCTTGGTACGTGCCATCTATAGCAACAAGATACGACTGAAAGTGAGGATCATTTAGGGGATACGAAATTTAATTTAGTCGGGACTGCTGAAATTTTTAAGGAGGGAGTAAAAGATGTATGATATAATTAAACATGATGCATGCACGTTCCTACGCCCTCTCACCTTAGTAGAAACCTAAAGTTCTAACGCTAGGCGGTGGCATACATACGTTCTCTCATATAAGCGAAACTATCGGTCTACTCGTTACGCTGTTAGTGTACCTGCAGAAAAATCTCATTTCAGCCCAACAGTTTCCTAATATAAGCACCCAAGAAAGCAGTAATTTAAATACTTCCATATACACATCCCCTGATGTATATACTTCAGTATCAAAGCTACCCGATATAAAGGTTCCCACAATTAAGTGCTTACATAATTACACGGTTTAAACATGTAAGTATGCAAGTCACCAAAAACTACTCTCCCCTAGATCGCCGGTTGGACGATCATGCTCTCACAACTCACACTTACCAGAGCGTCGAGGCAATTGATCCATACATTACCACTCAAGTGGATGGCATCCATACAATATCACGCCGTATGGACCACAAAACAAAAACAAACAAGGCCCCCAAGTTAGTCTTTACAATAAGCCACCTAAGAGTCCTTATTAGGGCTAAGGGATGTGATCACTGGCATACCTATGAAAATAATTTTTTTAGAATTTTAACCCTTTTCATAATCAAATACTTTTATTTTTAAATACTCGTATGATGTGTTTAATGTTGAATTATGCTCCGGTACCAGCTATAATAGAACCGACCAAATTATAAGAGCACAAGTACAAAAACAAGCACCGGAGCGCTCAAATTTTCGAACTTGAGCCCATATAATCCCGGTAGTCAATCGAAACCACGAAGGATTTCAAACCAACTTGCTTACAACCAAGATCGCATCATTCAACATACAACATCATACGTTACATTTCGCAAGGAGTTCCAAAATAAGTTTACACACACGGAGTCGCAATTATTACAAACCAAGTTTATAAAAGTAGCGGAAGCAAACACACACCAGTTGTTTAACTACTGCCAGTCTTGTTGATCAACAACCCACAAAAGCATCAGGAAAGTACATAAAGATGATCATGCCCTAGTGATCTAGTCTTCGTCACCTGTAGGGTGGAGACAAGTTTTCCAGAAGCCTTGATAGAGCATATCATCTACAACAGGAGGGAATAAACCCTGAGTACTGGAATGTACTCAGCTAGACTTACCCGTCGAAAACCAGAAATAAGATAACACCAAGGATTATGCAAGGTTTACACAAGAGGCTAGCTGACATCACATTTTGCATAAAAGGCATAAGTAATTTAAACTCTTGTAACCTGTACTAGCAGTCATTTTTAGCATTTACCTGTCATCTATCTTAGCACCTGTACTAAGCATGCACTTGATTATAATCAAACAATTATCATCATTATATCTAGAGCAGGTATGAATTGTGGCAACATTGTATCATTCCCTTAACCACCTGTTCATTTAATGAGATCTACGTTGCCGCTGCTCAAGTCAAGTGCTCACTAACCGGGAGCGACGGCGATTCGAATCGAATTCCTATCCAGCTGGAGGGGTATTTCTAACACTCACCGAGTCACGCCTGGCGAGGGCTGCTCAGGTCATCTTTTGTACAGTTCAGGAATCGCGAGTCCGAATAATGTCGCGTCCCCAAGGGCGACACTCTGCCAGGTGATAGGGACTCTAACCCCCCCTTGGTCTCACGCCAATGTCCCCAAGCACATCCTTTCTCTCCTCCAAGATGCAACCTACCATTCGATTCCCGACCTAAACCATACTACTCGACTTCGCGGTCGGAACGACTTATCCGGCCAACTAAGTGTTAGACTGCGTTCAACATGACTCAAGGACGTACAGCGAAGCGGTCCTTAAATGACTCAGACGGGCATAGCTCCACACCCAAGACGTGAAGTGTCTTGCGGCTGTACTATCGAACTCCCGCCCGGTCTCAATTTCATTTTAAGGCTTGGTTCCATCCACGATAGCCATAAAGCCACTCGTGACTCCTTCCTACATCTCGCGGATGACCGAAAATCACCCGACTTCTACCGAACTAAGCAGGGCTAAGCATTGACACGTGCCTAAACCTAATATAGGATTAAGTACGATATTTGGACAAGGACAGGTATAATGCAACAAGTGCTTTCATATAACTCCTACAACTTAATGCAGTAAACAATTAAAAGTACTCAAGATTACTTTATAAAACAGTAGGTTCAACATGCACTATTGCTTGCCTTTTAGAAAGGTCGAGGGCCGGTGGTCAGGGCACTCGGGCAAGTCTTCAGCGGCGTCTCCTCCGCCGACTGGTTCCGCTGGCTCCTCTGGCTGGTCCTGGACTTCCTCCGGTATCACTGGCTCGAATTCGAGGAGAGTTACCCCCTTCGGTACACCTATTGCATGAATGCACAATAAATGTCATGGATGCATAAAGGTGCAACATGCTCGGAATGAAATGCATTTCAGAAATAAAAACAATAATCTAATCAAGTCACTTTATCAGTACGTGCAAATCTCTTCTCCGGTGGAGAAGTACTTACCTAAGCTACTCAACCTAAGATACAACTGTTCCTCTTCGGTTAAGGCCCTAACACCTAACAACATAAGAGTAATATTACTTAGGTTACCACAGTAAGACATTCTGGACAGCAGCTCAAAGATTCTAACATAACTGAAGATTCCTAACTCCAAAAGTTATGGTCTAAGACAATCTGGAAAGCTTAAGAAATTCACTACAAATCATTTTCAGACCTCAACCTTAAATTCCTAAGTTTTCCATGTCGAATTTCCCAAGTTCCAGAATCTGTCCTCTCTAAACAGAGAGTAGCCAATTCTGGACTGTCACTTTAAACAGCAATAAATCCCAAACTACTAAGCCAATTGCTCCCAAATTTTGACACAAGCTAGTTTATCAAGTTTACTACAACTTTGGTATTTACAAGTTTTCTAGCAAATACTTTTATCAAAGGCCAAACCCAAAGATGCTACCAGCTGTCCAGAAAAACCTAGAATTGCAAAGATTAAATATTTATTTACGTGGCAAACATCCTCTAAGACCAAACTAATATTACCAAAAGTTCACATAGGTCACAAAAACACCAGAAAGTAAGGTGTGCCCACCTAGAATATTTATTTACACCCCTTTCTTAATTTGTTTAAGTAATTAAGTGGAATTTTAAACATATATGTAAACTGCTCCTAAAATTCTACAAAACTTACAGGAGACTCTATGAACCAAAAAGAGACCACTGTAAAAATTTGAACAAAAATTATTTATAGAAACTCCCTAAACAAAATTAACAAGTCCAAAAGGCTAATTTTTGTATAATTAACAAATCATATTGAAAAGTATCAAACAACAGATTTCATATTTTTCTTAGACACCTTAAGGTACCAAGACATTATCCAAAAAGTTATAAGAACATTGCACATGTAGAAAAATTACTAAAATTCATTTAATTATTTCCTAAAATAACAAGATAGCATTATAAATTGAAAAGTACTTAAGCACTACTACCCAAATTTTTACCAAGGCTAGAGCAAGTATAAATTAGCCTACCCACCAAATTTCATAATTTTTGGAACAATGAAACTCAAGATATGATTTAAACAAGTTTGCATGCCATCTAAAACACATTTCAAAAACCTATTTCAATCTCCCAGAAACTAAACATCACATAACCAATTCATATTTTTCTAAAATACTACACACCATGTAGATCCTAACAAAATTTATCTCATAATTTTTGAGCAAGTAAAACCCTAGATCTACATTTTCCAAAACTCATCTAAAATATGTGACAAAATAAAAAGGAAAACAAAAACTAAAATCAAAACCCCACTAAAGGGCCGGCCAGGAAAACCGACGTGGCCCACTTCGCGTGGCGCGGCCCAACACGCGCGGCCCGAGCTAGCTCCCGCCCAGGCACATCTGACCAGTGGGACCCGCGTGTCGGTGACACAAGGCAGGGGAAGACGGACGCCGCCGACTCCGGCGAGCTCCAACTCGTCGGTGATGGCTACTCCGACGAAAGCAAGGGTACCACCGTGTTCCCCTTGACCTCCCACCCTAGTTGACTCTCGAATCGGGGACACTACCAAGCCCTAACTACGACGGTCATGGCGGCGGCGGCCCGGTGATGGCACACGGTGGTGCGGTGGCGAGCTCCGAGCACCAAGTGGTCACCGGAGGTGCGCATTCGCTTCCCAGAGCCAAGGCGGACCTAACGAGATTTCTATTGAGGACTGAGGCAAGGTGGAGGAGCATGGCCGAGTACAAGCACCGCAGGCGGCGGTGCGCCGGTGAGCTCCGAGCGGGGAAAAAGCCGGCAATGCGCCCTTACCGTGCTCGGTTGCTCCAAAGGAGGGTTCGACGAGGTTCGGGAGGTGGTGGCGGAGCTGTGGGCATGGTGTATTGGCCGGTGGTGCGACGGTGAGCGCACACGGTGGCGACGGAGCGCACGGCACCGCAGACGGCTCGGTTCTTTCCGCTCGGCGAGCACAGGGCGAGAGAGAGAGAGACAAAGGCGGGAGTGAGGCGGAGGCCGCGTCGTGGCGTTCAAGAAGCCCGCTCAGACCTGACTGGTGGGGACACGGCCGGCGTACGGTCACCACCGCGTGCCCATGCGGCGGTCACGGTCTGAGGCCGGTCGGCCACTTCCCCCCTGCCCGATCTGAACTGCAACATTGGCAACACCACGTTGCAACATTTGCAACATTGACCACCCCCGAACAGCAGCAGCTTTCAAGCCCTGTAGCTCTAAAACCAGCCCGAATCACAAGATGAGCTAATTAACAAAGTTGTAGCTCATGAAATTCTCTACAACTTTGTCAATATGAGCTAAACCTGAATCGACATGTTTTGGGATTTATAGAGCCAGGAACAAAATCTGTTTTTGTGAAACAACAGAAAATCAGCAGCACAGAAAAGTGGAAATTTGGCTAGCTTAGGGACTGAATCATGAATTGAGCTAATTGACAAAGCTGAAGCTTACAATTTTTACTACAACTTTGATAATATGGACTTGAACTGGTTTTGCTTCTAAGCTGGTGATTATGAGGGTTCAGTTTACATGACTTCACTAATTAGCATGGAAACAACACTTAGGAGGGCAATTTGGTCACTTTGGTCAACATGAACATTGTTCCACTAATGATCCTAAGTGTAATTAAGGTGTTGTAAGGTATAATTAGTTACTCTACTCTTTAGTTACACCAACTCCCTAGTGTCACATGATGTGAGTCAAACAAAATTCTAAAAACAATCACATTTGTTGCAACCACATACAATAATATGAATGATGCATGCTTATGCTTATGCAAATGCAATGCAATTAAGGAGCTAAACACCTGAGGTGTTACAAGAAAGACCATTGTAAAAGCTTTGAAAGAATCAGCCGATCTGATCTTCATTGGCCTCTGTTCTAGGAAGAACAATTATTGCTTCACCAAAATTGAGGGGTGGGCGTGTTGCCGATTCTTCATCTCCCAGTTCGTAGTCTTCGGCGATATCTCACGGGAATTGCTAGGCAAAGAAGTCTCATTGCAAGCGTTTGTGCATGTGGGCATTCAGCCACATGTTGATGAACCACCACGGGCCTCCTAAGTTGCTGATGGGTTCACCAAGTAGAAGCTTCTGAGACACTTGATGTAAAAGGTGATAAGTGGATCTCAGAAGATATCGGCCAAGAGGGAACCTTACACCGTTGGCCAGTAGTTCAGCTGCGGGGAGGTAAGCATTGGTTGGCCCTACCGATCGACCATAGAAAATGAATTTTTCTAACCACATGTTTAGGATTGTGGCGTGTTCCCTCTGACCAACTGTCCCGGTCCTCCTGTATTCTTGAATATACCATGTCCAACCACCGATGTTGCGGGTATTCACCCTATACTCAGATTTTCTACTGTAAATGGAGGCCTCATCGGCAGTTGAAATATCTAGGCCGGTGAGCATGTATACATCGGCAAGGGTGGGAGTAGCTGGGCCATGTCCAAACATGAAAGTATTTGTTATGTCTGACCAGAAATAAGCGGCAGCAATCATCATCGACTCATTCTACTGCATATCGGCAATGGATAGCCTGATGCATTGATCTAGCTTTCACAGTTCCCGGTGTCGCAGCCATCATGGTCCATTAACGGTGTTGTTGTGTGATGTAGTTGATACTAAATTTATCAGAGCTCTCCACACTCACATGAGATGTGCCATTCCTATCACAACCAACTCATTTCATAACATGGGTGGAGTCAGACATCTTTGATGGAATTACATTATTTCGTCGAAACAAACGCTGCTTTGTTGCCTATGATAAGTTATTTTTTGAAAAATCTCTACAGACCCACTTTTGCCAATTTGGGTTCCCTTAGGTGAGGCCTATAGTTCTATAGTCATGAAAAAACTAGCTCAATTCCGTGTCTATAAGGCAAATTTCTCAAGCTTTTACATTTGCCATGACATCTGAATCGACAGTTTCTGATGTCGCGACCATCACGGTACCTTAACGGCGTGGTTGTGCGACGTAATTGATACTAACTTCATCTAAGCTCTCCACCCTAACATGATATGTGTCATTCCTGTCACAACCAACTCATTTCATAACACGGGTGGACCCAGGCATCTTTGACGGAATTGCATGATTTCACCGAAACAAACACTACATTATTGCCTATGATAAGTTGTTTTTAGAAAAGTCTCCAAGGACCACTTTTGCCAATTCAGCTTCCCTAGCGTGAGGCCTGTAGTTCTATAGCCTTGAGAAAAACTAGCTTAATTCCATGTCTAGAAGGCAAAGTTCTCAAGGTTCTACATTTGCCACGACATATGTATCGACAATTCCTGGTGTCGCGGCCATCACGGAACATTAACTGTGTGGTTGTGTGATGTAGTTGATACTAAATTTATCAGAGTTCTCCACCCTAACATGAGATGTGCCATTCCTATCACAACCAACTCATTTTATAACATGGGTGGAGCCAGACATCTTTGATGGAATTACATTATTTCACCAAAACAAACGCTGCTTTGTTGCCTATGATAAGTTATTTTTAGAAAAATCTCTACGGACCCACTTTTGCCAATTTGGGTTCCCTTAGGTGAGGCCTATAGTTCTATAGTCATGAAAAAACTAGCTCGATTCCGTGTCTATAAGGCAAATTTCACAAGCTTTTACATTTGCCACGACATCTGAATCGACAGTTTATGATGTCGTGACCATCACGGTACCTTAACGGCGTGGTTGTGCGACGTAATTGATACTGACTTCATCTAAGCTCTCCACCCTTACATGAGATGTGCCATTCCTATCACAACCAACTCGTTTCGTAACACGGGTGAACACAGACATCTTTGATAGAAATGCATTATTTCACCAACAAGAAACACTGCTTTGTTGCCTATGATATGTTATTTTTAGAAAAGTCTTTAGGGACCCACTTTTGCCAATTTAGGTTCCCTAAGGTGAGGCCTATGGTTGTGTAGCTACAAAAAACTAGTTTGACTCCACATCTGGAAGGCAAAGTTCTCATGGTTTTACATTTGACATGACATTTGCATCGGCAGTCACCGGTGTCGCGGCCATCACGATACATTAACAGTGTGGTTGTGTGATGTAGTTGATACTGACTTCATCAGAGCTCTCCACCCTAACATGAGATGTGACATTCCTATCAAAGTCAACTCATTTCATAACACGGGTGGACCTAGACATCTTTGACGGAATTGTATTATTTCACCAAAACAAACGCTACTTTGTTGCCTATGATAAGTTATTTTTAGAAAAATCTTTAGGGACCCACTTTTGCCAATTTGGGTTCCCTTAGGTGAGGCCTATAGTTCTATAGTCATGAAAAAAACTAGCTCTATTCCATGTCTAGAAGGCAAATTTCTCATGGTTTTACATTTGCCACGACATCTACATCGGTAGTTTCTGATGTCACGGCCATCACGGTACCTTAATGATGTGGTTGTGTGACATAATTGATACTGACTTCATCTAAGCTCTCCACCCTAACATGAGATGTGCCATTCCTATCACAACCAACTCGTTTAACAACACGGGTGGACCCCGACATCTTTGCTGGAATTGCATGATTTCACCGAAAGAAACACTACTTTATTGCCTATGACAAGTTGTTTTTAGAAAAGTCTCTAGGGACCCACTTTTGCCAATTCAAGTTCCGTAGGGTGAGGCCTTTAGTTCTATAGCCATGAGTAAAACTAGCTTGATTCCATGTCAAGAAGGCAAAGTTCTCAAGGTTCTACATTTGCCACGACATATGTATCGGCAGTTCCCGGTGTCGCGGCCATCACAGAACATTAACTGTGTGGTTGTGTGATGTAGTTGATACTAACTTCATCAGAGTTCTCCACCCTAACATGAGATGTGCCATTCCTATCACAACCAACTCATTTCATAACATGGGTGGAGTCAGACATCTTTGATGGAATTATATTATTTCACCAAAACAAACGCTGCTTTGTTGCCTATGATAAGTTATTTTTGGAAAAATCTCTACGGACCCACTTTTGCCAATTTGGGCTCCCTTAGGTGAGGCCTATAGTTCTAAAGTCATGAAAAAACTAGCTCGATTCTGTGTCTATAAGGCAAATTTCTCAAGCTTTTACATTTGCCATGACATCTGAATCGATAGTTTCTAATGTCGCGACCATCACGGTACCTTAACGGCGTGGTTGTGCGACGTAATTGATACTGACTTCATCTAAGCTCTCCACCCTAACATGAGATGTGCCATTCCTATCACAATGAACTCGTTTTCGTAACACGGGTGAACACAGACATCTTTGATAGAATTGCATGATATCACCGAAAAGAAACACTAATTTGTTGCCTATGATATGTTATTTTTAGAAAATTCTTTAGGTACCCACTTTTGCCAATTCAGGTTCCCTAAGGTGAGGCCTATGGTTGTGTAGCTACAAAAAAAACTAGCTTGAGTCCATGTCTGGAAGGCAAAGTTCTCATGGTTTTCCATTTGCCATGACATATGCATTGGCAGTCACCGGTGTCACGGCCATCACGATACATTAACGGTGTGGTTGTGTGATGTAGTTGATACTGACTTCATCAGAGCTCTCCACCATAACATGAGATGTGCCATTCCTATCAAAGTCAACTCATTTCATAACACGGGTGGACCTAGACATCTTTGACGGAATTGCATTATTTCACCAAAACAAACGCTACTTTGTTGCCTATGATAAGTTATTTTTAGAAAAATCTATAGGGACCCACGTTTGCCTATTCTAGTTCACTAGCATGAGGCCAATAGTTCTATAGTTGTGAAAAAATCTAGCTCAATTCCATGTCCAGAAGGCAAATTTATCAAGGTTTTACTTTTACCATGACATCTGAATGGATAGTTCCTGGTGTCGCGGCCATCATGGTACCTTAACGGTGTGGTTGTGCGATGTAATTGATATTGACTTCATCTAAGCTCTACACCCTAACATGAGATGTTCCATTCCAGTCACAACCAACTCGTTTAGTAACACGGGTGGACCCAGTCATCTTTGATGGAATTGCATGATTTCACCGAAACAAACACTTCTATGTTGCCTAGGATAAGTTGTTTTTAGAAAAATCTCTAGGGACCCACTTTTGCCAATTTAGGTTTCCTAGGGTGAGGCTTATAGTTCTATAGCTATGATAAAAACCTAGCTCGATTCCATGTCCAGATGGCAAATTTCTCAAGGTTTTACATTTGCCACGACATCTACATCGGCAGTTTTCGGTGTTGTGGTCATCACGGTACCTTAATGGTGTGGTTGTACGACGTAATTAATACTGACTTCATCTCAGCTCTCCACCCTAACATGAGATGTGCCATTCCTATCACAACCAACTCATTTCATAACACTGGTGGACCCAGACATCTTTGACAAAATTACATGATTTCACCGAAACAAACACTACTTTATTGCCTATGATAAGTTGTTTTTTAGAAAAGTCTCCTAGGACCCACTTTTGTCAACTCAGGTTCCCTAGGGTGAGGCCTGTAGTTCTACAGCCATGAAAAAAACTAGCTTGATTCCATGTCTGGAAGGCAAAGTTCTTAAGGTTCTACATTTGCCACGACATATGTATCGGCAGTTCCCGATGTCGCGGCCATCACGGAACATTAACTGTGTGGTTGTGTGATGTTGTTGATACTAACTTCAATAGAGCTCTCCACTCTAACATGAGATGTGCCATTCCTATCAGAACCAACTCATTTCATAACATGGGTGGAGCCAGACATCTTTGATGGAATTACATTATTTCACCGAAACAAACGCTGCTTTGTTGCCTATGATAAGTTATTTTTTGAAAAATCTCTAGGGACCCACTTTTGCCAATTTGGTTCTCGTAGGTGAGGCCTATAGGTCTATAGTTGTGAAAAAAACTAGCTCTATTCCATGTCTAGACGAGAAATTTCGCAAGGTTTTACATTTGCAACGACATCTGAATCGGTAGTTTCTGATGTCACGACCATCACGGTACCTTAACGGTGTGGTTGTGCGACGTAATTGATACTGACTTCATCTAAGCTCTGCACCCTAACATGAGATGTGCCATTCCGTCACAACCAACCCATTTAGTAACATGGGTGGACCCAGTCATCTTTGATGGAAATACATGATTTCACTAAAAACAAACACTACTTTGTTGTATCTAATATGTTATTTTTAGAAAAGACTTCAGGAACCCACTTTTGCCAATTCAGGTTCCCTAAGGTGAGGCCTATGGTTGTGCATCTATGAAAAAAACTAGATTGACTCAATGTCTAGAAGGTAAAGTTCTCAAGGTTTTACATTTGCCACGACATATGCATTAGCAGTCACCAGTGTCGCGGCCATCACCATACATTAACTGTGTGGTTGTGTGATGTAGTTGATACTGACTTTATCAGAGCTCTTCACCCTAACATGAGATGTGCCATTCCTATCACAACCAACTCATTTCAACACATGGGTGGAGCCAGACATCTTTGATGGTATTATATTATTTCGCCGAAACAAACGCTGCTTTGTTGCCTATGATAAGTTATTTTTAGAAAAATCTCTAGAGACCCACTTTTTCTAATTTGGGTTCCCTCAGGTGAGGCCTATAGTTCTATAGTCATGAAAAAAACTAGCTCGATTCCGTGTCTAGAAGGCAAATTTCTCAAGGTTTTACATTTGCCACGACATCTAAATCGGCAGTTTCTGATGTCGCAACTATCATGGTACCTTAACGGCATGGTTGTGTGACGTAATTGATCCTAACTTCATCTAAGCTCTCCACCCTAACATGAGATGTGCCATTCCTATCACAACCAACTTGTTTTGTAACTTGGGTGAACACAGACATCTTTGATGGAATTGCATGATTTCACCGAAAACAAACACTACTTTGTTGCCTATGATATGTTATTTTTAGAAAAGTCTTTAGGGGCCCACTTTTGTCAATTTAGGTTTCCCAAGGTGAGGCCTGTGGTTGTGTAGCTTTGAAAAAAACTAGCTTGACTCCACGTCTGGAAGGAAATGTTATCAAGGTGTTACATTTGCCATGACATATGCATCGGCAGTCACTGGTGTCGCGGCCATCACGGTACATTAACAGTGTGGTTGTGTGATGTAGTTGATACTGACTTCATCAGAGCTCTCCACCCTAACATGAGATGTGCCATTCCTATCAAAGTCAACTCATTTCATAACATGGGTGGACCTAGACATCTTTGATGGAATTGCATTATTTCACCAAAACAAATGCTACATTATTGCCTATGATAAGTTATTTTTAGAAAAATCTAAAGGGACCCACTTTTGCCTATTCAGGTTCACTAGCATGAGGCTTATAGTTCTGTGGTCATGAAAAAACTAACTCAATTCCATGTCTAGAAGGCAAATTTATCAAAGTTTTACTTTTGCCATGACATCTAAATGGATAGGTCCTAGTGTCGCGGCCATCATGGCACCTTAATGGTGTGGTTGTGCGATGTAATTGTTATTGACTTCATCTAAGCTCTACACCCTAACATGAGATGTTCCATTCCAGTCACAACCAACTTGTTTAGTAACACAGGTGGACCCAGTCATCTTTGATGGAATTGCATGATTTCACCAAAACAAACACTTCTATGTTGCCTATGATAAGTTGTTTTTAGAAAAATCTCTAGGGACCCACTTTTGCCAATTTTGGTTCCCTTAGGTGAGGCCTATAGTTCTATAGTTGTGAAAAAAAAACTAGCTCTATTCCATGTCTAGAAGGCAAATTTCTCAAGGTTTTACATTTGCCACGACATCTGAATCGATAGTTTCTGATGTCGCAACTATCATGGTACCTTAACGGCGTGGTTGTGCGACGTAATTGATTCTAACTTCATCTAAGCTCTCCACCCTAATATGAGATGTGCCATTTCTATCACAACCAACTTGTTTTGTAACACGGGTGAACACATACATCTTTGATGGAATTGCATGATTTCACCGAAAACAAACACTACTTTGTTGCCTATGATATGTTATTTTTAGAAAAGTCTTTAGGGGCCCACTTTTGTCAATTTATGTTCCCTAAGGTGAGGACTGTGGTTGTGCAGCTTTGAAAAAAACTAGCTTGACTCCACATTTGGAAGGAAAAGTTATCAAGGTGTCACATTTGCCATGACATATGCATCGGCAGTCACTGGTGTCGCGGCCATCACAGTACATTAACGGTGTGGTTGTGTGATGTAGTTGATACTGACTTCATCAGAGCTCTCCACCCTAACATGAGATGTGCCATTCCTATCAAAGTCAACTCATTTCATAACACGGGTGGACCTATACATCTTTGATGGAATTGCATTATTTCACCAAAACAAATATTTCATTATTGCCTATGATAAGTTATTTTTAGAAAAATCTAAAGGGACCCACTTTTGCCTATTTAGGTTCACTAGCATGAGGCTTATAGTTCTGTAGTCATGAAAAAACTAACTCAATTCCATGTCTAGAAGGCAAATTTATCAAAGTTTTACTTTTGCCACGACATCTGAATGGATATGTCCTAGTGTCGCGGCCATCATGGTACCTTAATGGTGTGGTTGTGCGATGTAATTGATATTGACTTCATCTAAGCTCTACACCATAACATGAGATGTTCCATTCCAGTCACAACCAACTTGTTTAGTAACACAGGTGTACCTAGTCATCTTTGATGGAATTGCATGATTTCACCAAAACAAACACTTCTATGTTGCCTATGATAAGTTGTTTTTAGAAAAATCTCTAGGGACCCACTTTTGCTAATTTGGGTTCCCTTAGGTGAGGCCTATAGTTCTATAGTTGTGAAAAAAAAACTAGCTCTATTCCATGTCTAGAAGGCAAATTTCTCAAGATTTTACATTTGCCACGACATCTGAATCGATAGTTTCTGATGTCGCAACCATCACGGTACCTTAACGGTGTGGTTGTGCGACGTAATTGATACTGACTTCATCTAAGCTCTACACCATAACGTGAGATGTGTCATTCCTATCACAACCAACTCGTTTTCGTAAGACGGGTGTACAAAAACATCTTTGATGGAGTTGCATCATTTCATCGAAAACAAACACTACTTTGTTGCCTATGATATGTTATTTTTAGAAAAGTCTTCAGGGACCCACTTTTGTCAATTTAGGTTTCCTAAGGTGAGGCCTTTAGTTGTGCAACTATGAAAAAAACTAGCTTGACTCAATGTCTGGAAGGCAAAGTTCCCAAGGCTTTACATTTGCCACGACATATGCATCGGCAGTCACCGGTGTCGTGGCCATCACGGTACATTAACTGTGTGGTTGTGTGATGTAGTTGATACTGACTTCATCAGAGCTCTCCACCCTAACATGAGATGTGCCATTCCTATCACAACCCACTCATTTCATAACATGGGTGGAGCCAGACATTTTTAATGGAATTACATTATTTCACTGAAACAAACGCTGCTTTGCTGCCTATGATAAGTTATTTTTAGAAAAATCTCTAGGGACCGACTTTTGCTAATTTGGGTTCCCTTAGGTGAGGCCTATAGTTGTATATCCATGAAAAAACTATCTCTATTCCATGTCTAGAAGGCAAATTTCTCAAAGTTTTACATTTGCCACGACATCTAAATCGGCAATTTCTGATGTCGCGGCCATCACGTTACCTTAACAGCGTGGTTATGTGACGTAATTGATACTGACTTCATCTAAGCTCTCCACCCAAACTTGAGATGTGACATTCTTATCACAACCAACTCGTTTCATAACACGGGTGAACCCAGACATCCTTGATAGAATTACATGATTTCACCGAAAACAAACACTGCTTTGTTGCCTATAATATGTTATTTTTAGAAACGTCTTTAGGGACCCACTTTTGCCAATTTAGGTTCCCCAAGGTGAGGCCTGTGGCTGTGCAGCTATGAAAAAACTAGCTTGACTCCAGTATAGAAGACAAACTTCTCAAGGTTTTACTTTGCCACGACATATGCATCGACAGTCACTGGTGTCGCAGCCATCATGGTACATTAACTGTGTGGTTGTGTGATGAAGTTGATACTGGCTTCATCAGAGCTCTCCACCCTAACATGAGATGTGCCATTCCTATCACAACCAACTCATTTCATAACATGGGTGGAGCCAGACATCTTTGATGGAATTACATTATTTCACCGAAATAAACGCTGCTTTGTTGCCTATGATAAGTTATTTTTAGAAAAATCTCTAGGGACCCACTTTTGCCAATTTGGGTTCCCTAAGGTGAGTCCTATAGTTCTATAGTCATGAAAAAACTAGCTTTATTCCGGGTTTAGAAGGCAAATTTCTCAATGTTTTACATTTGCCACGATATCTGAATCGACAATTTCTGATGTCACAACCATCACGATACCTTAATGGCGTGGCTGTGCGACGTAATTGATACTGACTTCATCTAAGCTCTCCACCCAAACATGAGATGTTCCCTTCCTATCACAACCAACTCATTTTGTAACACGGGTGAACACAGACATCTTTGATGGAATTGCATGATTTCACCGAAAACATACACTACTTTGTTGCCTATGATATGTTATTTTTAGAAAAGTCTTCAGGGACCCACATTTGCCAATTCAGGTTCCCTAAGGTGAGGCCTATGGTTGTGCATCTTTGAAAAAAACTAGCTTGGCTCCACGTCTGGAAGGCAAAGTTCTCAAGGTTTTACATTTGCCATGACATATGCACCGGTAGTTACCGGTGTCGCGGCCATCACGGTACATTAACAGTGTGGTTGTGTGATGTAGTTGATACTGACTTCATCAGAGCTCTCCACCCTAACATGAGATGTGACATTTCTATCACAACCAACACATTTCATAACATGGGTGGAGCGAGACATGTTTAATGGAATTACATTATTTCACCGAAACAAACGCTGCTTTGCTGCCTATGATAAGTTATTTTTAGAAAAATCTCTAGGGACCCACTTTTGCCAATTCAGGTTCCCTTAGGTGAGGCCTATAGTTCTATAGTCATGAAAAAAACTAGCACGATTCCATGTCTAGAAGGCAAATTTCTCAATGTTTTACATTTGCCACGACATCTGAATCGACAGTTTCTGATGTCGCAACCATCACGGTACCTTAACTGCGTGGTTGTGAGATGTAATTGATACTGACTTCATCTAAGCTATCCACCCTAACATGAGATGTGCCATTCCTATCAAAGTCAACTCATTTCATAACACGGGTGGACCTAGACATCTTTGACGGAATTACATTATTTCACCAAAACAAACGCTACTTTGTTGCTTATGATAAGTTATTTTTAGAAAAATCTATAGGGACCCACTTTTGCCTATTTAGGTTCACTAGCATGAGGCCTATAGTTCTATAGTCATGAAAAAAACAAGTTCAATTCCATGTCCAGAAGGCAAATTTATCAAAGTTTTACTTTTGCCACAACATCTGAATGGACAGTTCCTAGTGTCACGGCCATCATGGTTTCTTAATGGTGTGATTGTGTGATGTCAGTGATATTGACTTCATCTAAGCTCTACACCCTAACATGAGATGTTCCATTCTAGTCACAACCAACTCGTTTAGTAACACGGGTGGACCCAATCAATTTTGATGGAATTGCATGATTTCACCAAAACAAACGCTTCTATGTTGCCTAGGATAAGTTGTTTTTAGAAAAATCTCTAGGGACCCACTTTTGCCAATTTAGGTTTCCTAGGGTGAGGCTTATAGTTCTATAGCGATGAAAAAAACCTAGCTCGATTCCATGTCTAGATGGCAAATTTCTCAAGGTTTTACATTTGCCACGACATCTACATCGGTAGTTTTCGGTGTTGTGGCCATCACAGTACCTTAATGGTGTGGTTGTGTGATGTAATTGATACTGACTTCATCTAAGCTCTCCACCCTAACATGAGATGTGCCATTCCTGTCACAACCAACTCGTTTCATAACACGGGTGGACCCAGACATCTTTGATAGAATTACATGGTTTCACCGAAACAAACACTACTTTATTGCCTATGATAAGTTGTTTTTAGAAAATTCTCCAGGGACCCACTTTGCCAATTCAGGTTCCCTAGGGTGAGGCCTGTAGTTCTATAGCCATGAAAAAAACTAGCTTGATTCCATGTCTGGAAGGCAAAGTTCTCAAGGTTCTACATTTGCCACGACATATGCATCGGTAGTTCCAGGTGTCGTGGCCATCACGTAACATTAACTGCGTGGTTGTGTGATGTAGTTGATACTAACTTCATCAGAGCTCTCCACCCTAACTTGAGATGTGCCATTCCAATCACAACCAACTCATTTCATGACATGGGTGGAGCCAGACATCTTTGATGCAATTACATTATTTCACCGAAACAAACGCTGCTTTGTTGCCTATGATAAATTATTTTTAGAAAAATCTCTAGGGACCCAGTTTTGCCAATTTGGGTTTCCTTAGGTGAGGCCTATAGTTCTATAGTCGTGAAAAAAACTAGCTCTATTCCATGTCCAGAAGGCAAATTTCTCAAGGTTTTACATTTGCCATGACTTCTGAATCGGTAGTTTCTGATGTCGCGGCCATCATGGTACCTTAACAACATGGTTATGCAACTTAATTGATATTGACTTCATCTATGCTCTCCACCCTAACATGAGATGTGCCATATCTATTACAACTAACTCGTTTCGTAACACGGGTGAACCCAGACATCTTTGATGGAATTACATGATTTCACTGAAAACAAACACTACTTTGTTGCCTATGATATGTTATTTTTAGAAAAGTCTTTAGGGACCCACTTTTGCCAATTCAGGTTCCATAAGGTGAGGCCTGTGGTTGTGCAGCTATGAAAAAGACTAGCTTGACTCCAAGTCTAGGAGGCAAAGTTCTGAAGGTTTTACATTTGCCACGACATATGCATCGGCAGTCACTCGTGTCGCGGCCATCACGGTACATTAACTATGTGGTTGTGTGACGTAATTGATACTAACTTCATCTAAGCTATCCACCCTAACATGAGATGTGCCATTCCTATCACAATAACCTCGTTTCGTAACACGGGTGGACCTAGACATCTTTGACGGAATTACATGATTTCACCGAAATAAACACTACTTTATTGCCTATGATAAGTTATTTAAAAAAAGTCTCTTGGGACCCACTTTGCCAATTCAATTCCCTAGGGTGAGGCCTATAGTTCTATAGCCATGAAAAAAACTAGCTTGATTCCATGTCCGGAAGGCAAAGTTCTCAAGGTTATACATTTGCCACGACATATGCATTAGCAGTTCCTGGTGTCGTGGCCATCACGGTACATTAACTGTGTGGTTGTGACACAGTTGATACCTTCATCAGAGCTCTCCACCCTAACATGAGATGTGCCACTCCTATCACAACCAACTCATTTCATATCATGGGTGGAGCCAGACATCTTTGACGGAATTACATTATTTCACCGAAATAAACGCTGCTTTGTTGCCTATGATAAGTTATTTTTAGAAAAATCTCTTGGGACCCACTTTTGCCAATTTGGGTTCCCTCAGGCGAGGCCTATAGTTCTATAGTTGTGAAAAAAACTAGCTTGATTCCATGTTTAGAAGGCAAATTTCTCTAGGTTTTACATTTGCCACGACAGCTGAATCGATAGTTTCTGACATCTCGGCCATCACGGTACCTTAACGGTGTGGTTGTGCGACGTAATTGATACAAACTTCATCTAAGCTCTCCACCCTAACATGAGATGTGCCATTTCTATCACAAACAACCCGTTTCGTAACACGGGTGAGCCCAGACACCTTTGATGGAATTGCATGATTTCACCGAAAACAAACACTGCTTTATTACCTATGATATGTTATTTTTAGAAAAGTATTTAGGGACCCACTTTTGCTAATTCAGGTTCCCTAAGGTGAGGCATGTGGTTGTGCAGCTATGAAAAAAACTAGCTTGATTCTATGTCTAGAAGGCAAAGTTCTCATGGTTTTACATTTGCCACGACATATGCATCGGTAGTCACTGGTGTCACGGACATCATGGTACATTAACTGTGTGGTTGTGTGACGTAGTTGATACTAACTTCATTAGAGATCTCCACCCAAACATGAGATGTGCCATTCCTATCACAACCAACTTTTCTCATAACATGGGTTGAGCCAGACATCTTTGATGGAATTACATTATTTCACCGAAAAAACGCTCCTTTGTTGCCTATGATAAGTTATTTTTAGAAATATCACTAGGGACCAACTTTTGCCAATTTGGGTTCCCTCAGGTGAGGCCTATAGTTCTATAGTCATGAAAAAAACAAGCTTGATTTTGTGTCTAGAAGGCTAATTTCTCAAGGTTTTACATTTGCCTCGACATCTGAATCGACAGTTTCTGATGTCGCAACCATCACTGTACCTTAACAGCATGGTTGTGCGATGTAATTGATACTAACTTCATCTAAGCTCTCCACCCAAACATGAGATGTGCCATTCCTATCACAACCTACTCGTTTTTTAACACGAGTGAACACAAACATCTTTGATGGAATCGCTTGATTTCACCAAAAACAAACACTGCTTTGTTGCCTATGATATGTTATTTTTAGAAAAGTCTTCAGGGACCTACTTTTGCCAATTCAGGTTCCCTAAGGTGAGGCCTGTGGTTGTGCAGCTATGAAAAAAACTAGCTTGACTCCACGTTTGGAAGGCAAAGTTCTCAAGGTTTTACATTTGCCACGACATAAGCATTGGCAGTCACCGATGTCGCGGCCATCACGATACATTAACGGTGTGGTTGTATGATGTAGTTGATACTAACTTCATCAGAGCTCTCCACCTTAACATGAGACGTACCATTCCTATCAAAGTCAACTCATTTCATAATACGGGTGGACCCAGACATCTTTGACAAAATTGCATTATTTCACCAAAACAAACGCTACTTTGTTGCCTATGATAAGTTATTTTTAGAAAAATCTATAGGGACCCACTTTTACCTATTTAGGTTCACTAGCATGAGGCCTATAGTTCTATTATCATGAAAAGAACAAGTTCAATTCCATGTCCAGAAGGCAAATTTATCAAACTTTTACTTTTGCCACGACATCTGAATGGACAGTTCCTAGTGTCGCGGCCATCATGGTTTCTTAATGGTGTGATTGTGTGATGTAATTGATATTGACTTCATCTAAGATCTACACCCTAACATGAGATGTTCCATTCTAGTCACAACCAACTCGTTTAGTAACACGGGTGGACCCAGTCAATTTTGATGGAATTGCATGATTTCACCAAAACAAACGCTTCTATGTTGCCTAGGATAAGTTGTTTTTAGAAAAATCTCTAGGGACCCACTTTTGCCAATTTAGGTTTCCTAGGGTGAGGCTTATAGTTCTATAGCGATGAAAAAAACCTAGCTCGATTCCATGTCCAGATGGCAAATTTCTCAAGGTTTTACATTTGCCACGACATCTACATCAGCAGTTTTCGGTGTTGCGGCCATCACAGAACCTTAACGGTGTGGATGGGTGATGTAATTGATACTGACTTCATCTAAGCTCTCCACCCTAACATGAGATGTGCCATTCCTGTCACAACCAACTCGTTTCATAACACGGGTGGACCCAGACATCTTTGATAGAATTACATGATTTCACCGAAACAAACACTACTTTATTGCCTATGATAAGTTGTTTTTAGAAAAGTCTCCAGAGACCCACTTTGCCAATTCAGGTTCCCTAGGGTGAGGCCTGTAGTTCTATAGCCATGAAAAAAACTAGCTTGATTCCATGTCTAGAAGGCAAAGTTCTCAAGGTTCTACATTTGCCACGACATATGCATCGGTAGTTCCAGGTGTCGTGGCCATCACGTAACATTAACTGCGTGGTTGTGTGATGTAGTTGATACTAACTTCATCAGAGCTCTCCACCCTAATTTGAGATGTGCCATTCCAATCACAACCAACTCATTTCATGACATGGGTGGAGCCAGACATCTTTGATGGAATTACATTATTTCACCGAAACAAACGCTGCTTTGTTGCCTATGATAAATTATTTTTAGAAAAATCTCTAGGGACCCAGTTTTGCCAATTTGGGTTCCCTTAGGTGAGGCCTATAGTTCTATAGTTGTGAAAAAAACTAGCTCTATTCCATGTCCAGAAGGCAAATTTCTCAAGATTTTACATTTGCCATGACTTCTGAATCAGTAGTTTCTGATGTCGCGACCATCATGGTACCTTAACAACATGGTTATGCAACTTAATTGATATTGACTTCATCTATGCTCTCCACCCTAACATGAGATGTGCCATATCTATTACAACCAACTCGTTTCGTAACACAGGTGAACCCAGACATCTTTGATGGAATTACATGATTTCACTGAAAACAAACATTGCTTTGTTGCCTATGATATGTTACTTTTAGAAAAGTCTTTAGGGACCCACTTTTGCCAATTCAGGTTCTATAAGGTGAGGCCTGTGGTTGTGCAGCTATGAAAAAAACTAGCTTGACTCCAAGTCTAGAAGGCAAAGTTCTAAAGGTTTTACATTTGCCACGACATATGCATCAGCAGTCACTCGTGTCGCGGCCATCACAGTACATTAACTATGTGGTTGTGTGACGTAATTGATACTAACTTCATCTAATCTATCCACCCTAACATGAGATGTGCCATTCCTATCACAATAACCTCGTTTCGTAACACGGGTGAACCTAGACATCTTTGACAGAATTACATGATTTCACCGAAACAAACACAGCTTTATTGCCTATGATAAGTTATTTTAAAAAAGTCTCTAGGGACCCACTTTTGCCAATTCAATTCCCTAAGGTGAGGCCTATAGTTCTATAGCCATGAAAAAAACTAGCTTGATTCCATGTCCGGAAGGCAAAGCTCTCAAGGTTATACATTTGCCATGACATATGCATCGACAGTTCCCGGTGTCGTGGCCATCACGGTACATTAACTGTGTGGTTGTGACACAGTTGATACCTTCATCAGAGCTCTCCACCCTAACATGAGATGTGCCACTCCTATCACAACCAACTCATTTCATATCATGGGTGGAGCCAGACATCTTTGACGGAATTACATTATTTCACCGAAACAAACGCTGCTTTGTTGCCTATAATAAGTTATTTTTAGAAAAATCTCTAGGGACCCACTTTTGCCAATTTGGGTTCCCTCAGGCGAGGCCTATAGTTCTATAGTTGTGAAAAAAAACTAGCTTGATTCCATGTCTAGAAGGCAAATTTCTCAAGGTTTTACTTTTGCCACGACACCTAAATCGATAGTTTCTGACATCTCGGCCATCACGGTGCCTTAACGGTGTGGTTGTGCGACGTAATTGATACAAACTTCATCTAAGCTCTCCACCCTAACATGAGATGTGCCATTTCTATCACAAACAACCTGTTTCGTAACACGGGTGAGCCCAGACATCTTTGATGGAATTGCATGATTTCACCGAAAACAAACACTGCTTTATTGCCTATGATATGTTATTTTTAGAAAAGTATTTAGGGACCCACTTTTGCTAATTTAGGTTCCCTAAGGTGAGGCCTGTGGTTGTGCAGCTATGAAAAAAACTAGCTTGATTCCATGTCTAGAAGGCAAAGTTCTCATGGTTTTACATTTGCCATGACATATGCATCGGCAGTCACTGGTGTCACGGACATCATGATACATTAACTGTGTGGTTGTGTGACGTAGTTGATACTAACTTCATTAGAGATCTCCACCCAAACATGAGATGTGCCATTCCTATCACAACCAACTTTTTTCATAACATGGGTTGAGCCAGACATCTTTGATGGAATTACATTATTTCATCGAAACAAACGCTCCTTTGTTGCCTATGATAAGTTATTTTTAGAAATATCTCTAGGGACCAACTTTTGCCAATTTGGGTTCCCTCAGGTGTGGCCTATAGTTCTATAGTCATGAAAAAAACAAGCTTGATTCTGTGTCTAGAAGGCAAATTTCTCAAGGTTTTACATTTGCCTCGACATCTGAATCGATAGTTTCTGATGTCGCAACCATCACGGTACCTTAACAGCGTGGTAGTGCGATGTAATTGATACTAACTTCATCTAAGCTCTCCACCCTAACATGAGATGTACCATTCCTATCACAAACCTACTCGTTTTGTAACACGAGTGAACACAGACATCTTTGATGGAATCGCTTGATTTCACCAAAAACAAACACTGCTTTGTTGCCTATGATATGTTATTTTTAGAAAAGTCTTCAGGGACGCACTTTTGCCAATTCAGGTTCCCTAAGGTGAGTCCTGTGGTTGTGCAGCTATGAAAAAACTAGATTGACTCCACGTCTAGAAGGCAAAGTTCTCAAGGTTTTACGTTTGCCACGACATAAGCATTGGCAGTCACCGGTGTCGCTGCCATCACGATACATTAACGGTGTGGTTGTATGATGTGGTTGATACTAACTTCATCAGAGCTCTCCACCTTAACATGAGATGTACCATTCCTATCAAAGTCAACTCATTTCATAATACGGGTGGACCCAGACATCTTTGACGAAATTGCATTATTTCACCAAAACAAACGCTACTTTGTTGCCTATGATAAGTTATTTTTAGAAAAATCTATAGGGACCCACTTTTGCCCACTTAGGTTCACTAGCATGAGGCCTATAGTTCTATTATCATGAAAAAAAAACAAGTTCAATTCCATGTCCAGAAGGCAAATTTATCAAAATTTTACTTTTGCCACGACATCTGAATGGACAGTTCCTAGTGTCGCGGCCATCATGGTTTCTTAATGGTGTGATTGTGTGATATAATTGATATTGACTTCATCTAAGCTCTACACCCTAACATGAGATGTTCCATTCTAGTCACAACCAACTCGTTTAGTAACACAGGTAGACCCAGTCAATTTTGATGGAATTCCATGATTTCACCAAAACAAACGCTTCTATATTGCCTAGGATAAGTTGTTTTTAGAAAAATCTCTAGGGACCCACTTTTGCCAATTTAGGTTTCCTAAGGTGAGGGTTATAGTTCTATAGCTATTAAAAAAACCTAGCTCGATTCCATGTCTAGATGGCAAATTTCTCAAGGTTTTACATTTGCCACGACATCTACATCGGCAGTTTTCGGTGTCGTGGCCATCACGATACCTTAATGGTGTGGTTGTGTGACATAATTGATACTGACTTCATCTAAGCTCTCCACCCTAACATGAGATGTGCCATTCCTATCACAACCAACTCGTTTCATAACACGGGTGGACCCAAACATCTTTGATATAATTGCATGATTTCACCAAAACAAACACTGCTTTATTTCCTATGATAAGTTTTTTTAGAAAAGTCTCTAGGGACCCGCTTTTGCCAATTCAGGTTCCCTAGGGTGAGTCCTATAGTTCTACAACCATGAAAAAAACTAGCTTGATTCCATGTCTAGAAGGCAAAGTTCAAAAGGTTCTACATTTGCCACGACATATGCATCGGCAGTTCTCGGTGTCGCGGCCATCACTGAACATTAACTGCGTGGTTGTGTGATGTAGTTGATAGTAACTTCATCAGAGCTCTCCACCCTAACATGAGATGTGCCATTCCTATCACAACCAACTCATTTCATAATATGGGTGCAGGCAGACATCTTTGATGGAATTACATTATTTCACCGAAATAAACGCTGCTTTGTTGCCTATGATAAGTTATTTTTAGAAAAATCTCTAGGGACCCACTTTTGCCAATTTGGGTTCCCTTAGGTGAGGCCTATAGTTCTATAGTCATGAAAAAAAAACTAGCTCTATTCCATGTCTAGAAGGCAAATTTCCCAAGGTTTTACATTTGCCACGACATCTGAATCGGTAGTTTCTGATGTCGCGGCCATCACAGTACCTTAACAGCGTGGTTATGCGACGTAATTGATACTGACTTCATCTAAGCTCTCCACCCTAATTTGAGATGTGCTATTTCTATCACAACCAACTTGTTTTGTAACACGGGTGAACCCAGACATCTTTGATGGAATTACATGATTTCACCGAAAACAAACACTGCTTTGTTGCCTATGATATATTATTTTTAGAAAACTCTTCAGGGACCCACTTTTAACAATTTAGGTTCCCTAAGGTGAGGTCCGTGGTTGTGTAGCTATGAAAAAAACTAGCTTGACTCCACGTGTAACAGAAAAAACCAAATTATAAGAGCACAAGTACAAAAACAAGTACCAAAACGCTCAAATTTTTGAACTTGAGCCCATATTGTAACACCCTAGGTGTTTGTCACTCACTAAGCAGTGGGTTTGAGCTCAAACATGACAGATTAAGTGGAGATGACAATGTCAAGGTCAACCTATGGAGATGAGCCTAACCTAAAGTTGGAGGTTGCACTATTGCTTTACATATAGGCCATTTTCAAGATATATGCTTGGATGGTGTTATTGCAATATCTTCATGTGTCTCGCCTTAGTACCTATCTATATTGATCCTTAGAAAAGTTTCATGGAGATTGGAATCAAAAAGTCACATGAAATGATAAGTTATATGCTTGTTTGGATTATAACTGAAACATGCTTCTGAAACAAGGAAACATGCCTTACATTCCATGTGAACTAGTGTTTATGCAACATACAAATGCAACATGTGCAACACATCTTGGACACATGTGGAACAACTTAGGGAAACATTGGTAACTTGTACCTTGCAACAAAACAATGAAACAATTGAAACATGGCTTTGAAACAAGCACTACAATGATAGTAACTTCTATGTTTCAATGCATGTGAGGCCTATATTCTTGTGCAACCTAGACATAGTATATATGTTTAGCCTCTACAACACCTTAACTACGCTTAGGACACTTAATGGAGCAATTTTCATGTTGACCATGTTGACTAATTAAGTCTCTAAGTGATAGTTGACCTTGATTTGACCTTGTTTGACCTAGAGAGCACAATTGCTTGACTATTTTAAAAGGTAGCTAAAAGTGTTTTCCTGTAGCTGCACCCTTAAACAAAGTGGTAGCAAATTTGTTATGGAACAAAAGTTGTTTAATGATCATCTCATGAAAATGACCAGAACAATCTCAAAGGTGGCCCACAAGCCAGGAATAGGGGCTGATTGGCACTTGGAAAATTTGGCTAAGTCCTTATGCTGTTTTAGTGCTAAGTGCCTTAGTTGGAGCTTTATATCTTGCAACACAAACTGATTCAAACATTGATCCTTAAATAATAATTGTAGTTTGGTTTGAGTACAACAAACTTTGTTTAATGAGGAAGAGACGATTTTGTGCCTAGCTTGGTCAAATAGGGTTCGCAAAATCGAATCTTGTGCTGTTTTCATGGACGAAAAATCGGTTAAGTCTAGGATGACGGAATTCTGGGATTTTGTTTTTGTGTACCTATCTTTGGTGAATATTAGTTTGCAAACCATGTCGATTTTGGCCAAACATATTTAAGAAAAGTTGTCGGCCTCATATAGCTCTACAACACCATGTAATTGGTTTAGCATTTCCATACTAGGTTTGGGAGATGGAGATGGACGAACAAGGCAGTTTCAGCTAGTTTCAAACTGAACTGCAGGGTTTAATTTCGGGTACCCTACTTTGGAGCCTTGTAACTTGAGAACCATGGTGATCCATACCAAACTTGTATAAGTAAAGTTGGATTACTCTTGTAGCTCTACGCAAAGGTACAATCGGTTGAATAAATAATAAATTGGTTTGAGATTTATGAAGAGACAAAAATAGTGTTTCAGGTGCATTTTTGAGGTAGAATTGGCTACCCCTCGTCACGTTTTGAATTGGCTCGAGCTCGGCGTGGGCGACCGGCCGCAGTGTTTGACTGCCGCGTAGCCTCGCGTGCTTGTCGCATGTGCGCCACCTTACCCAGCTCGCTGGACGTGGAAAGCCGGCACTCTCTATTTTCTCTCGCTCTTTCATTTTCTCTTGCTCGCTCTCATCTTGGCTCTCGCTCACCATGGAGGTCGAGCACAAGCAGAGCCGGACGCTGCTACAGCCTTGCCTCCCTAGGCTGTCTCACCCAACCAGCTCCACGGCCACTGCCTCCACGCTAGCCAACCTCGCCGCCCCGTCCTCGTTGCGCGCTGCTCTACGGCCGTGTCGTCATTCTTCGCCACTGCCTGCTGCCGTGGCCGAGCAGCTGCAGGCTGCAGCCAGCCGAGACATGGCTAGGGGCAGGCGCGACCACGACTGGCCACAGCTAGGGCCCGGCCATCCCCTTCCTTCCACTGGTCGGGATCCCGAAGCCACGGCCACCGGAGCACCAGCCGCCACCGTCGCCGTCGCTGTGCGTGCTGCCGCACACATGGCCAGGTGGCTGTGAGCCACCTCCGGCCAAGCCGTCGCTACCCACGGGAGCGCGCAGACCCCCTTGTGCTCTCTGCCACTCCACCGCCACTAGCGAGCACCATGGCGGCCGAAACCGCCGTTTCCCTGAACCTCCTCTGCTTTGGTTCACGTGGAGGGCTTCGCGCAGCAATTAGAAGAAAGGGAGGGTCCTAACTGCAATGTCATAGACTCATATGAATAGTACCTAAAGGACCTAGTTGTGGTAGTTTTTGCTGATTTTTTGAAATTCATAGTAAATCATAGGAAATTCATAAAATAGCAAAGGAGGACTTTTTGGAATCCTTGTGAAATTATCTATGCTGTGGATCTATAATATGGCATGTTTTAGTTTAATGTTTTTGCAGTAAAAATAGATTTTTCAGATTAGGTTTTCAATGCTAGTTGTATTTGGCATTTTCATAACTGCAAATTTAGAGCTCTAAATGAAGTGAAATTTTTGTGGCATACTACTCATGTCATGTTTGATGTGTGGTAATAATTTCATGAATTTTAGTTGCTATATGAGTGAGTTATTAGTGTATCTTGCTCTCACATGATTTATTGCAATATCCATTTGTCTTTTTCATAGAGGTTGATATACATGTCCAAATGACTTGAAATTTGGAAAGTAGACTATCAAGAGAATATAAGGGCCACTGTAATTTTGGTAGAATTTAGTGTGCAGTTTTGGTAGGTGTTCATAATTCCACCTAATTATTTAAATAAATTAAGAAAATGTATTAAAAGAATTTATTTAGGAATGGACACTATGTTTTATGGTGTTCATTGGTCATGTGTGACATGTTGGTAAAGTTGGTTTTATCTAATTATATGTTTGCAACATAAGTTAATAATTATTTCTTGCAAATGAGGTTTCTAGACAGATCTGGAAACTTAGCAAAGTTCTTCATGATAATGTGCTTTGTTGTAAAACTCGTTTATACAAACGTTGTAGATAATTTATGTATCTAGCTTCTGTTAAAATTTGGTGGAATTTGGCCATGTGGTTTAGGAGTTATAGCTGTTGAAAGTTGGGTTATAGAATTGCTTGCTCTCTGTCTTGTTAGACCAGTTTCTGTGTTTGTGTAAATTTGACATGCTAAACTTTGGAATCATGCTGTGATGATTATAGATTAAATATAGAGAATTTCATAAGCCTTCCATAATGTCTTCTTTCAAGTCATTTGGATTTATAAAACTCCAGATATGATTGAATTATGAAGCTACTATTTGCTTGTCCAGAAATGGATAAATTCCAATTATAGTTGTTTGCTTGTATATTGTTAAGTGTGACTTATGCCTTTGAGGGTAGTTAAGTTAATACACATGAGATCTCATGAAACCTTGTGTGTCATGCCTAATATGCTTGTCATCTTTTATATTAGGTTGGGTGATGTTTATTTAAGCAACATGAAGTGTCTATGCATGTGGAGTGTAATATGGTGTTTGTCTTGTTTACTGTATGTGGTGCATTGTTCATTGCATTTCCATGTATTCATACACTTGCATCTTGTATCTCATTTAGGTACGCTAGATGCACCACGTGAAGGACGTGATGTGGAGCTAACCAGAAGATGGTGTTGGTGGATCCATCCCAAAGATAAAAGGATCAGACAAGTGCTAGATTGGGGAATGCTCGCCAAGCGAGTTCTTCTGACAAACTCTGACTTGAGTCAGATCCCAGGCAAGCCCCAGAGCATTATAAGCCTCCTACCTTCAAAGTAATTAATTCTATATATGTTATAAGTATTGTTGCATTAAGTGGTAGGAGTTGGTTGAAAACCTTGCTGCATTATATCATTCCTTGTCCAGATATATGAATCCTTGAATCCTACATAGACTAGGATCGAGTAGATGCTTAGCCCTGCTTTAAGCGGTAGAAGTCAGGTGATTTCCTGTCACCTGCGAGATATAGGGATATTCATATATGGCATGGTTGGCTATATGTGCTATCGTGGAATGGAACCATGTGTTAATAAAATGAAATGAGATTGGGCAGGATGATGATAGTGAAACGACAAGGCATAGAGGTCTTGGGTGTGAATCTATCCTCGTCTGAGTTGTTTAAGGACCGATTCGCTATACGTCCTTGAGTCATGTTGAACGTAGTCTAACACTTAGTTGGCCGGATAAGCCGTTCTGACCGCGAAGCCGAGTAATTCGGTTTAGGCTGGGAGTCGAATGGTAGGTCGCATCTTGGAGGAGAGAAATGTTGTTCTTGGGGACATTGGCGTGAGACCAAGGGGGGTTAGAGTCCCTAGCACCTGGCAGAGTGTCGCCCTTGGGGATGCGGCATCATTCGAGCCTGTGACTCATGAATCGTACGAAAGGTGGCTTATGCGACCCTGGAGGGGGCCTGCGTGGTAAGTGTTAGAAATACCCCTCTAGCAAGATAGGAATTCAATTTAAATCGCCGTTGCTCCCAGTTAGTGAGCACTTGACTTGAGCAGCGGCAACATAGATTCCATTAAATTGAACGGATGGTTAATTGGATAACGATGGAAAGGTTGCCTCAATTTATACCTGCTATGGTTAATATTGTTTGCTCCTAATAAAGTGAGTGCTCTAGTACAGGTTCTAATATAGATGATAGGTTAATGATAATTAACTTGATGCTTAAGCATTAATGATTGATCATCTATATTAAGCTTTTATGCAAAATGTTGTCAAGCTAGCCCCACTTTATATCAGCCTTGCATGATCCTTGGTGTCACTTTATTTCTGGTTTATGCCGGGTAAGTCTAGCTGAGTACTTTGTCATACTCAGGGTTTTATCCCCACTTGTTGCAGGTTGTGTTGTATCTTGGCGACTGCAAGAGTTGGTTGGCTCCTGCCGTAGAGGTGGAGTGTGATCACAGGCATGATCCTTCTTATTTACCTTATCTCTAATGCTTTTGTTGGAAGTCGACCGTGGTACTGGCATGTATTTGAAATAAGAATAATGTTAGTTTCAAATTACTTTGCTTCCGCTACTTTTGAACTTAAGTTGTAATAACTATGTTGAACTCCGATGTATATTGAATTACTTGAGAAATGGATGTAACATGTGACTTGTTATGTTGAATCACTACGATCTTGGCTTGTATGTTGGTTGGTTTGAAATCCCTCGTGATTTTATTGGACTACCGAAGTTATATGGGCTCAAGTGCGAGAATTTGATCACTCCGGTGATTGTTTTTGTACTTGTGCTCTTATAATTTGGACGGTTCTGTTACACATATAATCCTAGTAGTCAATCGAAACCATGAAGGATTTTAAACCAACTTTCTTACAACCAAGATCGCATCATTCAACATAACACATCACACGTTTACATTTCACAATAGTTCAGAAATAGACTTACAACACCACGGAGTCGCAATTATTACAAACCAAGTTTATAAAGTAGCGAAAGCATAAACACACACACACACACACTTAGTTCAAATACGATTGCCAGTCTTACAGATCATCATCCCACAAAAGCATTAAGGTATGTAACTAACAGATGATCATGCCCGAGTGATCTAGTCCTCATCACCTGCAGGGTGGAGGCAGTTCTTGCAGAAGCCTTGATAAAGCATGTCATCTGCAACAGGAGGGAATAAACCCTAAGTACGGGAATATACTCAGCTAGACTTACCCATGGAAATGGAAAATAAAAGACACAAAGGATCATGCAAGGCTTTCTTAAAGTGGAGCTGGCTGGCATCATGTTTTGTGGAAAAGCATAAATAAAGTTAACTCTTTTAACCTATACTAGCAGTTGCTTTTAGCATTAACCTATCAGCTATCTTACCACCTGTACTAAACAATCATGTGATGGTTAAACAAACCATAATAACCATAGTAGGTTAACCATCTATTCAATTAATGAGATCTATGTTGCCGCTGCTCAAGTCAAGTGCTCACTAACCAGGAGCGACAACGATTTGAATCGAATTCCTATCCAGCTAGAGGGGTACTTCTAACACTCACCATGCAGGCCCTTGCCAGGGACGCACAAGCCACCTTTGGTACAATTCTGGAGTCACGGGTCTGACTAATGCCGCATCCCCAAGGGCGACACTCTGCTAAGTGATAGGGACTTTAACCCCCCTTGGTTTCACGCCAATGTCCCCAAGCACATCCTTACTTCCTCCAAGATGCGACCTACCCTTTGATTCCTGGCCTGAACTGTATTACTCAGCTTCGTGGTCAAAACTGCTTATCCGACCAACTAAGTGTTAGACTGCGTTCAACATGACTCAAGGACGTACAGCGAATCGGTCCTTAAACGACTCAAATGGGCATAGCTTTGCACCCCAAGACGTGAAGTGTCTTGCGGCTACACTATCAAACTCGTGGCTGGTCTCAAATTCATCTTTATGCATGGTTCCATCCACGATAGCCAACATAGCCACTCGTGACCCACTTCACCTAAATCTCGTGGATGACCAGAAATCACCCGACTTCTACCTCACTAAGCAGCCTAAGCATTAACACGTGCCTAAACTTAAATTGGGATTCAAATTCTATATATGGACAATGATTGATATAATGCAACAAGTGTTTTCACCCTAACTCCTACAACTTAATGCAGTAAACAAGTACAAGTACTCAAGATATATATATATATATATATAGAATTGCATGAATTCACCGAAACAAACACTGCTTTATTGCTTATGATAAGTTGTTTTTAGAAAAGTCTCCAGGGACCCACTATTGCTAATTTAGGTTCCCTAGGGTGAGGCCTATAGTTCTACAGCCATGAAAAAAACTAGCTTGATTCCATGTTTGGAAGGCAAAGTTCTCAAGGTTCTACATTTGCCACGACATATGCATCGGTAGTTCCCGGTGTCGCGGCCATCACAGAACATTAACTATGTGGTTGTGTGATGTAGTTGATACTAACTTCATCAGAGCTCTCCACCCTAACATGAGATGTGCCATTTCTATCACAACCAACACGTTTTGTAACACGGGTGAACAGAGACATCTTTGATGGAATTGCATGATTTCACTGAAAACAAACACTGCTTTGTTGCCTATGATATGTTATTTTTAGAAAAGTCTTCAGGGACCCACTTTTGCCAATTTAGGTTCCCTAAGGTGAAGCCTATGGTTGTGCAGCTATGAAAAAAACAAGCTTGACTCCACGTCTAGAAGGCAAAGTTCTCAAGGTTTTACATTTTCTACGACATATGCATTAGCAATTACCGGTGCCGCGGCCATCACGGTACATTAACGGTGTGGTTGTGTGATGTAGTTGATACTGACTTCATCAGAGCTCTCCACCCTAACAAGAGATGTGCCATTCCTATCAAAGTCAACTCATTTCATAACACGGGTGGACCTAGATATCTTTGACGGAATTATATTATTTCACCAAAACAAACGCTACTTTGTTGCCTATGATAAGTTATTTTGATAAAAATCTATATGGACCCACTTTTGCCTATTAAGGTTCACTAGCATGAGGCCTATAATTCTATTACCATGAAAAAAAACTAGCTCAATTCCATATCCAGAAGGCAAATTTATAAAAGTTTTACTTTTGCCACGACATCTGAATCGACAGTTCCTAGTGTTGCGGCCATCATGGTACCTTAACAGTGTGGTTGTGCGATGTAATTGATATTGACTTCATCTAAGCTCTACACCCTAACATGAGATGTTATGTTCTAGTCATAACCAACTCGTTTAGTAACACGGGTGGACCCAGTCATCTTTGATGGAATTGCATGATTTCACCGAAACAAACACTTCTATGTTGCCTAGGATAAGTTGTTTTTAGAAAAAACTCTATGGACCCACTTTTGCCAATTTAGGTTTCCTAGGGTGAGGCTTATAGTTCTACAGCTACAAAAAAAACCTAGTTCGATTCCATGTCCAGATGGCAAATTTCTCAAGGTTTTACATTTGCTATGACATCTACATCAGCAGTTTTTGGTGTCGCGGCCATCACGGTACCTTAATGGTGTGGTTGTGCGACGTAATTGATACTAACTTCATCTAAGCTCTCTACCCTAACAAGATATGTGCCATTCCTATCACAACCAACTTGTTTCACAACATGGGTGGACCCAGACATCTTTGATAGAATTGCATAATTTTACCGAAAGAAACACTGCTTTATTGCCTATGATAAGTTGTTTTTAGAAAAGTCTCTAGGGACCCACTTTTGCCAATTCAGGTTCCCTAGGCGGAGGCCTATAGTTCTATAGCCATGAAAAAAACTAGCTTGATTCCATGTCTAGAAGGCAAAGTTCTCAAGGTTCTATATTGGCCACGACATATGCATAGGCAGTTCCTAGTTTCATGGCCATCATGGAACATTAACTGCGTGGTTGTGTGATGTAGTTGATACTAACTTCATCAGAGCTCTCCACCCTAGCATGAGATGTGCCATTCCTGTCACAACCAACTCATTTCATAACATGGGTGGAGCCAGACATCTTTGCTAGAATTACATTGTTTCACCGAAACAAACGCTACTTTGTTGCCTATGATAAGTTATTTTTAGAGAAATCTCTAGGGACCCACTTTTGCCAATTTGGTTTCCCTGAGGTGAGGCCTATGTTTCTATAGTCATGAAAAAAACAAGCTCGATTCCATTTCTAGAAGGTAAATTTTTTCAAGGTTTTACATTTGCCACAACATCTAAATCGGTAATTTCATATGTCGCGACCATCATGGTACCTTAATGGTATGGTTGTGCAACATAATTGGTACTGACTTCATTTAAGCTTTCACCCTAACATGAAATGTGTCGTTCCAGTCACAACCAACTTATTTTGTAACACGGGTGGACCTAGACATCTTTGACGGAATTGCATGATTTCAACTTTGGCCAATTCAAGTTCCTTAGGGTGAGGCCAATAGTTTTGGAGCCATGAAAAAGACCTAGCTTGATTCTATGTCTAGAAGTCAAATTTCTTAAGGTTTTATATTTGCCACGACATCTGAATCGGCAGTTCCCAGTATCACGGCCATTATAGTACCTTAACGGTGTGGTTGTGCAACATAATTGAAACTGACTTGATTTAAGCTCTCCACCCTAATATGAGATGTTTCATTCCTATCACAACCAACTAATTTCATAACACGGGTGACCCAGATATCTTTGACGGAATTACAAGATTTTACCGAAATAAACACTGCTTTGTTGACGATGATAAGTTATTTTTAGAAAAGTCTTCAGGGACCCATGTGTGGAAGGCAAAGTTCTCAATGTTCTACATTTTCTACGACATATGCATTGGCAGTTCTCGGTGTCACGGCCATCACGGTACATTAACTGCGTGGTTGTATGACGTAATTGTACTGACTATTGATGATCATTAATGCTCATTTTTAACCATCAACTATTCCATGAAAAAGAATAAAATGAACCACAAAGCATAGTTGTAGGAGTAACCATGGTTTTTCTACAATAACTGTGGTTTTGACTTTTTCTATTTATTTTTGCTGAATCTTTGAAAAATCATAGTAAATCATAGAAAAATCATAAAATAGAAAATCTAATTTTGTTAGACTCCACATGAGTAGATCTACAGAATAAACATATAATATAGTATGTTTTAGTATAAATTTTTTCTATAGCTTTAAATTTGTTAGAAAATCAAATTTTGTCTATAATTAATTGGAATAATTCATAGCTATAACTTCTATGGTCCAATTGTGGTGAAATTTTTATAATGGAGTTATTACTATATGCTTGAACTATAGTAAAAATTTCATACTCATTAGATCATATATACCTTAGTTATAGATTTATTTAGGTTTATGTTTAGGTTTATGCTTGTTAAATATAAATAAATCTATAACTAAATTATACATGATCCAATTAGTATGAAATTTTTACTACTGTTCAAGCATATAACAATAAGTTCACTATAAAATTTTAACCACAATTTGACCAAAAAGCTATAGCTATGAATTATTCTAATTAATTACAAACAAAATTTGATTTTCTAACTAATTTAAAGCTACAGAAAAAATTTATACTAAAGCATACTATATTATATATTCATTGTGTAGATCTACTCATGTGGAGTCCAACAAAATTAGATTTTCTATTTTATGATTTTTCTGTTTTTTACTATGATTTTTCGAAGATTTAGTGGAAATAAATAGAAAAAGGAAAAGTCAAAACCGTTGTTGCTGTAGCAAACCATGGTTACTGTAATTTGAACGGTTTTGAAAAGTTTAGGGTGTAAAATAGATGGTTTTATAGTTAGGGGTGTAGGTTAGACACTAGCTGATAGTTTAGGGGGTCAAGTAGACTTTTTCCTTTTATTCTAAAGAGTTCCACGAGTTGTGTTATTCTCACTTGTTTTGCAGGATATTTAATATTTTACCACATAAAAGTACCTCAAGTTATGAAACAGAGCACACCATTATGAAAAGCTCGTCGAGACAATCAAAACAGACATATCAGTTGCTATATTCGGAGTTCTAGAGAGAAAGTCCCCGATGGATACGACTCGGAAGATTCTAGAAGACTCCAGAACCATCACCAAGCAAGAGATTTAGGGACTAACATAACAATTTCCATAGCTTTGGTGAATTGTGAATTTTTAGGGATAAAAACAGAATAAGCCAAGAAGGAGTAGGAGTCAAGAAACTGAACCAAATCAAGTCAAAATTCTACGAAAATTGACGGGAAGGTTCTAGAGCACACGAGAAGACACGGGAATAAAGCGGGAGCCCGGAGGCTAATAAGTGGGGCCGGCTGGCCCCACATTTCAGGGTAGCTAGCCTAGGCCCACCTCTAAGTGAGACCAGCTTCGCGTGACGGCCTCTAACTGACCTCTACGATGCATCTCAACCATTGTTTCAAGTCGGTTTGATCCGAGGGCTGCGGTTCACCCTACCGGGCTATATAAGCAGGGGTAGACCCCCTCCCTCAGGCCATCTCCATCTTCATTAGCTACATCTAGAGCAAAAGCTAGGGTTTCACCCTTCCATCCAAGTAGAAGTAGAGATCTCTCTAGATGATCATCTAGTTCTAGTTCTTCTAGTTCAACTTCTAGTTCTAGTTCTAGTTTATCTAGTTGTAAACTAGAGAAGAGGGAGAGAGAAGAGGAGAGAGCTGAGGAGGAGCCGAATCTGTCGGATCTTCCTCGACATTGTACTTCTGCAACATCTGGTTCATCTTGAGCAATCTTTAGGTTCTTCAACATTTATTTCTAAGTATTTTATTTAGTTTTAGTTCTTGCTTTATTGTATTTATTGGATCTCCGTTCGTATTGAGTGCTCTAGTTATCCTAGGTAATTAGAGTAGTAAGCGCTAGTGTAGACATGGCATCTAGACTAGGGTTTACTAGAGTTTGTGTCCAATCCTCCGGTTAGTTGTGGTAACCCACAGAGGTGACAGCTCTATCCAGTATTTGTAATCCACCACGTTAGGGTTGGTGTTTCGTAGAGCTTTTTAGCAGCATTCCCCCAACTACTTCCTTCCCAATCTTTTTCGAGAGTCAGAAAGGTACTGTTGCTTCGAATTAGGTAAAATAGAGTAAGCCTTCGACAAGATAGAACCACTTAGAAAACCCTAAAAACCCTCTCTACCCTATAATTACCCTTTCCTTGGACATTCCTAATTCTTCTAGCACACTTCATGTTCCCCGTGGAAATCGATACCTTGGAACACTCCTGGGTGAAAGCTACATCGATATCCATGCGCTTATGGATCTTTTTCTGTGTGCATTAAATTACCCAACACTTACTTCATCAGAGCCCACCACCCTAACATGAGATGTGTCATTCTTGTCACAACCAACTTGTTTTGTAATATGGTTGGACGCAAACATCTTTGATGGAATTGCATCATTTCAACAAAACAGATGCTGCTTTGTTGCCTATGATAAGTTATTTTTAGAATAATCTCTAGACACCCACTTTTACCAATTCTAGTTTCTAGGGGTGAGGCCTATAGTTTTGCAGCTGTGAAAGAAATATAGCTTGATTCCATGTTCAGAAGGCAAAGTAATCAAGGTTTTACATTTGCCATGACATCTATATCGATAGTTCCTGGTGTCACAGAAATCATGATACCTTAATGGCGAGGTTGTGTGACATAATTCATATTGACTTCATCTCAGCTCTCTATCCAAACATGAAATGTTCCATTCCAGTCACAATCAACTCATTTCAAAACACGGGTGGACCCAAACATCTTCGATGGAATTGCATGATTTCACCGAAACAAATACTGCTTTGTTGCCTATGATAAGTTATTCTTAAGAAATGTCTCTAGGGACCAACTTTTGCTAATTCAGGTTCCCCATGGTGAGGCCTTTAGTTGTGAAGCCATGAAAAAAACTAGCTTGAATCCACATCTGGAAGGCAAAGTTCTCAAGGTTCTACATTTGTCATGACATATCCATCGGTAGTTCTCGGTGTCGTGGCCATCACGGTACCTTAACAGCGTGGTTGTATGACATAATTGATACCAACTTCATCTAAGCTCTCCACCCTAACATGAGATGTGTCATTCCTATCACAACCAACTTGTTTTGTAATACGGTAGGACCCAGACATCTTTGATAGAATTGCATGATTTCATCGAAACAGACGCTGCTTTGTTGCTTATGATAAGTTATTTTTAAAACAATCTCCAAGCACCCACTTTTACCAATTTAGGTTTCTAGGGGTGAGGCCTATAGTTGTGTAGCCATGAAAAAAATCTAGCTTGATTCCATGTCAAGAAGGCAAAGTTCTCAAGGTTTTACATTTGCCACGACATCTGTATCGGTAGTTCTTGGTGTCGCGGCCATCATGGTACCTTAACGGTGAGTTTGTTTGACATAATTGATGTTGAATTCATCTCTACTCTATAGCTTAACATGAGATGTGTCCATTCCTATCACAACCAACTCATTTCGTAACACAGGTGGACCTAGACATCTTTGATGGAATTGCATGATTTCACCGAAACAAACACTACTTTGTTGCCTATGATAAGTTATTTTTAGAAAAATCTCTATGGTCCCACTTTACCAACTCAGATTCCTTGGGGTGAGGCCTATAGTTCTATAGCCATAAAAAACCTAGCTCGATTCCATGTCCAGAAGATAAATTTCTCAAGGTTTTACATTTGCCACGACATCTGAATCAACAATTTTCGGTGTCGCGGCCATCACGGTACGTTAACAAAGTGGTTGTGTGATGTAATTGATACTGAATTCATCTAAGCTCTCCACCCTAACATGAGATCTTCCATTCCTATCACAACCAACTTGTCTCATAGCACGGGAGGACCTAGACATCTTTGACGAAATTGCATGATTTCACCGAAACAAACACAACTTTGTTGCCTATGATAAGTTATTTTTAGAAAAATCTCCATTCACCCACTTTTGCTAATTCAAGTTCCCTAAGGTGAGGCCTTTAGTTGTGAAGCCATGAAAAAAACTAGCTTGAATCCGTGTCTAGAAGGCAAAGTTCTCAAGGTTCTACATTTGTCACAAATATCCATCGGCAGTTCTCGGTGTCGTGGTCATCACGGTAAATTAACTACGTGGTTGTATGACATAATTGATACTAACTTCATCTAAGCTCTCCACCCTAACATGATATGTGTCATTCCAGTCACAACCAACTTGTTTTGTAATACGGTAGGACCCAAACATCTTTGACGGAATTGCATGATTTCAACAAAACAGACGCTGCTTTGTTGCTTATGATAAGTTATTTTTAGAACAATCTCTAGGCATGCACTTTTACCAATTTAGGTTTCTAGGGGTGAGGCCTATAGTTCTGTAGCCATGAAAAAATCTAGCTTGATTTCATGTCAAGAAGGCAAAGTTCTCAAGGTTTTACATTTGCCACGACATCTGTATTGGTAGTTCCTGGTGTCGCGACCATCATGGTACCATTACGGTGAGGTTCTATGACATAATTGATGTTGATTTCATCTCAGCTCTCTAGGCTAACATGAGATGTTCCATTCCTATAACAACCAACTCATTTCGTAACATAGGTGGACCCAGACATCTTTGATGGAATTGCATGATTACACTGAAACAAACACTACTTTGTTGCCTATGATAAGTTATTTTTAGAAAAATATCTAGGGACTCACTTTACCAACTCAGGTTCCTTGGGGTGAGCCCTATGGTTCTATAGCCATAAAAAACCTAGCTCAATTCCATGTCCAGAAGACAAATTTCTTAAGGTTTTACATTTGCCACGACATCTGAATCAACAGTTTTTGGTGTCACGACTATCACGGTACCTTAACGGCGTGGTTGTGTGATGTAATTGATACTGAATTCATCTAAGCTCTCCTCCCTAACATGAGATCCTCCATTCCTATCACAATCAACTTGTCTCATAGCACGGGAGGACCTAGACATCTTTGACGAAATTGCATGATTTCACCGAAACAAACACAACTTTGTTGCCTATGATAAGTTATTTTTAGAAAAATCTCCATTCACCCACTTTTGCTAATTCAGGTTCGCTAAGGTGAGGCCTTTAGTTGTGAAGCCATGAAAAAAACTAACTTGAATCCACGTCTAGAAGGCAAAGTTCTTAAGGTTCTACATTTGTCATGACATATCCATCGGCAGTTCTCGGTGTCGTGGCCATCACAGTACATTAACTGCGTGGTTGTATGCCATAATTGATACTAACTTGATCTAAGCTCTCCACCCTAACATGAGATGTGTCATTCCTGTTACAACCAACTTGTTTTGTAATACGGTAGGACCCAGACATCTTTGACAGAATTGCATGATTTCACCGAAACAGACGCTGCTTCGTTGCCTATGATAAGTTATTTTTAGAACAATCTCCAGGCACACACTTTTACCAATTTATGTTTCTAGGGGTGAGGCCTATATTTCTATAGCCATGAAAAAAATCTAGCTCGATTCCATGTCAAGAAGGCAAAGTTCTCAAGGTTTTACATTTGCCACGACATCTATAATGGTAGTTCCTGGTGTCGTGGCCATCATGGTACCTTAACGGTGAGGTTCTATGACATAATTGATGTTGACTTCATCTCAGCTCTCTAGCCTAACATGATATGTTCCATTCCTATAACAACCAACTCATTTCGTAACACAGGTGGACCCAGACATCTTTGGTGGAATTGCATGACTACACCGAAACAATCACTGCTTTGTTGCCTATGATAAGTTATTTTTAGAAAAATATCTAGGGACTCACTTTACCAACTCAGGTTCCTTGGGGTGAGGCCTATAGTTCTATAGCCATAAAAAACCTAGCTTGATTCCATGTCCAGAAGACAAATTTCTTAAGATTTTACATTTGCCACGACATCTGAATCAACAGTTTTTGGTGTCACGGCCATCACGGTACCTTAACGGCGTGGTTGTGTGATGTAATTGATACTGAATTCATCTAAGCTCTCCTCCCTAACATGAGATCCTCCATTCCTATCACAACCAACTTGTCTCATAGCACGCAAGGACCTAGACATCTTTGACGAAATTGCATGATTTCACCGAAATAAACACAACTTTGTTGCCTATGTTAAGTTATTTTTAGAAAAATCTCCATTCACCCACTTTTGCTAATTCAGGTTCGCTAAGGTGAGGCCTTTAGTTGTGAAGCCATGAAAAAAACTAGCTTAAATCCACGTCTAGAAGGCAAAGTTCTCAATGTTCTACATTTGTCATGACATATCCATCGGTAGTTCTCGGTGTCGTGGCCATCATATTACATTAACTGTGTGGTTGTATGCCATAATTGATACTAACTTCATCTAAACTCTCCACCCTAACATGAGATGTGTCATTCATGTTACAACCAACTTGTTTTGTAATACGGTAGGACCCAGACATCTTTGACAGAATTGCATGATTTCACCGAAAGAGACGCTGCTTTGTTGCCTATGATAAGTTATTTTTAGAACAATCTCCAATTACCCACTTTTACCAATTTAGGTTTCTAGGGGTGAGGCCTATAGTTCTGTAGCCATGAAAAAAATCTAGCTCGATTCCATGTCAAGAAGGCAAAGTTCTCAAGGTTTTACATTTGCCACGACATCTGTATTGGTAGTTCCTGGTGTCGCGGCCATCATGGTACCTTAACGGTGAGGTTCTATGATATAATTGATGTTGACTTCATCTCAGCTCTCTAGCCTAACATGATATGTTCCATTCCTATAATAACCAACTCATTTCATAACACAGGTGGACCTAAACATCTTTGATGGAATTGCATGATTACACCAAAACAAACACTGCTTTGTTGCCTATGATAAGTTATTTTTAGAAAAATATCTAGGGACCCACTTTACCAACACAGGTTCCTTGGGGTGAGGCCTATAGTTCTATATCCATAAAAAAACCTAGCTCAATTCCAGGTCCAGAAGACAAATTTCTCAAGGTTTTACATTTGCCACGACATCTGAATCAACAGTTTTCGGTGTCGCGGCCATCACGGTACCTTAACGGCATGGTTGTGTGATGTAATTGATACTAAATTCATCTAATCTCTCCACCCTAACATGAGATCCTCCATTCCTATCACAACCAACTTGTCTCATAGCATGGGAGGACCTAGACATCTTTGATGAAATTGCATGATTTCACCGAAACAAACACAACTTTGTTGCCTATGATAAGTTATTTTTAGAAAAATCTCCATTCACCCACTTTTGCTAATTCAGGTTCCCTAAGGTGAGGCCTTTAGTTGTGAAGCCATGAAAAAAACTAGCTTGAATCCACGTCTAGAAGGCAAAGTTCTCAAGGTTCTACATTTGTCATGACATATCCATCGGCAGTTCTCGGTGTTGTGGCCATCATGGTACATTAACTGCGTGGTTGTATGACATAATTGATACCAACTTCATCTAAGCTCTCCACCCTAACATGAGATGTGTCATTCCTATCACAACCAACTTGTTTTGTAATACGGTAGGACCCAGACATCTTTGACAGAATTGCATGATTTCATCGAAACAGACGCTGCTTTGTTGCTGATGATAAGTTATTTTTAAAACAATCTCCAAGCACCCACTTTTACCAATTTAGGTTTCTATGGGTGAGGCCTATATTTGTGTAGCCATGAAAAAAATCTAGCTTGATTCCATGTCAAGAAGGCAAAGTTCTCAAGGTTTTACATTTGCCACGACATCTCTATCGGTAGTTCTTGGTGTCGCGGCCATCATGGTACCTTAACGGTGAGGTTGTGTGACATAATTGATGTTGAATTCATCTCTGCTATCTAGCTTAACATGAGATGTGTCCATTCCTATCACAACCAACTCATTTCATAACACAGGTGGACCTAGACATCTTTGATGGAATTGCATGATTTCACCGAAACAAACACTACTTTGTTGCCTATGATAAGTTATTTTTAGAAAAATCTCTATGGTCCCACTTTACCAACTCAGATTCCTTGGGGTGAGGCCTATAGTTCTATAGCCATAAAAAACCTAGCTCGATTCCATGTCCAGAAGACAAATTTCTCAAGGTTTTACATTTACCACGACATCTGAATCAACAATTTTCGGTGTCGCGGCCATCACGGTACGTTAACAAAGTGGTTGTGTGATGTAATTGATACTGAATTCATCTAAGCTCTCCACCCTAACATGAGATCTTCCATTCCTGTCACAACCAACTTGTCTCATAGCACGGGAGGACCTAGACATCTTTGACGAAATTGCATGATTTCACTGAAACAAACACAGCTTTGTTGCCTATGATAAGTTATTTTTAGAAAAATCTCCATTGACCCACTTTTGCTAATTCAGGTTCCCTAGGGTGAGGCCTATAGTTCTACAACCATGAAAAAACTTACTTGATTCCATCATCAGCAAACTCCTGCAAAAGGTTAGTGACAGCAGGCAATGCACCAGATAGAATAGGTTGACAAAACATAGTATAACATAGCGCATCTAGATTATCACATAACTCAGTAGTAGCAGAAGTTGTAGCAAGAAAAGTACCTCCTTTTAACTTAATCCCATTATTTTTAGCAATGTGAGTTGGAGGTTTATTTTTAATCTCATTAGCATGTTTAATAATATCCGTAGGAGACAAAGGTAGCAATGTAATTTTCTTGTCCTTATGTATGATAGTGTATGTATTAGTTCTACCATGGTGTAAAGCATCATCATCAAATTCCCATGGGCAACCTAATAAAATGGAACAAGTTTGCATAGGAACAACATCAAAATTAGCAGTATCATGATAAGAGCCTATGAAAAAGCTAATGCGTGTTGATTTAGTTACCTTAGTCTTACCACTATTATTGAACCATTGAAGTTTATATGGATATGAATGTTGTCGTGTGGTCAAACCAAGCTTGGCAACCAAATCTAAACTCACCAAGTTATTGCAACTCCCGCTATCAATGATAGTGAGAACACGACAACCCTAGACAATGAAATACATGTGGAACAAATTGTGGCATTGGATCGTCATCTCTTCTTCATGTCCCACATGTGTACTCAACACACGCTGCACAAGAAGGCTAGGGTAGTCTGTGGCAATAGCCACGGAGTCAATGATGATGGCCTCCTTGTCTTGATCATCCTCGGTGGAATCTGCATCAATGTTAGCAACAAGGGCTAAATCATCTTCAACATCAGTAGCACTTACATATCCATCCTCGGTAGCAATGAAAGCATGACGACTGGGGCAATCCTTCATGACATGTCCCATGCCTTTGCATTGGTGGCAAATGATTTTAGAGATGGACGAGGAGGAGCTAGGAGAAGCACCCGGAGTGGCACCTTTGTTCTGCACATTAGACAATTTACTTACCCCGGAAGAAAATGGAAGTGTAGATGGCTATGATGCAACAGGAATCTTGGGCATCTTTGACTCTCAGTGGTGCTGAAAATTCCTCCCATTGTTAAACCTGAAAGGCTGGTGTTGTTTGCGTCCCTGTACTTCACGTTCTGCCTTAATAGCAAGATGATACAATTGGGAAAAATTACGCCATTCTTTGTAATCTAGTATGTTCTGCATATCATGGTTTAAACCACTAAAAAATCTAGCACTAGAATCATTATCATCTTCATTTATACCACAACGGGCTAAACCAATAAGCAATTCTTGATAGTATGCTTTGACTCCTTTATCACCTTGTTTTAAAGTTTGTAGTTTCAAACGTAAATCACATTGGTAATAAGGAGGAACAAAACAAGATTTCATACGTTGCTTTAAAGCATTCCAAGTTTGAGGCACAACAGCAGCATTATTAGCATTGCAAAGATCACTCCACCAGAACAAAGCAAAATTAGTAAACTCACTAGTAGCAAGTCTAACTCTATGCTCAGCAGGAACATTATGAGAATCAAATTTTTGTTGAACAGTAAGCTCCCAATCTAAATAAGCCTCTGGATCAACATTACCAGCAAAAGGAGGAAGGCTAAATTTAATTTTAGCAAAAGGATCATTATTACCTTGAATATTACCTCCCATACCGCGACGGTTGAAGTTGAGGCGGCGACGGGCATAACCGTCAGCATCCACATCTTCATCACCAAAATCATCCGCATCTTCATCAGTAGCACGATGAGGTGGAGGGCATTGCTCGAGTTGTTCAATGCGGGTGACCAGATTGTTCATATTGCACGTCAGCTCGGTCATAAGATTGCGTTGTTCAGTCATGAACGTTGTAAGCTAGCCCTTGGACATGCACTCATTGAAGTCCGTCGGAGATCCTACCATGGTTAGAAGATAGAAAAAGACAACACCAAAGTATTATCCCTATCAACTAAAAGGAAACAAGTGGTAGTGGTGGTGGTGGTGAAAGTGGAATGCAAAATCACAAGCGGCTTATCACCGTCTTGCCTGTATTTTTACCAACGCCAAACAAGAGCCAAACTAAAATGGCGAAGTAATCTATTGTTGAGCGTGGGTAACAGTTGTAAGATGAACCTGTGCTGACAGAAGAATATGTGGAGTTATGGGTAGGCACACAATATGACAGCAAGGATTAGCAATTAACGAATACCGATTAGCAATTGTTCAATCCGGATCCACAGTATAAATCACAGCTGCTGGCTAAGACATGTTGAGACGTAGCGCAACAAGGTGAAAGCAAAGGACAATTGAAAGAACCCACAGAACTAGCAAATAACCCGAATTTTTCCATTTTCCTAAATTTTTCCTGGAATTTTCCAAAAGGCACTAGTAGGAATCAAACTTTTTTATTTTTTTGCTATTTTTTTATATTTTTCTTTGAACAAGGATCAAAAAAGATGCAACCACAAAAATTGGCACCTACAACTGAGGTGGGATGTGGCCTACAGAAATACAGCATGTTCTCTGAAAAGCGTGCAAAAACTTTGACAATTTTTTTTTCTTTATTTTCCTGAATTTTTTGGCAATTTTGATGAAACCAAACAAGGCAAAGCCTAGTTTGGGTCGGCCCCAAATGGTGTCAAGAAGCTGCTGTAAAAATTTCAGATTTTTCTGATAAACGAGCGAAAAGTTATGCCTGTTTTACCGAAGGTATCTCAAGTTATGTTTACCGGAAGGCACAATTCGGCAGCGGCAGTTAGGGCAAAGCATCCCTAAACTCCAACATCGATCACAAGATGGTTCCTATGACTAACAGCAGTAGGTATTCGCCTGATGATGTAAGGAGGGCTGCGATGCAGGCAAAATAAGAGCAGCTGGCAACCTATCTAGGGTTTGCGCGGTGGTGAGAAGTTACACAAGGCGGCTGGCAGGACAAGTCGAGTAATGTGGTGGCTTCGACTTGTTGTCTGGAAATGGTGGATGGGATAGCGGCGGAAAACAAAAATCACAGCAATGGGCGATTGAACTACGACTACGAACATAATCCTAAACCAGCAACAAGACTCAACCATGGACACAAACTCAACAACGCGAATCTGAAATGAAATTGCAAAGGCACAAAGGTGATAGGACAGTGGAAATTGAAATATTATTGGCTTTTTGTGGACTCTAGGTAATGAACAAATACGAATCTAAGGCAAACGAGATTATACCTCGTGGTAAACCTGAAATATCTGATACCAATTGATGAATACTGGCCCGATCTTCCAAGAGGTAACCGGTAAGTTTGATTTGTGGAGATCTTGACATTGGCGATCTGGCTTCAAATCAGACACGATTCAAACCCTGCAACCGTTACACCACTGCTCCGTTGGTTATCAACCAAGCACAACTTGATTGACCTTGCCAAGAAGGCTTTTCCTGCAAGCGAATCGAAGAACACAAGCAAGAAGGTAAAAACACGCAATCTAAAATTGCAAATATGAATGATGCGAATATCAATAGAGGGTTCAAGAACTCAGTTCCAAAGAACTAATCGACATAGTGGAGGAGATCAAGAACAGGGGCCCTAGATCACTGTAAAAGGATTTGTCACCACAATTACAATGAACGATTCAGTTTCTCGATGGAAAACTAAACTCTAAACAAAATCCAATTGTCTAACAGCGGCGGCGTCTGTGTTTATAGTCTAAGACTCGACCTAGGGTTGAGAACGGCCAGGGGTTGGGTGCCCACAACTTGGGCTTAAGGCCTGACACGATACATGGCCAAATTGGCCCAAATAGGTGACGCAACACCTTGACGTGGTCACACAGAATGATCCACGGACCTTCTGGAGCTGGGACTAGATCCAAAATGACAGCGTCGTCGTCCCCTTTCCAACGCATCTAAGAACACCCCGTTTTGATGTCGTATGAGAGAGTTATGACCAATACAGTGACGACATGTCTGCTGAATCCGAGGGTGACGTGGCAGCTGAGTTGGGGATGAATATCAACTTGGGAAAGACCATAACATCGGTGTGTCCAGCGTGGCGATGTCCTCATCAAAAGCAGTGTTTGTTTCGGTAAAATAATGCAATTCCATCAAAGATGTCTGGCTCCACCCATGTTATGAAATGGGTTGGTTGTGATAGGAATGACACATCTCATGTTAGGGTGGAGAGCTTTGATGAAGTTATTATCAACTACGTCACACAATCACGTAGTTAATATATCGTGATGGCCGCGACACTAGGACTCCCGATGCATATGTTGTGGCAAATGTAAAACCTTGAGAACTTTGCCTTCTGAACATGGAATCAAGCTAGTTTTTTTCATGGTTGTGGAACTACAGGCCTCACCCTAGGGAACCTAAATTGGCAAAAGTTGATCCCTGGAGACTTTTCTAAAAATAACTTATCATAGGCAATAAAAGTAGTGTTTATTTTGGTGAAATCAAGCAATTCCGTCAAAGATGTCTGGGTTCACCTGTGTTACGAAATGAGTTGGTTGTGATAGGAATGAAACATCTCATGTTACGGTGGAGAGCTTACATGAATGCAGTAGCAATTACGTCATACCACCACGCCGTTAAGGTACCGTGATGGCCGTGACACCAGAAACTTGAAAGTCCCTAGTTTGGTTTTGGCTAATTGATGAAACCTAGGACTAACCTTGGTATCTAAGTGGATAATTTAGATAAAGGTGGTCATTGAATATGAGACATGACATTAACTCATGTGACTAAGATGATGAAGACCGAGATGATCACTTGTTGGTGTTGGCACATTTGCGAAGGTGACGGAGTTTGAGCGGTAGAGAAGGGTTTGGGTCTACGTCGGAAGTCAGAAAATAAACAGAAGCGAACGGAGGTCATAGAGGTGACCAGACACTGCACCGGACATGGTCATGGTTTGACCGGACGCGTCCGGTCAGTTCAACGCAGCAGTCAAACGCGTGGGTGTAAGGGTTTCGCACCGACGCGTCTGGTCGGGCACCCTGAATTGTAGCACATGGCGTAAAGCTAATCGAACACGCAGCATGTCCGGTCACACGTGATCGGATGCATCCGATCATTGAGAGAGCTTACTAGACTCCAACCGGACGCTGGCACTATCACGTTCGGTCGTTGTCTGGAGCGCGTCTAGTCGTTGCTTCGTGGGCACGTGGTGCTGTGCGATCGGCGCGTCTGGTCGGTTGAGCAGCGTGTCCGATCGTTGCATTTGACCATTGGTGTAACAGAACCGACCAAATTATAAGAGCACAAGTACAAAAACAAGCACCGAAGCGCTCAAATTTTCGAACTTGAGCCCATATAATCCCGGTAGTCAATCGAAACCACGAAGGATTTCAAACCAACTCGCTTACCACCAGGATCGCATCATTCAACATACAACATCATACGTTACATTTCACAAATAGTGCTGAAATAAGTTTACACAAACGGAGTAGCAATTATTACAAACCAAGTTTGAAAGTAGCGGAAGCATAACACACACTAGTTAAATAAGTACTGCCAGCCTGGATGATCGACAACCCACAAAAGCATGAGGAAAGTACATAAAGATGATCACGCCCAAGTGACCTAGTCATCATCACCCGCAGGGTGGAGACATGTCTTGCAGAAGCCCTGATAAAGCATGTCATCTGCAACAGGAGGGAATAAACCCTGAGTACTGGAATGTACTCAGCTAGACTTACCCGTCGGAAACCAGAAATAAGATGACACCAAGGATTATGCAAGGCTTACACAAGAGGCTAGCTGACATAACATTTTGCATAAAGGCATAAGTAATTGAAACTCTTATAACCTGTACTAGCAGTTATTTTTAGCATTTACCTGTCATCTATCTTAGCACCTGTACTAAACATACACTTGATTATAATCAAACAACATGATTATTATATCCATAGCAGGTATATCATTATGGCAACATTGTATCATTCCCTTAACCACCAGTTCATTTAATGAGTTCTACGTTGCCGCTGCTCAAGTCAAGTGCTCACTAACCGGGAGCGACGGCGATTCGAATCGAATTCCTATCCAGCTGGAGGGGTATTTCTAACACTCACCGAGTCACGCCTGGTGAAGGCTGCTCAGGTCATCTTTTGTACAGTTCAGGAATCGCGGGCCCGAATAATGTCGTGTCCCCAAGGGCGACACTCTGCCAGGTGATAGGGACTCTAACCCCCCCTTGGTCTCACGCCAATGTCCCCAAGCACATCCTTTCTCTCCTCCAAGATGCAACCTACCATTCGATTCCCGGCCTGAACCATACTACTCGACTTCGCGGTCGGAACGACTTATCCGGCCAACTAAGTGTTAGACTGCGTTCAACATGACTCAAGGACGTACAGCGAATCGGTCCTTAAACGACTCAGACGGGCATAGCTCCACACCCAAGACGTGAAGTGTCTTGCGGCTGTACTATCGAACTCCCGCCCGGTCTCAATTTCATTTTTAAGCATGGTTCCATCCACGATAGCCATAAAGCCACTCGTGACTCCTTCCTACATCTCGCGGATGACCGGAAATCACCCGACTTCTACCGTACTAAGCAGGGCTAAGCATTGACACGTGCCTACACCTAATATAGGATTCAGTACGATATCTGGACAAGGACAGGTATAATGCAACAAGTGTTTTCATATAACTCCTACAACTTAATGCAGTAAACAATTAACAGTACTCAAGATTAATTTATAAAACAGTAGGTTCAGCATGCACCGGGGCTTGCCTTTCAGAAAAGTTGAAGGCCGGTGGTCAGGGCACTCCGGCAAGTCTTCAACGGCGTCTCCTTCGCCTGCTGGATTCTCGGGCTCCTGCTGCTCCTGGTTCTCCTCCGGAATCACAGGCTCGAATTCGAGGAGTGTCACCCCCTCCGGTGCACCTATTGCATGAATGCACAATAAATACCATGGATGCATAAATGGGTGCAACATGCTCGGAATGAAATGCATTTCAGAATAAAATACCCTATTCAAGTTATTTTATTAGTACGTGCAAATCTCTTCTCCAGTAGAGAAGTACTCACCTAATCTACTTAACCTAAGATAAAGCTGCTCATCCTCAGTTAAGGCCCTAACACCTAACAAATACAAAAGTAGCATGTCTTAGGATATTACACCATATCAAACAGCAAAACACCACAGAAAGCATTCTGGACAGCAGCTACTTGTTTTTATCACAACTGAAGATTTACAATTCCAAAAGATATGATCTAAGACAATCTGGAAAGCCTAAGAAATGCACTACCATTCATTTTCAGACCTCAACTCCAAACTCCTAAGTTCTCCATGTCAAACTTCACAAGTTCCAGAATCTGTCCTCTCAAAACAGAGAGTAGCAGATTTTGAACTGCCACTTTAAACAATAGTAACTCTCAAACTACTAAGCCAAATGCTTCCAAAATTTGACACAAGCTAGTTCATCAAGTTTACTCCAACTTTGGTATTTACAAGTTTTCCAGCAACCAATTTTATCAAAGCCAAATTTAGAATTACTACTAGCTGTCCAGAAAACCTAAATTACCAAGGTTAAATATTTATTGATGTGACCAACATTCTCTAAGACCAAACCAATACTACTACAAGTTCACAAAAGTCACAAAAACACCAGAAAGTAAGGTGTGCCCACCTAGAATATTTATTTAAACCCATTTCTTAATTTACTTAAGTAATTAAGTGAAATTTCAAACATATATATAAACTGCTCCTAAAATTCTACAAAAATTACAGGGGACTCTCTGACCCAAAAAGAGACCACAGTAAAAATTTGAACAAGTTTAATTCAAAGAAACTCCCTACACAAAATTCACAAGCTCATAAGGCTGATTTTTGCATAAATAGGAAACCCTATTGAAAAGTGTCAAACAACAGATTTCTTAATTTTCTTGGACACTCTAGGGTACCAAGACATTCTCCAAAAAGTTATATGAACATTGCACATGTAGAAAAATTACAAAAATTCATTTAAATATTTCCTAGAATAACAAGATAGCATAATAACTTGAAAAGTAATTAAGAACTGATGCCCAAATTTTTACCAGAGCTAGGGCTAGCATAGAGTAACCTACCCACCAAATTTCATGATTTATGGAATACTACAGCTCAAGTTATAAATTTAACAAATTTGCTTGCATTCCAAAACATATTTACAGGATCTATTAAATTCTCCTAGAAATCAAACATCACATTCCAGATTTATATTTTTCTAAAATACTACACATCATGTAGACCCTAACAAAATTTATCTCATGATTTTTGGATCATTAAAACCCTAGATCTATATTTTTCCAACTTGTACAAAAATCAGTGACAAAATAATAAAAATGAATTTCATTTCGGATGAACTGGGCCGGCCCGGAAGAACTCGGCCCACACTCGCGCTCGCGCGGCCCGCTCAGCGCTCCCGCCCGCGCTTGGCAACTGACAGGCGGGCCCCCGCAGTCAGGGACAGAGGGACAGGGGAGGCGGAGACCCGCGAGCTCCGACGAGCTCGAGCTCGCCGGAGAAGAGCTCGCTCGGCCAAGCGAGCTCCACCTCGTGTTCTCCGTCACCCGGTGCGTCGATTGGTGCTCGTGGAATGGGTGGGGATGGGGTGGAAGGGGCTTGTCACCGCGAGCGGCGGCCGGTGGTGTCCGGTGGCGGCGCGCCGTCGCCGGTGAAGATGCACGGTGCGGTCTAGGCTCGGTGCGAGCTTCACCGAAGCTAGGCGGATCCATTTTGCTAGGAAGGGAGGACAGAGAGAGACCCGAAGCACCCCGACCACGGTGAGGTCCCATGGCGGGCTCCGGCGACCTCTCGGAGATGGGGAAGAAGGAAATGCGGCTCACCTCGAGTCAAATCACGGGCTTCGGTGGGTCAAGGAGATGGAGGGTGGTGAGGCGAAGAGATTGGCGAGGTCTGGTGGACTGCGATGCGGTGGTGAGCGGGCACGAGCTCGCCGGAGAGGGGCGGCAATGGCGGCTCAGTTTTCTTTGTGTCGAAGCCGAATGAGGGAGGGAGAGGAACTGGGGCAGCTCTGGTGCGGCGTGGCGACCTTGTAGGTTCGGTGGACTGACCAGTGGGACCACGGCCGGCGCATGGCCGCCACCGAGCCCCCACGCGTCGCCGCGGCCCTGCCTTCGGTCGGCCACGACAGACAACGAAGTCGGGTTCGACTGAATGAAGACTGTCATTCGATGACTGACAGCGTGATTTCAACGAAGAATATCTCCTAAACCAGCTCGAGTTAGTCGAAGATGATTACACCAATTTTGTAGAGCTACATGAGGTCTACAAGTTTGTCAATTGGAGTTTGGGCTGGTTCGGCCTAGATTTGAAACTACAGAGCTCCAAAGTGGTGCTTGATGAAACTGAAACTTAGTTTCAGTCACCATGCCGACTGAAACCCTAACTTCAAGACATTATATCTCCTAAACTATTGAGAACCAGGTGATGATGATATTGACAAAGTTGTAGAGCTATGTGTGGACAACAACTTTGTCAATTGGCTCAAAGACTGGTTTGGCCTAGTTGGTGAGTTACAAGTTTCTAAAGTGAGGTACAGTGAAACTGAAAAGTCCAATTTCCAGACTTAGAATTTTTCTAAGTGTTGATTCCCACTCAAGCTGACTTGTGGGCCATTTTTGAGCATGCTCTGGTCATTTTCATGGGATGGCCACATTAGAACTTTTGTTCCTCATGAAATTCTCTACAACTTTACTTAAGGGTGCTCTTCCATGCAAGGTCTCTAAATTAGACTTTTTAATTGGTCAAACTAGAGCCTTCTAGGGTCAAATGGTGGTCAAACTTTTCTTGGAGGGCAATTTTGTAATTTTGGTCAACATGAACCTTGTTCCAAATGTTACCCTAAGTATAACTAAGGTGTTGTAGGTCATGATTGGCTACCTTACCTTTTTGTTACACCAACTATCAAATACTTCATGAAATAAATCAAACAAACCCTATAAACTTACATGTGTTGCATCACATAAAATAACAACATGAATAATGCATGCTTATGCTTATGCTTATGCAATACAATTATGGAGCTAAACACTTGAGGTGTTACAGCCCTCCCCCCTTATAAAAATCTCGTCCCAAGATTTGGAAAGCGTACCATTTTTCATAGAATTCTTTATAACCATCCCGCAAATAATCCTCCCGTTCCCACGTAGCATCACTCTCACTTCCCTGATTACTCCACATCACTTTGTACCACTTAACCACTTTACTTCTAGTTACTCGTTCCTGAGTATCGATCACTCGGACTGGCTTTTCTTCATAGGTTAGGTCGGATTCCAGTCTGATATCACCTAAAGGAACTTGTTCCTCAGGAACCCGAAGACACTTTTTAAGCTGAGATACATGGAAAACGTTGAATATGGCTCTCATCTCAGGAGGCAACTGGATTTTGTACGCAACAGCTCCACTCTTGCCTATGATCTGGAAAGGACCCACGTATCTTGGTGCAAGTTTCCGCTTAACACCAAAACGTTGGACACTCTTCATTGGAGAAACTTTCAAATAAACGAAGTCTCCAACTTCAAATTCGAGTGGTTTTCTACGACGATCCGCATAGCTTTTCTGTCTCGCTTGCGCTGCAGCCATGTGTTTCTGGATGGTACGGACTTGTTCCTCGGCTTCCTGGACAAAATCAATGCCATAATACCTTCTTTCCCTAGCTTCTACCCAGTTTAGTGGAGTTCGACACTTTCGACCATACAACGCTTCGAATGGGGCCATCTTAATACTCTCTTGATAACTGTTATTGTACGAGAATTCGGCTAAAGGTAACCATTTTTCCCAAGAACCCTTGGATGAAATGACGCATGCTCGCAACAGATCTTCCAAGATTTGGTTAACTCGTTCTGTCTGACCCGATGTCTGGGGGTGATAAGCAGAGCTTCTCACTAACTTGGTTCCCAGAAGGTGATGCAAGTGCTCCCAAAAGCGAGCAGTGAACTGGGGACCACGGTCAGATATGATAGTACGAGGTATCCCATGAAGCCGGACTATCTGATTGAAGTACAACTCAGCATAGTCAGTGGGACGATAGTCCACTCTCACTGGAATGAAGTGAGCTGATTTGGTCAAACGATCCACAATTACCCAGATGGAATTATGATTTTTGACAGTAGGAGGAAGACCGACAATGAAATCCATACTTATCTCTTCCCATTTCCATCCTGGAATGGAGAGTGGCTGAAGTAGCCCAGCTTTCATGTGCACAGCTTTAACTCTGCAACAGGTGTCACATCTAGCGACATATGCAGCTATCTCTTTCCGCATCTTGGTCCACCAATAAAGGGGTTTCAAATCATAATACATCTTATTACTACCCGGATGGATGGACAACTTGGACGAATGTGCTTCGGACAGGATCTGATCTCTAAGCTCTCGGTCCTTAGGTACCACTAACCTATCCTTAAACCACAGCACACCTTCGTCATCTAACCTGAAATGCTTAGTCTCTCCTTCATTCATCTTCCGTTTTATGTGAAAGATACCCGGATCAGTCTTTTGGAGCTCAATGATTCTATTTCTGAGAGTACCACTGACGGTGATGTTGTACAGGACTGCCAGATGTAATAGGCGAGATTGGTAAAAATCAGTTTCAACTAAGGAATGACAATGAGACTTACGGCTTAAAGCATCCGCAACTACATTTGCCTTTCCTGGATGATAGTGCACTTGAAGGTTATAATCTTTAATCAACTCGAGCCATCTTCTTTGACGCATATTCAACTCGGGTTGGGTGAAGATGTATTTGAGGCTTTTATGATCGGTGTAGATGTTGCAGACATTTCCCAGCAGATAATGCCGCCATACCTTCAAAGCATGAACAACTGCAGCCAGTTCTAAGTCATGCGTTGGATAATTCACCTCATGCTTCCGAAGTTGTCGGGAAGTATATGCAATCACTCGGCCTTCCTGCATCAAAACGCCTCCCAAACCTATGCCTGAGGCATCACAATAAACATCAAATGGTTTCTCGATATTCGGTTGTGCCAAAACCGGAGCTGAGGTTAGGAGGGTTCGTAGTTGGTGAAAAGCCGCATCACACTCAGGAGTCCAGACAAACCTGGTGTCTTTCTGCAGCAACCGAGTCATTGGCTTGGCTATTTTGGAGAAATCCGGGATGAAGCGACGATAATAGCCAGCCAACCCAAGGAAACTCCGAACCTCGTGAACCGAGATAGGAGCCTTCCAGTTTAGTACTTCCTGTACCTTGGCGGGATCCACCATAATTCCTCCATCGGACAACACATGCCCAAGGAAAGGTACTTCACGAAGCCAGAATTCGCACTTACTGAACTTTGCATATAGTTGATGTTCACGCAGTCTTGTGAGGACTATACGCAGATGTTCAGCGTGATCCTCCTCATTCACAGAATATACCAAGATGTCATCAATAAATACCACCACAAACTTGTCCAATTCAGGCATAAACACCGAATTCATCAAGTACATGAAGTGTGCGGGGGCATTTGTCAAGCCGAAAGACATCACAAGATACTCATAAAGACCGTATCTGGTAGAAAAGGCTGTCTTTGGAACATCTTCCGGGCGGATTTTAATTTGATGGTAGCCAGACCTTAGATCGATCTTGGAAAAGACTTTAGCCTTGGACAACTGATCGAACAAGATGTCGATACGCGGTAGAGGATACTTATTCTTAACAGTGACCGCGTTCAGAGGTCTGTAGTCCACGCACATCCGCAAGGTTTGATCCTTCTTCTTTACAAAGATAGCAGGGCATCCCCACGGCGATGAACTAGGACGAATCAACCCTTTCTTCAAAAGTTCATTCAATTGCACCTTAAGTTCAGCTAGTTCATTAGGAGGCATCCTATAGGGTCTCCTAGAGATGGGTGCCATGCCAGGCAACAACTCAATTTTAAACTCCACATCCCGATCCGGAGGGAGTCCCGGCAAATCATCGGGAAAAACGTCCGGAAACTCATTTACTACTGGAATTTCGGCCAACGCCTTTGCTTGCACAGCATGAATTTCCCCCGACAATTCAACCTTTCTGGGAAGTTGTACTAGAAAACCTTTTTGATCTGTAGGATCTCTGAGCATAACTACCCGAGCGGATGTGTCAATGAGTACCCCGTTCTGACTCATCCAATTCATGCCCAAGATAACATCTATGTCTAAACCAGGTAAAACCAATAGGGCAATCGAATAACTTCGCCCTTCTATCTCAAACTTAAGGTTCCCCACTACTTTGTTTGTGGAAATATTCCCACTTGCAGCGCTAATACAATAACCCACACCTTCAACAGTATGCAACTTGTGTGCAAATTTAGATGCAAACTTAGGACTGATAAAGGAATGCGAAGCACCTGAATCAAAAAGTACCACTGCGGGGTGTTGGTCAACTAGAAACTTACCAGCGGTGACCACCTCACCAGATGGAATTTCCTCAATGCTGTTATAATGGGCGTGTCCCTGGCGACTACCTTGGTTGACATTTTTCTTCGGGTACGGACAATTTCTGGACCAATGACCTGGCTTGTTGCAGTTCCAGCAAGGCATATTGCTAGGAGGAACACTAGAGCTGCTCTGTCCAGAAGTCCCCTTTGGCAGAGCGACGGTATAAGCCTTACGGAACCCCGTTTTTGCAGCAGGTTTCTTCTGCGGCGGACGGAACTTTGTATTCTGAGCAGGTGGGCGAGGGGAAGACCTCGGTGCCGCTGAGGCCCTTGACTGAGAAGCACTTACCTCAAGGGCCCTTTTATGGCTCTTAGAGGCAGAATAAATAGTATTGTTGTTCTCCTGTGTCAAAGCATCGCTGATGAAATCATTGAAAGTAGTACATTTGCTAGTGCCCATAGTTTTCATCAGTTTTGGGCCGAGGCCCCTTTTGAAGCTAGCAATCTTTTTGGCATCGGTATCCACAAACTCAGTGGCATACCTTGCCAGGTTGTTGAAGGACTGCAAGTATTCAGTCAGGCTTTTGTTTCCTTGCGACAGCCTCATAAACTCTGTGTGCTTGATTGCCATAAGACCGGGAGGGATATAATTTCCTCGGAATGCCGCCTTAAACTGATCCCAAGCAATTGGGATATTGGCAGGCAGTGTGGAACGATAGTGGCTCCACCAAATGCCCGCAGGACCATGCAACTGATGGGAAGCATACTCAGTTTTCAGCTCATTAGTCAGGCGTAGCAGACGAAACTTTTGTTCAATGGTATTCAACCACTCGTCAGCCTGTAGTGGTTCTTCCGCTTCCTTAAAGAGCGGGGGCTTTGTATCCAGAAAGTCCTTGAAATCGCTGTACTGATTTGGCTCTGGGCCTTGGCGGCCAGGACGAGCCTCTCGGTTAGCCAGCTGGCGCATAACATCCGCCAACATGCGCTGCCCTTCGACCACTGTCTGCATCAACTCGGCCGGAGTAGGTGGCGGCGGAGGGGGTGGCTGTTCCTCCTCCTCATTTCCACGACCCCGACGTAGATTGTACGACATCTGCAAAAATGCATAGCCAATGAGCACTGACGATGTGGGAAATTTGTAGATGAATTATTGCGAGATGTCAATCTGACTGTATGAATAGATTTCCCATAATAATTAAGGCACAATAATTCATCACAACCGCACAATCCATTCTAGCGCATCATTTGACGAGATCATACTTGGTAATCCAACAAGATGCTCTTTGATAAAGGCTCACTCACAGGGAGCACAACGGTTACCGGACCGTTTACGTTGCTATCTACGTGAATTTCGACCTTTTGCACGGTACTTGGATTAGATCTCAAGATTTTTAGTTGACTGTGAAAGGCTACTTCAAGCTGACCACAAAGAGACTTCTCAATGAAGAGTTCCATGGTGGATCATGACTAGCCACCTCGATACCTGCGCGTGCCAAGCAGCACAGCCTTATGTCGCGCGCCATAGGAGGCCCTCGGTTTCGTCGCGGCACCGAAGGGTGCTAATCGTGACACCATCATCGAACGCAACATAATAAGACATCAAGTTGTGATCGAAATTGACGGGTTCAAACTACATTCAGGAAACATACGGTTCACCCTTACATCCCAAAGTCAAGTTATTACAAGGCCTCACTCCTTCACAGGGAGGGCACAAAAGACGATCCTAACATTATAGGCACGTGATGACTACTCTAAGCATCATCCTCCGAGTCAGTGTCAAGGATCTCCCTGCCGTCCTCATCACTGACAGGCTCTAACTCCTCGTCTTCTTCTTCTTCTGGCTCTTCCTCTGGTGCTTCGGCAGGTGGGGCATCCTGTGGTCCATCAACCTCCACTTCATCATCATCCTCAGCCATGAAGATTCCCGAACCCATGTCCTCATCGGCGTTGTTGTTTTGAGGCAGCAGGGGATTAAGCTCGTTGTTCAGGCGGTGCACTTCTTCATGAAGATTATCATTGTATTCTTCAGCGTTCTCCAACTGTTGCTCGAGCTCAAACTGACGAGCTCTCAGAACATTCTCCTCGTTCCAGGCTTCATCCCTCTGTTCCATCACACGGACCAACATGCGTTGACAGTTGTGGTTTGCCACTGTCAACCTCTGGACTGCAAGCGTTTCTTGATCACGATCATGAATCACTTGTTCCAGTTGTTGCCGTGCGGCATCCCTAGCAGCAGTCACCTCTGCCAGCTCTGCCCTCAGCCTTTCCACCTCAGTAGGCTCAGGGCGGGGCTCACGTGGAGCGAGCTGATGACGCGGTGCCCTGCCCCCAGTGGACTTACGAGCGGTCCTCTTGGTACGTGCCATCTGTAGCAACAAGATAAGATACGACTTAGAGTGAGGATCATTTAGGGGATACGAAATTTACTGTAGTCGGGAGTACAGAAATTTTTAAGGAGGGAGTAAATGATATGTATGATATATTTAAACATGATGCATGCACGTTCCGTACGCCCTCTCACCTTAGTAGAAACCTAAAGTTTTAACGCTAGGCGATGGCATACATACGTTCTCTCATATAAGCGAAACTATCGTTCTACTCGTTACGCTGTTAGTGTACCTGCAGAAAATTTCATTGCAGCCCAACAATTCCCAATATATGCACACAAGAAAGCAGTAAATTAAATACCTTCCATATACACATCCCCGGATGTATATATTTCAGTATCAAAGCTACCCGATTGATAGATGCCCACAATTAAGTGTTTTTACATAGTTACATGGTTTAAACATGTAAAGATGTAAGTCACCAAAACTACTCTCCCCTAGACCGCCGGTTGGACGATCATGCTCTCACAACTCACACTTACCAGAGCGTCGAGGTAATTGATCCATACATTACCACCCAAGTGGATGGCATCCATACAATATCACGCCGTATGGACGACGAAATAAAAACAAACAAGGCCCCCAAGTTAGTCTTTATAATAAGCCACCTAAGAGTCCTTATTTGGGCTAAGGGATGTGATCACTGGCATACCTATAAAATAATTTTTAGAGTTTAACCCTTTTCGCAAACAAATACTTTTTGTTTTTAATTACCCGTAAGATGTGTTTAATGTTGAATTATGCTCCGGTACCAGCTGTAACAGAACCGACCAAATTATAAGAGCACAAGTACAAAAACAAGCACCGAAGCGCTCAAATTTTCGAACTTGAGCCCATATAATCCTGGTAGTCAATCGAAACCACGAAGGATTTCAAACCAACTCGCTTACCACCAGGATCGCATCATTCAACATACAACATCATACGTTACATTTCACAAATAGTGCTGAAATAAGTTTACACAAACGGAGTAGCAATTATTACAAACCAAGTTTGAAAGTAGCGGAAGCATAACACACACTAGTTAAATAAGTACTGCCAGCCTGGATGATCGACAACCCGCAAAAGCATGAGGAAAGTACATAAAGATGATCATGCCCAAGTGACCTAGTCATCATCACCCGCAGGGTGGAGACACGTCTTGCAGAAGCCCTGATAAAGCATGTCATCTGCAACAGGAGGGAATAAACCCTGAGTACTGGAATGTACTCAGCTAGACTTACCCGTCGGAAACCAGAAATAAGATGACACCAAGGATTATGCAAGGCTTACACAAGAGGCTAGCTGACATAACATTTTGCATAAAGGCATAAGTAATTGAAACTCTTATAACCTGTACTAGCAGTTATTTTTAGCATTTACCTGTCATCTATCTTAGCACCTGTACTAAACATACACTTGATTATAATCAAACAACATGATTATTATATCCATAGCAGGTATATCATTATGGCAACATTGTATCATTCCCTTAACCACCAGTTCATTTAATGAGTTCTACGTTGCCGCTGCTCAAGTCAAGTGCTCACTAACCGGGAGCGACGGCGATTCGAATCGAATTCCTATCCAGCTGGAGGGGTATTTCTAACACTCACCGAGTCACGCCTGGCGAAGGCTGCTCAGGTCATCTTTTGTACAGTTCAGGAATCGCGGGCCCGAATAATGTCGCGTCCCCAAGGGCGACACTCTGCCAGGTGATAGGGACTCTAACCCCCCCTTGGTCTCACGCCAATGTCCCCAAGCACATCCTTTCTCTCCTCCAAGATGCAACCTACCATTCGATTCCCGGCCTGAACCATACTACTCGACTTCGCGGTCGGAACGACTTATCCGGCCAACTAAGTGTTAGACTGCGTTCAACATGACTCAAGGACGTACAGCGAATCGGTCCTTAAACGACTCAGACGGGCATAGCTCCACACCCAAGACGTGAAGTGTCTTGCGGCTGTACTATCGAACTCCCGCCCGGTCTCAATTTCATTTTTAAGCATGGTTCCATCCACGATAGCCATAAAGCCACTCGTGACTCCTTCCTACATCTCGCGGATGACCGGAAATCACCCGACTTCTACCGTACTAAGCAGGGCTAAGCATTGACACGTGCCTACACCTAATATAGGATTCAGTACGATATCTGGACAAGGACAGGTATAATGCAACAAGTGTTTTCATATAACTCCTACAACTTAATGCAGTAAACAATTAACAGTACTCAAGATTAATTTATAAAACAGTAGGTTCAGCATGCACCGGGGCTTGCCTTTCAGAAAAGTTGAAGGCCGGTGGTCAGGGCACTCCGGCAAGTCTTCAACGGCGTCTCCTTCGCCTGCTGGATTCTCGGGCTCCTGCTGCTCCTGGTTCTCCTCCGGAATCACAGGCTCGAATTCGAGGAGTGTCACCCCCTCCGGTGCCCCTATTGCATGAATGCACAATAAATACCATGGATGCATAAATGGGTGCAACATGCTCGGAATGAAATGCATTTCAGAATAAAATACCCTATTCAAGTTATTTTATTAGTACGTGCAAATCTCTTCTCCAGTAGAGAAGTACTCACCTAATCTACTTAACCTAAGATAAAGCTGCTCATCCTCAGTTAAGGCCCTAACACCTAACAAATACAAAAGTAGCATGTCTTAGGATATTACACCATATCAAACAGCAAAACACCACAGAAAGCATTCTGGACAGCAGCTACTTGTTTTTATCACAACTGAAGATTTACAATTCCAAAAGATATGATCTAAGACAATCTGGAAAGCCTAAGAAATGCACTACCATTCATTTTCAGACCTCAACTCCAAACTCCTAAGTTCTCCATGTCAAACTTCACAAGTTCCAGAATCTGTCCTCTCAAAACAGAGAGTAGCAGATTTTGAACTGCCACTTTAAACAATAGTAACTCTCAAACTACTAAGCCAAATGCTTCCAAAATTTGACACAAGCTAGTTCATCAAGTTTACTCCAACTTTGGTATTTACAAGTTTTCCAGCAACCAATTTTATCAAAGCCAAATTTAGAATTACTACTAGCTGTCCAGAAAACCTAAATTACCAAGGTTAAATATTTATTGATGTGACCAATATTCTCTAAGACCAAACCAATACTACTACAAGTTCACAAAAGTCACAAAAACACCAGAAAGTAAGGTGTGCCCACCTAGAATATTTATTTAAACCCATTTCTTAATTTACTTAAGTAATTAAGTGAAATTTCAAACATATATATAAACTGCTCCTAAAATTCTACAAAAATTACAGAGGACTCTCTGACCCAAAAAGAGACCACAGTAAAAATTTGAACAAGTTTTATTCACAGAAACTCCCTACACAAAATTCACAAGCTCATAAGGCTGATTTTTGCATAAATAGGAAACCCTATTGAAAAGTGTCAAACAACAGATTTCTTAATTTTCTTGGACACTCTAGGGTACCAAGACATTCTCCAAAAAGTTATATGAACATTGCACATGTAGAAAAATTACAAAAATTCATTTAAATATTTCCTAGAATAACAAGATAGCATAATAACTTGAAAAATAATTAAGCACTGATGCCCAAATTTTTACCAGAGCTAGGGCTAGCAAAGAGTAACCTACCCACCAAATTTCATGATTTATGGAATACTACAGCTCAAGTTATAAATTTAACAAATTTGCTTGCATTCCAAAACATATTTACAGGATCTATTAAATTCTCCTAGAAATCAAACATCACATTCCAGATTTATATTTTTCTAAAATACTACACATCATGTAGACCCTAACAAAATTTATCTCATGATTTTTGGATCATTAAAACCCTAGATCTATATTTTTCCAACTTGTACAAAAATCAGTGACAAAATAATAAAAATGAATTTCATTTCGGATGAACTGGGCCGGCCCGGAAGAACTCGGCCCACACTCGCGCTCGCGCGGCCCGCTCAGCGCTCCCGCCCGCGCTTGGCAACTGACAGGCGGGCCCCCGCAGTCAGGGACAGAGGGACAGGGGAGGCGGAGACCCGCGAGCTCCGACGAGCTCGAGCTCGCCGGAGAAGAGCTCGCTCGGCCAAGCGAGCTCCACCTCGTGTTCTCCGTCACCCGGTGCGTCGATTGGTGCTCGTGGAATGGGTGGGGATGGGGTGGAAGGGGCTTGTCACCGCGAGCGGCGGCCGGTGGTGTCCGGTGGCGGCGCGCCGTCGCCGGTGAAGATGCACGGTGCGGTCTAGGCTCGGTGCGAGCTTCACCGAAGCTAGGCGGATCCATTTTGCTAGGAAGGGAGGACGGAGAGAGACCCGAAGCACCCCGACCACGGTGAGGTCCCATGGCGGGCTCCGGCGACCTCTCGGAGATGGGGAAGAAGGAAATGCGGCTCACCTCGAGTCAAATCACGGGCTTCGGTGGGTCAAGGAGATGGAGGGTGGTGAGGCGAAGAGATTGGCGAGGTCTAGTGGACTGCGATGCGGTGGTGAGCGGGCACGAGCTCGCCGGAGAGGGGCGGCAATGGCGGCTCAGTTTTCTTTGTGTCGAAGCCGAATGAGGGAGGGAGAGGAACTGGGGCAGCTCTGGTGCGGCGTGGCGACCTTGTAGGTTCGGTGGACTGACCAGTGGGACCACGGCCGGCGCATGGCCGCCACCGAGCCCCCACGCGTTGCCGCGGCCCTGCCTTCGGTCGGCCACGACAGACAACGAAGTCGGGTTCGACTGAATGAAGACTGTCATTCGATGACTGACAGCGTGATTTCAACGAAGAATATCTCCTAAACCAGCTCGAGTTAGTCGAAGATGATTACACCAATTTTGTAGAGCTACATGAGGTCTACAAGTTTGTCAATTGGAGTTTGGGCTGGTTCGGCCTAGATTTGAAACTACAGAGCTCCAAAGTGGTGCTTGATGAAACTGAAACTTAGTTTCAGTCACCATGCCGACTGAAACCCTAACTTCAAGACATTATATCTCCTAAACTATTGAGAACCAGGTGATGATGATATTGACAAAGTTGTAGAGCTATGTGTGGACAACAACTTTGTCAATTGGCTCAAAGACTGGTTTGGCCTAGTTGGTGAGTTACAAGTTTCTAAAGTGAGGTACAGTGAAACTGAAAAGTCCAATTTCCAGACTTAGAATTTTTCTAAGTGTTGATTCCCACTCAAGCTGACTTGTGGGCCATTTTTGAGCATGCTCTGGTCATTTTCATGGGATGGCCACATTAGAACTTTTGTTCCTCATGAAATTCTCTACAACTTTACTTAAGGGTGCTCTTCCATGCAAGGTCTCTAAATTAGACTTTTTAATTGGTCAAACTAGAGCCTTCTAGGGTCAAATGGTGGTCAAACTTTTCTTGGAGGGCAATTTTGTAATTTTGGTCAACATGAACCTTGTTCCAAATGTTACCCTAAGTATAACTAAGGTGTTGTAGGTCATGATTGGCTACCTTACCTTTTTGTTACACCAACTATCAAATACTTCATGAAATAAATCAAACAAACCCTATAAACTTACATGTGTTGCATCACATAAAATAACAACATGAATAATGCATGCTTATGCTTATGCTTATGCAATACAATTATGGAGCTAAACACTTGAGGTGTTACAGTTGGCGCGCAGTGATAGTTGGAGGATCGAGCGGTCACGTTTGAATTCCGGAGAACACGTGGACAGTGCAGGGCGATCGGACGCGGTTGAGCGCGTCCGGTCTGTTTCGACCGGCGCGTCCGGTCGTCCTGAAAAATGCCCAGTGATGGGGTACAACGGCTCTATTTGTTTCGGATGCTTATAAATACTTGTTGGCCGGCCCTTGGGGAGGCCTCTCATAATTTTAACACTCTTGTGCATCCTTTGAGCTAGAGCTTCTCTCTCCCACTCATCTCTCTTGCTTGATTGCAAATCAAAAGTGAGATTGAGTGATCCCAAAGTGCATTGCACAACTTGAGGGCATCTAGTGGCACTTGTGGGTGGTTTAGCCAGTGGATTTCTTGTTACTCTTGGAGAGTACCGCTCCTAGCCAGCTTGGAGATTGTTGGAGGCATTGGCAAGAGAAGGAGATTGTTCTTGGCCACCTCCGGTTGATTGTAAGGGGTTCTTGTGCTTTCCTCGGCGGAGCGCCAAAAGCAACTCTAGTGGATTGCACGTGTCATTGAGTTACCTCACTTGAGAGTGGTGTCTTGCGGTGCCCTGCGGGGCATGCCTTGAGGGGCAAGTGACTTGAGGGTCACACTGAGAAACCATCTAAGTGTTGGTCGACACAACCGGTGACGTAGCTTGTCGGTGCACAAGTGAACACCAGGTGAACAAAAATATTGTGTCTCTTGTCTCCCGGTGATTGGTCTTCATACTATGTTGTTGTTAATATTGATTGATTGTATATCATCTTGGTGATTGGCAACATCTTCATTCCACCGTCGGTATAAGATTCACAATCTTCTCTCTCGCATTTACATTTACTAGTTATCTTGTGTAGCTCTAGTGGTAGCCTTTGCTTGTAGTTCTTAGCTTGCTCACTAGTGTAAGTTTAGTGACTTAGCCCTTGTGTGAACTAGAGATCATAATCTACTAGACTTCTGGATAAGAGGCTTGCATCACAACCGTAGGCTAAGCAAAACTCGCTTTACGCCGTTTGTTATTCTAACAAGTTTGCCTAGTGGCTTGTGTAGGATATTTTTTATAGGCTATTCACCCCCCCTCTAGCCATCTAGGACCTTACAAGTGGTATCAAAGCCGTGGTCACCATTTTAATCAAGGCTTAACATCCTTCGGTGTGAAAAATGGCTCAAATTGTGTTCAATCATGTTGGGGGCAAGCCACCGTTCTTTGATGGTGTTAGTTCTTTTGCTCATTGGAAGAGAAAAATGACAATGTACCTTGGTTCTATTCATGAGAGAGTATTGCAAGTCACCAAGAATGATTTTGCTATCATTGATCCCGATCATCTCACCGATGAAGATAGAGCAAATAGAACATGCAATAGAATTGCTCTCAATACACTTTACAATGGTATTGACACAAAAGTATTTGAGGGCATCAAGGATTTAGAATTGGCAAATGAAGTATGGACAAGGTTGAGTGAAACATATGAGGGCACTAAGGTTGTGAAGAGTGCCAAGCTATATGGGCTCAAGAGTGAGTTTGAGAACTTCAAGATGAAAGAAGAAGAAACAATCTTAGAGATGTTTTATAGATTGCAAGTCATTGTGAATGATCTCAAGAGCTTAGGGCACAAGACTCAAGACCAAGATTTTTGCCACAAGTTCTTGTTGAGCTTACCTAGAAGATTCAAGATGTTGATCATAATGCTACAAAGAGATGGGCTTGAAATAATGAAGCCAAATGATTTGCTTGGAGAGGTATTGACCTTTGACAAGTATGATCAAGATATTGATGAGAAGGAGGAAGAAAAGAAGAAGACCATGTCATTCAATGGCACCTCCTCAAAGGGCAAAACTTCAATTCAAGAAGAAGATGACAACGAAGAAGATGAAGAATTGGAAATTGATGATGAGGCACTTGCTCTAGTTGTCAAGAATATTAGCAAAATGTTTATCAAAAGAAGAGGCTTCAAGAAGAGGAATGATAACTTCAAGAGCAAGGAGTCACAAAGAAAGTTCTTCAATTGTGATAGCACCGAGCACCTTCAAGCGGAATGTCCTTATGATAAGAAGAAGAACAAGAAGGACAAGTTTGAGAAGAAGAAGAGAGAGGCCAAGATGACATTCAAGAAAGGCAAGAATGGTGCCTATATGATCACTTGGGAAAGTGATGATGATGAAGAAGAGGAAGAATCATCCAACAAGGCTTTTGCTTCCATTGCTATCAACAAGAAGCCATCACTATTTGGTTCATCCTCTTCATGCTTCATGGCCAAAGAAATTAAGGTATTATATGATGAGAGTGATGATGAAAGTGAAATGGAATATGTTCATGATAGTGATAATGATAATGAAAATGATGATGATGAACCAACTAAAGAACAACTATATGACTTGATGCAATAAACTAGAGACATGGCTATTGCCAAGGACAAGGAGTGTAAGAATCTTTCAATGAAAGTAGCAATACTTGAGAAAGTCCTTAGTGAGCTTAAGACCACTCATGAGAGTCTAGTGAAAGACCATGAGGATCTTGGTAAGGCTCATTCCAAACTTGAAAAGGCTCACTCATTGCTACTTGAGCAACAAGTAAAGAAGAAGATTGTTGTATCATGTGATATAGGTGTTACATGTGATATAATTTATTAATCCTTTTATGAATCTATCATCATGTCAAATGCTAACCCTTCTTGTAGCTCTTCATCCACCACCACCGACTCTACCTCCTCTACTAGTGATGGTTTCACTTGTGATGCCTCACTAATGGTTGAGAATGAGACTCTCAAGAGAGGTGGATGAGCTCACTCATGCCCTAGGCAAGGCCTATGGTGGTGAGGCCCGCTTGCTTAAGTGCTTGGGTAGCCAAAGCTTCTCTCTTAACAAAGAGGGATTGGGCTACACTCCCAAGAAAGGCAAGTCGGCCTTTGCAACTCCAAAGCCTAGCTTTGTGAAGGGCAATGGTCGGTTTTGCAATAGATGCAAGCAAGTTAGGCACCTAGAGCATAATTGCAATAAAAAGAACCAAAGCAAGAAACTTGTTAATGCTATACCTTTTGATTCTTGCTATGTGCTTACCAAGAGTGTGAAGGGTGTGCAAGCTAAGTTTATTGGTACACCCATTGTTGGCCTAAAGAAGAAGGCCATTTGGGTACCAAAGAGCTTAGTTACTAACCTACAAGGACCCAAGCAAAAATGGGTACCTAAGCTTCATTGATTTGCTTGTAGGTCAATTACAAAGCTAGAGGAAGGCATTGGATTATTGATAGTGGGTGCACTCAACACATGATCGGTATATTAAGAATGTTTGACTCAATCAATGACAATAATAGTGGTGTTGATTCTATCACTTTTGGCAATAACAAGAAAGGCAAGGTTATTGGCTTGGGCAAGATTGCAATATCAAATGACTTCAGTATCTCCAATTTGTTGCTAGTTGAAAGCTTGGATTTCAATCTTCTATCCGTGGCACAAATATGTGATCTAGGCTACAAATGCATCTTTGGGGTTGATGATGTGGAAGTTATTAGTGTGGATGGTTTAAATGTGGCACTCAAGGGCTTTAGATATGAGAATCTCTACCTAGTTGACTTCAATGCTAGAGAAACTTCTTTGACAACTTGCTTAATCTCCAAATCAAGTATGGGTTGGCTTTGGCATAGAAGGCTTGGTCATGTTGGCATGAAACAATTGAAGAAGCTTACAACTCACGATCTTGTCAATGGTTTGAAAGATGTTGAATTTGAGAAGAATAAGCTTTGTAGTGCATGTCAAGCCGGAAAGCAAGTTGGAAGCTGACATCCAAAGAAGAGTACAATGAGCACATGCAAAGTATTTGATTTGATGCACATGGATCTATTTAGCCTAACAACATACATAAGCATAGGCAGCAACAAGTATGGCTTTGTCATAGTGGATGACTTCACAAGATTCACATGGGTATTCTTTCTTAGCGACAAAGTGAAGTGTTTGACATCTTCAAGACCTTTCTCACTAGAGTTCACAATGAGTTTGAGATTAGAATCAAGAAAGTGAGAAGTGACAATGGAAGTGAGTTCAAGAATACAAGAATTAAAGAACTTTGTGATCACTATGGCATTGGACATCAATTCTCGGCCAAGTACACTCCACAATCAAATGGCCTAGTTGAGAGAAAGAATAGAACATTGCTTGATATGGCTAGATCAATGCTTCATGAGTACAATGTGAGTCAATCATTTTGGGATGAAGCAATCAATACCACTTGCTACTACATCAATAGACTATATTGTCATCCATTGCTAGAGAAGACCTCATATGAGCTACTTCATGGAAGAAAGCCCAATATTTCTTACTTTAGGGTGTTTGGTTGCAAATGCTATATCTTGAAGAAGGGCACTAGATTGGGAAAGTTTGACAAGAGATGTGATGAGAGGTTCCTACTTGGTTATTCAACTACAAGCAAAGCTTATAGAGTTTGGAACAATTCAAGTGGCATTCTAGAAGAAGTCTATGATGTGCAATTTGATGAAACCAATGGGTCACAAGATGAAGAAGAGAATCTATATGATGTTGGTGGAACTCTATTGGTGGAAGCAATGAAGAACATGGACATTGGGGACATTAGAGCAAAGCAAGTAATTGATATTCAAGATGATGATAAAGATCAAGTGATCAATTCTCCATTCAAGCTAGCTAGTGACTCTCAAGTGCAAGATCATGGTGCTAGTTCATCTCATCGAGATACATCAAGTGATCAACCAAGCTCAAGCAATCAAGTGCAAGTACTCCAACCACAACATATTGCAAGAAATCACCCCATTGATAGTGTTATTGGTGATATTAGAAGTGGTGTGCAAACAAGATCAGGATTGGCTATGTTTTGTGAGCATGCATCATTTGTGTCAACCATAGAACCAAAGAAAATAGAAGAAGCTTTGAGGATGCCGATTGGATCATGGCTATGCAAGAACTTAACAATTTCACAAGAAATGATGTTTAGAAATTGATAGAAAGGCCAAATGACTACAATGTGATTGGAACCAAGTGGGTATTCAAAAACAAGCAAGATCAAGATGGTATTGTAGTGAGAAACAAAGCAAGACTAGTTTCTCAAGGTTACACTCAAGTAGAAGGTCTTGACTATGATGAGACATATGCTCCCGTGGCAAGATTGGAGGCAATAAGGATTCTATTGGCTTATTCTTGTGCACACAACATCAAACTATATCAAATAGATGTCAAAAGTGCATTTCTCAATGGAATTATCAATGAGTTAGTCTTTGTTGAGCAACCTCCCGAATTTGAAGATGACAAGAAACCCAACCATATGTACAAATTGAAGAAGGCTTTATATGGTTTAAAGCAAGCACCTAGAGCATGGTATGAGAGGCTAAGAGATTTCCTTCTCTCTAAGGGATTCAAGATGGGCAAGGTTGATACAACTCTATTCACCAAAAAGATTGGGAATGATCTATTCATAGTGCAAATATATGTTGATGACATCATCTTTGGATCAACCGATCAAGCTTATTGTGAAGAATTTGGTGCTATGATGGCCAGAGAGTTTGAAATGTCTATGATTGGTGAACTTAGCTACTTCCTTGGTCTCCAAGTCAAGCAATTGAAGAATGGGATATTTGTGAGTCAAGGGAAATACATAAGGGACATGTTGAAGAAGTTTGGAATGCAAGATGCAAAGTCAATTTCAACTCCAATGGGTACAAATGGCAATTTGGATAGTGATCTTGATGGCAAAATGATGAATCTAAAGGAATATTGGTCTTTGATTGGAAGTCTACTCTATGTCACCGCATCAAGGCCGGATGTCATGTTTAGTGTTTGTATGTGTGCTAGATATCAAGCCTCACCTAGAGAGAGTCATCTCACGGCCACAAAGAGAATATTGAGGTACTTGAAGCAAATAAGAGATGTTAGACTGTGGTATCCTAAGGGGTCAAAGTTTGAATTGATTAGATATTCAGACTCTGACTATGGGGGTTGCAAGATCAATAGAAAGAGCACAAGTGGCACATGTCAATTACTTGAAAGATCACTTGTGTCATGGTCCTCAAAGAAACAAAATAGTGTGGCAATCTCTACCGCCGAAGCCGAATATGTGAGTCCGGGGAGTTGTTGTGCACAATTGCTATGGATGAAATCAACTTTGAAGGATTATGGCCTCAGCTTCAAGAATGTGCCATTGCTATGTGATAATGAAAGTGCAATCAAGATGACACAAAACCCGGTTCAACATGGAAGAACAAAGCATATTGACATAAGGCATCATTTCATTAGAGATCATCAACAAAAGGGAGATATTGCCATTGAAAGTGTTGGCACCGATGATCAACTTGCCGATATTCTCACCAAGCCACTTGATGAAAAGAGGTTTTGCAAGCTAAGGAATGAGTTGAACATTCTTGATTTCTCAAACATGAGTTGAATGCACCCCACCCACTTATTGACATGGCTCTCCTTCGACATTGCAAGGTAAAGTTGATTGACATGTCATTCATCCTATGCTAAGGACTTGCTAGAGCATGTAGACATAATAAGTGGTATGCATGAGCATTCATGATAAATCAAATGAATTTGATGGATATATGTTACCACTATTACTTCTATGCTTGTTTTGATCTAGTGGTGGCATATGACATGTTTGTGAGCTTGCAAACCTAGTGTTGAATCTAGAAGATTTGCTATACGTATTTAATTCAACATAGGCAAGATAACCCTTATTATGAGGTGTGAAAAAGCTTGTCTTTGGTTCAAATCGAATTAAATATCTTTGGCAAATGTTCTAGGTTGAACCAAATTTGATAAATTTTAACCTACTCCATCAAACATTGTTTTTCTCTCCACAATTTGATCCCATTTTTGGTTAAGTTGTTGACAAAGGGGGAGAGAAAAAGATGATTCAACATGATAAAGGGGTAAATAAAATTTTGATGCACACAAGTAGGGGGAGCAAGCTCATAAACAAAGTTGTTGCATTTGTTTGTGCATTCTCATATGACTTTCTCATTGCACATGTATTTAAATTCAATATACATGCTTGTGTGGTGCAATGCTAGTATAGAACTTGAATGATGAAATGATCTACTAGCATGCATAGGAATAGTTTACTTGTGGTATCTAGACATGCCTAAAGCTTTACAAGTGGTCCAAGAACCTTTACATATAATGTTGATCTCACGGGGTTCTTGAGTTGTGATGGATGTCTAGTTACTTCATGATGCTAAAGATGGTGTAAAAGGCAACTCCGATTGGTATCACGCTTCAAAGGTCCATTTCTTACACCTTAGCATCATTTTGGTAGAATTACTCTCTCAACACGTCTATTCATGCATATGTGCAAAGCTTTCAATCCAAACTCTATGCACATATGTAGGGAGAGCTAATGCTACCAAAACTGAGCTTGTGATAATTGTCCAAACTTTACTTATGAGCAAAATGATTGGACAAGTATGACAAGTTCAAAACTTTTATTATTAAAATCATCTTTGTGAGGGTTGTCATCAATTACCAAAAAGGGGGAGATTAAAAGTCCCTAGTTTGGTTTTGGCTAATTGATGAAACCTAGGACTAACCTTGGTATCTAAGTGGATGATTTAGATAAAGGTGGTCATTGAATATGAGACATAACATTAACTCATGTGACCAAGATGATGAAGACCGAGATGATGCTTGGCTCGATGGACCGGTTGTGAAGGTGAAGGGCAAGTCGAGGCTTCGAAGCGAAGGACCATGCGATGGTGAAGCTTGAGCAAGACTTGGCGCCGACGGACCGATGCAACGGTGAAGGGCAAGTGAAGTCAAGGTCGATGGATCGAGACGGTCATGTGATGATATGAAGTAGATCATATCTTTTGGAAAAACAAAATGGGCTCAAGGCAAAGGTATAACCATAAGGTCATTTTGTTTTGCACTCAAGACACCATTGAGGGTGTGAGTGGTTTAGGATCGATAGCCAAACTATTAAGAGGGGAGTCTTATTGGTTATTCGATGCACGGGTGCCACTAGGTGAATTCATGAAGTGCATTACATGTAGGGCCTAGTGAGCTAACTGGAAAACCTTCAAAAATGATTATGAAAATGCTAACACATGTGCACAAGGTGGTGATCACTTGTTGGTGTTGGCACATTTGAGAAGGTGATGGAGTTTGAGCGGTAGAGAAGGGTTTGGGTCCCTCTCTCCCTTAGCGGGATTCAGGCGTTTTCGAGGAGTTGAAATGCCTATTTTCCACTATGCCAGAAGTCAAAAAAGAAACAGAGGCGAACGGAGGTCACAGAGGTGACCAGACGCGATCATGGTTTGACCGAACACGTCCGGTCAGTTCAATGCAGCAGTCAGACATGTGGGTGTAAGGGTTTCGCACCGGCGCGTCTGGTCACTCGCGGGACTAGCACGTCCGGTCGGGCACCCCAAATTGTAGCGCATGGCGTAAAGCTGATCGGACGCGCGGCGCGTCTAGTCACACGTGATCAGACGCGTCCGGTCATTGAGAGAGCTTACTAGACTCCACCAGACGCTGGCACTGTCGTGTCCGGTTGATGCTTCGCGGGCGTGTGGTGTTGTGCGATCGGCGCATCCGGTCGGTTGAGCGGCGCGTCCGGTCGTTGCGTTTGACCATTGGCGCGCAGTGACCGTTGGAGGATTGAGCGGTCGCGTTTGAATTTGGGAGAACATGTGGATGGCGCAGGGCGATCGGACGCGGTTGAGCGCATCCGGTCTGTTTCGACCGGCGCGTCCGGTCATCCTAAAAAACGCCCAGTGAAGGGGTACAATGGCTCTATTTGTTTGGGATGCTTATAAATACTTCTTGGCTGGCCCTTAGGGAGGCCTCTCATGATTTTAACACTCTTGTGCATCCTTTGAGCTAGAGCTTATCTCTCCCACTCATCTCTCTTGCTTGATTGCAAATCAAAAGTGAGATTGAGTGATCCCAAAGTGCATTGCATAGCTTGAGGGCATCTAGTGGCACTTGTGGGTGGTTTAGCTAGTGGATTTCTTGTTACTCTTGGAGAGTACCGCTCCTAGCCGGCTTGAAGATTGTTGGAGGCGTTGGCAAGAGAAGGAGATTGTTCTTGGCCACCTCCGGTTGATTGTAAGAAGTTCTTGTGCTTTCCTCGGTGGAGCGCCAAAAGCAATTCTAGTGGATTGCGCGTGTAATTGAGTTACCTCACTTGAGAGTGGTGTCTTGCGGTGCCTTGCGGAGCGTGCCTTGAGGGGCAAGTGACTTGAGGGTCACACCGAGAAACCATCTAAGTGTTGGTCGACACAACCGGTGACGTAGCTTGTCGGTGCACAAGTGAACACCGGGTGAATAAAAATATTGTGTCTCTTGTCTCCCGGTGATTGGTCTTCATATTGTGTTGTTGTCAATATTGATTGATTGTATATCATCTTGGTGATTGGCAACATCTTCATTCCACCATCGGTATAAGATTCACAATCCTCTCTCTCGCATTTACATTTACTAGTTATCTTGTGTAGCTCTAGTGGTAGCCTTTGCTTGTAGTTGTTAGCTTGCTCACTAGTGTAAGTTTAGTGACTTAGCCCTTGTGTGAACTAGAGATCATAATCTACTAGACTTATGGATAAGTGGCTTGCATCACAACCATAGTCTAAGCAAAACTTACTTTACACCGTTTGTTATTCTAACAAGTTTGCCTAGTGGCTTGTGTAGGATATTTTTTATAGGCTATTCACACCCCCTCTAGCCATCTAGGACCTTACAAAACTGCCGATTCAGATGTCGTGGCAAATGTAAAACTTTGAGAAACTTGCCTTTTGGACATGGAATCGAGCTAGTTTTTTATGGCTATAGAACTATAGGCCTCATCCTAGGGAACCTGAGTTTGCAAAAGTGGGTCCCTAGAGACTTTTCTAAAATTAACTTATCATAGGCAACAAAGCAGTGTTTGTTTTGGTGAAATCATGCAATTCCGTCAAAGATGTCTGGCTCCACCCATGTTATGAAAGAGTTGCTTATGATAGGAATGGCACATATCATGTTAGGGTGGAGAGCTTAGATGAAGTCAGTATCAATTATGTCGCACAACCACACCATTAAGGTACCATGGTGGCCGCGACACCGGAAACTGCTGATTTAGATGTCATGGCAAATGTAAAACCTTAAGAGATTTGCCATCTGGACATGGAATCAAGCTAGTTTTTTTTCATGACTTTAGAACTATAGGCCTCACCCTAGGGAACCTAAATTGGCAAAAGTGGGTTCTTATAGATTTTTCAAAAAATAACTTATCATAGGCAACAAAGCAGCGTTTGTTTCGATGAAATAATGCAATTCCATCAAAGATGTCTGGCTCCACCCGTGTTATGAAATGAGTTGGTTATGATAGGAATGACACATCTCATGTTAGGGTGGAGAGCTCTGATGTAGTAAATATCAACTATGTCACACAACCACGTAGTTAATGCACCATAATGGCCGCGACACCGAGAAACTGCCGATGAATAAATCGTGGCAAATGTAAAACCTTCAGAACTTTGCCTTCCGGACATGGAATCAAGCTAGTTTTTTATGGCTAAAAAACTATAGGCCTCATCCTAGGGAACCTGAATTGGTAAAAGTGGTTCCCCAGGGACTTTTCTAAAAATAACTTTTCGTAGGCAATAGAGTAGTGTTTGTTTCGTTGAAATCATGCAATTCCGTCAAAGATGTCTGGGTCCAACCGTGTTGTTAAATGAGTTAGTTGTGATTGGAATGGCACATCTCATGTTAGGGTGGAGATCTTAGATGAAGTTAGTATCAATTGCGTGGCACAAACATGCCATTATGGTACCATGATGGCCACGACACCGGAAACTACCGATTCAGATGTCATGGCAAACCTAAAATCTTGAGAAATTTGCCTTTTGGACATGGAATCAAGCTAGGATTTTTTTCATGGCTATAGAACTATAGGCCTCACCCTAGGGAACTAGAATTGGAAAACTAGGTCCCTAGAGATTTTTCCAAAAATAACTTATCATAGGCAACAAAGCAGTGTTTGTTTCGGTGAAATCACACAATTCCTTCAAAGAAGTCTAGGTCCACCCGTGTTACTAAACGAGTTGGTTGTCATAGGAATGATGTATCTCATGTTAGGCTTGAGAGCTTAGATGAAGTCAGTATCAATTATGTCGGACAACCACGCCGTTAAGGTACCATAATGGCCGTGACACCAGAAACTGCCGATTTAGATGTCGTGGCAAACGTAAAACCTTAAGAAATATGCCTTCTGGACATGTAATCAAGCTAGGTTGTTTTTCATGGCTGCAAAACTATAGGCCTCACCCTAGGGAATCTGAATTGGCAAAAGTGAGTCCCTAGAGATTTTTCTAAAAATAATTTTATCATAGGCAACAAAGCAGTGTTTGTTTTGGTGAAATAATTCAATTCCATCAAAGATGTCTGGGTCCACCCGTATTACGAAATGAGTTGGTTGTGATAGGAATGGCACATCTAATGTTAGGGTGGAGAGCTTAGATGAAGTCAGTATCAATTATGTCACACAACCACGCCGTTAAGGTACCGTGATGGCTGCGACATCGGAAACTACCGATTCAGATGTCATGGCAAATGTAAAACCTTGAGAAATTTGCCTTCTAGACATGGAATCGAGCTAGTTTTTTTCATGACTATAGAACTATAGGCCTCACCCTAGGGAACCTAAATTAGCAAAAGTGGGTTCCTAGAGATTTTTCTAAAAATAACTTATCATAGGCAACAAAGGAGTGTTTGTTTTAGTGAAATAATGTAATTCCATCAAAGATGTCCGGCTCCACCCGTCTTATAAAATGAGTTGGTTGTGATAGGAATGACACATATCGTATTAGAGTGGAGAGCTCTGATGAAGTTCTTATCAACTACATCACATAACCACGCAGTTAATGTACCGTGATAGTCATGACACCGGGAACTGTCGATGCATATGTTGTGGCAAATGTAAAACTTTGAGATATTTGCCTTCTGGACATGGAATCAAGCTAGGTTTTTCTCATGGCTACAAAACTATAGGCCTCACCCTAGGGAACCTGAATTGGTAAAAGTGAGTCCATAGAGATTTTTCTAAAAATAACTTGTCATAGGCAACAAAGCAGTGTTTGTTTTGGTGAAATCAAGCAATTCCATAAAAAATGTCTGGGTCCACCCGTGTTACAAAATGAGTTGGTTGTGACTAGAATGGCACATCCCATGTTAGGGTGGAGAGCTTAGATGAAGTCAGTATCAATTATGTTGCACAACCACGCCGTTAAGGTACCGTGATGGCTGCGACACTGGAAACTGCCGATTCAGATGTCATGGCAAATGTAAAACCTTGAGAAATTTGCCTTCTGGACATGGAATCGAGCTAGTTTTTTTCATGACTATAGAACTATAGGCCTCACCCTAGGGAACCTAAATTAGCAAAAGTGGGTTCCTAGAGATTTTTCTAAAAATAACTTATCATAGGCAACAAAGGAGTGTTTGTTTTAGTGAAATAATGTAATTCCATCAAAGATGTCTGGCTCCACCCGTCTTATAAAATGAGTTGGTTGTGGTAGGAATGGCACATATCGTATTAGGGTGGAGAGCTCTAATGAAGTTCTTATCAACTACATCACGTAACCACGCAGTTAATGTACCGTGATAGTCGCGACACCGGGAACTGTCGATGCATATGTTGTGGCAAATGTAAAATTTGGAGAAATTTGCCTTCTGGACATGGAATCAAGCTAGGTTTTTCTCATGGCTACAAAACTATAGGCCTCACCCTAGGGAACCTGAATTGGTAAAAGTGAGTCCATAGTGATTTTTCTAAAAATAACTTATCATAGGCAACAAAGCAGTGTTTGTTTTGGTGAAATCATGCAATTCCATCAAAAATGTCTGGGTCAACCCGTGTTACAAAATGAGTTGGTTGTGACTGGAATGGCACATCCCACATTAGGGTGGAGAGCTTAGATGAAGTCAGTATCAATTATGTTGCACAACCATGCTGTTAAGGTAGCGTTATGGCCGTGACACCGGAAACTGCCGATTCAGACGTCGTGGCAAATGTAAAACATTGAGAAATTTGAATTCTAGACATGGAATCGAGCTAGGTTTTTTTCATGGATATAGAACCGTAGGCCTCAACCAAGGGAACTTGAATTGGTAAAAGTGGTTCCCTTGATATTTTTCTTGAAATAACTTCTCATGGGCAACAAAGCAGTGTTTGTTTTGGTGAAATCATGCAATTCCATCAAAGATCTCTGGGTCCACCCGAGTTATGAAATGAGTTGGTTGTGATAGGAATGACACATCTTATGTTAGGGTGGAGAGCTTAGATGAAGTTAGTATCAATTATGCACAGAACCACGCCGTTAAGGTACCATGATGGTCGCGACACCGGAAACTATCGATTAAGATGTCGTGGCAAATGTAAAACCTTAAGAAATTTGCCTTTTGGACATGGAATCGAGCTAGTTTTTTTCTTGACTATAGAACTATAGGCCTCACCCTAGGGAACCCAAATTAGCAAAAGTGGGTTCCTAGAGATTTTTCAAAAAATAACTTATCATAGGCAACAAAGCAGCCTTTGTTTCGATGAAATAATGCAATTCCATCAAAGATGTCTGGCTCCACCCGTGTTATGAAATGAGTTGGTTATGATAGGAATGACACATCTCATATTAGGGTGGAGAGCTCTGATGTAGTAAATATAAACTATGTCACACAACCACGCAGTTAATGCACCATAATGGCCGTGACACCGAGAAACTGTCGATGAATATATCGTGGCAAATGTAAAACCCTGAGAACTTTGCCTTTCGGACATGGAATCAAGCTAGTTTTTTTATGGCTAAAAAACTACAGGCCTCACCCTAGGGAACCTGAATTGGTAAAAGTGGTTCCCTAGGGACTTTTCTAAAAATAACTTTTCATAGGCAATAGAGTAGTGTTTGTTTTGTTGTAATCATGCAATTCCGTCAAAGATGTCTGGGTCCAACCGTGTTATTAAATGAGTTAGTTGTGATTGGAATGGCACATCTCTTGTTAGGGTGGAGAGCTTAGATGAAGTTAGTATCAATTGCGTGGCACAACCACGCCATTATGGTACCGTGATGGCCACGACACCAGAAACTATCGATTCAGATGTCATGGCAAATGTAAAATCTTGAGAAATTTGCCTTCTGGACATGGAATTGAGCTAGGAATTTTTTACATGGCTATAGAACTATAATCCTCACCATAGGGAACTAGAATTGGAAAACTAGGTCCCAAGAGATTTTTCCAAAAATAACTTATCATAGGCAACAAAGTAGTGTTTGTTTCGGTGAAATCACGCAATTCCTTCAAAGAAGTCTGGGTCCACCTGTGTTACTAAACGAGTTGGTTGTCATAGGAATGACATATCTCATGTTAGGCTAGAGAGCTTAGATGAAGTCAGTATCAATTATGTTGCACAACCACGCCGTTAAGGTACCATGATGGCTATGACACCAGAAACTGCCGATTCAGATGTCGTGGCAAACGTAAAACATTGAGAAATATGCCTTCTGGACATGGAATCAAGCTAGGTTGTTTTTCACGGTTGCAAAACTATAGGCCTCAGCCTAGGGAATCTGAATTGGCAAAAGTGAGTCCCTAGAGATTTTTCTAAAAATAACTTATCATAGGTAACAAAGTTGTGTTTGTTTTGGTGAAATAATTCAATTCCATCAAAGATGTCTGGGTCCACCCGTATTACGAAATGAGTTGGTTGTAATAGGAATGGCACATCTAATGTTAGGGTGGAGAGCTTAGATGAAGTCAGTATCAATTATGTCACACAACCATGCCGTTAAGGTACCGTGATGGCTGCGACACTGGAAACTGCCGATTCAGATGTCATGGCAAATGTAAAACCTTGAGAAATTTGCCTTCTGGACATGGAATCGAGCTAGTTTTTTTCATGACTATAGAACTATAGGCCTCACCCTAGGGAACCTAAATTAGCAAAAGTGGGTTCCTAGAGATTTTTCTAAAAATAACTTATCATAGGCAACAAAGGAGTGTTTGTTTTAGTGAAATAATGTAATTCCATCAAAGATGTCTGGCTCCACCCATCTTATAAAATGAGTTGGTTGTGGTAGGAATGGCACATATCGTATTAGGGTGGAGAGCTCTGATGAAGTTCTTATCAACTACATCACGTAACCACGCAGTTAATGTACCGCGATAGTCGCGACAGCGGGAACTGTCGATGCATATGTTGTGGCAAATGTAAAATTTGGAGAAATTTGCCTTCTGGACATGGAATCAAGCTAGGTTTTTCTCATGGCTACAAAACTATAGGCCTCACCCTAGGGAACCTGAATTGGTAAAAGTGAGTCCATAGTGATTTTTCTAAAAATAACTTATCATAGGCAACAAAGCAGTGTTTGTTTTGGTAAAATCATGCAATTCCATCAAAAATGTCTGGGTCCACCCGTGTTACAAAATGAGTTGGTTGTGACTGGAATGGCACATCCCACGTTAGGGTGGAGATCTTAGATGAAGTCAGTATCAATTATGTTGCACAACCACGCTGTTAAGGTAGCGTTATGGCCGTGACACCGGAAACTGTCGATTCAGATGTCGTGGCAAATGTAAAACATTAAGAAATTTGAATTCTAGACATGGAATCAAGCTAGGTTTTTTTCATGGATATAGAACTGTAGGCCTCAACCAAGGGAACTTGAATTGGTAAAAGTGGTTCCCTTGATATTTTTCTTGAAATAACTTCTCATGGGCAACAAAGCAGTGTTTGTTTCGGTGAAATCATGCAATTCCATCAAAGATCTCTGGGTCCACCCGAGTTATGAAATGAGTTGGTTGTGATAGGAATGACACATCTTATGTTAGGGTGGAGAGCTTAGATGAAGTTAGTATCAATTATGCACAGAACCATGCCGTTAAGGTACCATGATGGTCGCGACACCGGAAACTATCGATTAAGATGTCGTGGCAAATGTAAAACCTTAAGAAATTTGCCTTTTGGACATGGAATCGAGCTAGTTTTTTTCTTGACTATAGAACTATAGGCCTCACCCTAGGGAACCCAAATTAGCAAAAGTGGGTTCCTAGAGATTTTTCAAAAAATAACTTATCAACAAAGCAGCGTTTGTTTCGATGAAATAATGCAATTCCATCAAAGATGTCTGGCTCCACCCGTATTATGAAATGAGTTGGTTATGATAGGAATGACACATCTCATGTTAGGGTGGAGAGCTCTGATGTAGTAAATATAAACTATGTCACACAACCACGCAGTTAATGCACCATAATGGCCGTGACACCGAGAAACTGTCGATGAATATATCGTGGCAAATGTAAAACCTTGAGAACTTTGCCTTTCGGACATGGAATCAAGCTAGTTTTTTTATGGCTAAAAAACTACAGGCCTCACCCTAGGGAACCTGAATTGGTAAAAGTGGTTCCCTAGGGACTTTTCTAAAAATAACTTTTCGTAGGCAATAGAGTAGTGTTTGTTTTATTGAAATCATGCAATTCCATCAAAGATGTCTGGGTCCAACCGTGTTATTAAATGAGTTAGTTGTGATTGGAATGGCACATCTCTTGTTAGGGTGGAGAGCTTAGATGAAGTTAGTATCAATTGCGTGGCACAACCACACCATTATGGTACCATGATGGCCACGACACCGGAAACTACCGATTCAGATGTCATGGCAAATGTAAAATCTTGAGAAATTTGCCTTCTGGACATGGAATCGAGCTAGGATTTTTTTCATGGCTATAGAACTATAGGCCTCACCCTAGGGAACTAGAATTGGAAAAACTAGGTCCCTAGAGATTTTTCCAAAAATAACTTATCATAGGCAACAAAGTAGTGTTTGTTTCGGTGAAATCACGCAATTCCTTCAAAGAAGTCTGGGTCCACCCGTGTTACTAAATGATTTGGTTGTCATAGGAATGACATATCTCATGTTAGGCTGGAGAGCTTAGATGAAGTCAGTATCAATTATGTCACACAACCACACCGTTAAGGTACCATGATGGCCGTGACAGCAGAAACTGCCGATTCAAATGTCGTGGGAAACGTAAAACCTTGAGAAATATGCCTTCTGAACATGGAATCAAGCTAGGTTGTTTTTCACAGCTGCAAAACTATAGGCCTCATCCTAGGGAATTTGAATTGGCAAAAGTGAGTCCCTAGAGATTTTTCTAAAAATAACTTATCATAGGCAACAAAGCAGTGTTTGTTTTGGTGAAATAATTCAATTCCCTCAAAGATGTCTGGGTCCACCCGTATTATGAAATGAGTTGGTTGTGATAGGAATGGCACATCTCATGTTAGGGAGGAGAGCTTAGATGAAGTCAGTATCAATTATGTCACGCAACCACGCCGTTACGGTACCGTGATGGCTGCGACACTGGAAACTGCCGATTCAGATGTCAGGGCAAATGTAAAACCTTGAGAAATTTGGCTTCTGGACATGGAATCGAGCTAGTTTTTTTCATGACTATAGAACTATAGGCCTCACCCTAGGGAACCTAAATTAGCAAAAGTGGGTTCCTAGAGATTTTTCTAAAAATAACTTATCATAGGCAACAAAGGAGTGTTTGTTTTAGTGAAATAATGTAATTCCATCAAAGATGTCTGGCTCCACCCGTCTTATAAAATGAGTTGGTTGTGATAGGAATGGCACATATCGTATTAGAGTGGAGGGCTCTGATGAAGTTCTTATCAACTACATCACGTAACCACGCAGTTAATGTACCGTGATAGTCGCGACACCGGGAACTGTCGATGCATATGTTGAGGCAAATGCAAAATTTTGAGAAATTTGCCTTCTGGACATGGCATCAAGCTAGGTTTTTCTCATGGCTACAAAACTATAGGCCTCACCCTAGGGAACCTAAATTGGTAAAAGTGAGTCCATAGAGATTTTTCTAAAAATAACTTATCATAGGCAACAAAGCAGTGTTTGTTTTGGTGAAACCATGCAATTCCATCAAAAATGTCTGGGTCCACCCGTGTTACAAAATGAGTTGGTTGTGACTGGAATGGCACATCCCATGTTAGGGTGGAGAGATTAGATGAAGTTAGTATCAATTATGTTGCACAACCACGCTGTTAAGATACCGTTATGGCCGTGACACCAGAAACTGCCGATTCAGACGTCGTGGCAAATGTAAAACCTTTAGAAATTTGAATTCTAGACATGGAATTGAGCTAGGTTTTTTCATGGATATAGAACCGTAGGCCTCAACCAAGGGAACTTGAATTGGTAAAAGTGGTTCCCTTGATATGTTTCTAGAAATAACTTCTCATGGGCAACAAAGCAGTGTTTGTTTCGGTGAAATCATGCAATTCCATCAAAGATCTCTGGGTCCACCCAAGTTACGAAATGAGTTGGTTGTGATAGGAATGACACATCTTATGTTAGGGTGGAGAGCTTAGATGAAGTTAGTATCAATTATGCATAGAACCATGTCGTTAAGGTACCATGATGGTCATGACATCAAAAACTACCGATTAAGATGTCGTGGCAAATGTAAAACCTTAAGAAATTTGCCTTCTGGACATGGAATAAAGCAAGTTTTTTTCTTGACTATAGAACTATAGGCCTCACCCTAGGGAACCTAAATTAGCAAAAGTGGGTTCCTAGAGATTTTTCAAAAAATAAATTATCATAGTAACAAAGCAGCGTTTGTTTTGATGAAATAATGCAATTCCATCAAAGATGTCTGGCTCCACCCGTGTTATGAAATGAGTTGGTTATGATAGGAATGACACATCTCATGTTAGGGTGGAGATCTCTAATGTAGTAAATATCAACTATGTCACACAACCATGCAGTTAATGCACCATAATGGCCGTGACACCGAGAAACTGCCGATGAATATATCGTGGCAAATGTAAAACCTTGAGAACTTTGCCTTCCGGACATGGAATCAAGCTAGTTTTTTTATGGCTAAAAAACTACAGGCCTCACCCTAGGGAACCTGAATTGGTAAAAGTGGTTCCCTAGGGACTTTTCTAAAAATAACTTTTCGTAGGCAATAGAGTAGTGTTTGTTTTGTTGAAATCATGCAATTCCGTCAAAGATGTCTGGGTCCAACCGTGTTATTAAATGAGTTGGTTGTGATTGGAATGGCACATCTCTTGTTAGGGTGGAGAGCTTAGATGAAGTTAGTATCAATTGCATGGCATAACCACACCATTATGGTACCGTGATGGCCACGACACCGGAAACTACCGATTCAGATGTCATGGCAAATGTAAAATCTTGAGAAATTTGCCTTCTGGACATGGAATCGAGCTAGGATTTTTTTCATGGCTATAGAACTATATACCTCACCGTAGGGAACTAGAATTGGAAAAACTAGGTCCCTAGAGATTTTTCCAAAAATAACTTATCATAGGCAACAAAGTAGTGTTTGTTTCGGTGAAATCACGCAATTCCTTCAAAGAAGTTTGGGTCCACCCGTGTTACTAAACGAGTTGGTTGTCATAGGAATGACATATCTCATTTTAGGCTAGAGAGCTTAGATGAAGTTAGTATCAATTATGTCGCACAACCATGCCGTTAAGGTACCATGATGGTCGTGACACCAGAAACTGCCGATTCAAATGTCGTGGCAGACGTAAAACCTTGAGAAATATGCCTTTTGGACATGGAATCTAGCTAGGTTGTTTTTCACGGCTACAAAACTATATGCAACATCCTAGGGAATTTGAATTGGCAAAAGTGAGTCCCTAAAGATTTTTATAAAAATAACTTATCATAGGCAACAAAGAAGTGTTTGTTTTGGTGAAATAATTCAAGTCCATCAAAGATGTCTGGGTCCACCCGTATTACAAAATGAGTTGGTTGTGATAGGAATGGCACATCTCATGTTAGGGAGGAGAGCTTAGATGAAGTCAGTATCAAATATGTCACACAACCACGCCGTTATGGTACCGCGATGGCTGCGACACCGAAAACTATCGATTCAGATGTCGTGGCAAATGTAAAACCATGACAAATTTGCCTTCTGGACATGGAATCAAGCTAGTTTTTTTCATGACTATAGAACTATAGGCCTCACCCTAGGGAACCTAAATTAGCAAAAGTGGGTTCCTAGAGATTTTTCTAAAAATAACTTATCATAGGCAATAAAGGAGTGTTTGTTTTAGTGAAATAATGTAATTCCATCAAAGATGTCTGGCTCCACCCGTCTTATAAAATGAGTTGGTTGTGATAGGAATGGCACATATCGTATTAGGGTGGAGAGCTCTAATGAAGTTCTTATCAACTACATCACATAACCACGCAGTTAATGTACCGTGATAGTCGTGACACCGGGAACTGTCGATGCATATGTTGTGGCAAATGTAAAACTTTGAGAAATTTGCCTTTTGGACATGGAATCAAGCTAGGTTTTTCTCATGGCTACAAAACTATAGGCCTCACCCTAGGGAACCTGAATTGGTAAAAGTGAGCCCATAGAGATTTTTCTAAAAATAACTTATCATAGGCAACAAAGCAGTGTTTGTTTTGGTGAAATCATGCAATTCCATCAAAAATGTCTGGGTCCACCCGTGTTACAAAATGAGTTGGTTGTGACTAGAATGGCACATCTCATGTTAGGGTGGAGAGCTTAGATGAAGTCAGTATCAATTATGTTGCACAACCACGCTGTTAAGGTACCGTTATGGCCGTGACACCGGAAACTGCCGATTCAGACGTCGCGGCAAATGTAAAACCTTGAGAAATTTGAATTCTAGACATGGAATTGAGCTAGGTTTTTTTCATGGATATAGAACCATAGGCCTCAACCAAGGGAACTTGAATTGGTAAAAGTGGTTCCCTTGATATTTTTCTAGAAACAACTTCTCTTGGGCAACAAAGTAGTGTTTGTTTCGGTGAAATCATGTAATTCCATCAAAGATCTCTAGGTCCACCTGAGTTACGAAATGAGTTGGTTGTGATAGGAATGACACATATTATGTTAGGGTGGAGAGCTTAGATGAAGTTAGTATCAATTATGTCATAGAACCACACCGTTAAGGTACCATGATGGCCGTGACACCGGAAACTGCCAATTAAGATGTCGTGGCAAATGTAAAACCTTAAGAAATTTGCCTTCTGGACATGGAATCGAGCTAGTTTTTTTCATGACTATAGAACTAAAGGCCTCACCCTAGGGAACCTAAATTAGCAAAAGTGTGTTCCTAGAGATTTTTCAAAAAATAACTTATCATAGGCAACAAAGTAGCGTTTGTTTCGATGAAATAATGCAATTCCATCAATGATGTCTGGCTCCACCCGTGTTATGAAATGAGTTGGTTATGATCGGAATGACACATCTCATGTTAGGGTGGAGAGCTTTGATGTAGTAAATATCAACTATGTCACACAACCACGCAGTTAATGCACCATAATGGCCGCGACACCGAGAAACTGCCGATGAATATATCGTGGCAAATGTAAAACTTTGAGAACTTTGCCTTTCGGACTTGGGATCAAGCTAGTTTTTTATGGCTGAAAAACTATAGGCCTCACCCTAGGGAACCTGAATTGGCAAAAGTGGTTCCCCAAGTACTTTTCTAAAAATAACTTTTTGTAGGCAATAGAGTAGTGTTTGTTTTGTTGAAATCATGCAATTACGTCAAAGATGTCTGGGTCCAACCGTGTTATTAAATGAGTTGGTTGTGATTGGAATGGCACATATCATGTTAGGGTGGAGAGCTTAGATGAAGTTAGTATCAATTGCGTGGCACAACCACACCATTATGGTACCGTGATGGCCGCGACACCGGGAACTACCAATTCAGAAGTCGTGGCAAATGTAAAACATTGAGAAGTTTGCCTTCTGGACAAGGAATTGAGCTATGTTTTTTTTTCATAGCTATATAAATATAGGCCTCACCCTAGGGAACCTGAATTAGCAAAAGTGGGTCCTTGGAGATTTTTATAAAAATAACTTATCATAGGTAACAAAGTAGCGTTTGTTTTGGCGAAATAATGCAATTCCGTAAATGATGTCTGGGTCTTCCGTGTTATGAAACGAGTTAGTTGTCATAGGAATGACATATCTCATGTTAGGCTAGAGAGCTTAGATGAAGTTAGTATCAATTATGTCACACAACCACGCCGTTAAGGTACCGTGATGGCCGTGACACCAGAAACTACCGATTCAGATGTCGTGGCAAACGTAAAACCTTGAGAAATATGCCTTCTAGACATGGAATTAAGCTAGGTTGTTTTTCACGGCTGAAAAACTATAGGCCTCACCCTAGGGAATCTGAATTGGCAAAATTGAGTCCCTAGAGATTTTTCTAAAAAAACTTATCATAGGCAACAAAGCAGTGTTTGTTTTGGTGAAATAATGCGATTCCATCAAAGATGCCTGGGTCCACCCGTATTACGAAATGAGTTGGTTGTGATAGGAATGGCACATCTCATGTTAGGTTGGAGAGCTTAGATGAAGTCAATATCAATTATGTCACACAACCACGCCGTTAAGGTACCGTGATGGCTGCGACACCGAAAACTGCCGATTCAGATGTCGTGGCAAATATAAAACCTTAAGAAATTTGCCTTCTGGACATGGAATCGAGCTAGTTTTTTTCATGACTATAGAACTATAGGCCTCACCCTAGGGAACCTAAATTAGCAAAAGTGGGTTCCTAGAGATTTTTCTAAAAATAACTTATCACAAGCAACAAAGGAGTGTTTGTTTCGGTGAAATAATGTAATTCCATCAAAGATGTCAGGCTCCACCCGTCTAATAAAATGAGTTGGTGGTGATAGGAATGGAACATCTCGTATTAGGGTGGAGAGCTATGATGAAGTTCTTATCAACTACATCACATAACCACGTAGTTAATGTACCGTGATGGTCACGACACCAGGAACTGTCGATGCATATGTTGTGGCAAATGTAAAACATTGAGAAAGTTGTCTTCTGGACATGGAATCAAGCTAGGTTTTTTTCATGGCTACAAAACTATTGGCCTCACCCTAAGGAACCTAAATTGGTAAAAGTGAGTCCCTAGTGATTTTTCTAAAAATAACCTATCATAGGCAACAAAGTAGTGTTTGTTTTGGTGAAATTAAGAAATTCCATCAAAAATGTCTGGGTCCACCCGTGTTACAAAACGAGTTGGTTGTGACTAGAATGGCACATCCCATGTTAGGGTGGAGAGCTTAGATGAAGTCAGTATCAATTATGTTGCACAACCATGTCGTTAAGGTACCGTGATGGCCATGACACCGAAAACTGCCGATTCAGACGTCATGGCAAATGTAAAACCTTGAGAAATTTGAATTCTAGACATGGAATCGAGCTAAGTTTTTTCATGGCTATAGAACCATAGTCCTCACCCAAGGGAACCTGAATTGGTAAAAGTGGTTCCCTTGAGATGTTTCTAGAAATAACTTATCATAGGCAACAAAGCAGTGTTTGTTTTGGTGGAATCATGCAATTCCATCAAAGATCTCTGGGTCCACCCATGTTATAAAATGAGTTGGTTGTGACAGGAATGACACATCTTATATTAGGGTGGAGAGCTTAGATGAATTTAGTATCAATTATGTCACAGAACCACGCCGTTGAGGTACCATGATGGCCGCGACACCGGAAACTGTCGATTAAGATAACGTGGCAAATGTAAAACCTTAAGAAATTTGCCTTCTGGACATGGAATCTAGCTAGGTTTTTTATGGCTACAAAAATATAGGCCTCACCATAGGGAACGTGAATTGGAAAAAGTGAGTCCCTAGAGATTTTTTCTAAAAACAACTTATCATAAGCAACAAAAGTAGTGTTTATTTTTCTGAAATTAGGCAAATTCCAACAAAGATGTCTAGGTCCACCCGTGTTACGAAATGAGTTGGTTGTGATAGGAATGGCACATCTCATGTTAGGGTGGAGAGCTTAGATGAAGTCAATAATAATTATGTTGCACAACCATGCCGTTAAGGTACCGTGATGGCCGTGACACCGGGCACTGCCGATTCAGATGTTGTGGCAAAGGTAAAACCTTTAGAAATTTGCCTTCTGGACATGGAATCGAGCTAGTTTTTTTCATGACTATAGAACTATAGGCATCACCCTAGTGAACCTAAATTGGCAAAAGTGGGTTCCTATAGATTTTTCTAAAAATAACTTATCATAGGCAACAAAGTAGCATTTGTTTTGGTGAAATAATTTAATTCCATCAAAGATGTCTGGCTTCACCCACCTTATGATATGAGTTGGTTGTGATAGGAATGGCACATCTCATATTAGGGTGGATAGCTTTGATGAAGTTTGTATCAACTACGTCACAGAACCACGTAGTTGTTGTACCATGATGGCCACAACACCGAGAACTGCCGATGCATATGTTTTGGCAAATGTAAAACCTTGAGAACTTTGCCTTCCGGACCTGGAATCAAGCTTGTTTTTTTCATAGCCATAGAACTAAAGGCCCCACCCTAGGGAACCTATTTTGGCAAAAGTGGGTCCTAGTGATTTTTCTAAAAATAACTTATTATATGCAACAGAGCAGTGTTTGCTTCAGTGAAATCATGCAATTATGTTAAAGATGTCTCGGCCCACCCATGTTATGAAATGAGTTGGTTGTGATAGGAATGGCAATCTCATGTTAGGGTGGAGAGGTTACATGAAGTCAGTATCAATTATGTCGTACAACCATGCCGTTAAGGTACCGTGATGGCCGTGACATCGAAAACTGCTGATGCAGAGGTCGTGGCAAATGTAAAACCTTAAGAAATTTGCCATCTGGACATGGAATCGAGCTAGGTTTTTTTTCATAGCTATAGAACTATAAGCCTCACCATTGGTAATCTAAATTGGCAAAAGTGGGACCCTAAAGAGTTTTCTAAAAATAACTTATCATAGGCAACAAAGTAGTGTTTATTTCGATGAAATCATATAATTCCATCAAAGATGACTGGGTCCACTCATGTTACTAAACGAGTTGGTTGTGACACGAATAACACATCTCATGTTAGGGTGGAGAGCTAAGATGAAGTCTATCAATTATGTCACATAACCACGTCATTAAGGTACCGTGATGGCCGCGACACCGGGAACTACCAATTCAGAAGTCGTGGCAAATGTAAAACATTGAGAAGTTTGCCTTCTGGACAAGGAATTGAGCTATGTTTTTTTTCATAGCTATATAAATATAGGCCTCACCCTAGGGAACCTGAATTAGAAAAAGTGGGTCCTTGGAGATTTTTCTAAAAATAACTTATCATAGGCAACAAAGCAGCGTTTGTTTTGGTGAAATAATGCAATTCCATAAATGATGTCTGGGTCTTCCGTGTTATGAAATGAGTTGGTTGTGATAGGAATGGCACATATCATGTTAGGGTGGAGGGCTGTGATGATGTCAGTATCAATTACGTCACACAACCACGTAGTTAATGTACCGTGATGGCCGTGACACCGGGAACTGCCGATGCATATGTCGTGGCAAATATAAAACCTTGAGAACTTTGCCTTTCGGACATGAAATCAAGCAAGTTTTTTTCATGGTTGTAGAACTATAGGCCTCACCCTAGGGAACCTAAATTAGCAAAATTGGGTCAATGGAGATTTTTCTAAAAATAACTTATCATAGGCAACAAAGTTGTGTTTGTTTCGGTGAAATCATGCAATTTCGTCAAAGATGTCTAGGTCCTCCCGTGCTACGAGACAAGTTAGTTGTGATAGGAATGGAAGGTCTCATGTTAGGGTGGAGAGCTTAGATGAATTTTGTATCAATTACATCATGCAACCATGTCGTTAAGGTACCGTGATGGCCACGACACCGAAAACTGTTGATTTAGATGTCGTGGCAAATGTAAAACCTTGAGAAATTTGCCTTCTATACATGGAATTGAGCTAGGTTTTTTATGGCTATAGAACTATAGGCCTCACCCCAAGGAACTTGAGTTGGTAAAAGTGGGTCCCTAGAGATTTTTCTAAAAATAACTTGTCATAGGCAACAAAGCTATGCAATTCCATCAAAGATATCTGGGTCCACCTGTGTTACGAAATGAGTTGGTTGTGACAGAAATGGAACATCTCATGTTAGGCTAGAGAGATGAGATGAAGTCAACATCAATTATGTCACACAACCTCACCGTTAAGGTACCATGATGGCCGCGACACTAGGAACTACCGATACAGATGTCGTGGCAAATGTAAAACCTTGAGAACTTTGCCTTCTTGACATAGAATCGAGCTAGATTTTGTTCATGGCTACAAAACTATAGGCCTCACCCCTAGAAATCTAAATTGGTAAAAGTGGCTGCTTGGAGATTGTTCTAAAAATAACTTATCATAGACAACAAAGCAGCGTCTGTTTTGGTGAAATCATGCAATTCCATCAAAGATGTCTAGGTCCTACCGTATTACAAAACAAGTTGGTTGTGATAGGAATGACACATCTCATGTTAGGGTGGAGAGATTAGATGAAGTTAGTATCAATTATATCATACAACCATGCAGTTAATGTACCGTGATGGCCATGACACCGAGAACAACCGATGGATATGTCGTGACAAATGTAGAACCTTGAGAACTTTGCCTTCCAGACATGGATTCAAGCTAGTTTTTTTCATGGATTCACAACTAAAGGCCTCACCTTAGGGAACCTAAATTGGCAAAAGTGGATCCCTAGAGACTTTTCTAAAAATAACTTATCATAGGTAACAAAGCAGTATTTGTTTTGGTGAAATAATGCAATTCCATCAAAGATGTCTGGGTCCACCCATGTTTTGAAATGAGTTGGTTGTGATAGGAATGGAACATCTCATGTTAGGATAGAGAGCTGAGATGAAGTCAATATGAATTACATCACACAGCCTCGCCATTAAGGTACCATGATTTCTGTGACCCAGGAACTACGGATACAGATGTCATGGCAAATGTAAAACCTTGAGAACTTTGCCTTCTGGACATGGAACCGAGCTATATTTTTTTCATGGCTGCAGAACTATAGGCCTTACCCCTAGAAACTAGAATTGGTAAAAGTGGGTGCCAAGAGATTATTCTAAAAATAACTTATCATATGCAACAAAGCAGCGTCTGTTTTGGTGAAATGATGCAATTCCATCAAAGATGTCTATGTCCAACCATGTTACAAAACAAGTTGGTTGTGACAAGAATGACACATCTCATGTTAGGGTGGAGGGCTCTGATGAAGTCAGTGTTGGGTAATTTAATGCACACAGGAAAAGATCCACAAGCGCATGGATACCGATGTAGCTTTCCCCGGGAGTGTTCCATGGTATCGATTTCCACGAGGAACATAAAGTGTGCTAGAAGAATTAGGAACATCCAAGGAAAGGGTAATTATAGGATAGAGAGGGTTTTTAGGGTTGTCTAAGTGGTTCTATCTTGTCGAAGGCTTACTCTATTTTACCTACTTCGGAGCAACAATACCTTTCCGACTCTCGAAAAAGATTGGGAAGGAAGTAGTCAGGGGATGGCTGCTAAAAAGCTCTACGAAACACCAACCCTAACATGGTGGATTACAAAAACCAGACAGAGCTGTCACCTCTGTGGGTTACCACAACTAACCAGAGGATTGGGCGCAAACTCTGGTAAACCCTAGTCTAGACGCCACATCTACACTAGCGCTTACTACTCTAATTACCTAGGATAACCAGAGCACTCAATATGAGCGGAGATCCAATAAATACAATAAAGCAAGAACTAAAACTAAATAAAATACTTAGAAATAAATGTTGAAGAACCTGGAGATTGCTCAAGACGATCCAGATGCTACAGAAGTACAATGTCAAGGAAGATCTGATAGATTCAGCTCCTCCTCAGCTCTCTCCTCTCCTCTCTCCCTCTTCTCTAGTTTACAACTAGATGAACTAGAACGAGAACTAGAAGTTGAACTAGAAGAACTAGAACTAGACGATCATCTAGAGGGATCTCTACTTCTACTTGGATGGAGGGGTGAAACCCTAGCTTTTGCTCTAGATGTAGCTCATGAAGATGGAGATGTCCTAAGGGAGGGGGTCTGCCCCTGCTTATATAGCCCGGTGGGATGAACCGCTTCCCTCGGATTAAACCGACTTGAAACAATGGTTGAGATGCGTCGTAGAGATCAGTTGGAGGCCATCACGCGAAGCTAGTCTTACTTGGAGGTGGGCCTAGGCCAGCCACCCTGACATGTGGGGCCGACCAGACCCACTTATTAGCCTCCGGGCTCCCGCTTCATTCCTGTGTCTTCTCGTGTCCTCTAGAACCTTCCCGTCAAATTCCGCGGAATTCAGACTTGATTTGGTTTGGTTTCTTGACTCCTACTCATTGGCAACAAAGCAGTGTTTGTTTTGGTAAAATCTTGCAATTCTGTCAAAGATATCTGGGTCACTCGTGTTACGAAATTAGTTGGTTGTGACAAGAATGGAACATCTCATGTTAGGGTGGAGAGCTTAAATCAAGTCAGTATCCATTATGTTGCACAACCACACCGTTAAGGTACCGTGATGGTTGTGAAACTGGGAACTGCCGATTCAGATGTCGTGGCAAATGTAAAATATTGAGAAATTTGACTTCCAGACATAGAATCGAGCTAGGTCTTTTTTCATGGCTCCAAAACTATTGGCCTCACCCTAAGGAACTTGAATTGACCAAAGTGCATACCTAGAGATTTTTTCTAAAAATAACTTATTATTGGTGACAAAGCTGTGTTTGTTTTGTTGAAATCATGCAATTCCGTCAAAGGTGTTTGGGTCCACCTGTGTTACGAAATGAGTTGGTTGTGACTGGAATGACGCATTTCATGTTAGGGTGGAAATCTTAGATGAAGTTAGTATCAATTATGTTGCACAACCATGCCATTAAGGTACCATGATGGTCACGACATCAGAAACTGCCGATTCAGATGTCGTGGCAAATGTAAAACCTTGAAAAATTTGCCTTCTAGAAATGGAATCAAGCTAGTTTTTTTCATGACTATAGAAACATAGGCGTCACCTGAGGGAAACCAAATTGGCAAAAGTGGGTCCCTAGAGATTTTTCTAAAAATAACTTATCATAGGCAACAAAGCAGCGTTTGTTTCGGTGAAATAATGTAATTCCATCAAAGATGTCTGGCCCCACCCATGTTATGAAATGAGTTGGTTGTTATAGGAATGGCGCATCTTATGTTAGGTTGGAGAGCTCTAATGAAGTTAGTATCAACTACGTCACACAACCACGTAGTTAATGTACCGTGATGGTCGTGACACCGGGAACTGCCGATGCATATGTTGTAGCAAATGTAAAACCTTGAGAACTTTGCCTTCCACACATGGAGTCAAGCTAGTTTTTTCCATGGCTATAGAACTACAGGCCTCACCCTAGGGAACCTAAATTAGCAAAAGTGGGTCACTAGAGACTTTTCTAAAAAGAACTTATCATAGGTAATAAAGCAGTGCTTGTTTTGGTGAAATCATGCAATTCCGTCAAAGATGTCTGGGTCCACCCGTGTTATGAAATGAGTTGGTTGTGATAGGAATGGCACATCTCATGTTAGGGTGTAGAGCTCAGATGAAGTTAGTATCAATTATGTCGCACAACCACACCATTAAGGTACCGTGATGGCCGCGACAACGAAAACTGCCGATGTAGATGTCGTGGCAAATGTAAAACCTTGAGAAATTTGCCATCCAGACATGGAATTGAGCCAGGTTTTTTCATTGCTATAGAACTATAAGCCTCACCCTAAAAAACTTGAATTAGCCAAAGTGGGTCCCTAGATATTTTTCTAAAAACAACTTATGATAGGCAACATAGTAGTGTTTGTTTCAGTGAAACATGCAATTCCATCAAAGATGACTAGGTCCACCGTGTCACTAAACGAGTTGGTTGTGATAGGAATGGAACATCTGAAGTTAGGGTGGAGAGCTTAGATGAAGTTAATATCAATTACATCGCACAACCACACCGTTAAGGTACCATGATGGCCGCGACACCAGGAACTGTCGATTCAGGTGTCGTGGCAAATGTAAAACTTTGAGAAATTTGCCTTCTGGACATGGAATTGAGCTAGTTTTTTTGCGACTATAGAACTATAGGCCTGACACTAGAGAACCTGAATAGGCAAAAGTGAGTCCCTATAGATTTTTCTAAAAATAACTTATCATAGGCAACAAAGTAGCGTTTGTTTTGGTGAAATAATACAATTCCGTCCAAGATGTCTGGGTCTACCAGTGTGATGAAATGAGCTGGCTTTGATAGGAATGACACATCTCATGTTAGGGTGGAGAGCTCTAATGAAGTCAGTATCAACTACATCACACAACCACATAGTTAATGTACCGTGATGGCCGTGACACCAGTGACGGCCGATGCATATGTCGTGGCAAATATAAAACCTTGAGAACTTTGCCTTCGACACGTGGAGTCAAGCTAGTTTTTTTCATAGCTACATAACCATAGGCCTCACCTTAGGGAACCTGAATTAGCAAAAGTGGGTCCCTGAAGACTTTTCTAAAAATAACATATCATAGGCAACAAGGCAGTGTTTGTTTTCGGTGAAATCATGTAATTCCATCAAAGATGTCTAGGTTCACCCGTGTTACGAAACGAGTTGGTTGTGATAGGATTGGCACATCTCATTTTAGGGTGGAGAGCGTAGATGAAGTCAGTATCAATTACGTCGCACAACTACACCGTTAAGGTACCGTGATGGCCGCGACATCAGAAACTGCCGATTCAAATGTCGTGGCAAATGTAAAACCTTGAGAAATTTGCCTTCTAGACATGTAATCGAGCTAGTTTTTTTCATGACTATAGAACTATAGGCCTCACTTGAGGGAACCCAAATTGGCAAAAGTGGGTCCCTAGAGATTTTTCTAAAAATAACTTATCATAGGCAACAAAGCAGCGTTTGTTTCGGTAAAATAATGTAATTCCATCAAAGATGTCTGGCTCCACCCATGTTATGAAATGAGTTGGTTGTGATAGGAGTGGCACATCTCATGTTAGGGTGGAGAGCTTTGATGAAGTTAGTATCAACCATGTCACACAACCACACAGTTAATGTACCGTGATGGCCGCGACACCGGGAAGTGCCGATGCTTATGTCGTGGCAAATGTAGAACCTTGAGAACTTTGCCTTCCGAACAGGGAATCAAGTTAGTTTTTTTCATGGCTATAGAACTATAAGCCTCACCCTAGGGAACCTGAATTGGCAAAAGTGGGTCCCTAGAGACTTTTCCAAAAATAACTTATCATAGGCAATAAAGCAGTGTTTATTTCGGTGAAATCATGTAATTCCGTTAAAGATGTCTGGGTCCACCCGTGTTATGAAATGAGTGGATTGTGATAGGAATGGCACATCTCATGTTGGGGTGGAGAGATTAGATGAAGTCAGTATCAATTATGTCGCACAACCACACCATTAAGGTACTGTGATGGTTACGACACCGAAAACTACTAACGTAGATGTCGTGGCAAATGTAAAACCTTGAGAAATTTGCCATCTAGACATGGAATCGAGCTAGGTTTTTTCATAGATATAGAACTATATGACTCACCCTAGGAAACCTAAATTGGCAAAAGTGGGTCCATAGAGATTTTTCTAAAAACAACTTATCCTGGGCAACATAGAAGTGTTTGTTTCGGTGAAATCATGCAATTCCATCAAAGATGACTGGGTCCACCCATGTTACTAAACGAGTTGGTTGTGGTAGGAATGGAACATCTCATGTTAGGGTGTAGAGCTTAGATGAAGTCAATATCAATTACATCGCAAAATCACACCGTTAAGGTACCATGACGGCCGCGACACTAGGAACTGTCCATTCAGATGTCGTGGCAAATGTAAAACTTTGAGAAATTTGCCTTCTGGACATGGAATTGAGCTAGTTTTTTTCACAATTATAGAACTATAGGCCTCATGCTAGTGAACCTAAATAGGCAAAAGTGGGTCCCTATAGATTTTTCTCATAATAACTTATTATAGGCAATAAAGTAGCATTTGTTTTGGTGAAATAATGCAATTCCGTCAAAGATGTCTGGGTCCACCCATGTTATGAAATGAGTTGACTTTGATAGGAATGGCACATCTCATGTTAGGGTGGAGAGCACTAATGAATTCAGTATCAACTACATCACACAAACACATAGTTAATGTACCATGATGGCCGCAACACCGGTGACTGCCGATGCATATGTCGTGACAAATGTAAAACCTTGAGAACTTTGCCTTCTAGACGTGGAGTCAAGCTAGTTTTTTTCATAGCTACACAACCATAGACCTCACCTTAGGGAACCTGAATTGGCAAAAGTGGGTCCCTAAAGACTTTTCTAAAAATAACATATCATAGGCAACAAAGCAGTGTTTGTTTTTGGTGAAATTATGTAATTCCATCAAAGATGTCTGGGTTCACCCCTGTTACGAAACAAGTTGGTTGTGATAGGAATGGCACATCTCATGTTAGGGTGGAGAGCTTAGATGAAGTCAGTATCAATTACGTCGCATAACCACGCTGTTAAGGTATCGTGATGGCCGTGACATCAGAAACTGCCGATTCAGATGTCCTGGCAAATGTAAAACCTTGAGGAATTTGCCTTCTAGACATGGAATAGAGCTAGTTTTTTTCATGACTATAGAACTATAGGCCTCACCTAAGGGAAACCAAATTGGCAAAAGTGGGTTTGTAGAGATTTTTCTAAAAATAACTTATCATAGGCAACAAAGTAGCGTTTGTTTCGGTGAAATAATGTAATTCCATCAAAGATGTCTGGCTCCACCCATGTTATGAAATGAGTTGGTTGTGATAGGAATGGCACATCTCATGTTAGGGTGGATAGCTCTAATGAAGTTAGTATCAACTGCATCACACAACCACGTAGTTAATGTACCGTGATTGCCGCGACAACGGGAACTGCCGATGCATATGTTGTGGCAAATGTAGAACCTTGAGAACTTTGGCATCCAGACATGGAATCAAGCAAGTTTTTTTCATGGCTGTAGAACTACAGGACTCACCCTAGGAAACCTGAATTGGCAAAAGTGGGTCCCTAGAGACTTTCCTAAAAACAACTTATCATAGGCAATAAAGCAGTGTTTGTTTCGGTGAAATCATGCAATTATGTCAAAGATGTCTGGGTCCACCCGTGTTATGAAACGAGTTTGTTGTGATAGAAATGACACATCTCATGTTAGGGTGGAGAGCTTAGATGAAGTCAGTATCAATTACATCACACAACCACACCATTAAGGTACTGTGATGGCCGTGACATCGAAAACTGTCAACGTAGATGTCGTGGCAAATGTAAATCCTTGAGAAATTTGCCATCTGGACATGGAATCAAGCTATGTTTTTTTCATAGCTATAGAACTATAAGCCTCACCCTAGGAAACCTGAACTAGCAAAAGTGGGTCCCTTGAGATTTTTCTAAAAACAACTTATCCTAGGCAACATAGAAGTGTCTATTTCAATGAAATCATGCAATTCCATCAAAGATGACTAGGTTCACCTGTGTTACTAAACGAGTTGGTTGTGACTAGAATGGAACATCTCATGTTAGGGTGTAGAGCTTAGATGAAGTCAATATCAATTACATCGCACAACCACACAGTTAAGGTACCATGATGGCCGCGACACCAGGAACTGTCCATTCAGATGTCGTGGCAAAAGTAAAACTTTGATAAATTTGCCTTCTGGACATAGAATTGAGCTAGTTTTTTTATGACTACAGAACTATAGGCCTCATGCTAGTGAACCTGAATAGGCAAAAGTGGGTCCCTATAGATTTTTCTCAAAATAACTTATCATAGGCAACAAAGTAGCGTTTGTTTTGGTGAAATAATGCAATTTTGTCAAAGATGTCTGGGTCCACCTGTATTATGAAATGAGTTGACTTTGATAGGAATGGCACATGTCATGTTAGGGTGGAGAGCTCTAATGAAGTCAGTATCAACTACATCACACAACCACACCTTTCATGTATCGTGATGGTCGCGACACCGGTGACTGCCGATGCATATGTCGTGGCAAATGTAAAACCTTAAGAACTTTGCCTTCTAGACATGGACTCAAGCTATTTTTTCATAGTTGCACAACCATAGGCCTCACCTTAGGGAACCTGAGTTGACAAAAGTTGGACCCTGAAGACTTTTCTAAAAATAACATATCATAGGCAACAAAGCAATGTTTGTTTTTGGTGAACTCATTCAATTCTATCAAAGATGTCTGTGTTCACCCGTGTTACGAAACGAGTTGGTTGTGATAGGAATGGCACATCTCATGTTAGGGTGGAGAGCTTAGATGAAGTCAATATCAATTACGTCGCACAACCACGCCGTTGAGGTACCGTGATGGTCATGACATCAGAAACTGTCGATTTAGATGTCGTGGCAAATGTAAAACCTTGAGAAATTTGTCTTCCAGACACGGAAATTGAACTAGTTTTTTCATGACTATAGAACTATAGGCCTCACCAGAGGGAACCCAAATTGGCAAAAGTGGGTCCCTAGAGATTTTTCTAAAAATAACTTATCATGGGTAACATAGTAGCGTTTGTTTCGACGAAATAATGTAATTCCATCAAAGATGTCTGGCTCCACCCATGTTATGAAATGAGTTGGTTGTGATAGGAATGGCACATCTCATGTTAGGGTGGAGAGCTCTAATGAAGTCAGTATCAACTACATCACACAACCACACAGTTAATGTACCGTGATGGCCGCGACACCAGTGACTGCTGATGCATATGTCGTGGCAAATGCAAAACCTTGAGAACTTTGCCTTCTAGACATGGTGTAACACCCTAGGTGTTTGTCTTCCATAATTGCACTTTCATTTCATAAACTTGAGCATCATTCATTCATGCATGAGCTTATAATGTGTGAAACATGCTTTTGAAACATTGCAACATGTGCTTATATTTCATGTGTGTTTATGAAATGAGTAGTGTGCAACACCCAAGTGCAACATGTGCAACTTCCTTTTGAGACATTTCACCCACTTTAGTGAAACATGATTAGCAAGTGCTATGCAACACACTCATGAAACATATGAAACATGGCTTGGAAACAAAAGTAGCAATTCACTTGTTTTTCCTTGTTTCAATGCATGTGATGCTTGATTTTGGTGTAACCAAAGTGTAAAGCAGTCAATTATGTCCTATAGTACCTTAATCACACTTAGGATCATTAGTGGAACAATGTTCATGTTGACCAAAATGACCAAAATACCCTCCTAAGTGATGTGGACCAAGCTTTGAGCCCTAGAATGCTTTGGTTTGACTATTTAAAAAGTATAGCTTAGGGATCTTGTATGGAGGAGCACCCTTAATCAAAGTTGTAGACCATTTTATGGGGAACAAAAGTTCTAATATGGCCAGCTCATAAAAATGTCGACAACATGCTCAAAAAGGCCCCACAAGCCAGAAATTCACTGTTGTGAGTCACCCTGAAATTTTCTAAGTACTAGATTCGAATTTTAGTTTCACTGTACCCTACTTTGGAGCCACATAACTCAAAATCTAGACTGAATCAGTCCAAGATCCAATTGACAAAATTGTTGTACACACATAGCTCTACAAAATTGTTGTTATCACCTTTTGCTGACTCGAGCTAGATTAGGGGATAATTAGTGCCAAAGTATCGCTGTCAGTCAGTCATTGTAACTGAAACTGGAGTTTTTGAACTCCGTCATCGCCGACCGGTCTCAGACCATGGATGCCACGTGGGCGCGCGGTGGCACCCGTACATCGGCCGTGGGCCCACCGGTTAGACCGTGAGGTCCTCAAGGACGCCACGGAGCCGACGCTCACCCCTCACTCTATCTCCTTTCCTTCTCCCTCCCTCTATGTGCGTCGGGGCAGAAACAAAGCCGCTGCCATTGCCGCGAGCTCCACCACCGCCGCGCGCACTCACCACCGCACCACCATCCTCCAAACCTCATCCCTGGCTCCGTCACTACTCTGTCTACCTCACCCTTACTTCCGGGTGCTCCTTTAGGCTGCAGGTGAGGCCACATTCTTAGATCCGCCACGGTCACCATGGGTGAGACCTTATCGATGTCCAAGACCTCTATGGTCGGGGTAGTTAGGAATCCATTCATCCCTCCTTTTCTTCTTGGCTAGTTCCACCATGGTCTAGTGAAGCTCATACCGAGCTCGGACGGGGCAGTGCGACCTCGCCGTTGTCGGCGCCTCATCAACAAGCGCCACCGTCTGCCTTGGTCGACGACGAGTAGGTTCTGGTGAGGTTGAGTAGGGAAAAGTAGTGTGCTGGGGTGCACTTGGCGTTGGGGAGCATGGTGGGGTGCTTGGCGCAGCCGCAAGAGCCACCGGCGGTGAGCTATTGCTCGCCGGAGCTCTCCTCTGGTCCAGCATGTGGCTGACGCATGGGCCCTTCCTGTTTGGTAGGCCCCGCTTGGCAGACACGAGCGTGGGTAGGAGCTGGAGCAGGCCACACGTGTGTCGGGCCGCGCCGACGTGTTGGGTAGCCGGCCCAGTAGAGCTTTAGGGTTTTTGAATTTTGGTTTTTCTTTATTTATTTCACAGATTTTCTTGCTATATTGTAAATTCCATATCTCAAGCAATATAGGTCCAAATGAGGTGACTCCAAGTTTGTTAGGATCTGTGTGAAGTGTAGTATTTATGAAAAATATAAAATGGATATGTGTTATTCCAATTCTTGAAGATTTAAATAGGCCTTTGAAATGTGTTTTAAAATAGATGCAAACTTGTTAAATGGATAACTTGAGTTGTAGTGCTCCAAAAATTATGAAATATGGTAGGTGTGCTATTTCATGGCTAAGCTAGCTCTGGTAAAAATGAGGATGCTATCGCTTGAGTAGTTCTCAAGTTATGATGTTGTCATTTTATTCATTTTATATTAGGAGATATTTGAATGAATTTTTATAATTTTTCTATATGTGCAATGCTCATGAAATTTTATGGAGAGTGTCCTATTATCCTAAGATTGCTAAGAAAATATTTTTTCTATTGTTTGATACTTTTCAATATGATTTATTATTTATGCAAAAATCAGCCTTTTTGGCTTGTGAATTTTGTGTAGGGAGTTTCTTTGAATAACTTTAGCTCCAATTTTTATAGTGGCCTCCTAGTAGAGTATAGAGTCCCCTGTAATTTTTGTAGAATTGTATGAGGAGTTTGCATATAAGTTTAATTTTCCACTTAATTAATTAATTAAATTAAGAAAGGGATTAAAATAAATGACTTGAGTGAACATACCTTACTTTCTGGTGGTTTCATGTCATATGTTACCTAGTCGTGTCATTAGTTTGGTCCTAAGGGTAGTTTGACATATGAATAAATATTTAATTTTCACATTTCTAGGTTCTCTAGACAGATGGTAGCATTTTTGGGTTTGGACCTTGATAAAGGTTTTTGCTGGGAACCTTGTGAATATCAAAGTGGTAGTAAGCTTGTTAAACTAGCTTGTGTCAAAATTTGGTGGCATTTGGCCCAGTAGTTTAGGAGTTGTGGCTATTTAAAGTGGCTGTCCAAAAATGACTGCTCTCTGTTTGGCAAGGACAGATTTCTCGAACTTTAGGATTTCGACTAAGTAAACTTGAGAATCAAGTCTTGAGGTCTGAAAGTGAATTGTAGAGCATGTTATAAGCTTTCCAGATTGTCTTGTATCATATCATTTGGATGTTTGGATTTCTAGTTATGGTGAAGTTACTTATCTGTTGTCTAGATTTCTGTTGTGTTGTATTATGCTTAGGTTTGTGATAAGCTTAAGTAATGTTGTTCTTGTTGATTGTTAGGTGTTAGACCCTAAACTAAGGAGGAACATTTTACATTAAGTTGTGTAGATTAGGTAAGTACTTCTCTTCCGGAGAAGAAATATGCACTTTTTGGTGAAGTGATTTGAATAGAGCACTAGGACTGCTATAGTTACATTTCATTCCGAGCATGTTGCATTCCTTCTTATACAACCATGAGATCTATTGTGCATTCATGCAATAGGTGTACCAGAGGGAGTGACACTCCTAGAGTTCGAGGTAGCACTTCCAGAGAATCAGGAGCAGCCGAGGGAGCCCGAGGAACCAGCCGGCGAAGGAGTTCCCGAAGACAAGCTACCTGAGTGTTCGGACCATCGCCCTTCCTCTTTCTTGAATGGCAAGCCCCGGTGCATGCTGACCTAGTTTTTGTATATATATATATCTTGGGTACTTTTACTTCTTTACTGCATTAAGTTGTAGGAGTTGGGGTGAAAACACTTGTTGCATTATATCTATCCTTGTGCAGATATAGAACTTGAATCCCAATTCGAGTTTAGGCATGTGTTAATGCTTAGCCCTGCTTAGTGCGGTAGAAGTCGAGTGATTTTCGGTCATCCGCGAGATTTAGGTGAAGTGGGTCACGAGTGACTATGTTGGCTATCGTGGATGGAACCATGCTTAAAGATGAATTTGAGACCGGGCGGGAGTTCGATAGTGCAGCCGTAAGACACTTCACGTCTTGGGTGCGAAGCTATGCTCGTCTGAGTCGTTTAAGGACCAATTTGTTGTACGTCCTTGAGTCATGTTGAACGTAGTCTAACAATTAGTTGGTCGGATAAGCCGTTCCGACCATGAAGCCAAGTAATACAGTTTAGGCCAGGAATCAAAGGTTAGGTCACATCTTGGAAGAAGTAAGGATGTGCTTGGGGACATTGGCGTGAGACCAAGGGGGGTTAAAGTCTCTATCACCTGGCAGAGTGTCGCCCTTGGGGATGCGGCATCAATCAGACCCGTGACTCCTGAATTGTACCAAAGGTGGCTTGTGCGATCCTAGCAAGGGCCTGCGTGGTGAGTGTTAGAAGTACCCCTCCAGCTAGATAGAAATTCAATTTGAATCGTCGTCGCTCTCGGTTAGTTAGCACTTGACTTGAGCAGCGGCAATGTAGATCTCATTAATTGAATAGATGGCTAATTGGATGATGAAGTACATGTTGCCTCAATTTATACCTACTATGGTTATTATGGTTTGTTTAATCATCACATGATTGTTTAGTACAGGTGCTAAGATAGCTGACAGGTTAATGCTAAAAGCAACTGCTAGTATAGGTTAAAAGAGTTAACTTTATTTATGCTTTTCCACAAAACATGATGTTAGCTAGCTCCACTTTAAGAAAGCCTTGCATGATCCTTGGTGTCTTTTATTTTCCGTTTTGATGGGTAAGTATAGCTGAGTACATTCCCATACTCAGGGTTTATTCCCTCCTATTGCAGATGACATGCTTTTATCAGGGCTTCTGCAAGAACTGCCTCCACCCTACGGGTGATGAGGACTAGATCACTCGGGCATGATCATCTGTTAGTTACTTACCTTAATGCTTTTGTGGGATGATGATCTGTAAGACTGGCAATCATATTTGAATTAAGTGTGTGTGTTTATACTTCCGCTACTTTATAAACTTGGTTTGTAATAATTGCGACTCCGTGATGTTGTAAGTCTATTTCTAAACTGTTGTGAAATGTAAACATGTGATGTGTTATGTGGAATGATGTGATCTTGGTTGTAAGCGAGTTGGTTTGAAATTCTTCGTGGTTCCGACTGACTACCGGGATTATATGGGTTCAAGTTTGAAAATTTGAGCGTTTCGATGATTGTTTTTGTACTTGTGCTCTTATAATTTGGTCGGTTCTGTTACACATGGAGTCAAGCTATTTTTTTCATAGCTGCACAACCATGGGCCTCACCTTAGGGAACCTGAATTAGCAAAAGTGGGTCCCTAAAGACTTTTCTAAAAATAACATATCATAGGCAACAAAGTAGTGTTTGTTTTCGGTGAAATCATGTAATTCCATCAAAGATGTCTGGGTTCACCCGTGTTATGAAACGAGTTGGTTGTGAAAGGAATGGCACATGTCATGTTAGGGTGGAGAGCTTAGATGAAGTCAGTATCAATTACGTCGCATAACCACGCTGTTAAGGTACCATGATGGCCACGACATCAGAAACTACCGATTCAGATGTCGTGCCAAATGTAAAACCTTGAAAAAATTGCCTTCTAGACATGGAATAGAGCTAATTTTTTTCATGACTATACAACTATAGGCCTCACCTAAGGGAACCCAAATTGGCAAAAGTGGGTCCCTAGAGATTTTTCTAAAATAACTTATCATAGGCAACAAAGCAGCGTTTGTTTCGGTGAAATAATGTAATTCCATCAAAGATGTCTGCCTCCACCCTTGTTATGAAATGAGTTGGTTGTGATAGGAATGGCACATCTCATGTTAGGGTGGAGAGCTCTGATGACGTTAGTATCAACTACATCACACAACCATGCAGTTAATGTTCCGTGATGGCCGTGACACCGGGAACTGCCGATGCATATGTCGTGGCAAATGTAGAACCTTGAGAAGTTTGCCTTCTAGACATGGAATCAAGATAGTTTTTTTCATGGCCATAGAACTACAGGCCTCACGCTAGGGAACCTGAATTGGCAAAAGTGGGTCTCTAGAGACTTTTCTAAAAACAACTTATCATAGGCAATAAAGCAGTGTTTGTTTCAATGAAATCATGCAATTCTATCAAAGATGTCTGGGTCCACCCGTGTTATAAAACGAGTTGGTTGTGACAGGAATGGTGCATCTCATGTTAGGGTGGAGAGCTTAGATGAAGTCCGTATCAATTACGTCGCACAACCACACCATTAAGGCACAGTGATGGCCGCGACACTGAAAACTGCTGATGTAGATGTCGTGGCAAATGTAAAACCTTCAGAAATTTGCCATCTGGACATGGAATCGAGTTAGGTTTTTTCATAGCTATAAAACTATAAGCCTCACCCTAGGAAACTCAAATTGGCAAAAGTGGGTCCCTAGAGATTTTTCTAAAAACAACTTATCCTAGGAAACATAGAAGTGTTTGTTTTGGTGAAATCATGCAATTTCATCAAAGATGACTGGGTCCACCCATGTTACTAAACGTGTTGGTCGTGACTGGAATGGAACATCTCATGTTAGGGTGTAGAGCTTAGATGAAGTCAATAGCAATTACATTGCACAACCACACCATTAAGGTACCATGATGGCCGCGACACCAGGAACTATTCATTCAGATGTCGTGGCAAAAGTAAATCTTTGATAAATTTGCCTTCTGGACATGGAATTGAGCTTATTTTTTTCATGATAATTGAACTATAGGCCTGATGCTAGTGAACCTAAATAGGCAAAAGTGGGTCTCTATAGATTTTTCTAAAAATAACTTATCATAGGAAACAAAGTAGCGTTTGTTTTGGTGAAATAATGCAATTCCATCAAAGATGTCTGGGTCCACCCGTGTTATGAAATGAGTTGACTTTGATAGGAATGGCACATCTCATGTTAGGGTGGAGAGCTCTGATGAAGTCAGTATCAACTAAATCACACAACCACATCATTAATGTGCTGTGATGGTCGTGACACCGGTGGCTATCGATGCATATGTCGTGGCAAATGTAAAACCTTGAGAACTTTGCCATCCAGACGTGGTGTCAAGCTACTTTTTTTCATAGCTGCACAACCACAGGCCTCACCTTAGGGAACTTGAATTGGCAAAAGTGGGTCCCTGAAGACTTTTCTAAAAATAACATATCATAGGCAACAAAGTAGTGTTTGTTTTTGGTGAAATCACACAATTCCATCAAAGATTGACGTGTTCACCCGTGTTACGAAACGAGTTGGTTGTGATAGGAATGACACATCTCATGTTAGGGTGGAGAGCTTAGATGAAGTTGGTATCAATTACATCGCACAACCACACTGTTAAGGTACTGTGATGGTCGTGACATCAGAAACTGCCGATTCAGAAGTCGAGGCAAATGTAAAACCTTGAGAAATTTGCCTTCTAGACACGGAATCGAGCTAGTTTTTTTCATTACTATAGAACTATAGGCCTCACCTTAGGGAACTCAAATTGGCAAAAGTGGGTCCCTAGAGATTTTTCTAAAAATAACTTATCATAGGCAACAATGCACCATTTGTTTCAGCGAAATAATGTAATTCCATCAAAGATGTCTGGCTCCACCCATATTATGAAATGAGTTGGTTGTGATAAGAATGAAACATCTCATGTTAGGGTGGAGTGCTCTAATGAAGTCAGTATCAACTACATCACCCAACCACATAGTTAATGTACCGTGATGGCCGTGACATCGGTGACTGCCGATGCATATGTTGTGGCAAATGTAAAACATTGAGAACTTTGCCTTCCAGACGTGGAGTCAAGCTAGTTTTTTTCATAGCTACGTAACCATAGGCCTCACCTTAGGGAACCTAAATTGGTAAAAGTGGGCCCCTAAAGACTTTTCAAAAAATAACATATCATAGGTAAGAAAGCAGTGTTTGTTTTCGGTGAAATCATGCAATTCCATCAAAGATGTCAGTGTTCACCCGTGTTATGAAACGAGTTGGTTGTGATAGGATTGACACATCTCATGTTAGGGTGGAGAGGTTAGATGAAGTCAGTATCAATTACATCGCATAACCACGCTATTAAGGTACCATGATGGCCGTGACATCAGAAACTGCCGATTCAGATATCGTGGCAAATGTAAAACCTTGAGAAATTTGCCTTCTAGACATGGAATAGAGCTAGTTTTTTCACGACGATGCATATGTCGTGGCAAATGTAGAACCTTGACAACTTTGCCTTCTAGACATGGAATCAAGCTAGTTTTTTTCATGGCTGTAGAACTACAGGCCTCACCCTAGGGAACCTGAATTGGCAAAAGTGTGTCCTTGGAGAATTTTCTAAAAACAACTTATCATAGGCAATAAAGCAATGTTTGCTTTGGTGAAATCATACAATTCCATCAAAGATGTCTAGGTCCACCCGTGTTATGAAACGAGTTTGTTGTGGCAGGAATGACACATCTCATGTTAGGGTGGAGAGCTTAGATGAAGTCAGTATCAATTACGTCGCACAACCATAACATTAAGGTACCGTGATGGCCACGACACAGAAAACTACCGATGTAAATGTCGTGGCAAATATAAAACCTTGAGAAATTTGCCATCTGGACATGAAATCGAGCTAGGTTTTTTTCATAGCTATGGAACTATAAGCCTCACCCTAGGAAACCTAAATTGGCAAAAGTTGGTCACTAGAGATTTTTCTAAAAACAACTTATCCTAGGCAACATAGAAGTGTTTGTATTGGTGAAATCATGCAATTCCATCAAAGATGACTGGGTCCACCCATGTTACTAAACAAGTTGGTTCTGACTGGAATGGAACATCTCATCTTAGAGTGTCGAGCTTAGATGAAGTCAATATCAATTACATCACACAACCACACCATTAAGGTACCATGATGGCCGTGACAGTAGGAACTGTCCATTTAGATCTCGTGGCAAAAGTAAAACTTTGATAAATTTGCCTTCTGGATATGGAATTGAGCATGTTTTTTCATGCCTCATGCTAGTGAACCTGAATAGGCAAAAGTGGGTCCCTATAGATTTTTCTAAAAATAACTTATCATAGGCAACAAAGTAGCGTTTGTTTTGGTGAAATAATGCAATTTCGTCAAAGATGTCTCGGTCCACCCGTGTTATGAAATGAGTTGACTTTGATAGGAATGGCACATCTCATGTTAGGGTGGAGAGCTCTGATGAAGTCAGTATCAACTAAATCACACAACCACACCGTTAATGTACTGTGATGGCCGCGACACCGGTGACTGCCGATGCATATGTCGTGGCAAATGTAAAACCTTGAGAACTTTGCCTTCTAGACATGGAGTCAAGCTAGTTTTTTCATAGCTACACAACCATAGGCCTCACCTTAGGGAACCTGAATTGGCAAAAGTAGGTCCCTAAAGACTTTTCTAAAAGTAACATATCATTGGCAAGAAAGCAGTGTTTGTTTTTGGTGAAATCATGCAATTCCATCAAAGATGTTTATGTTCACACGTGTTATGAAATGAGTTGGTTGTGATAGGAATGGCACATCTCATGTTAGGGTGGAGAGCTTAGATGAAGTTAGTATCAATTACGTCGCACAACCATGCTGTTAAGGTACCGTGATGGTTGCGACATCAGAAACTGCCGATTCAGATGTCGAGGCAAATGTAAAACCTTGAGAAATTTGCCTTCTAGACATGGAATCGAGCTAGTTTTTTCATGACTATAGAACTATTGGCCTCACCTTAGGGAACCCAAATTGGAAAAAGTGGGTCCCTAGAGAATTTTCTAAACATAAATTATCATAGGCAACAAAGCAGCGTTTGATTCGGCGAAATAATGTAATTCCATCAAAGATGTCTGGCTCCACCCATGTTATGAAATGAGTTGGTTGTGATAGGAATGGCACATCTCATGTTAGGGTGGAGAGCTCTGATGAAGTTAGTATCAACTACATCACACAACCACACAGTTAATGTACCGTGATGGCCGCGACACCGGTGACTGCCGATGCATATGTCGTGGCAAATGTAAAACATTGAGAACTTTGCCTTCCAGACATGGAATCAAGCTAGTTTTTTCATAGCTATAGAACTATAGGCCTCACCCTAGGGAACCTGAATTGGCAAAAGTGGGTGTTTGCAGACTCTTCTAAAAACAACTTAACATAGGCAATAAAGCAGTGTTTGTTTTTGTGAAATCAAGCAATTCCGTCAAAGATGTCTAGGTCCACCCGTGTTATGAAATAAGTTTGTTGTGACAGGAATGGCACATCTCATGTTAGGGTGGAGAGCTTAGATGAAGTCAGTATGAATTACGTCACACAACCACACAATTAAGGTACCATGATGGCCATGACACAGAAAACTACCAATGTAGATGTCATGGCAAATATAAAACCTTGAGAAATTTGCCATCTGGACATGGAATCAAGCTAGGTTTTTTTCATAGCTATAGAAATATAAGCCTCACCCTAGGAAACCTAAATTAGCAAAAGTGGGTCCCTAGAGATTTTTCTAAAAACAACTTATCCTAGGCAACATAGAAGTGTTTCTTTTGGTGAAATCAAGCAATTCCATCAAAGATGACTAGATCCACCCGTGTTACCAAACGAGTTGGTTGTGACTGGAATAGAACATATCCTGTTAGGGTGTAGAGCTTAGATGAAGTCAATATCAATTATATCGCACAACCACACCATTAATGTACCCTGATGGCCATGACACCAGGAACTGTCCATTCAGAGGTTGTGGGAAAAGTAAAACTTTGATAAATTTGCCTTCTAGACATGGAATTGAGCTTGTTTTTTTCATGATAATAGAACTATAGGCCTCATGCTAGTGAACTTGAATAGGCAAAAGTGGGTCCCTATATATTTTTCTAAAAATAACTTATCATAGGCAACAAAGTAGCGTTTGTTTTGGTGAAATAATGCAATTCCGTCAAACATGTCTGGGTCCACCCGTGTTATGAAATGAGTTGACTTTGATAGGAATGGCACATCTCGTGTTAGGGTGGAGAGCTATGATGAAGTCAGTATCAACTAAATCACACAACCACACCGTTAATGTACCGTGATGGCCGCGACACCGGTGACTGTCGATGCACATGTCATGGCAAATATAAAACCTTGAGAACTTTGCCTTCTAGACGTGGAGTCAAGCTAGTTTTTTTCATAGCTACACAACCATAGGACTCACCTAAGGGAACCCAAATTGGCAAAAGTGGGTCCGTAGAGATTTTTCTAAAAATAACTTATCATAGGCAACAAAGTAGCGTTTGTTTCCGTGAAATAATGTAATTCCATCAAAGATGTCTGGCTCCACCCATGTTATGAAATGAGTTGGTTGTGATAGGAATGACACATCTCATGTTAGGGTGGAGAGCTCTGATGAAGTTAGTATCAACCACATCACACAACCACGCAGTTAATGTACGGTGATGGCCGCGACACCGGGAACTGCCGATGCATATGTCGTGGCAAATGTAGAACCTTGAGAACTTTGCCTTCCAAACATGGAATCAAGCTAGTTTTTTTCATGGCTGTAGAACTACTGGCCTCACCCTAGTGAACCCGAATTGGCAAAAGAGGGTCCTTGGAGACTTTTCTAAAAACAACTTATCATAGGCAATAAAGCAGTGTTTGTTTTGGTGAAATCATGCAATTCCGTTAAAGATGTCTAGGTCCACCAGTGTTATGAAACGAGTTTGTTGTGACAGAAATGGCACATCTCTTGTTAGGGTGAAGAGCTTAGATGAAGTCAGTATCAATTACGTCACACAACCACACCATTAAGGTACCGTGACGGCCACGACATAGAAAACTACCGATGTAGATGTCGTCGCAAATATAAAACTTGAGAAATTTGCCATCTGGACATGGAATTGAGCTAGGTTTTTTTCAAAGCTATACAACTATAAGCCTCACCCTAGGAAACCTAAATTGGCAAAAGTGGGTCCCTAGAGATTTTTCTAAAAACAACTTATCCTAGGCAACATAGAAGTGTTTGCTTCGGTGAAATCATGCAATTCCATCAAAGATGACTGGGTCCACCCGTGTTACTAAATGAGTTGGTTGTGACTGGAATGGAACATCTCATGTTAGGGTGTAGAGCTTAGATGAAGTCAACATCAATTACATCGCACAACCACACGGTTATGGTACCATGATGGGTGCGACACCAGGAACTGTCCATTCAGATGTCACGGCAAAAGTAAAACTTTGATAAATTTGCCTTTTGGACATCGAATTGAGCTAGTTTATTTTTCGTGACTACTAAACTATAGGCCTCATGCTAGTGAACCTGAATAGGCAAAAGTGGGTCCCTATAGATTTTTCTAAAAATAACTTATCATAGGCAACAAAGTAGCGTTTGTTTTGGTGAAATAATACAATTCCGTCCAAGATGTCTGGGTCCACCAGTGTGATGAAATGAGTTGGCTTTGATAGGAATGACACATCTCATGTTTGGGTGGAGAGCTCTGATGAAGTCAGTATCAACTACATCACACAACCACATAGTTAATGTACCGTGATGGCTGTGACACCGGTGACGGCCGATGCATATGTCATGACACCGGTGAAATCATGCAATTCCATCAAAGATGTCTATGTTCACCCGTGTTACGAAATGAGTTGGTTGTAATAGGAATGGCACGTCTCATGTTAGAGTGGAGAGCTTAGATGAAGTCAGTATCAATTACGTCGCACAACCATGCCGAAATTGAGCTAGGTTTTTTTAATGGCTGGAAAACTATGGGCCTCACCCTAGGGAACTATAATTGGCAAAAGTGGGTCCTTAGAGATTTTTATAAAAATAACTTATTATAGGCCACAAAGCAGCATTTGTTTTTTTTCAAAATCGTGGAATTCTGTCAAAGATGTCTAGGTTCACCCGTGTTAAAAAATGAGTTGGTTGTGATAGAAATAGCACATCGCATGTTAGGGTAGAGAGCTCAGATAAAGTTAGTATCAATTACGTCACATAACCATGCCGTTAAGGTACCGTGATGACCATGACACCGGGGACTACCGATGTAGACATCGTGGCAAATGTAAAATCATGAGAACTTTGCCTTCTAGACATAGAATCGAGATAGGTTTTTTCATGGTTGCAAACTATTGACCTCAACCTAGGGAACCTAAATCGATAAAATTGGGTCCCTGAAGATTGTTCTAAAAATAACTTATCATAGGCAACAAAGTAGTGTTTGTTTTGGTGAAATGATGCAATTCCGTCAAAGAAGTCTGGGTCCACCCGTGTTACGAAACGTGATAGGAATGGCACATCTCATGTTAGGGTGGAGAGCTTAGATAAAATTAGTATCAATTATATCACACAACCATGTAGTTAAGGTACCATTATGGTCGTGACACCGGGAAGTGCCGATGCATATGTCGTGGCAAATGTAAAACCTTGAGAACTTTGCCTTCCGGACATGGAATCAAGCTACTTTTTTCATGGCTGCAGAACTATAGGCCTCACTCTAGAGAATGTGAATTGGCAAAAGTGGGTCCCTAGAGATTTTTCTAAAAATAACTTATCTTAGACCATAAAGCAGCGTTTGTTTCGGTGAAATCATGTAATTCCATCAAAGATGTCTGGGTCCACTCATGTTACGAAGTGAGTTGGTTGTGATAGGAATGGCACATCTCAAGTTAGGATGGAGAGCTTAGATGAACTCAGTATCAATTACATCGCTCATCCACTCCGTTAAGGTACCTTGATTTCAGTGACAATAGGAACTGTCGATGCATATATCGTGGCAAATGTAAAACCTTGAGAACTTTGCCTTTTGGACATGGAATCGAGCTAAGTTTTTTTTCACGGGTGCAAAACTTCAGGCCACACCCTAGGGAACTAGAATTGGCAAAATTGGGTCCCTAGAGATTTTCTAAAAATGACTTATCATAGGCCACAAAGCAGCGTTTGTTTTGGTGAAATTATGCAATTATGTTAAAGATGTGTAGGTCCACCCATGTTACGAAACAAGTTGGTTGTGGTAGGAATGTCACATCTCATGTTAGGGTAGAGAGCTCAGATGAAGTCAATATCAATTACATCGCACAACCAAGCTATTAAGGTACCGTGATGGCTGTGACACTTGGGACTGCTGATGCAGATGTCGTGGCAAATGTAAAATCATGAGAACTTTGCCTTCTGGACATAGAATCAAGATATGTTTTTTCATAGTTGTAGAACTATTGGCCTCAGCCTAGGGAACCTGAATTGGTAAAAGTGGGTCCTTGAAGATTAATCTAAAAATAACTTATCATAGGCAAAAAAAAATAGTGTTTGTTTCGGTGAAATGATGCAATTTCATCAAAGATATCTGGGTCCACCCGTGTTATGAAACGAGTTGGTTATGATAGGAATGGCACATCTCATGATAGGGTGAAGACCTTAGATGAAGTTAGTATCAGTTACATCGCACAACCATGGAGTTAAGGTACCATGATGGCTGTGACACCAGAAACTGCTGATGCATATGTCATGGCAAACGTAAAACTTTGAGAACTTTGCCTTCCGGACATGGAATCAAGCAAGTTTTTTCATAGCTATAGAACTATAGACCTTACCCTAGGGAACCCAAATTGGCAAAAGTGGGTCCCTAGAGATTTTCTAAAAATGACTTATCATAGGCCACAAAGCAGCGTTTGTTTTGTTGAAATTATGCAATTACGTTAAAGATGTGTAGGTCCACCCATGTTACGAAACAAGTTGGTTGTGATAGGAATGTCACATCTCATGTTAGGGTAGAGAGCTTAGATGAAGTCAATATCAATTACATCGCACAACCACGCTGTTAAGGTACCGTGATGGTTGTGACACCGGGGACTGCCGATGCAGACGTCGTGGCAAATGTAAAATCATGAGAACTTTGCCTTCTGGACATAGAATCGAGATATATTTTTTTCATAGTTGTAGAACTATTAGCCTCAGCCTAGGGAGCCTGAATTGGTAAAAGTGGGTCCTTGAAGATTATTCTAAAAATAACTTATCATGGGCAAAAAAACAGTGTTTGTTTCGGTGAAATGATGCAATTCCGTCAAAGATGTCTAGGTCCACCCGTGTTACGAAATGAGTTGGTTGTGATAGGAATGACACATCTCATGATAGGGTGAAGACCTTAGATGAAGTTAGTATCAATTACAACACACAACCATGGAGTTAAGGTACCATGATGGCTGTGACACCAGAAACTGCCAATGCATATGTCATGGCAAACGTAAAACATTGAGAACTTTGCCTTCCGGACATGGAATCAAGCTAGTTTTTTCACAGCTATAGAACTATAGGCCTTACCCTAGGGAACCCGAATTGGCAAAAGTGGGTCCCTAGAGATTTTCTAAAAATGACTTATCAGAGGCCACAAAGTAGCGTTTGTTTTGGTGAAATTATACAATTACGTTAAAGATGTGTAGGTCCACCCATGTTACGAAACAAGTTGGTTGTGATAGGAAAGTCACATATCATGTTAGGGTAGAGAGCTCAGATCAAGTCAATATCAATTACATCGCACAACCACGCTGTTCAGAAATGACTGCTCTCTGTTTGGAGAGGACAGATTTCGACTAAGTAAACTTGAGAATCAAGTCTTGGGGTCTAGAAGTGAATTGTAGAGCATGTTATAAGCTTTCCAGATTGTCTTGTATCATATCATTTGGATTTTTGGATTTCTAGTTATGGTGAAGTTACTTATCTGATGTCTAGATTTCTGTTGTGCTGTATTATGCTTAGGTTTGTGATAAGCTTAAGTAATGTTATTCTTGTCGATTGTTAGGTGTTAGGCCCTTAACTAAGGAGGAACAATTGTACATTAGGTTGTGTAGATTAGGTAAGTATTTCTCTACCGGAGATGAAATATGCACTTTTTAGTGAAGTGATTTGAATAGAGCACTAGGACTGCTGTAGTTACATTTTCATTCTGAGCATGTTGCATTCCTTCTTATACATCCATGAAATTTATTGTGCATTCATGCAATAGGTGTACCGGAGGGAGTGACACTCCTAGAGTTCTTGGGAGCACTTTCGGAGGATCAAGAGCAGCCGAGGGAGCCCGAGGAACCAGCCGGCGAAGGAGTTCCCAAAGATGAGCTACCTGAGTGTTCGGACCATCGCCCTTCCTCTTTCTTGAATGGCAAGCCCCGGTGCATGCTGACCTAGTTTTTGTATATATATATATATATATATATATATATATATATATATATATATATATATATATATATATATATATATATATATATATATATATATATATATATATATCTTGAGTACTTTTACTTGTTTACTGCATTAAGTTGTAGGAGATGGGGTGAAAACACTTGTTGCATTATATCTATCCTTGTCCAGATATAGAACTTGAATCCCAATTTATGTTTAGGCACGTGTTAATGCTTAGCCCTGCTTAGTGTGGTAGAAGTCGGGTGATTTCCGGTCATCCGCAAAATTTAGGTGAAGTGGGTCACGAGTGGCTATGTTGCCTATCGTGGATGGAACCATGCTTAAAGATGAATTTGAGACCGGGCGGGAGTTCGATAGTGCAGCCGCAAGACACTTCACGTCTTGGGTGCGAAGCTATGCCCGTCTGAGTCATTTATGGACCGATTCGTTGTACGTCCTTGAGTCATGTTGAACGCAGTCTAACACTTAGTTGGTCAGATAAGTCATTCCGACTGCAAAGCCGAGTAATACAGTTTAGGCTAGGAATCGAAGGGTAGGTCGCATCTTGGAAGAAGTAAGGATGTACTTAGGGACATTGGCGTGAGACCAAGGAGGGTTAAAGTCCCTATCACCTGGCTGAGTGTCGCCCTTGGGGATGCAGCATTAGTTAGACCTGCGACTCCTGAATTGTACCAAAGGTGGCTTGTGCGACCCTAGCAAGGGCCTGCATGGTGAGTGTTAGAAGTACCCCTCCAGCTGGATACGAATTCGATTCGAATCGTCGTCACTCCCGGTTAGTGAGCACTTGACTTGAGCAGCGACAACGTAGATCTCATTAATTGAACAGATGGTTAATTGGATGATGAAGTACATGTTGCCTCAATTTATACCTGCTATGGTTATTATGGTTTGTTTAATCATCATATGATTGTTTAGTACAGGTGCTAAGATAGCTGACAGGTTAATGCTAAAAGCAACTGCTAGTATAGGTTAAAAGAGTTAACTTTATTTATGCTTTTCCACAAAACATGATGTCAGCCAACTCCACTTTGAGAAAGCCTTGCATGATCCTTGGTGTCTTTTATTTTCCATTTTAATGGGTAAGTCTAGCTGAGTACATTCTTGTACTTAGGGTTTATTCCCTCCTGTGGATGGAACCATGCTTTATCAGGGCTTCTGCAAGAACTGCCTCCACCCTGTGGGTGATGAGGACTAGATCACTCGGGCGAGATCATCTGTTAGTTACTTACATTAATGCTTTTGTGGGATGATGATCTGTAAGACTGGCAATCGTATTTGAACTAAGTGTGTGTGTGTGTGTGTGTGTTTATGCTTCCGCTACTTTATAAACTTGGTTTGTAATAATTGTGACTCTGTGGTGTTGTAAATCTATTTCCAAACTATTGTGAAATGTAAACATGTGATGTGTTATGTTGAATGATGCAATCTTGGAAATCCTTCATGGTTTCGATTGACTACCGGGATTATATGGGCTCAAGTTCGAAAATTTGAGCGTTTTGGCGCTTATTTTTGTACTTGTGCTCTTATAATTTGGTCGGTTTTGTTAAAGCTGGTACCGAAGCAGAATTCAACATTAAACACATCATATGGATATTTAAAAACAAAGGTTTTTGTTTGTGAAAAGTGTTAAAGATCTGAAATTATTTCTATAGTATGCCAGTGGTCACATCCCTTAGCCCAAATAAGGACTCTTAGGTGGCTTAGTAAGGTGCTAACTTGGGGGTCTTGTTTGTTTCTATTTCGTCGTCCATACGGCGTGATATTGTATGGATGCCATCCATTTGGGTGGTAATGTATGGATCAAACACCTTGATGCTCTGGTAAGTGTGAGTTGTGAGAGCATGACCGTACAACCGGCGGTCTAGGGGAGAGTAGTTGTGGTTACTTCCATACTTACATGTTCCATCATGTAATTATGAAAGTACTTAATTGTGGGTATATCTGTCAGGTAGTTGTGATACTGAAGTATATACATCAGGGATGTGTATATGGAAAATATTTAGTTTACTGCTTACTTGCATGCTTATATTGGGAAACTGTTGGGCTGAAATGAGATTTTCTACAGGTACACTAACAGCGTAAACAAGTAGACCGATAGTTTCGCCTATATGAGAGAGCGTATGTATGCCACCATCTAGCATTAGAAGTTTATGATTCTACTAGGGTGAGAGGGCGTACAGAACGTGCATGCATCATATTTACTTCATGTCATACATTTCATATTACTCCCTCCTTAAAATTTTGAGTGTCCTAACTAAATTAACTTTCGTATCCCCTAAACTATCCTCACTTTAAGTTATACCTTGTTGCTACAGATGGCTCGCACCAAGAGGACCACTCGCAAGTCCACGGGAGGCAGGGTTCCTCAACACTAGCTCACGCCACGTGAGCCCTGCCCTGAGCCCATCGAGGCAGAAAGGTTGAGGGTCGAGTTGGCTGAGGTGACTGCTACTCGAGATGCGGCTCAACAATGTCTGGAGCAAGTGACCCATGAAAGAGATCAGGAAACACTTGTAGTTCAGAGGTTGATAGTTGCTCATCACAACTATGAGCGCATGGTGGTCCACGTGTTGAACCAGCAGAATGAAGCCTGGCATGAAGAGAACATCTTAAGAGCTCGCCAGGTGGAGCTTGAGCAATAGTTAGCAGCTACAGAAGAATACAACGACAATCTTCATGAGGAAGTTCATCTGCTACACAATCAGCTCCACCCTCTTCTTCTTGATGACAATGATGACAATACTGATGATGAAGGGATGGGCTCTGGAGTCTTTAGGGCTGAAGGTGATGACAACATTGAGATCAATGGCCCAGAAGATGTTCCACCAGAAGAAGATGAGGAGCTAGAGCCTGCTAGTGACGAAGATGGTGGGGAGATCTTCGACACTAACTCGGAGGACGATGCTTAGAATAGTCCTCGCATCGCTTCTGCGCTAGAGTTGTCTTTTGTGCCCTCCATGTGTGGGAGTGGGGCTTTGTAATAACTTTACTTTTGGGATGTAACATCGAACCCTATGTTATCCAGGATGTTTGTTTGAACATGCTAAATTTCGGTCATAAGGGATGTCTCATTGTGTTGTGTTCGGTGATGGTGTCACGATTAGTACCCTCTGGTGCTGCGATGAAACCGAGGGCCTCCTGTGGCACGCGACATAAGGTTGTGCTACTTGGCACGCGCTGGTATCGAGATGGCTAGTCATGATCCATCATGGAACTCCACCAATGCGTTATCTCCTCGTGATCATTTCCTTGGGTATCCATTCCTATTTTGGTTTGAAGTTTAGCTCGAATCAGGACACCCCGGTTATGTAAGGTTGAAACCCTATTGGTATGAATGTAACCTGTAAGACACATTTGTGCTCCGTGTATGTGAGCCTTTAATAAATTCCACCTTTTCATCGAAAGATATTATTGTTTGTTAAGTACATCGCATGAAGGCGTCAATTGATGCGCTTGATGAAGTTGTGTGGTTATGATGAATTATTGTGCCTCGGTTGTTATGTGAATTCATTTTCCCAATGAAGTCAGTTTGGCATATTTACACAATTCATCTACAAATTTCCTACATCGCCAGTGCTCATTAGCTATGCGTTTTTGCAGATGGCGTACAACCTCCATCGTGGTCGTGGCGTTGAGGATGAGGAACCACCACCACCACCTCCGCCACCACCCACCCTAGTAGAATTAATGCAGACAGTGGTTGAAGGTCAGCGCCTGTTAGCAGATGCTATGCGCCAGTTAGTCAATCGGGATGCTCAGCATGGTCGTCCCGGACCGGACCTAAATCAGTATAGTGATTTCAAGGACTTCCTCGACACTAAGCCCCCGCTCTTTAAGGAGGCAGAGGAACCGCTGCAAGCTAATGAGTGGCTGAATACCATTGAGCATAGGTTCCGTCTGCTTCACCTCATTGATGAGCTAAAAACTAGGTATGCTTCGCATCAACCGCATGGTCCAGCGGGTATTTAGTGGAGTCACTACCGCTCTATGCTACCCCCTAATGCCCAACTTCCTTGGGAACAGTTCAAGGCAGCTTTCTGTGGGAATTATATTCCTCCAGGTTTGATGGCAATGAAGCACACTGAGTTTATGAAGCTAAACCAAGGCAATAAAAGTTTGACTGAATACCTGCAAGCCTTCAATAATCTTGCAAGGTATGCAACTGAGTTTGTCGATACAGATGCAAAGAAGATTGCTAGTTTCAAGTGTGGCCTCGGTCCAAAGCTGATGAAGACCATGGGCACTAGCAAGTGTGCCACGTTCAATGAATTTATCAGTGATGCCCTGACCTAAGAGAACAACAATTCTATTTATGCTGCTTCTAAGAACCATAAGAGGGCCTTTGAGGTAGTTGCTTCATAGTTCCGAGCTCTAGTTGCACCGAGGTCTCCTTCTCGTCCTCCTGTAATGGGTGCAAAGTTCCATCCCCCGTAGAAGAAGGCTGCAATCAAGACTGGTTTTCACATGGCTTATACAGTTTCTCTTCCTAAGGGTAGTTCTAGTCAAGGCAGCTCTAGTGTTCCTTCAAACAATATGCCTTGCTGGAACTGCAACAAACCAGGTCATTGGTCTAGGAATTGCCCATAGCCTAAGAAGAATGCAAACCAAGGTGCCCGACAGGGCCAAGCTCATTACAATAGTATTGAAGAAATTCCATCTGGTGAGGTAGTTACTGCTGGTAAGTTTCTAGTTGACCAACATTCTGCAGTGGTGCTATTTGATTCAGGTGCTTCGCATTCCTTTATCAGTCCTATGTTTTCATTGAAGTTTGTACACAAATTATATACTGTTGAAGATGGGGGTTATTGCATTAGAGCTACGAGTGGTAATATTTCCACAAATCAAGTAGTTAGTGAAGTAGAATTCGAAATAGAAGGGCAAAAGTACTTGCTTACCTTAGTGGTTTTGCCTGGACTAGGCATAGATGTTATTTTGGGCATGAATTGGATGAGTCAGAATGGGGTACTCATTGATACATCAACCCAGGTTGTTATGCTCAGAGATCCTACTGATTAGAAAGGTTTTCTAGTACAACTTCCCTGGAAAATTGATCTTTCTGGTGAAGTTCATGCGGTGCAAGCGAAGTCACTAGCTGATATTCCCGTCGTATGCGAGTTTCCTGATGTCTTTCCTGATGATTTGCCAGGATTGCCTCTGGATTGGGATGTGGAGTTTAAAATAGAGTTGTTGCCTGGCACGACACCCATCTCTAGAAGACCCTATAGGATGCCTCCGAACGAACTAGCTAAACTTAAGGTCCAGTTGAAAAAACTTTTGAAGAAGGGACTAATCTGTCCTAGTTCATCTCTGTGGGGTTGTCCTGCTATCTTTGTGAAAAAGAAGGACCAGTCATTACGGATGTGTGTAGATTATAGACCTCTGAATGCAGTTACTGTCAAGAATAAGTATCCTCTACCACGCATCAACATCTTGTTTGATCAGTTGTCTAAAGCCAAAGTCTTTTCCAAGATTGATCTGAGGTCTGGTTATCATCAAATTAAAATTCGCCCTAAAGATATTCCAGAAACTGCTTTCTCCACAAGATACGGTCTCTATGAGTATCTTATTATGTCCTTCAGCTTGACCAATGCCCCCGCGCACTTCATGTACTTGATGAATTCAGTGTTCATGCCCAAATTGGACAAGTTCGTGGTGGTATTTATAGATGATATCCTAATTTATTCTGAGAATGAGGAAGATCACACTGAACATCTACGTATAGTCCTCACAAGACTGTGTGAACGTCAATTGTATGCAAAATTCAGTAAGTGTCAATTCTAGCTTCGTGAAGTACCTTTCCTTGGGCATGTGTTGTCCGATGGTGGAATTATGGTGGATCCTACCAAGGTACAAGAAGTACTAGACTAGAAGGCTCCTATCTCAGTTCACGAGGTCCAGAGTTTTCTAGGATTGGCTGACTATTATCATCGCTTCATCCCGGATTTCTCTAAAATAGACAAGCCAATGACTCGGTTGCTGCAAAAAGACACTAGGTTTGTCTGGACTCCTGAGCATGTAGCAAGTCACAAACTGTGAACCTTCCTAACCTTGGCTATGGTTTTGGCGCAACCGGATATCGAGAAACCATTTGATGTGTATTGTGATGCCTCAGGCGGGTTTGGGAGGTGTTCTGATGCAGGAAGGCCTAGTGATTACATATACCTCTCGTCAACTTTGGAAACATGAGGTGAATTATCTAACGCATGACTTAGAACTCGCTACAGTTGTTCATGCTTTGAAAGTCTAGCGACATTATCTGTTGTGCAATGTTTGCAATATCTATACTGACCATAAAAGCCTCAAATATATCTCCACCCAACCCGAGTTGAATATGCGTCAAAGAAGATGGCTTGAGTTGATTAAGGATTATAATCTCCAAGTGCACTATCATCCTAGTAAGGCAAACGTGGTTATCGATGCTTTAAGCCATAAGTCTCATTGCCATTCCTTAGTTGAAGGTGATTTTCATCTGTCTCGCCTTCTACATCCAGCAGTTCTGAACCATATCACTATCAGTTGCACTCTCAAGGGTAGAATTATTGAGCTCCAAAAGACTGACACCGGTATATTCCACATCAAGCGTAAGATGAAAGAGCAAGAAACTAAATATTTTAGGATAGATGAAGAGGGTGTGTTGTGGTTTAAGGATAGATTAGTTGTGCCTAAGGACCGAGAGCTTAGGAATCATATTATGTCTAAAGCACATTCCTCTAAGTTGTCCATCCATCCTGGTAGCAGTAAGATGTATTATGATTTGAAGCCATACTATTGGTGGACCAAGATGCGGAAAGAGATAGTTGCATATGTTGCTAGGTGTGATACTTGTTGTAGAGTTAAAGCCGTGCACATGAAAGCAATGGGAGGATATAAGTATGGATTTCATTGTTAGACTCCCTCCTACTATTAAGAATCATAACTCTATTTGGGTAATTGTAGGCCATTTAACCAAGTCAGCTCACTTTATTCCTATCCAAGCAGATTATCATCCTACCGACTATGTTGAGTTGTACTTCAATCAGATAGTCTGACTCCATGGGATCTCTCACACTATTGTTTCTGACCGAGGTCCGTAGTTCACTGCTCATTTTTGGGAGCACTTGCATCATCTTTTGGGAACCAAGCTAGTGAGAAGCTCTGCTTATCATCCCCAGACGTCCGGTCAGACTGAATGAGTTAACCAAATCTTAGAAGATATGTTACGGGCATGTGTTATTTTGTCCAAGGGTTTATGAGAGAAATGGTTGCCTTTAGCTGAGTTTTCGTACAATAATAGTTATCAAGAGAGCATTAAGATGGCCCCCTTCGAAGCATTGTACGGTCGTAAGTGTAGAACACCGCTTAATTGGGCAGAAGCTGGAGAAAGAAGGTATTATGGTATTGATTTTGTCGAGCAAGCTGAAGAACAAGTCCGTACCATCAAAATACATATGGCTGCAGCTCAATCTAGACAGAAAAGTTATGCTGGTCGTCGTAGAAAACCAATTGAGTTTGAAGTTGGAGACTTTGTCTATCTGAAAGTTTCACCGATGAAGGGTGTACAACATTTTTGTGTGAAGCGGAAGCTTGCACCAAGATACATGGGCCCTTTCTAGATCATAGGAAAGAGTGGAGCTGTCGCATATAAGATCCAGTTACCTCCTGAAATGAGCGCCATTTTCATTGTCTTTCATGTATCTCAGTTAAAGAAGTGTCTTCGAGTTCCTAAAGAGAGAGTTCCATTAGGGGATATCAAGCTAGAATCTGATCTAACTTATGAAGAGAAACCAGTTCAAGTAATAGATACTAAAGAGCGGGTAACTCGGAGTCGAGTGGTTAAGTGGTATAAAGTAATGTGGAGTAATCAAGGTAGTGAGAGTGATGCTACTTGGGAGAGAGAAGATTATTTACGAGAAGGTTATAAGGAATTCTATCAACAATGGTACGCTTTCCAAATCTTGAGATGAGATTTTTATAAGGGGGAGGGCTATAACACCCCAGGTGTTTGGCTTCCATCATTACACTTGCATTTCATAAACTTGAGCATCATTCATTCATGCATGAGCTTATAATGTGTGAAACATGCTTTTGAAACATTGCAACATGTGCTTATATTTCATGTGTGTTTATGAAATGAGTAGTGTGCAACACCCAAGTGCAACATGTGCAACTTCCTTTTGAGACATGTCACCCACTTTAGTGAAACATGATTAGCAAGTGCTATGCAACACACTCATGAAACATATGAAACATGGCTTGGAAACAAAAGTAGCAATTCACTTGTTTTTCCTTGTTTCAATGCATGTGATGCTTGATTTTGGTGTAACCAAAGTGTACAGTGGTCAATTATGTCCTATAGTACCTTAATCACACTTAGGATCATTAGTGGAACAATGTTCATGTTGACAAAAATGACCAAAATACCCTCCTAAGTGATGTTGACCAAGCTTTGAGCCCTAGAATGCTTTGGTTTGACTGTTTAAAAAGTCCAGCTTAGGGATCTTGCATGGAAGAGCACCCTTAATCAAAGTTGTAGAAAAGTTTATGGGGAACAAAAGTTCTAATATGGCCAACTGATGAAAATGTCCACAACATGCTCAAAAAGGCCCCACAAGCCAGAAATTCACTGCTTTGAGTCACCCTGAAATTTTCTAAGTACTAATTCGAATTTCAGTTTCACTGTACCCAACTTTAGAGCCACATAACTCATAATCTAGACCGAATCAGTCTAAGATCCAATTGACAACATTGTTGTACACACATAGCTCTACACAATTGTTGTTATCACCTTTTGCTGACTCGAGCTAGATTAGGGGATAATCAGTGCCAAAGTATCACAGTCAGTTGGTCATTGTAACTGAAACCGGAGTTTCTGAACTCCATCATCGCCGACCGGTCTCAGACCGTGGATGCCGTGTGGGCACATGGTGGCGCCTGTACACCGGCCGTGAGCTCACCGGTCAGGCCGCGAGGTCCTCAAGGATGCCACGGAGCCGACGCTCACCCCTCACTCTATCTCCTTTCCTTCTCCCTCCCTCTGTGTGCATCAGGGCAGAAACAAAGCCGCTACCATTGCCACGAGCTCCACCTCCACCATGTGCACTCACCACCGCACCACCATCCTCCAAACCTCGTCCCTAGCTCCGTCACTACTCCCTCTACCTCACCCTTTCTTCTGGGTGCTCCTTTGGGCCGTAGGTGAGGCCACATTCTTGGATCCACCACGGTCACCACGGGCGAGACCTCGTCAGAGTCCAAGCCTACTGTGGTCAGGGTAGTTAGGAAGCCATTCATCCCTCCTTTTCTTCTTAGCTAGTTCCACCGTGGTCTGGTGAAGCTCATACCGAGCTCAGACAGGGCAGTGCTGCCTCGCCGGCGCCGGCGCCTCGTCACCAAGCGCCACCGTCCGCCTTGGTCGACGGCGAGTAGGTTTCGGTGAGGTCGAGTAGGGAAAAGTAGCATGCCAGGGTGCGCTTGGCATTAGGGAGCACGGTGGGGTGCTTGGCGCAGCCGCAGGAGCCACCGGCGGTGAGCTATTGCTCGCCGGAGCTCTCCTCTGCTCTGGTCTGTGGCTGACGCGCGGGCCCTTCCTATCTGACGGGCCCCGCTTGGCAGACACGCGCACGGGCAGGAGCTAGAGCAGGCCGCGCGTGTGTTGGGCCACGCTGACGCGTTGGGTAGCCGGCCCAGTAGAGCTTTAGGGTTTTTGAATTTTGGTTTTTCTTTATTTATTTCACAGATTTTCTTGCTATATTGTAAATTCCATATCTCAAGCAATATAGGTCCAAACGAGGTGACTCCTAGTTTGTAAGGATCTGTGTGAAGTGTAATATTTATGAAAAAATATAAAATGGATATGTGTTGTTCCAATTCTGGAAGATTTAAATAGGCCTTTGAAATGTGTTTTAAAATAGATAAACACTTGAAACTAGCAATCTTCTTTACATCTGTATCAAAAAACTCCGTTGCATACCTTGCAAGATTATTGAAGGCTTGCAGGTATTCAGTCAAACTTTTATTGCATTGGTATAGCTTCATAAACTCAGTGTGTGAAGGGTCGAGATGGCGGACTAGAGGGGGGGTGAATAGTCCTTTCTAAAATTAATCACGTTGGCAAACCGAAACAAATGCAGAATTAAAGCTATCGGTCTAGGCAAGACTACACCCCTCTATCTAAGTTCACAAGCACCTCACAAAGATCCTAATTATGTAACTAAGGTGCTTTCCTTAGCAAGAGCTCTCCTAAATAATTCTAGAGCAAGGTCACACAAACCTATGCACTAGTACTTTAGCAAAGCCAGGAAGCTCCTACACAATTCTAGTAAGCAAAAGCATGAAGCCACCTATGCTCACTAGCAATGCTCAATAGCAAGGCAACTAATGCCAAACTAGAGAGTGCAAATTACTTAGCTACACAAACTAAGCAATATGACTAACAAGGTTACACAAACCAAATTAGCCACGCAACGGGAGCTACTTCTATGCTACACAAGCAAGAAGGTAACTAGCTAACTACACAAGCAAACTAGTTACAAGAGCAACTACACAAGCACAAGTATATGAATGTAAATACAAGCTTGTGAATCGAAAGCAAACCACCGAGAAGATGTACACAATGTTGACACGATGGTTTTTCACCGAGGTTCACTTGGTTGCCACCAAGCTAGTCCCCGTTGTGGCAATACACACACTTGACGGATCACGAGCTAATTGACTATCAAGAGTCAAACCCTCAGTGGGTGCCGCACATCCACTCTCAAGATGGGGATCCTCCAAGCCACGAGCTTTACTAGAGTTGCTCTTCGCGATCCCCACAGGGTGAGCACAATCCCCCTCACAAATTCTCCTCTAGAGCCACGCACAATCTCCACGCGTGCTTCAACGGAGTCGCAAGCCATCAAGCCATCTAGGAGGTGGCAACCTCCAAGAGTAACAAGCACCACCAGCTTGCAACACAATCACCTAGTGCCACTTGATGCAATCTGTAACACCCCAGGTGTTTATCACCAATTAGGCAGTGGGTTTGAGCTCAAACATGATAGATTAGTGGAGATGACGATGCCAAAGTCAAACCTATGGAAATAAACCCTAACCTAAACTTGGATATTGCACCCTTGCTACATATAGGCTCAATTAAAAGATGTATGCTTGGGTGTTGTTATCAAAGTATCTTCACATGTCTCACATCAATAACTATCTATATTGATCCCTGGAAAAGTTTCATGAAGTTCGGAATCAAAAAGTCACATGAAATGATAAGTTTTGTTCCTATTGGAATTTGCCCCATTAAGTTAATGGAACTATAGATCATCAACCAAGCTTTGCAAATTTACCCAAATGACTCTAGATGAACTCCACAACAAAAGTCATGAAGGGTTCATGTTGAGCAAAAGTCAAAAAAATGCCCCAATTAGCCTAAAACCCTAGTTTAGGCTTTACCGAGTTGATACTTTGACCAAAGTGAAAGTTTGACATCTGAACCAGTTATGAGGTTTGACCTTAAACAAAAGTTGTAGTTCATCTTGTGTAGAACAAACTTTGTTTAATGGTCAAGAGCTAGTTTGGCCTCTAACCTAGCCAAATAGAGATCACAATGTGGAATCAGCTGCTGTTTTCAGCACTTAGAAAAATATTCTAAGTCCTCGAGTGAACAGCAGAAAGTTGACAAGTTGGCAACATTTTATCCTCCAATTTCATATGGTGGCTCAATTAGGTTCCTTAATATGAGTTGTAGTACTTTTCATGATGGAAACCATGGATCAAGTGTCACTCAAAATGGAGCTTAGTTGGGCCTTCAATAAGAGCTTCCAAAACAGCAAAAAGTTGTTTTTATCACTAATTGGCCTTGACATGTTGACATGCCGCGTTCTCCAAAATTTACTAAGTAACTTGAGTTGGTCCTTTTATAAAAGTTGGAGCATACATTGTGGGGAAGAGCATGCAACAAGATGGCATTAGTTTGACGTCAGTTTGGCCATCAATTTTTAGAGTTTGTCGATCGCTGTCAACACGCTGACACAACCACTTTGGTGCTTGATTACCCGTTATTCCTTTTCCCTAATGACCATGACTCTTAAACAAGTTTTGTAGAGGGTTATGTGGGCTTCAATTTAGCTTTTGGACCCATGACCTAATTCGGCCTGTAGACGGCCCAAATCAGTGCTCCACTTCGCCCACACCGTCACTCGCCAGGTGCTCGTTGAAATGCCCCTGAGGAGGCCACATGTCCGGGACGTGTCGGCCATGCCCGGCTCCCTCCCGGCACGCATCCCTGCCGCTCCTGGCCTTGCTGCCGTGCGTCCCACCTTCGGTCACGCGCCCTGTGCCCTGCTGCCGATGAGGAGGGGCACTAGCACGCCCTCTCCTTCCCCCTCTCCACTCCCTGCTCGCCCTCCTCGCCTGTGCCAAGCACGGTCGCCGCGCACCGCCATTGCCGGCAGTCATACGGCGCGCCTTGGACGAGCCACCGCACCCTTCCTCGGCCCAAGTAGAGCCTTGCCGCGTGCGCTCCATGGCCGACCGGTGCCTTGTGACCCGCCTGCGCCGGCCGCTGCACCCAGCAACGCCACTCGCCGTCGTTCTGCTCGGCCTAGGCCGCCGATGTGCGTGGCTGGAATGCCATCGGCCACCTCTATCCTAGCTGACGAGGCCCCCTGGTGCGCCTCACTCCGGTGATGCCCCGCACTTCTCCTCCTCGGCCGCAACCCCCGGAGCATCGCGTTCAGGAGAGCCGACGCGGGTGAGCCGGCTGCTCCCGTGGCCAGTCACCTACCGACCATCTCCTGCCACATTGCGGCCACCCATGGGTGCGGACAGGCGTGGTGATGCTCTGCCGCCATCGCTCGCCATAGGAGTGCCGCCCGGCTAGCCGGAGATCTGCCGGCAGGCAAGCCACCGTCGCCTCCTCTGTTTTCCCCGTCGGCCGGAGGAAGAAGGGGATCGACTCCCTCTCTGTATTCGTTCTCTGGGAATGACAGGTGGGGCCATCTAGGAAGTGGGTCCCGCATGTCGGTTATGGAGTGACAGATCTGGGGGCAAAACCGGGTGGGCGTAGCAAATGAAGTAGGGTGGTTTAATTCTGATTTTTGAATTTCCATTTCATGTAAATCTTCTAAAATTCATATCTCAGGCTAGGTAATTCCAAAAATGGCAAATGTGGACTTTTTGGAAACCTTGGGAAAAGATCTATGCAGTAGAGTCATAATATGTTAGATGTTTGTAGATATTTTCTGATGTTTTTATTTAAGCTTTAAAATGCTCTAAGATGCTTATAAACTTGACCAGAGCCATATCTTGAGTTTTAGAACTCGAAAAATAGTGATTCTTGTTTTGTTAATTTTATTATGACTTGTACTTGCTAGGTAAAATATTAAACACACTACTTGTTCACTATTTTCTTAAGGTTTTGATTTGACCTTGTTAAATAAGGAAATCTATATTATTTTGCTTGTCATTTTTATATCTTGAGTTGTGTTGCTCCAAATGATGTGCAGTTTTTATGGTAGTCTTTCCATGCTATGAATGTACTGTGGTATAAATTTCATGGTCATTGCTTATTGTATGCTCAAGTTATTGATTTAACTTGTTTATAGCTTAATAAATAGCTTATAAATAATAGATAAATGATAAAATAGAAAATGTTGTTCCATTACCTTAGTATGATGTTTCTCTATCATATTGATTCATAATATGGACTTGTGTTCACAGAAAATATTGAGTGATAAGTTTAACTTGCTCTCACATGATTATTGCAATAGCAATTTGTCTTTTTCATAAAGGTTGATATACATGTCCAAATAGTTTAAAATTTGGACAGTAGACTTTTGGGAGCATGTGTAGGCCACTGTAATTTGGGTAGAATTTATTGTGCACCTTGGATATGTGTTCATAATTCCACCTAATTATCTAAATAAATTAAGAAAATGCATTAAAAGAAATTATTTAGGAATGGACACTATGTTTTCTGGTGTTCATTATTCATGTCTGACATGTTGGTAAAGTTGGTTTTGTCTAATTATATGTTTGCAACATAAGTTAATAATTATTTCTTGCAAATGAAGTTTCTGGACAGATCTGGAAACTTGGTAAAGTTCTTCATGATAATGTGCTTTATTGTGAAACTTGTTTATACAAAAGCTGTAGATAATTTATATATCTAGCTGCTGTTAAAATTTGGTGGCATTTGGCCATGTGGTTTAGGGGTTATAGCTGTTTAAAGTTGGGTTACAGAATTGCTTGCTCTCTGTCTTGTTAGACCAGTTTTCTGTGTTTGTGTAAATTTGATATGTTAGACTTTGGAATCATGCTGTGATGTTTATAAATGAAATGTAGAGAATTTCATAAGCTTTCCATAATGTCTTCTTGGAAGGCATTTGGAGCTAGGGATCTCCAGTTATGATTGATTTACTGAGCTACTGTATGTATGTCCAGAAAGTAGCAGATTCTTGTTCTAGTGCTTTGATTGACTTTGCCATGCTAGGGTGTGGAAGTGTGGCTCATATCCTTGATGGTACTTGGTTTAGTGCCCTGTGAGCTTGTGAGACTTGTTTCTTGATTGATGTGCTTGCCTTCTTCTATGTTATGCCTTAGTGAGGATTAAGTTAATTAGCTCTAGGTGTTTAGGGGAACTTTGGTATGCTTGTTTGATTACTTTATGTATTGCACTTCTATGCATTCATACATATACATTGTTGCACCTCATTTAGGTACGTTAGCTGAAGCACGTGAAGGACCTAAGGTGGAGCCAAACCCGAAGATGGAGTTGGTGGATCCATCCCGAAGATCGAAGGACCGGACAAGTGGTAGATTGGAAGATGCTCGCCAAGCGAACTCATCTGACATACTCTAACTTGAGTCGGATCCCAGGCAAGCCCCGGAGCATTATAAGCCTCCTACCTTCAAAGCAATTAATTCTATATATGTTATAAGTATTGTTGCATTAAGTGGTAGGAGTTGGTTGAAAACCTTGCTGCATTATATCATTCCTTGTCTAGATATATGAATCCTTGAATCCTACATAGACTAGGATCGAATAGATGCTTAGTCCTGCTTTAAGCGGTAGAAGTCAGGTGATTTCCTATCACCTGGGAGATATAGGGATATTCATATATGGCACGGTTGGCTATATTTGCTATCGTGGAAAGGAATCATGTGTTAATAAAATAAAATGAGACCGGGCGGGATGACGATAGTGAAGCAACAAGGCATGGAGGTCTTGGGTGTGAATCTATCCCCGTCTGAGTCGTTTAAGGACCGATTCGATATACGTCCTTGAGTCATGTTGAACGCAGTCTAACACTTAGTTGGCCGGATAAGTCGTTCCGACCGCGAAGCCGAGTAATGTGATTCAGGCCGGGAATCAAATGGTAGGTTGCTTCTTGGAGGAGAGAAAGGATGTGCTTGGGGACATTGGCGTGAGACCAAGGGGGGGGGTTAGAGTCCCTATCACCTGGCAGAGTGTCGCCCTTGGGGTCGCGACATCATTCGGACCCGCGATTCCTGAATCATATGAAAAGGTGGCTTGTGCGACCCTGGCAGGGGTCTGCACGGTGAGTGTTAGAAATACCCCTCCAGCTGGATAGGAATTCGATTCGAATCGCCGTCGCTCTCGGTTAGTGAGCACTTGACTTGAGCAGCGGCAACGTAGATTCCATTAAATTAAACAGATGGTTAATTGGATCACGATGGAAAGGTTGCCTCAATTTATACCTGCTATGGTTAATATTGTTTGCTCCTAATAAAGTGAGTGCTCTAGTACAGGTGCTAATATAGATGACAGGTTAATGATAATTAACTTGATGCTTAAGCATTAATGATTACTTATCCATAATAAGCTTTTATGCAAAATGTTGTCAAGCTAGCCCACCTTATATCAGCATTGCATGATCCTTGGTGTCACTTTATTTCTGGTTTCTGACGGGTAAGTCTAGCTGAGTACTTTGTCGTACTCAGGGTTTTATCCCCACTTGTTGCAGGTTATGATGTATCATGGCGACTGCAAGAGTTGGTTGGCTCCTGCCGTAGAGGCGGAGTGTGATCATGGGCATGATCCTGTTTAATTACCTTATCTCTAATGCTTTTGTTGGAAGTCGACCGTGGTACTGGCATGTATTTGAAATAAGAATAATGTTAGTTTCAAATTACTTTGCTTCCGCTACTTTTCAATGTAAGTTCTAATAACTAGGTTGAACCCTGATGTATATTGAATTACTTGTGAAACGGATGTAACATGTGACTTGTTATGTTGAATCATTACGATCTTGGCTTGTATGTTGGTTGGTTTGAAATCCCTCGTGATTTCATTGGACTACCGGAGTTATATGGGCTCAAGTGTAAGAATTTGATCACTTCGGTGATTGTTTTTATACTTGTGCTCTTATAATTTGGACGGTTCTGTTACACAATCCTCTCGATGAAACGCACTAGAATCGCTCTCTCACTCGATCCGATGAACACTATCAACCATGAGTGAGTTAGAGGGCTTCCAAGCACTACCACATAAGCCACCAAGGCCAAAGTGTGCTCAGTTACTGGCCATGGCCGGCCACAACATCTATTTATAGCTCCACAATGAAATAGAGCCGTTAGTCCCTTCACTGGGCAAGTTTCGGGTCGACCGGATGCGCCGGTCGAACTGACCGGACGCGCCTATCGAGCTGACCGGACGCGCAGGTTAGTAGCGTGCTCCAACGGCTAGTTTTCGCGCGTATAAACTTGTATTGACCGGACGCGCTAGTCACTAACTGGACCGGACATGCAGGTCACAGCGAAACAGCGAACAGAGAGGTTCTAGCAAGCTCCTGAAGTGATCGAACGCATCCGATCATCATTGACCGAACTCGCTGCAGCGTCCGGTCACTTTCGGCCACGAAAAACACTGACCGGACGCGCTGACCAGACGCGTCCGATCACAAGTCCGGTCACAGACCACTCTTTGGTAAAACGGCGATAACTCTTAGCTCCGAACTCCGATTTCGATGATCTTGGACATTTTGGAAAGCTTACTCAGAGGGCTACACAACCCACTAAAGCACTTGATCCAATTCACAATGGATCAAAGTAGTATTCCACTCTAAGAGCCATTCTAGTCTCCGGAGAACACCGAAAAACATTTCTCTCTTCTCCAAGTTGATCAACACCAACTCCAACACCTTCTCCTTTGCAAATGTGCCAACACCACCATGTGTACACCACCATGTGCATGTGTGTTAGCTTTTCACAAACATTTTCAAAGGGTTAGGCACTCAACTTGTCTCACCACTCGATCCTAACACGTATGTAAAGTTAGATCGCTCAAGTGGCACTAGATGACCGATATGCAAACAAGATTTCCCCTCTTGATAGTACTGCCATCTATCCTAAACCTGGTCATCAACTTCTCTACACACCTATGATCGGTGAAATAGAAATGCCCTAGGTTATACCTTTGCCTTGCGCATTCCACTCCATCTCCTTCGACGTTGATGCAACACGTGCATCAACCCTATCACAAATGATATGATCCACTTCATATCATCATGTGACCTTAGTCCATCGATCTTGACCTCAGTTGCTCTTCACCGTTGTGTCGGTCCATCGACGCCAAGTCTTGCTCAAGCTTCACCGCCTCACGGTCCATCGCTCCAAAGCCTTCGACTTGCCCTTCACACTTACAACCGGTCCGTCGAGCCAAGCCTCATCTTGATCTTAGCCACCTTGGTCACATGACTCCATGTCATGTCTTATATGCAATGAGCTCCTTCATGACACAATCATCTGTGGACTAATCTCCTGTGTATCTCACATAACCACATATTAGTCCACCTAAGTTGTCACTCAATTACCAAAACCAAACAAGGACCTTTCAATCTCCCCCTTTTTGGTAATTGATGACAACTCTACAAAGATATGGAAATTAAGTTCTTTTGGACTTTATGCCACTTATCCAACATTTAAGCTCTATGTTAGGATTTGGATAAGCACCATAAAATCTGACTTGGTAGTGATAACTCTCCCTACATATGTGCTCAAATGGTTTGGTTTCAAGCTTGCACATATGCATAAATATGAAATTTGTGGGAGGGTTAGCACTACTAAGTGATGCTAAGGTGTATAGAATAAACCTTTGTAGTTCGATACCATTTGATAGCTCGATATCATTTGAAAATCACAAGTTTGCCATCATCCTTAGCATCATGAGTAGCTAGACATCAAAAATACTAGAAATCTCGTGAGATCAACATTATAAGCAAGGTTCTAGTTTTTCATGATAAACACAAGTCTAGCTATCATCCTATGCATGCTAGTTATCATATCATCATTCAAGTTCTATAACTAGCATACAACACACAAGCATGCATATTAAATATAAAACTTATGCAATGCAAGCAATCACATGAATATGAACATATCAAATGCAACCAAACAATGTTCATGAGCTTGCTCCCCCTACTTATGTGCTTCTTTTGTCCAAGAATTTTGATCCTTCTCATTTATTCATTGTTGCTCCCTCTTTGTCCATCTCCATGTCTAAACTCATCTTCTCATGATACCTTTGTTCAATCTCTTCCCAAACCTCTCTCTCTTGGTGTATTGACATATCTTTGTTCCAACTTCTCCCCCTTTGTCATCAATTTCCATAAAGGGTGTACTTCTCATTGATGCAAAGGCTTGCATTGGGGTAGATGGTTGAGACTTGAATATTACGTTGTTGATGGACATCACCGCACATGTTGGAATGACATTACTTGTATGTTGCTCTTGATATACTACTTAGGATCTTTGACCTTGATACCATTAGGTGGGGCTCCTCCCCCTATGTCATAGCATGGGTCATTCACTTGATAATCTTGAGCTCTTGTGTGTGAGGGAACTTTCTTCATTTGATGATCACTTAAAGCTAAGGATCACTTGTGGAACCACCGTCTTGTATAAATGATATTATGTGTAGAAATACCACGAATAAGTGTGTGATACCAATTTGAAGAATCCTCTATCATGGAACCACTTGTAGGATTTGTCAATATGATCTTTTCTTGAACATTTGCTATCTTTATGAGTACCACTTGTAGGATATCACTTGTAGATCATGATCTAGACACCACTTGTAAATACCAATTGAAGAAATATTTTGAGTCTAGATACTATTTGAAACACCCTAGATATCCATTTCCATTGTTGTCTTGTGCTTGTACCCATATCATTGTCATGAGCTTCTAGTATGACTTGAACTAAGTTGATTTGCCTAAGATTCTAAGTCCGGTTTGATCCAATGACAAGCTTCTTCACTCCTCATACTAAGGATTATCTTGCCAATGTTGTACTTGTCACTTGTTAGCAATCCAAACTAGATCAAGTACTTGGGTTCACTAGCTCATGAACAAATTCATACACATACCACTAGATCATTTAAACAATTCAAGCAGTAGTGGTAGGCTATGAATTTAAACATTTCATTTGTTATGCATGATCCTAGTGAGCATGTACTATATGCACTAATCGCATACTAGTAAGGGATGAAATGATCATGCACATTTCAATGATACCTTTGTTATGTTGGAGTAGAGGATAGTCACATAGATTCCAATTCATTACTCCAATAGAAATGTGAAGTCCAATTTATAAGCTTGGTGAAGACCAATCATTATAGAGAAATCCATTCTTCACCCATATGAAATGAGAACCACTAATAATCAAGTGCATTATCTCTTGTTGTGGTTGGCTTGCTTTTTCTCTTTGATCAATGCTTGCATCAGAGAAGTACTTATGATACCAATTTTATAACTATGACTAGCTCTCTTTTGGGTGTTGCTTGCTTTTCTTGATCAACCCTATTGATTGCTTCAATTAAGCATCTCAAATGTCCCTTGAATTCATCACTTCCATGTTAGCCTTCCAAGTTGGTGCTCGGTTTACCCATCCATGGGTGGCAAGCCCCCTCAGCAGGGAGAAGTGACCTCTCTCCAAAGAACCATCCTTGATACTTACTTGAATTGCCTTTGATTGATTGATCTATGGACTTAACTTGATGAGTAACCTTGAATTAAGTCCTTTTCTTTCTACTTCTTTAAGTCCTTTTCTTTCTACCAAATGATCTCCAATCATTACTAGAACTTGAACCTCATCTTCATCTTGAGTTTGATCTTCATTTTCAAAATTGAGTACCAAATTTGTACACTAAGTACATTCCACAATCAATGCTCTTGTACTCATTTCTTGTCATGCTTCTAGATTAATTCAAAACCAAACTTAGTTACCTCAAACACTTATAAATATATTTCCAACTTGAGGACCTTTCACTTAAAGTGACTCTAGATCAATTCAATAATTGTTACTTTTCTGGCAGATTCTGTACCCTTCAAAGAATAATTCATATATCTCAATGTATAGGTCCAAATGCCATGAAATTTGGTGGAGATGTGAATTACTAAGTCATCTAGCAACTATAAAAATTTGAGCTTCATTTGACTTCTAGATTGCTACTAGATTTCAAGTCTTCCACCACTGCTACATGCTGAAAACTGCTGCACTATAGCTGACAAGATGTGCTCTAAAACCATAGCATTTCTCATCCAATTATCATGAAATTTATACAGAATCTCATATCATAAGTCTAGAGCATGCATACCAAATTTCAAGCCAATCCAATATGATTTAGTCACTCAAACTCAGACTTGATCTCAGCTAGCTCAGATTTTCAATAATGGACAGATTTCAATACATTGAGCTATACTTCACCAAATTGAATCAAACTTGAAACTAACTTGTTTGAACATTTTCATAAGACATATATACATTCAATCCACTTACTAAATGTCATCTCATGAATTTATCCAACACAAATCAATCCAAATTTGATTGCTAGGCATTTAATCCATTCAATCATCTCATAGCAAACAACATTGCATATATATCCAATTCAATCAACTCATATGCACCCAAATAAAATGATCAACTAGAGATATACCTTGGTTATCACATGATCATCCTTTTAGCAAGCTCCAACTCAAATATTTGCAAGCCATCAAATATATCCAATAAATCACCACAATCTTGAATGTTGCACTTGTATGTTGTAGCATTTGGACTCCACTTATTTTGACTTGGCATTGGGATAGAATATGCACTAAGCTTTAAAACTTGATTCAACATATGATGACCAATATGAATCCAAATGAATCAAGCCTCCAATGCCGATGGTACCTTCAAACAATCATCCACTTTTTGATGGTACCCAAACAAGTTTGGGTCCTCTCAAGTTAGGAGCAACATACTTAGGCAAAGCCTTAGTATGGGTAGCGGGATGTTTTGCAATTCCAACTAATGAGGTACCATTGCCATCCTTTCTAAGCATGTTAGTATTATTAATTGAACTAGGCTTAGAATTATTACCTAGGGGACATGAATGAGCCATGTGTCCCCTTTCCCGGCATGAATAACATCTTCTCTTTGGTTGAGCCTTTTCTTCCTTGCTCATGTGATGCTCTTCATTGCCTTGCCTCTCATGAGTTGCTTGAGCATTCTTCTCAAGCTTGGTAGGACACCCCGAGGCAAAGTGTCCCATATCTTCACACTTGAAGCACTTGATGTGAGCCAAATTTCTTTTCTCAATTTGATTCTTGCTCATCATCTTGGTATCTTGGATTTGCATTGGATGCCTTCCTCTTCCACCCCTTCTTGTTTTCTTTTTCTTCTTCTCATGCTCAACGTGTGGCTTTGGTTGAGGCTCTTCTTGTTGCTTCACTCATTTCTTGCTTGGGCATATTGAGGTGTAGTGACCCCATGTATGGCACTTGAAGCACTTGCGTTTGAGCCTTTCTTCTTCTTTCTTCAACTTGAGCTTCTCTAAGTTGGGGCATGTTTGGTGAAGATGACCCACTTCATGACATCGGTAGCACATGAAATGAGAAAGCTTCTCTCGAGCTAGCTTCTTCATCTTCCTTTCTTTTTTCTTTTCCCCTTTGGTCATATTCCTCTTGCTCTTGTTGAAACCAAGGCCACTCTTGTCACCAAAGTTTCTTTGAGTTTTCAACATATGCTCAAAGGTGACTTTTGAGTTGTAGCACCTCTCTAACTTGTTGCTCAATTTCTTCACTTCACTTTTGAGCTCATTGTTCTCCTTCAAAATGTTAGTCTCATAAGACATAGAAGTAGAACAAGCATATATATGTGAAGAACATGGCATATCTAATAAGTCATCACAAGAGGTGGATACATGCTTTCTGCCTACATCACATGGGTTAGTCACATTTTGCAATTGATCATTTGATCCATGTGATGAGCTCTCATTAATTTTAATTTTCTTTAATAACATCTTAAAGAGAGAAGCATGTTCTTGTACCAAATTATCATGAGCAACACTAAGTTCCTCATGAGCCAATTTTAGCTCCTCATGTGAACAAGTAGTAACATAAAGTAGATGCTTTTGTTGTTCACATGTGGTTTTTAGAAATGAGTTTTCATTTTCCAATTTCATGGTTTTAGCTTTGTCATTTTCTAAAGACATGTTCATGCTAGCAAGTCTACTAACAAGCTCATCATATGAATCAACATGATCAATCACATTATCATTTGATACCTTTGTGTCACCTAGTGACATGAAGCAATGTGATGTAGTGAAAGGGCTTGTAGTAGCATCATCAAGGCCCGAGCATGAACTTTCATCACCATCAAGTGTGCTTGGGGTAGAAACATCACTTGTAACACTTGATGCATCATCACCATCCCTGTCAAGTGAACTTATGGTAAATTGATCATCATCATCACTTGACCATGAGGTGGAGCAATCCTCCACAACCACCATGTTATGGTCATGCTCAACATCCTCATGTGCCTCCTCCTTAGGTTCATCATCCTCATCATAATCATCGGAGACCATCCCATATTTCTCATTGAGATAACTCCAAATCTCATGGGCGGTTTTCATGTTCATGATCTCTCCGAAGACACTATCATCAAAAGATCTAAAAATGATATCAATAGCTTGGGCGTCGAGATTTAGGCATTTCTCTTGTGCTTGAGTTAGATTCTCTTCATCCAACACATGAGAAAAGCCTACATCTACCATCCACCACATTTGAGGGCAAATAAACTTAAAATTGCATATCATCTAATTTTTCCACCGTGCAAAGTGTGTGCCATCAAACATGTGAGGACAATCAACATCTAGTCCATATTCTGCAATCCTCTCGGGTCGATGAAGACCACAAATGAGAGACCGGACTCTAATACCAATTGAAGGGTCGAGATGGCGGACTATAGGGGGGGTGAATAGTCCTTTCTAAAATTAATCGTGTCGCCAAACCGAAACAAATGCGGAATTAAAACTATCGGTCTAGCTAAGACTACACCCCTCTATCTAAGTTCACAAGCACCTCACAAAGATCCTAATTATGTAACTAAGGTGCTTTCCTTAGCAAGAGCTCTCCTAAACAATTCTAGAGCAAGGTCACACAAACCTATGAACTAGTACTTTAGCAAAGCCGAGAAGCTCCTACACAATTCTAGTAAGCAAAAGCATGAAGCCACCTATGCTCACTAGCAATGCTCAATAGCAAGGCAACTAATGCCAAACTAGAGAGCGCAAATTACTTAGCTACACAAACTAAGCAATATGACTAACAAGGTTACACAAACCAAATTAGCCACGCAACGGGAGCTACTTCTATGCTACACAAGCAAGAAGGTAACTAGCTAACTACACAAGCAAACTAGTTACAAGAGCAACTACACAAGCACAAGTATATGAATGTAAATACAAGCTTGTGAATCGAAAGCAAACCACCAAGAAGATGTACACAATGTTGACACGGTGGTTTTTCACCGAGGTTCACTTGGTTGCCACCAAGCTAGTCCGTGTTGTGGCGATACACCCACTTGATGGATCACAAGCTAATTGACTATCAAGAGTCAAACCCTTAGCGGGTGCCGCACATCCACTCTCAAGATAGGGATCCTCCAAGCCACGAGCTTTACTAGAGTTGCTCTTCACGATTCTCGCGGGGTGAGCACAATCCCCCTTACAAATTCTCCTCCGGAGCCACGCACAATCTCCATGCGTGCTTCAATGGAGTCGCAAGCCACCAAGCCGTCTAGGAGGTGGCAATCTCCAAGAGTAACAAGCACCACCGGCTTGCAACAAGATCACCTAGTGCCACTCGATGCAATCCTCTCGATGCAACGCACTAGAATCACTCTCTCACTCGATCCTATGAACACTATCAACCATGAGTGAGTTAGAGGGCTTCCAAGCACTATCACATAAGCCACCAAGGCCAAAGTGTGCTCAGTTACTGGCCATGGCTGGCCACAACATCTATTTATAGCTCCACAATGAAATAGAGCCGTTAGTCCCTTCACTGGGCAAGTTTTGGGTCGAACGGACGCGCCAGTCAAACTGACAGTATGCGCCTATCGAACTGATCGGACACGCAGGTTAGTAGCGTGCTCCAACAGCTAGTTTTCGCGTGTATAAACTTGTATTGACCGGACACGCTGGTTACTAACGGGACCGGACGCGCAGGTCGCAGCGAAACAGCGAACAGAGAGGTTCCAGCAAGCTCCTAAAGCGACCGGACGCGTCCGGTCATCACTGACCGGAATCGCTGCAGCGTCCGGTCAGTTTCGGCCGTGAAAAACACTGACCGGACGCGCAGGTGCTGACCGGACGTGTCCGGTCATGAGTCCGGTCACAGACCACTCTTCGGTAAAACGGCGATAACTCTTAGGTCCGAACTCCGATTTTGATGATCTTGGACATTTTGGAAAGCTTACTCAGAGGGATACACAACCCACTAAAGCACTTGATCCAATTAATAATGGATCAAAGCAGTATTCCACTCTAAGAGCCATCCTAGTGTTCGGAGAACACCGAAAAACATCTCTCTTCTCCAAGTTGATCAACACCAACTCCAACACCTTCTCCTTTGCAAATGTGCCAACACCACCATGTGTACACCACCATGTGAATGTGTGTTCGCTTTTCACAAACATTTTCAAAGGGTTAGGCACTCAACTTGCCTCGCCACTCGATCCTATCACGTATGCAAAGTTAGATTGCTCAAGTGGCACTAGATGACCGATATGCAAACAAGTTTGCCCCTCTTGATAGTACGGCCATCTATCCTAAACCCGGTCATCAACTTCTCTACACACCTATGACCGGTGAAATAGAAATGCCCTAGGTTATACCTTTGCCTTGCGCATTCCACTCCATCTCCTCCGACGTTGATGCAACACATGCATCAACCCTATCACAAATGATATGATCCACTTCATATCATCATGTGACCTTGGTCCATCGATCTTGATCTCACTTGCTCTTCACCGTTGCGTCGGTCCATCGGCGCCAAGTCTTGCTCAAGCTTCACCACCTCATGGTCCATCGCTCTAAAGCCTTTGACTTGCACTTCACACTTGCAACCGGTCCGTCGAGCCAAGCCTCATCTTGATCTTAGCCACCTTGGTCACATGACTCCATGTCATGTCTTATATGCAATGAGCTCCTTCATGACACAATCATCTGTGGACTAATCTCCTGTATATCTCACATAAACACATATTAGTCCACCTAAGTTGTCACTTAATTACCAAAACCTAATAAGGACCTTTCAGTGTGCTTCATTGCCATCAAACCTGGAGGAATATAATTCCCACAGAAAGCTGCCTTGAACTGTTCCCAAGGAAGTTGGGCATTAGGGGGTAGCGTAGAGTGGTAGTGACTCCACCAAATACCCACTAGACCATGCAGTTGATGCGAAGCACACTTAGTTTTTAGCTCATCAATGAGGTGAAGCAGACGGAACCTCTGCTCAATGGTATTCAGCCACTCATCAGCTTGCAACGGTTCCTCCGTCTCCTTAAAGAGCGAGGGCTTGGTGTCGAGGAAGTCCTTGAAATCACTGTGCTAATTTAGGTCTGATCCGGGATGACCATGCCGAGCATCCCGATTGACTAACTGGCGCATAGCGTTTGCTAACAGGCGCTGACCTTCAACCACTGTCTGCATTAATTCTGCCGGGGTGGGTGGTGGCGGAGGTGGTGGTGGCGGTTCCTCATCCTCAACGCCACGACCACGATGGAGGTTGTATGCCATCTGCAAAAACGCATAGCCAATGAGCACTGATGATGTGGAAAATTTGTAGATGAATTGTGTAAATATGCCAAACTGACTTCATTGGGAAAATGAATTCACATAACAACTAAGGCACAATAATTCATCACAACCACACAACTTCATCAAGCGCATCAATTGATGCCTTCATGCGATGTACTTAACAAACAATAATATCTTTCGATGAAAAGGTGGAATTTATTAAAGGCTCACATACACGGAGCACAAACATGTCTGACAGGTTACATTCATACCAACAGGGTTTCAACCTTACATAACTGGGGTGTCCTGATTCGAGCTAAACTTCTAACCAAAATAGGAATGGATACCCAAGGAAATGATCACGAGGAGATAACGCATTGGTGGAGTTCCATGATGGATCATGACTAGCCACCTCGATACCAGCGCGTGCCAAGCAACACAACCTTATGTCGCGCGCCACAGGAGGCCCTCGGTTTTGTCATAGCACCGGAGGGTACTAATCGTGACACCATCACCGAACACAACACAATGAGACATCCCTTATGACCAAAATTTAGCATGTTCAAACAAACATTCTGGATAACATAGGGTTCGATGTTACATCCCAAAAGTAAAGTTATTACAAAGCCCCACTCCCACACATGGAGGGTACAAAGACAACTCTAGCGCAAAAGCGATGCGAGGACTAATCTAAGCATCATCCTCCGAGTTAGTGTCGAAGATCTCCCCACCATCTTTGTCACTAACAGACTCTAGCTCCTCATCTTCTTCTGGTGGAACATCTTCTGGCCCATTGATCTCAATGTTGTCATCACCTTCAGCCCTGAAGACTCCAGAGCCCATCCCTTCATCATTAGTATTGTCATCATTGTCATCAGGAAGAAGAGGGTGGAGCTGATTGTGTAGCAAATGAACTTCCTCATGAAGATTGTCATTGTATTCTTCTGCAGCTACTAACTATTGCTCAAGCTCCACCTAGCGAGCTCTTAAGATGTTCTCTTTGTGCCAGGCTTCATTCCGCTGGTTCAACACGTGGACCACCATGCGCTCATAGTTGCGATGAGCAACTATCAACCTCTGAACCGCAAGTGTTTCCTGATCTCTTTCATGGTCACTTGCTCTAGACGTTGTTAAGCCGCATCTCGAGCAGCAGTCACCTCAGCCAACTCAGCCCTCAACCTTTCTGCCTCGATGGGCTCAGGGCAGGGCTCACGTGGCATGAGCTGGTGTCGAGGAACCCTACCTCCCGTGGACTTGTGAGCAGTCCTCTTGGTGCGAGCCATCTGTAGCAACAAGGTATAACTTAAAGTGAGGATAGTTTAGGGGATACAAAAGTTAATTTAGTCAGGACACTCGAAGTTTTAAGGAGGGAGTAATATGAAATGTATGAAATGAAGTAAATATGATGCATGCACGTTCCATATGCCCTCTCACCCTAGTAGAATCATAAACTTCTAATGCTAGGCGGTGGCATACATATGCTCTCTCATATAGGCGAAACTATCGGTCTACTTGTTTACGCTGTTAGTGTACCTACAAAAAATCTCATTTCAGCCCAACAGTTTCCTAATATAAGCATGCAAGTAAGGAGTAAACTAAATACTTTCCATATACACATCCCTGATGTATATACTTTAGTATCACAACTACCTGACAGATATACCCACAATTAAGTACATTCATAATTACATGATGGAACATGTAAGTATGGAAGTAACCACAACTACTCTCCCCTAGACCGCCGGTTGGACGGTCATGCTCTCATAACTCACACTTACCAGAGCATCAAGGTGTTTGATCCATACATTACCACCCAAACGGATGGCATCCATACAATATCATGTCGTATGGACGACGAAACAGAAACAAACAAGACCCCAAGTTAGTACCTTACTAAGCCACCTAAGAGTCCTTATTTGGGCTAAGGGATGTGATCACTGACATACTATAGAAATAATTTCAGATCTTTAACACTTTTCACAAACAAAAACCTTTGTTTTTAAATATCCGTATGATGTGTTTAATGTTGAATTCTGCTTCGGTACCAGCTTTAACAAAACCGACCAAATTATAAGAGCACAAGTACAAAAACAAGCACCGAAACGCTTAAATTTTCTAACTTGAGCCCATATAATCCTGGTAGTTAATCGAAACCACGAAGGATTTATAAGATCGCATCATTCAACATAACACATCACATGTTTACATTTCACAACAGTTTGGAAATAGACTTACAACACCACAGAGTCGCAATTATTACAAACCAAGTTTATAAAGTAGCGGAAGCATAAACACACACACACTTAGTTCAAATATGATTACCAGTCTTACAGATCATCATCCCACAAAAGCATTAATGTAAGTAACTAACAGATGATCTCGCCCGAGTGATCTAGTCCTCATCACCCGTAGGGTGGAGGCAGTTCTTGCAGAAGCCCTGATAAAGCATGTCATCTGCAAGAGGAGGGAATAAACCCTGAGTATGAGAATGTACTCAGCTAGACTTACCCGTTGAAATGGAAAATAAAAGACACCAAGGATCATGCAAGGCTTTCTTAAAGTGGAGCTGGCTGACATCATGTTTTGCGGAAAAGCATAAATAAAGTTAACTCTTTTAACCTGTACTAGCAGTTGCTTTTAGCATTAACCTATTAGCTATCTTAGCACCTGTACTAAACAATCATGTGATGATTAAACAAACCATAATAACCATAGCAGGTATAAATTGAGGCAACATGTACTTCATCATCCAATTAACCATTTGTTTAATTAATGAGATCTACGTTGCTGCTGCTCAAGTCAAGTGCTCACTAACCGGGAGCGATGACGATTCGAATCGAATTCCTATCCAGCTAGAGGGGTACTTCTAACACTCACCACGTAGGCCCTTGCCAGGGTCGTACATGCCACCTTTGGTACAATTCAGGAGTCGCAGGTCTGACTGATGCCACATCCCCAAGGGCGACACTCTGCCAGGTGATAGGGACTTTAACCCCCCTTGGTCTCACGCCAATGTCCCCAAGCACATCCTTACTTCCTCCAAGATGCGACCTACCCTTCGATTCCTGGCCTAAACTGTATTACTTGGCTTCACGGTCGGAATGGCTTATCTAACCAACTAAGTGTTAGACTGCGTTCAACATGAGTCAAGGACGTACAACGAATAGGTCCATAAATGACTCAGACGGGCATAGCTTCGCACCCAAGACGTGAAGTGTCTTGCGGCTGCACTATGGAACTCCCGCCCGGTCTCAAATTCATCTTTAAGCATGGTTCCATCCACGATAGGCAACATAGCCACTCGTGACCCACTTTACCTAAATTTTGCGGATGACTGGAAATCACTCGACTTCTACTGCACTAAGCAGGGCTAAGCATTAACACGTGCCTAAACATAAATGGGATTCAAGTTCTATATCTGGACAAGGATAGATATAATGCAACAAGTGTTTTCACCCCAACTCCTACAACTTAATGCAGTAAACAAGTAAAAGTACTCAATATATATATATATATATATATATATATATATATATATATATATATATATATATATATATATATATATATATATATATATATATATATATATATATATATATATATATATATATATATATACAAAAACTAGGTCAGCATGCACCAGGGCTTGCCGTTTAGGAAAGAGGAAGGGCGATGGTCCGAACACTCAGGTAGCTTGTCTTCGGGAACTCCTTCGCCGGCTGGTTCCTCGGGCTCCCTCGGCTGCTCCTGATCCTCCGGAAGTGCTCCCAAGAACTCTACGAGTGTCAATCCCTCTAGTACACCTATTGCATGAATGCACAATAAATCTCATGGATGTATAAGAAGGAATGCAACATGCTCGGAATGAAAATGTAACTACAGCAGTCCTAGTGCTCTATTCAAATCACTTCACCAAAAAGTGCATATTTCATCTCCAGTAGAGAAGTACTTACCTAATCTACACAACCTAATGTACAATTGTTCCTCCTCAGTTAAGGGCCTAACACCTAACAATCAACAAGAATAACATTACTTAAGCTTATCACAAACCTAAGCATAATATAGCACAATAGAAATCTGGATAGCAGATAAGTAACTTCACCATAAATAGAAATCCAAAAATCCAAATGATATGATACAAGACAATCTGGAAAGCTTATAACATGCTCTACAATTCACTTTTAGACCTCAAGACTTGATTCTCAAGTTTACTTAGTCGAAATCCTAAAGTTCCAGAAATCTGTCCTCTCCAAATAGAGAGCAGTCATTTCTGAACAGCGTGGTTGTGCGATGTAATTGATATTGAATTCATCTGAGCTCTCTACCCTAACATGAGATGTGACATTCCTATCACAACCAACTTGTTTCGTAACATGGGTGGACCTACACATCTTTAACATAATTGTATAATTTCACCAAAACAAACGCTGTTTTGTGGCCTATGATAAGTCATTTTTAGAAAATTCCTAGGGACCCACTTTTGCCAATTCGGGTTCCCTAGGGTAAGGCCTATAGTTCTATAGCTGTGAAAAAACGGGCTCGATTCCATGTCCAGAAGGCAAAGTTCTCAATGTTTTACGTTTGCCATGACATATGCATCGGTAGTTTCTAGTGTCACAGCCATCATGGTACCATAACTCCATGGTTGTGTGTTGTAATTGATACTAACTTCATCTAAGGTCTTCACCCTATCATGAGATGTGCCATTCCTATCACAACCAACTTGTTTTGTAACATGGGTGGACCCAGACATCTTTGACGGAATTGCATCATTTCACCGAAACAAACACTGTTTTGTTGCCTATGATAAGTTATTTTTAGAATAATCTTCAAGGACCCACTTTTACCAATTCAGGTTCCCTAGGCTGAGGCCAATAGTTCTACAACTATGAAAAAAAACATATCTCAATTCTATGTCCAGAAGGCAAAGTTCTCATGATTTTACATTTGCCACGACGTCTGCATCGGCAGTCCCTAGTGTCACAACCATCACGGTACCTTAACAATGTGGTTGTGCGATGTAATTGATATTGACTTCATCTGAGCTCTCTACCCTAACATGAGATGTGACATTCCTATCACAACCAACTTGTTTTGTAACATGGGTGGACCTACACATCTTTAACGTAATTGCATAATTTCAACAAAACAAACGCTGCTTTGTGGCCTATGATAAGTTATTTTTAGAAAATCTCTAGGGACCCACTTTTGCCAATTCGGGTTCCCTAGGGTAAGGCCTATAGTTCTATAGCTATGAAAAAACTTGCTCGATTCCATGTCCGAAAGGCAAAGTTCTCAAAGTTTTACGTTTGCCATGACAAATGCATCAGCAGTTCCGGTGTCACAGCCATCATGGTACCTTAACTCTATGGTTGTGTAATGTAATTGATACTAACTTCATCTAAGGTCTTCACCCTATCATGAGATGTTCCATTCCTATCATAACCAACTCGTTTCGTAACACGGGTGGACCCAGACATCGTTGACGAAATTGCATCATTTCACCGAAACAAACACTATTTTGTTGTCTATGATAAGTTATTTTTAGATTAATCTTCAAGGACCCACTTTTACCAATTCAGGTTCCCTAGGCTAAGGCCAATAGTTCTACAACTATGAAAAAACATATCTTGATTCTATGTCCAGAAGGCAAAGTTCTCATGATTTTACATTTGCCAGGACATCTACATCGGCAGTCCCTAGTGTCACAGCCATCACGGTACCTTAACAGCATGGTTGTGCAATGTAATTGATATTGACTTCATCTGAGCTCTCTACCCTAACATGAGATGTGACATTCCTATCACAACCAACTTGTTTCGTAACATGGGTGGACCTACACATCTTTAACGTAATTGCATAATTTCACCAAAACAAACGCTGCTTTGTGGCCTATGATAAGTCATTTTTAGAAAATCTCTAGGGACCCACTTTTGCCAATTCTAGTTCCCTAGGGTGTGGCCTGAAGTTTTGCACCCATGAAGAAAAACTTAGCTCGATCCATGTCCAAAAGGCAAAGTTCTCAAGGTTTTACATTTGCCACGACATATGCATCGACAGTTCCTATTGTCACTAAAATCAAGGTACCTTAACGGTGTGGATGAGCGACGTAATTGATACTGAGTTCATCTAAGCTCTTCATCCTAACTTGAGATGTGCCATTCCTATCACAACCAACTCATTTCGTAACATGAGTGGACCCAGACATCTTTGACGGAATTACATGATTTCACTGAAACAAACACTGCTTTATGGTCTAAGATAAGTTATTTTTAGAAAAATCTCTAGGGACCTACTTTTGCCAATTCACATTCTCTAGAGTGAGGCCTATAGTTTTGCAGCCATGAAAAAGGTAGCTCGATTCCATGTCCGGAAGGCAAAGTTCTCAAGGTTTTACATTTGCCATGATATATGCATCGACACTTCCCAGTGTCGCGGCCATCATGGTACCTTAACTACATGGTTGTGTGATGTAATTGATACTAATTTTATCTAAGCTCTCCACCCTAACATGAGATGTGTCATTTCTATCACGTTTCGTAACACGGGTGGACCCAGACTTCTTTAACGGAATTGCATCATTTCACCGAAACAAACACTACTTTGTTGCCTATGATAAGTTATTTTTAGAACAATCTTCAGGGACCCAATTTTACCGATTCAGGTTCCCTAGGCTGAGGTCAATAGTTTGCAACCATGAAAAAACCTATCTCGATTCTATGTCTAGAAGGTAAAGTTCTCATGATTTTACATTTGCCACGATGTCTACATCTTCAGTCCCCAGTGTCATGGTCATCACGGTACCTTAACGACATGGTTATGTGATGTAATTGATACTAACTTTATCTAAGCTCTTTACCCTAACATGCGATGTGCCATTTCTATCACAACCAACTTGTTTTGTAACACAGGTGAACCTAGACATCTTTGATGGAATTCCATGATTTTGCCCAAACAAATGCTGCTTTGTGGCCTATAGTAAGTTATTTTTAGAAAAATCTTCAAGGACCCACTTTTGCCAATTATTGTTCCCTAGGGTGAGGCCCATAGTTTTGCAGCCATTAAAAAAACCTAGCTCCATTTCGGCATGGTTGTGCGACGTAACTGATACCGACTTCATCTAAACTCTCCACCCTAACATGAGACGTGTCATTCCTATTACAACCAACTCATTTCGTAATACGGGTGAACACAGACATCTTTGCGGCCATCACGGTACATTAACGGTGTGGTTGTGTGATGTAGTTGATATTGACTTCATCAGAGCTCTCCACCCTAACATGAGATGTGCCATTCCTATCAAAGTCAAGTCATTTCATAACACGGGTGGACCCAGACATCTTTGACAAAATTGCATTATTTTACCAAAACAAACGCTACTTTGTTGCCCATGATAAGTTATTTTTATAAAAATCTATAGGGACCCACTTTTGCCTATTTAGGTTCACTAGCATGAGGCCTATAGTTTTGTAGTCATGAAAAATAAACTAGCTCAATTTGATGTCTAGAAGGCAAATTTATCAAAGTTTTACTTTTGCCGTGACATCTGAATGGACAGTTCCTAATGTCACGGCCATCATGGTACCTTAACCATGTGGTTGTGCAATGTAATTGATGTTGACTTCATCTAAGCTCTACACCCTAACATGAGATGTTCCATTCCAGTCACAACCAACTCGTTTAGTAACACGGGTGGACCCAGTCATCTTTGATGGAATTGCATGATTTCACCGAAATAAACACTTCTATGTTGCCTAGGATAAGTTGTTTTTAGAAAAAAAATCTCTAGGGACCCACTTTTGCCAATTTAGGTTTCCTAGTGTGAGGCTTATCGTTGTATAGCTTTGAAGAAAACTAGCTTGATTCCATGTCCAGATGACAAATTTTTCAAGTTTTATATTTGCCATGACATCTACATCGGTAGTTTTCTGTGTCGTGGAGCCAGACATCTTTGATGGAATTACATTATTTCACCAAAACAAACGCTACTTTGTTGCCTATGATAAGTTATTTTTTAAAAAAACTCTAGGGACCCACTTTTGCCAGTTTGGTTTCAATTAGGTGAGCCCTATATTTCTACAGTCATGAAAAAAACTAGCTTCATTCCATTTCTAGAAGGCAAATTTTTCAAGGTTTTACATTTGCCACGACATCTAAATCGGCAGTTTCTGTTGTCGTGACCATCACGGTACCTTAACGGCATGGTTGTGTGAAGCACTCCACCCTATCATGAGATGTGCCATTCCTATCACAACCAACTCGTTTCATAACACGGGTGAACCCAGACATCTTTGATGGAATTACACGATTTCACCGAAAACAAACACTGCTTTGTTGCCTATGATATGTTATTTTTGGAAAAGTCTTTAGGGACCCACTTTTGCTAATTTAGGTTCCCTAAGGTGAGGCATATGGTTGTGCAGCTATGAAAAAAACTAGCTTGACTCCACGTCTGGAAGGCAAAGTTCTTAAGGTTTTACATTTGCCACGACATATGCATCGGCAGTCATCGGTGTCGCGGCCATCACGGTACATTAACTGTGTGGTTCTGTGATGTATTTGATACTAACTTCATTAGAGCTCTCCACCCTAACATGAGATGTGCCATTCCTATCACAACCAACTCATTTCATAACACGGGTAGAGCCATACATCTTTGATGGAATTACATTATTTCACCAAAACAAATGCTCCTTTGTTGCCTATGATAAGTTATTTTTAGAAAAATCTCTAGGGACCCACTTTTGCCAATTTGGGTTCCCTCAGGTGAGGCCTATAGTTCTATAGTCATGAAAAAAACTAGCTTGATTCCGTGTCTATAAGGCAAATTTCTCAAGGTTTTACATTTGCCATGACATCTGAATCGGCAGTTTCTGATGTCGCGACCATCACGGTACCTTAACGGTGTGGTTGTGCAATGTTATTGATTTTGACTTCATCTAAGCTCTCCACCCTATCATGAGATGTATCATTCCTATCACAACCAACTCGTTTCGTAACACGGGTGAACCCAGACATCTTTGATGGAATTATATGATTTCATCGAAAACAAACACTCCTTTGTTGCCAATGATATGTTATTTTTAGAAAAGTCTTCAGGGAACCACTTTTGCCAATTTAGGTTCCCTAAGGTAAGACCTGTGGTTGTGCAGCTATAAAAAAAACTATCTTGACTCCACGTCTAGAAGGCAAAGTTCTCAAGGTTTTATATTTGCCACGACATATGCATCAGCAGTCACCGGTGTCACGGCCATCACGATACATTAACGGTGTGGTTGTGTGATGTAGTAGATACTGACTTCATTAAAGCTCTCCACCCTAACATGAGATGTGTCATTCCTATCAAAGTCAACTAATTTCATAACACAGGTGGACCCAGACATCTTTGACGGAATTGCATTATTTCACCAAAACAAACGCTACTTTGTTGCCTATGATAAGTTATTTTTAGAAAAATCTATAGGGACCCACTTTTTCCTATTCAGGTTCACTAGCATGAGGCCTATGGTTTTGTAGTTGTGAAAAAAATTAGCTCAATTCCATGTCCAGAAGGTAAATTTATCAAAGTTTTACTTTTGCCACGACATCTGAATGGATAGTTTCTGGTGTCGCGGCCATCATGGTACCTTAACAGTGTGGTTGTGTGATGTAATTGACTTTGACTTCATCTAAGCTCTACACTCTAACATGAGATGTTCCATTCTAGTCACAACCAACTCGTTTGGTAACACGGGTGGACCCAGTCATCTTTGATGGAATTGCATGATTTCACCGAAACAAACACTTCTATGTTGCCTAGGAAAACTTGTTTTTAGAAAAATCTCCAGGGACCCACTTTTGGCAATTTAGGTTTCCTAGTGTGAGGCTTATAGTTGTATAGCTATGAAAAAACCTAGCTCGATTCCATGTCTAGATGGCAAATTTCTCAAGATTTTACATTTGTCATGACATCAACATCGATAGTTTTCGGTGTCGCGGCCATTACGGTACCTTAATGGTGTGGCTGTGCAACGTAATTGATACTGACTTCATCTAAGCTCTCCACCCTAACATGAGATGTGCCATTCCTATCACAACCAACTCATTTCATAACACGGGTGGACCCAGACATCTTTGACAGAATTGCATTATTTCACCGAAACAAACACTACTTTATTACCTATGACAAGTTGTTTTTGGAAAAGTCTCTAGGGACCCACTTTTGCCAATTCAGGTTCCCTAGGGTGAGGCCTATAGTTCTATAGCCATGAAAAAAACTAGCTTGATTCCATATCTGAAAGGAAAAGTTCTCAAGGTTCTACATTTGCCACAACATATGCATCGGCAGTTCTCAGTGTCGCGGCCATCACGGTACATTAAATGCGTGGTTGTGTGATGTAGTTGATACTAACTTTATCAGAGCTCTCCACCCTAACATGAGATGTGTCATTCCTATCACAACCAACTCATTTGATAACATGGGTGGAGCCAGACATCTTTGATGGAATTACATTATTTCACCGAAACAAACGCTGCTTTGTTGCCTATGATAAGTTATTTTTAGAAAAATCTCTACAGACCCACTTTTGCCAATTTAGGTTCCCTTAGGTGAGGCCTATAGTTCTATAATCTTGAAAAAAACTAGCTCAATTCTGTGTCTAGAAGGCAAATTTCTCAAGGTTTTACATTTGCCATGACATCTGAATCGGCAGTTTCTGATGTCACAACCATCACGGTACCTTAACGGTGTGGTTGTGCTACGTAATTCATTTTGACTTCATCTAAGCTCTCCACCGTATCATGAGATATGCCATTCCTATCACAACCAACTCATTTCGTAACATGGGTGAGCACATACATTTTTGATGGAATTGCATGATTTCACCAAAAACAAACACTATTTTGTTGCCTATGATATGTTATTTTTAGAAAAGTCTTTAGGGACCCACTTTTGCCAATTTAGGTTCCCTAAGGTGAGGCCTATGGTTGTGTAGCTATGAAAAAAAACTAGCTTGACTCCACATCTGGAAGGCAAAGTTCTCAATGTTTTACATTTGCCACGACATATGCATCGGCAGTCACCGGTGTCATGGCCAACACGGAACATTAACTGTGTGGTTGTGTGATGTAGTTGATACTGACTTCATTAGAGCTCTCCACCCTAACATAAGATGTGTCATTCCTATCACAACCAACTCATTTCATAACATGGTTGGAGCCAGACATCTTTGGTGGAATTACATTATTTCACTGAAACAAACGCTGCTTTGTTGCCTATGATAAGTTATTCTTAGAAAAGACTTTAGGGACCCACTTTTACCAATTCAGGTTCCCTAAGGTGAGGCCTATGGTTGTGCAGCTATGAAAAAAACTAGCTTGACTCCACGTTTAGAAGGCAAAGTTCTCAAGGTTTTACATTTGCCATGACATATGCATCGGAGCTCTCCACCCTAACATGAGATGTGCCATTCCTATCAAAGTCAACTCATTCATACCACGGGTGGACCCAGACCTATTTGACGGAATTGCATTATTTTAGCAAGACAAATGCTACTTTGTTGCCTATGATAAGTTATTTTTAGAAAAATCTATAGGGAGCCACTTTTGCCTATTCAGGTTCACTAGCATGAGGCCTATAGTTCTATTATCATGAAAAAAACATGCTCAATTCCATGTCCAAAAGGCAAATTTATCAAAGTTTTACTTTTGCCACGACATCTAAATGGATAGTTCCTGGTGTCGTGGCCATCATGGTACCTTAATGGTGTGGTTGTGTGATGTAATTATATTGACTTCATCTAAGCTCTACACCCTAACATGAGATGTTCCATTCCAGTCACAACCAACTCGTTTAGTAACACGGGTGGACCCAGTCATCTTTGATGGAATTGCATGATTTCACCAAAACAAACACTTCTACGTTGCCTAGGATAAGTTGTGTTTAGAAAAATCTCTAGGGACCCACTTTCGCCAATTTAGGTTTCCTAGGGTGAGGCTTATAGTTCTATAGCTATGAAAAAACCTAGCTCAATTCCATGTCCAGATGGCAAATTTCTCAAGGTTTTACATTTGCCACGATATCTGAATCAGCAGTTTCTGATGTCGCGACCATCATGGTACCTTAACGGCATGGTTGTGTGGCATAATTGATACTGACTTCATCTAAGCTCTCCACCCTAACATGAGATGTGCCATTCCTATCATAACCAACTCATTTTGTAACACGGGTGAACATAGACATCTTTGATGGAATTGCATGATTTCACCGAAAACAAACACTGCTTTGTTGCCTATGATATGTTATTTTTAGAAAAGTCTTTAGGGACCCACTTTTGCCAACTCAGGTTCCCTAAGGTGAGTCCTGCGGTTGTGCAGCTATGAAAAAAACTAGCTTGACGCATGTCTGGAAGGCAAAGTTCTCAATGTTTTACATTTGCCACGACATATGCATCGGCAGTCACCGGTGTCGCTGCCATCACGGTACATTAACGGTGTGGTTGTTTGATTTAGTTGATACTGACTTCATCAGAGCTCTCCACCCTAACATGAGATGTGCCATTCCTATCAAAGTCAACTCATTTCACAACACGGGTGGACCCAGACATGTTTGACGGAATTGCATTATTTCACCAAAACAAACGCTACTTTGTTGCCTATGATAAGTTATTTTTAGAAAAATCTATAGGGACCCACTTTTACCTATTTAGGTTCACTAGCATGAGGCCTATAGTTCTATTATCATGAAAAAAACATGCTCAATTCCATGTCCAAAAGGCAAATTTATAAATGTTTTACTTTTGCCACGACATCTAAATGGACAGTTCCTGGTGTCGCGGCCATCATGGTACCTTAATTGTGTGGTTGTGCGATGTAATTGATATTGACTTGACCTAAGCTCTACACCCTAACATGAGATGTTCCATTCCAGTCACAACCAACTCGTTTAGTAACACGGGTGGACCCAGTCATCTTTGATGTTATTGCATGATTTCACCAAAACAAACACTTCTATGATGCCTAGGATAAGTTGTTTTTAGAAAAATCTCTAGGGACCCACTTTCACCAATTTAGGTTTCCTAGGGTGAGGCTTATAGTTCTATAGCTATGAAAAAACCTAGCTCAATTCCATGTCCAGATGGCAAATTTCTCAAGGTTTTACATTTGCCACGACATCTGAATCGGTAGTTTCTGATGTCGCGACCATCATGGTACCTTAACGGCATGGTTGTGCGACATAATTGATACTGACTTCATCTAAGATCTCCACCCTAACAAGAGATGTGTCATTCCTGTCACAACCAACTCATTTCGTAACACGGGTGAACATAGACATCTTTGATGGAATTGCATGATTTCACCGAAAACAAACACTGCTTTGTTGCCTATGATATGTTATTTTTAGAAAAGTCTTTAGGAACCCACTTTTGCCAATTGAGGTTCCCTAAGGTGAGTCCTGCGGTTGTGCAGCTATGAAAAAAACTAGCTTGACTCCACGTCTAGAAGGCAAAGTTCTCAATGTTTTACATTTGCCATGACATATGCATCGGTAGTCACCGGTGTCGCGGCCATCATGGTACATTAACAGTGTGGTTATGTGATGTAGTTGATACTGAGTTCATCAGAGCTCTCCACCCTAACATGAGATGTGCCATTCCTATCACAACCAACTCGTTTCATAACATGGGTGGAGCCAGACATCTTTGATGGAATTACATTATTTTGCCAAAACAAACGCTGCTTTTTTGCCTATGATAAGTTATTTTTAGAAAAAACTCTAGGGACCCACTTTTGCCGATTTGGGTTCCCTAAGGTGAGGCCTATAGTTCTATAGTCATGAAAAAAACTAGCTCGATTCCGTGTCTAGAAGGCAAATTTCTTAAGGTTTTACATTTGCCTCAACTTCTGAATTGGTATTTTCTGATGTCACGGCCATCACGGTACCTTAACATCGTGGTTGTGCGACGTAATTGATACTAACTTCATCTAAGCTCTCCACCCTAACATGAGATGTGCCATTCCTATCACAACCAACACATTTCGTAACACGGGTGAACACAGACATCTTTGATGGAATTGCATGATTTCACCGAAAACAAACACTGCTTTGTTGCCTATGATATGTTATTTTTAAAAGAGTCTTCGGGGACCCACTTTTGCCAATTCAGGTTCCCTAAGGTGAGGCCTGTGGTTGTGCAGCTATGAAAAAAATTAGCTTGACTCCACGTCTGGAAGGCAAAGTTCTCAAGGTTTTACATTTGCCATGACATATGCATCGGCAGTCACCGGTGTCGCAACCATCACAGTACATTAATGGTGTTGTTTTGTGATTTAGTTGATACTGACTTCATCAGAGATCTCCACCCTAACATGAGATGTGCCATTCCTATCAAAGTCAGCTCATTTCAAGACACGGGTGGACCTAGACATCTTTGACGGATTTACAATATTTCACAAAAACAAACGCTACTTTGTTGCCTATGATAAGTTATTTTTAGAAAAATCTATAGGGACCCACTTTTGCCTATTCAAGTTCACTAGCATGAGGCCTATAATTCTATTGTCATGAAAAAAAACAAGCTCAATTCCATGTCCAGAAGGCAAATTTATCAAAGTTTTACTTTTGCCAGGACATTTGAATGGATAGTTCCTAGTGTCGCGGCCATCATGGTACCTTAATGGTGTTGTTGTGCGATGTAATTGATATTGACTTCATCTAAGATCTCCACGCTAACATGAGATGTGCCATTCCTATCACAACCAACTCATTTCGTAACACGGGTGAACATAGACATCTTTGATGGAATTGCATGATTTCACCGAAAACAAACACTGCTTTGTTGCCTATGATATGTTATTTTTAGAAAAGTCTTTAGGGACCCACTTTTACTAATTCAAGTTCCCTAAGGTGAGTCCTGCGGTTGTGCTGCTATGAAAAAAACTAGCTTGACTCCACGTCTAGAAGGCAAAGTTCCCAATGTTTTACATTTGCCGTGACATATGCATCGGTAGTCACTGGTGTCGCGGCCATCATGGTACATTAACAGTGTGGTTATGTGATGTAGTTGATACTACTTCATCAGAGCTCTCCACCCTAACATGAGATGTGACATTCCTATCACAACCAACTCGTTTCATAACATGGGTGGAGCCAGACATCTTTGATGGAATTACATTATTTCGCCAAAAGAAACGCTGTTTTTTTTTGCCTATGATAAGTTATTTTTAGAAAAATCTCTTGCGACCCACTTTTGCCAATTTGGGTTCCCTAAGGTAAGGCCTATATTTCTATAGTCATGAAAAAAACTAGCTCGATTCCGTGTCTAGAAGGCAAATTTCTTAAGGTTTTACATTTGCCTCGACTTCTGAATCGGTAGTTTCTGATGTCACGACCATCACGGTGCCTTAATAGCGTGCTTGTGCGACGTAATTGATACTAACTTCATCTAAGCTCTCCACCCTAACATGAGATGTGTCATTCCTATCACAACCAACTCATTTCATAACACGGGTGAACACATACATCTTTGATGGAATTGCATGATTTCACCAAAAACAAACACTGCTTTGTTGCCTATGATATGTTATTTTTAGAAAAGTCTTCAGGGACCCACTTTTGCCAATTCAGGTTCCCTAAGGTGAGGCCTGTGGTTGTGCAGCTATGAAAAAAATTAGCTTGACTCCACATTTGGAAGGCAAAGTTCTGAAGGTTTTACATTTGCCATGACATATGCATCGGCAGTCACCGGTGTCGCGACCATCACAATACATTAATGGTGTTGTTTTGTGATTTAGTTGATGCTGACTTCATCAGAGCTCTCCACCCTAACATGAGATGTGCCATTCCTATCAAATTCAACTCATTTCATAACATGGGTGGACCTAGACATTTTTAACAGAATTACATTATTTCACAAAAACAAACGCTACTTTGTTGCCTATGATAAGTTATTTTTAGAAAAATATATAGGGACCCACTTTTGCCTATTTAGGTTCACTAGCATGAGGCCTATAATTCTATTGTCATGAAAAAAACAAGCTCAATTCCATGTCCAGAAGGCAAATTTATCAAAGTTTTACTTTTGCCAGGACATCTGAATGGACAGTTCCTAGTGTCGCGGCCATCATGGTACCTTAATGGTGTGGTTGTGCGATGTAATTGTTATTGACTTCATCTAAGCTCTACACCCTAACATGAGATGTTCCATTCTAGTCACAACCAACTCGTTTAGTAACACGGGTGGACCCAGTCATCTTTGATAGAATTGCATGATTTCACCAAAACAAACACTTCTACGTTGCCTAGGATAAGTTGTGTTTAGAAAAATCTCTAGGGACCCACTTTCGCCAATTTAGGTTTCCTAGGGTGAGGCTTATAGTTCTATAGCTATGAAAAAACCTAGCTCGATTCCATGTCCAGATGGCAAATTTCTCAAGGTTTTACATTTGCCACGACATCTGAATCGGTAGTTTCTGATGTCGCGACCATCATGGTACCATAACGGCATGGTTGTGCGACATAATTGATACTAACTTCATCTAAGATCTCCACCCTAACATGAGATGTGCCATTCCTGTCACAACCAACTCATTTCGTAACACGGGTGAACATAGACATCTTTGATGGAATTGCATGATTTCACCGAAAACAAACACTGCTTTGTTGCCTATGATATGTTATTTTTAGAAAAGTATTTAGGAACCCACTTTTGCCAATTTAGGTTCCCTAAGGTGAGTCCTGTGGTTGTGCAGCTATGAAAAAAACTAGCTTGACTCCTCGTTTGGAAGGCAAAGTTCTCAATGTTTTACATTTGCCATGACATATGCATCGGTAGTCACCGGTGTCGCGGCCATCATGGTACATTAACAGTGTGGTTATGTGATGTAGTTGATACTGAGTTCATCAGAGCTCTCCACCCTAACATGAGATGTGCCATTCCTATCACAACCAACTCGTTTCATAACATGGGTGGAGCCAGACATCTTTGATGGAATTACATTATTTTGCCAAAACAAACGCTGCTTTTTTGCCTATGATAAGTTATTTTCAGAAAAATCTCTAGGGACCCACTTTTGCCGATTTGGGTTCCCTAAGGTGAGGCCTATAGTTCTATAGTCATGAAAAAAACTAGCTCGATTCCGTGTCTAGAAGGCAAATTTCTTAAGGTTTTACATTTGCCTCAACTTCTGAATCGGTAGTTTCTGATGTCGCGACCATCACGGTACCTTAACATCGTGGTTGTGCGACGTAATTGATACTAACTTCATCTAAGCTCTCCACCCTAACATGAGATGTGCCATTCCTATCACAACCAACACATTTCGTAACACGGGTGAACACAGACATCTTTGATGGAATTGCATGATTTCACCGAAAACAAACACTGCTTTGTTGCCTACGATTTGTTATTTTTAAAAGAGTCTTCGGGGACCCACTTTTGCCAATTCAGGTTCCCTAAGGTGAGGCCTGTGGTTGTGCAGCTATGAAAAAATTAGCTTGACTCCACGTCTAGAAGGCAAAGTTCTCAAGGTTTTACATTTGCCATTACATATGCATCGGCAGTCACCGGTGTCGCGACCATCACAGTACATTAATGGTGTTGTTTTGTGATTTAGTTGATACTGACTTCATTAGAGCTCTCCACCCTAACATGAGATGTGCCATTCCTATCAAAGTCAACTCATTTCAAGACACGGGTGGACCTAGACATCTTTGACGGAATTACAATATTTCACAAAAACAAACGCTACTTTGTTGCCTATGATAAGTTATTTTTAGAAAAATCTATAGGGACCCACTTTTGCCTATTCAGGTTCACTAGCATGAGGCCTATAATTCTATTGTCATGAAAAAAACAAGCTCAATTCCATGTCCAGAAGGCAAATTTATCAAAGTTTTACTTTTGCCAGGACATCTGAATGGATAGTTCCTAATGTCGTGGCCATCATGGTACCTTAATTGTGTGGTTGTGCGATGTAATTGATATTGACTTCATCTAAGATCTTCACCCTAACATGAGATGTGCCATTCCTATCACAACCAACTCGTTTCGTAACACGGGTGAACATAGACATATTTGATGGAATTGCATGATTTCACCGAAAACAAACACTGCTTTGTTGCCTATGATATGTTATTTTTAGAAAAGTCTTTAGGAACCCACTTTTACCAATTCAAGTTCCCTAAGGTGAGTCCTGCGGTTGTGCTGCTATGAAAAAAACTAGCTTGACTCCACGTCTAGAAGGCAAAGTTCCCAATGTTTTACATTTGCCGTGACATATGCATCGGTAGTCACCGGTGTCGCGGCCATCATGGTACATTAATAGTGTGGTTATGTGATGTAGTTGATACTGACTTCATCAGAGCTCTCCACCCTAACATGAGATGTGCCATTCCTATCACAACCAACTCGTTTCATAACATGGGTGGAGCCAGATATCTTTGATGGAATTACATTATTTCGCCAAAAGAAACACTGCTTTTTTGCCTATGATAAGTTATTTTTAGAAAAAAAACTCTAGGGACCCACTCTTGCCAATTTGGGTTCCCTAAGGTGAGGCCTATAGTTCTATAGTCATGAAAAAAACTAGCTCGATTCCATGTCTAGAAGGTAAATTTCTTAAGGTTTTACATTTGCCTCGACTTCTGAATCGGTAGTTTCTGATGTCGTGACCATCACGGTACCTTAATTGCGTGCTTGTGTGACGTAATTGATACTAACTTCATCTAAGCTCTCCACCCTAACATGAGATGTGCCATTCCTATCACAACCAACACATTTCGTAACACGGGTGAACATAGACATCTTTGATGGAATTGCATGATTTCACCGAAAACAAACACTGCTTTGTTGCCTATGATATGTTATTTTTAGAAAAGTCTTCGGGCACCCACTTTTGCCAATTTAGGTTCCCTAAGGTGAGGCCTGTGGTTGTGCAACTATGAAAAAAATTAGCTTGACTCCACGTCTAGAAGGAAAAGTTCTCAAGGTTTTACATTTGCCATGACATATGCATCGGCAGTCACCGGTGTCGCGACCATCACAATACATTAATGGTGTTGTTTTGTGATTTAGTTGATACTAACTTCATCAGAGCTCTCCACCCTAACATGAGATGTGCCATTCCTATCAAAGTCAACTCATTTCATAACACGGGTGGACCTAGACATCTTTGACAGAATTACATTATTTCACAAAAACAAACGCTACTTTGTTGCCTATGATAAGTTATTTTTAGAAAAATCTATAGGGACCCACTTTTGCCTATTCAGGTTCACTAGCATGAGGCCTATAATTCTATTGTCATGAAAAAAAACAAGCTCAATTCCATGTCCAGAAGGCAAATTTATCAAAGTTTTACTTTTGCCAGGACATCTGAATGGACAGTTCCTAGGGTCGCGGCCATCATGGTACCTTAATGGTGTGGTTGTGTGATGTAATTGATATTGACTTCATCTAAGATCTCCACCCTAACATGAGATGTGCCATTCCTATCACAACCAACTCGTTTCGTAACACGGGTGAACATAGACATCTTTGATGGAATTGCATGATTTCACCGAAAACAAACACTCCTTTATTGCCTATGATATGTTATTTTTAGAAAAGTCTTTAAGGACCCACTTTTGCCAATTCAGGTTCCCTAAGGTGAGTCCTGCGGTTGTGCTGCTATGAAAAAAACTAGCTTGACTCTACGTCTAGAAGGCAAAGTTCCCAATGTTTTACATTTGCCGTGACATATGCATCGGTAGTCACCGGTGTCGCGGCCATCATGGTACATTAACAGTGTGGTTATGTGATGTAGTTGATACTACTTCATCAAAGCTCTCCACCCTAACATGAGATGTGACATTCCTATCACAACCAACTCGTTTCATAACATGGGTGGAGCCAGACATCTTTGATGGAATTACATTATTTCGCCAAAAGAAATGCTATTTTTTTTGCCTATGATAAGTTATTTTTAGAAAAATCTCTAGCGACCCACTTTTGCCAATTTGGGTTCCCTAAGGTAAGGCCTATATTTCTATAGTCATGAAAAAAACTAGCTCGATTCCGTGTCTAGAAGGCAAATTTCTTAAGGTTTTACATTTGCCTCGACTTCTGAATCGGTAGTTTCTGATGTCACGACCATCACGGTGCCTTAATAGCGTGCTTGTGCGACGTAATTGATACTAACTTCATCTAAGCTCTCCACCCTAACATGAGATGTGTCATTCCTATCACAACCAACTCATTTCATAACACGGGTGAACACATACATCTTTGATGGAATTGCATGATTTCACCAAAAACAAACACTGCTTTGTTGCCTATGATATGTTATTTTTAGAAAAGTCTTCAGGGACCCACTTTTGCCAATTCAGGTTCCCTAAGGTGAGGCCTGTGGTTGTGCAGCTATGAAAAAAATTAGCTTGACTCCACATTTGGAAGGCAAAGTTCTAAAGGTTTTACATTTGCCATGACATATGCATCGGTAGTCACTGATGTCGCGACCATCACAGTACATTAATGGTGTTGTTTTGTGATTTAGTTGATACTGACTTCATCAGAGCTCTCCACCCTAACATGAGATGTGCCATTCCTATCAAATTCAACTCATTTCATAACACAGGTGGACCTAGACATTTTTGACAGAATTACATTATTTCACAAAAACAAACGCTACTTTGTTGCCTATGATAAGTTATTTTTAGAAAAATCTATAGGGACCCACTTTTGCCTATTCAGGTTCACTAGCATGAGGCCTATAATTCTATTGTCATGAAAAAAACAAGCTCAATTCCATGTCCAGAAGGCAAATTTATCAAAGTTTTACTTTTGCCAGGACATCTGAATGGACAGTTCCTAGTGTCATGGCCATCATGGTACCTCAATGGTGTGGTTGTGCGATGTAATTGATATTGACTTCATCTAAGCTCTACACCCTAACATGAGATGTTCCATTCCAGTCACAACCAACTCGTTTAGTAACACGGGTGGACCCAGTCATCTTTGATGTAATTGCATGATTTCACCAAAACAAACATTTCTATGTTTCCTAGGATAAGTTGTTTTTAGAAAAATCTCTAGGGACCCACTTTTGCCAATTTAGGTTTCCTAGGGTGAGGCTTATAGTTTTATAGGTATGAAAAAACCTAACTCGATTCTGTGTCCAGATGGCAAATTTCTCAAGGTTTTACATTTTCCACGACATCTACATCAATAGTTTTCAGTGTCGCGGCCATCACTGTGCCTTAATGGTGTGGTTGTGCAACATAATTGATACTAACTTCATCTAAGCTCTCCACCCTAATATGAGATGTGCCATTCCTATCACAACCAACACATTTCGTAACACGGGTGAACATAGACATCTTTGATGGAATTGCATGATTTCACCGAAAACAAACACTGCTTTGTTGCCTATGATATGTTATTTTTAGAAAAGTCTTCGGGCACCCACTTTTGCCAATTTAGGTTCCCTAAGGTGAGGCCTGTGGTTGTGCAACTATGAAAAAAATTAGCTTGACTCCACGTCTGGAAGGAAAAGTTCTCAAGGTTTTACATTTGCCATGACATATGCATCGGCAGTCACCGGTGTCGCGACCATCACAATACATTAATGGTGTTGTTTTGTGATTTAGTTGATACTGACTTCATCAGAGCTCTCCACCCTAACATGAGATGTGCCATTCCTATCAAAGTCAACTCATTTCATAACACGGGTGGACCTAGACATCTTTGACAGAATTACATTATTTCACAAAAACAAACGCTACTTTATTGCCTATGATAAGTTATTTTTAGAAAAATCTATAGGGACCCACTTTTTCCTATTCAGGTTCACTAGCATGAGGCCTATAATTCTATTGTCATGAAAAAAACAAGCTCAATTCCATGTCCAGAAGGCAAATTTATCAAAGTTTTACTTTTGCCAGGACATCTGAATGGACAGTTCCTAGGGTCGCGGCCATCATGGTACCTTAATGGTGTGGTTGTGTGATGTAATTGATATTGACTTCATCTAAGATCTCCACCCTAACATGAGATGTGCCATTCCTATCACAACCAACTCGTTTCGTAACACGGGTGAACATAGACATCTTTGATGGAATTGCATGATTTCACCGAAAACAAACACTCCTTTGTTGCCTATGATATGTTATTTTTAGAAAAGTCTTTAGGGACCCACTTTTGCCAATTCAGGTTCCCTAAGGTGAGTCCTGCGGTTGTGCTGCTATGAAAAAAACTAGCTTGACTCCACATCTGGAAGGCAAAGTTCTAAATGTTTTACATTTGCCGTGACATATGCATCGGTAGTCACCGGTGTCGCGGCCATCATGGTACATTAACAGTGTGGTTATGTGATGTAGTTGATACTACTTCATCAGAGCTCTCCACCCTAACATGAGATGTGACATTCCTATCACAACCAACTCGTTTCATAACATGGGTGGAGCCAGACATCTTTGATGGAATTACATTATTTCGCCAAAAGAAACGCTGTTTTTTTTTCCTATGATAAGTTATTTTTAGAAAAATTTCTAGCGACCCACTTTTGCCAATTTGGGTTCCCTAAGGTAAGGCCTATATTTCTATAGTCATGAAAAAAACTAGCTCGATTCCGTGTCTAGAAGGCAAATTTCTTAAGGTTTTACATTTGCCTCGACTTCTGAATCGGTAGTTTCTGATGTCACGACCATCACGGTGCCTTAATAGCGTGCTGGTGCGACGTAATTGATACTAACTTCATCTAAGCTCTCCACCCTAACATGAGATGTGTCATTCCTATCACAACCAAATCATTTCATAACACGGGTGAACACATACATCTTTGATGGAATTGCATGATTTCACCAAAAACAAACACTGCTTTGTTGCCTATGATATGTTATTTTTAGAAAAGTCTTCGGGGACCCACTTTTGCCAATTCAGGTTCCCTAAGGTGAGGCCTGTGGTTGTGCAGCTATGAAAAAAATTAGCTTGACTCCACATTTGGAAGGCAAAGTTCTGAAGGTTTTACATTTGCCATGACATATGCATCGGCAGTCACTGATGTCGCGACCATCATAGTACATTAATGGTGTTGTTTTGTGATTTAGTTGATACTGACTTCATCAGAGCTCTCCACCCTAACATGAGATGTGCCATTCCTATCAAATTCAACTCATTTCATAACACAGGTGGACCTAGACATTTTTGACAGAATTACATTATTTCACAAAAACAAACGCTACTTTGTTGCCTATGATAAGTTATTTTTAGAAAAATCTATAGGGACCAACTTTTGCCTATTTAGGTTCACTAGCATGAGGCCTATAATTCTATTGTCATGAAAAAAACATGCTCAATTCCATGTCCAAAAGGCAAATTTATCAAAGTTTTACTTTTGCCAGGACATCTGAATGGACAGTTCCTAGTGTCGCGGCCATCATGGTACCTTAATGGTGTGTTTGTGCAATGTAATTGATATTGACTTCATCTAAGCTCTACACCCTAACATGAGATGTTCCATTCCAGTCACAACCAACTCGTTTAGTAACACGGGTGAACCCAGTCATCTTTGATGTAATTGCATGATTTCACCAAAACAAACATTTCTATGTTTCCAAGGATAAGTTGTTTTTAGAAAAATCTCTAGGGACCCACTTTTGCCAATTTAGGTTTCCTAGGGTGAGGCTTATAGTTTTATAGGTATAAAAAAACCTAACTCGATTCTGTGTCCAGATGGCAAATTTCTCAAGGTTTTACATTTGCCACGACATCTACATCAATAGTTTTCAGTGTCGCGGCCATCACGGTGCCTTAATGGTGTGGTTGTGCGACATAATTGATTCTAACTTCATCTAAGCTCTCCACCCTAATATGAGATGCACCATTCCTATCACAATCAACTCATTTCATAACACGGGTGGACCCAGACATCTTTGACAGAATTGCATGATTTCATTGAAACAAACACTGCTTTGTTGCCTATGATAAGTTGTTTTTAGAAAAGTCTCTAGGGACCCACTTTTGCCAATTCGGGTTCCCTAGCGTGAGGCCTATAGTTCTACGGCCGTGAAAAAAAACTAGCTTGATTCCATGTCTGGAAGGCAAACTTCTCAAGGTTCTACATTTGCCACGACATATGCATCGACAGTTCCCGATGTCGCAGCCGTCATGGAACATTAACTGCGTGGTTGTGTGATGTAGTTGATACTAACTTCATCAGAGCTCTCCACCCTAACATGAGATGTGCCATTCCTATAACAACCAACTCATTTCATAACATGGGTGGAGGCAGACATCTTTGATGGAATTACATAATTTCACCGAAACAAATGCTGCTTTGTTGCCTATGATAAGTTATTTTTAGAAAAATCTCTAGGGACCCACTTTTGCCAATTTGGGTTCCCTTAGGTGAGGCCTATAGTTGTATGGTCATGAAAAAAACTAGCTCTATTCCATGTCTAGAAGGCAAATTTCTCAAGGTTTTATATTTGCCACGACATCTGAATCGGTAGTTTCTGATGTCGTGGCAATCACGTTACCTTAACAGCATGGTTATGTGACATAATTGATACTGACTTCATCTAAGCTCTCCACCCTAACATGACATGTGCCATTCCTTTCACAACCAACTCATTTCATAACACGGGTGAACTCAGACATCTTTGATGGAATTACATGATTTCACCTAAAACAAACACTGCTTTGTTGCCTATGATATGTTATTTTTAGAAAAGTCTTTAGGGACCCACTTTTGCCAATTTAGGTTCCCTAAGGTGAGGCCCATGGTTGTGCAGCTATGAAAAAAATAGCTTGACTCCACGTGTAGCAGAACCGACCAAATTATAAGAGCACAAGTACAAAAACAAGCGCCGAAACGCTCAAATTTTCAAACTTGAACCCATATAATCCCGGTAGTCAATCGAAACCATGAAGAATTTCAAACCAACTCGCTTACAACCAAGATCGCATCATTCCACATAACACATCACACATTTACATTTCACAACAGTTCAGAAATAGACTTTCAACATCACGGAGTCGCAATTATTACAACCCAAGTTTATAAAGTAGCGGAAGTATAAACACACACACTTAATTCAAATACGATTGCCAGTCTTACAAATCATCATCCCACAAAAGCATTAAGGTAAGTAACTTAAAAATGATCACGCCCGAGTGATCTAGTCCTCATCACCCGCAGGGTGGAGGCAGTTCTTGCAGAAGCCCTGATAAAAGCATGTCATCTGCAACATGAGGGAATAAACCTTGAGTACAGGAATATACTCAGCTAGACTTACCCATCGAAATGAAAAATAAAAGACACCAAGGATCATGCAAGGCTTTCTTAAAGTGGAGCTGGCTGACATCATGTTTTGTGGAAAAGCATAAATAAAGTTAACTCTTTTAACCTGTACTAGCAGTTGCTTTAGCATTAACCTGTCAACTATCTTAGCACCTATACTAAACAATCATGTGATGATTAAACAAACTATAATAACCACAGCAGGTATAAATTGAGGCAACATGTACTTCATCATCCAATTAACCATCTATTCAATTAATGAGATCTACATTGCCGCTGCTCAAGTCAAGTGCTCAATAACCGGGAGCGACGGCGATTCGAATCAAATTTCTATCCAACTGGAGGGGTACTTCTAACACTCACCACGCAGGCCCTTGCTAGGGTCGCATAAGCCACCTTTGGAACAATTCAGGAGTCGCGGGTCTGACTGATGCCGCATCCCCAAGGGTGACACTCTGCTAGGTGATAGGGACTTTAACCCCCCCTTGGTCTCACTCCAATGTCCCCAAGCACATCCTTACTTCTTCCAAGATGCGACCTACCCTTCGATTCCTGGCCCAAACTGTATTACTCGGCTTCGCGGTCGGAACGACTTATCCGACCAACTAAGTGTTAGACTGCGTTCAACATGACTCAAGGACGTACAGCGAATCGGTCCTTAAACGACTTAGACGGGCATAGCTTCGCACCCAAGACGTGAAGTGTCTTGCGGCTGCACTATAGAACTCCTGCCCGGTCTCAAATTCATCTTTAAGCATGGTTCCATCCACGATAGCCAACATAGCCACTCGTGACCCACTTCACCTAAATCTCGCGGATGACCAGAAATCACCCGACTTCTACCGCACTAAGCAGGGCTAAGCATTAACACGTGCCTAAACTTGAATTGGGATTCAAGTTCTATATCTGCACAAGGATAGATATAATGCAACAAGTGTTTTCACCCCAACTCCTACAACTTAATGCAGTAAACAAGTAAAAGTACTCAAAGCATGCACTAGGGCTTGCCTTTCAGGAAAGAGGAAGGGCGATGGTCTAGACACTCAGGTAGCTCGTCTTCGGGAACTCCTTCGCTGGCTGGTTCCTCGGGCTCCCTTGGCTGCTCCTAATCCTCTAGAAGTGCTCCCTCAAAATCTAGGAGTGTCACTCCCTCTGGTACACCTATTGCATGAATGCACAATAAATCTCATGGATGTATAAGAAGGAATGCAACATGCTCGGAATGAAATGTAACTACAGCAGTCCTAGTGCTCTATTCAAATTACTTCACCAAAAAGTGCATATTTCTTCTCCGGAAGAGAAGTACTTACCTAATCTACACAACCTAATGTACAATTGTTCCTCTTTAGTTTAGGGCCTAACACCTAACAATGAACAAGAACAACATTACTTAAGCTTATCCAAACCTAAGGATAATACAGCACAACAGAAATCTGGACAACAGATAAGTAACTTCACCATAACTAGAAATCCAAAAATCCAAATGATATGATACAAGACAATCTGGAAAGCTTATAACATGCTCTACAATTCACTTTCAGACCTCAAGACATGATTCTCAAGTTTACTTAGTCGAAATCCTAAAGTTCCAGAAATCTGTCCTCGCCAAACAAAGAGCAGTCATTTTTGGACAGCCACAACTCCTAAACTACTGGGCCAAATGCCACCAAATTTTGACACAAGCTAGTTTAACAAGTTTACTACCACTTTGGTATTCACAAGTTTCCCAGCAAACACCTTTATCAAGGTCCAAACCTAAAAATGCTACCAGCTACCAGAGAACCTAGAAATGTAAAAATTAAATATTTATTCATGTGTCAAACTACCCTTTGGACCAAACTAATGACACGACAAGGTAACATATGACATGAAACCACCAGAAAGTAAGGTATGTTCACTCAAGTCATTTATTTTAATCTCTTTCTTAATTTAATTAATTAATTAAGTGGAAAATTAAACTTATATACAAACTCCTTAGAAAATTCTACAAAAATTACAGGGGACTCTATACTCTACTAGGAGGCCACTGTAAAAATTGGAACTAAAGTTATTCAAATAAACACCCTACACAAAATTCACAAGCCAAAAAGGCTTATTTTTGCATAAATAATAAATCATATTGAAAAGTATCAAACAATAGAAAAAATATTTTTATTAGCAATCTTAGTATAACAGCACACTCTCCATAAAATTTCATGAGCATTGCACATATATAAAAATTATGAAAATTCATTCAAATATCTCCTAATATAAAATGAATAAAATGACAACATCATAACTTGAGAACTACTCAAGCAATAGCATCCTCATTTTTACCAGAGCTAGCTTAGCCATGAAATAGCACACCTACCAAATTTCATAATTTTTGGAGCAATACAACTCAAGTTATCCATTTAACAAGTTTGCATCCATTTTAAAACACATTTCAAAGGCCTATTTAAATCTTCAAGAATTGGAATAACACATATCCATTTTATATTTTTCATAAATACTACACTTCACACAGATCCTAACAAACTTGGAGTCACCTCATTTGGACCTATATTGCTTGAGATATGGAATTTACAATATAGCAAGAAAATCTATGAAATAAATAAAGAAAAAACAAAATTCAAAAACCCTAAAGCTCTACTGGGCCGGCTACCCAACACGTCGGCGTGGCCCAACACACGTGCGGCCTGCTCTAGCTCCTGCCCGTGCTCGTGTCTGCCAAGCGGGGCCTGCCAAACAGGAAGGGCCCGTGCGTCAGCCACAGGCCGGAGCAGAGGAGAGCTCCGGCGAGCAATAGCTCACCGCCGGTGGCTCTTGCGGCTGCGCCAAGCACCCCACCTTGCTCCCTGTAACGGATCAACGTAATTATACGAAATTAAGTAAGAAAATCTTCCACCGAGGCGGTTAATTTAACAAACTTAAGCTCGTATAACCCGAGATTCCGTGAAATCACGAAGGATTTCAAAACCACTAACATACAACCAAGATCGTACTGATTTAGCAGCCATAATTCACACGATACATAAATCTGATCATAAAGGTAAGATACATCGGAGTTCGGAAATAAAAGTTATTACAACATAGTTCAACATAAAATAGCGGAAGCAAATAATTTTACGCACACACACTTAGTTCAGTTACAGTGCCAGTCGATAGTCATGGTCCACAAAAGCAGTAGATAAGACTAACAGAAAGACCCTTGCCCAAGGTCCTAGTTGTCACCCATCGCCGGATACAGACAGTTGGAGCAGTACCCGTAGTACATCTGACCATCTGCAACAACAATGGGAACAACGCCCTGAGTACGAGAATGTACTCAGCTAGACTTACCCGTCAAAAACCAGAAATAACATGACACCAAGGAGCATGCAAGGCTTTACATAGTGGATTGGCTTGACTCATTTGCGAAAAGCATAAGTTATTATGAGCAACTAAAGATAAGTACTTTTAGCATCATTTTTAGGATAACCTATTCAGGCTAGGTAAGCACCTATGGCTAAAACAATCACTTGATTAACCATTAACATCAAAGGTTACCATCTCAGGTTTAGCCTTTCCAACATTATCCACATAACCATCCGTGTTTCATCATTGTTACTACGATGCCATAGCTCGAGTCAAGTGCTCACTAACCGGGAGCGACGGCGATTCGAATCGAATTCCTATCCAGCTGGAGATTTATTCCTCACACAAACCATGCTTCCCCCGTCAGGGTCGCGTAGATCACCAATGACACTTTCCGAGAAGCCGCGGGATAACAATCATGGATCGCACTACCCAGGGACCGCCCGACTGCCAGGACGCACCTTGGGCTCACTCTTCGTGTCCCCGTTACCCCCCTTCCACACCAGTCTGCCAACCCGAGTTTATCCCGGCTCAAAAAGTGTCACTAGCTTCGCGGTCGAAAGGTACTTTATTCGGCCAGCTAAATGTGGGGCATGCGTTCAACATGACAAGAGGGACGAGCAACGATCGGTCCTTAACTGACACAGACGGAATCACTATAGTCCAAAACCCTATAAGACTCCGCCCGGTCTCCGTTTATCCATCAACACTTGGTTACTTTTCATGATCACACTTACAGCTAACCATAACCTGGTATCCACCTATAACTCGCAGGTGACAGGAAATCACCCGACTTCTACCGGTCTCAGCATGGCTAAGCAATTTACTCGATCCTGACCTAACAGGGTAAAAGATAATCCGGTGGCCAAGGTAATAATGCAACAACGGTTTCACTCAACTCCTATAACTTAGTGCAACAATATATAACTATAACTCATGCAATAAGAAATAACTTTTTATAAATTTAGGAGGCTTAAAATGCTCTGGGGCTTGCCTTTTTCGAACGAACTAGGGTGGTGATCGACGCACTCTGGCAGTTCCTCGCCTGACTCTTCCTCCTCGGGCACCTCCTATGCCTGGGGTTCCTGCTGATCCGTCCAAGCCTGCTCCTCCGGAACTGCTGCCTGCAACTCCTCCTGCGATCCTGTATGATGCAAGTGCATAAGGAAACATGCGAAGAATGCATCGAAATGCGGTGGATTGCTTTGATGACATGAGATGCAGATGAGCACATGGAATGAGCAGTTTGAATATAATTATTTCTTCTACAAGGTAGTCAACGTCATCCAAGAACATGTAACCTAAAACATACACCTCAACCTTCTATTAGTTAGCCTACCATCTACACATACAAGTGAACCTAAGCTATCAAAGCTTACCAACCTAACTCATCCATAACATCAGCAAGGCATCATGATGCTTCAAAGATACACCAAACATATTTTATTTCTTTCAATTTCTCATAAAGAATAATCTTTTATTTCCTATTTAGCTAGGGTTACACAACAACACCTATCTCTGGTGTAGATAAAAACCTACAAAAATTACAGTAGACTACTCTTACCCTAACTAACCTACCACTAAATTTTCATGAGAATTGCACAAGTAAAACTGCCTGTACAAAATAAACAAGCTATAGCCTAATTGTGAGCATGAATTTATTTTATACTAGAAAAAGTGTCAAACAATAGATTTCACAATTTTCTTAGGTTACTAACAGTAAACCAACATACTACAAAAATTATCAGATGTATGTTGTATACAAATTTTTCTCTATAATAAAAATAACAGATATTACTGATTAAAAGCATTTGAACTACACTTCAACATTTTTCCACAGAACATGCTTCACTAATATTTTTCCTAGAAAGTATATCACAATTAAAGATTAATGCCACAAGAATCACATTTTTCCTTTTATTATTTTATTTACTACACTTTTTCTAAGATATCAGCATTTATAGCAATTAAATAAAATTGCACAGTAGAGTGTCACAAAAATCACATGAGATATTTTTAAACTGTAGATCTATTCAAAAGGAACATTTCAAAATTTGTTTCATGATTTTTGGAGCTATAAATCTTGAGATACAATTTTTAGAAGCCTTTTTCAGATTTTCTGGAAATCAATTTCTTTAAAACCGAAAATCAAAACCGGCTTTAAACGCTACGTGCACCCCGCTGTGACACGCGAAACCGAAACACTGAGACAGACAGGTGGGACCCATGGGTCAGACGGGCCCACCCGTCAGCCGCAGTCGGCCAGAGGCGGTGCGGACCGCCGGGATCTCGCCGCCGGCGAGTCCTCCGACGACGGGGAGGGCACCATCGTGCTCCTCTCATCGATGCGAACCCAGTGGTGCCTAGTGGGTGGCCAGACGAGCTCGGCATCGAGCTCGCCGGCGTGCATGGCGGCTCGGTGGCGCGGGATGCCGTCGGCCGGCCAACTCCGACCGAGATGAGCCGCGTGGTGAGGTCAGTGAGACTCGTGGTGCAAGTGCGGTGCTCGTGCGCTCGAGAAGTGGGCGAGAAGTGGCGTGGAGGTGTGCGGCTCACGGAGCGGGTCGCTCCGGTGAGCTCGGCCGGAACTCCGGCGAGCCATTACCGCGGATGGAGGCCGAATCCTGGCGGGATGTGGCGAGCACCGGATGCGCAACGACAAGGCGCAGCGAGGGCGAAGACGGAGTCGGAGGCGGTGAGCCGGAGCGGCGGCTAGGCGGTTGCGGAGCTCGGGAGCCGGCGATGGCAAGGCGGAGCTCTGCTGCTGCTGCTGCGGGCGGGCGAGGGGGAGAATGGAGGGAGCAACCGAGGAGGACGAGCGCGCGGAGAGGGTAAGCGGGCGCGGACGCTGCGGGGGCCACAGGGGCGCGTGTCGTGCGGCTTCGACGGCGTACGGACACGCGGCGACCGAGCGCTGCCGCGGCGCCACGACGCCACGCGCGGGCGCGCGCGCGCGCGGGGGCGGGAGGGAGACGACGCGGGCGCGGGCCGGGCCACCAGCGAAGCTGGGCCGAAAGGGAAGCCGAAGCCCACTAAGGCGAAAATCTGATTTTTCTTTTTCAAAATATTTTCTAGATTTAATTCTTTGTTTCAAAATTGAATTTGGAGATGAAAAAGAGGTTTTCAGAAATTTGGCCCAAAATAAAAGTTGTTCAAAATTTTATTCTCTACAACTTTCATATAGAGCACTTTTCAAAATTCTCAATAGATTTTAAATTTGAGATTTAAAGCTAACTTAAAATCAAAAACTCATTTATTTAGAATATTTTTTTAAAATAGAATTTGAGGAAAACTTGAATTCAAAATTTGCTCCAATAATCAAGTTGATTTATTCTAGAATATTTAAAATTGCTACTTCTCAAAAGTTCACCAACTTTTTAACACTTATATCAAAATTAGGGTTCCCATTTATTTGTTTTTCACATTAAATTTGAAAGAGCTACAATTCAAATAATGTTAATCATGCAATGATGTTGAATGCTTATGCTTTGAATGATAATGCATGCTTAACACCCAGGGGTGTTACAGCCCTCCCCGCTTATAAGAATCTCGTCCCGAGATTTTGAGTTACGAACCACTTATCGTAAAAAGCTTTATACGCGGTTTGAAGATATTCTCCCGTTTCCCAAGAAGCATCGCTCTCATCATGGTGGCTCCATTGAATCTTGTAGGTTGTGACCACTTTATTTCGAGTGACTCGGTCCTTAGTATCCAGGACTCGAACCGGTTGCTCGCGATACTCCAAGTCTGCCTTGATCCGAATACCCTGAGGTTCTATCCTCTCCTCTGGAACACGCAGACACTTCTTCAGTTGGGATACGTGAAAAACGGGAAATATCGAACTCATCTCTTCTGGTAACTACAACTTGTACGCCACGGGACCCTTTTTCTCTACGATCTGGTATGGTCCTATATATCTCGCAGACAGTTTCTTCTTGATTCCAAACCGTTTCTTCTTCATTGGGGTAACCTTCAAATAGACATAGTCACCTACTTGGAACTCCAATGCTCTTCTTCTCTTGTCTGCATAACTCTTCTGACGAGACTGTGCAGCTTGCATGTTTTGTTGGATAACACGGACCTTTTTCTCTGCCTCCTCGACAAAATCAATTCCATAAAACCTTCTTTCTCCAGGCTCTACCCAATTTAACGGTGTCCTGCACTTCCTGCCATACAAGGCTTCAAAAGGTGCCATCTTGATACTCTCTTGGTAACTGTTATTGTAAGCGAATTCTGCCAACGGTAACCAGGATTCCCATGAGCCTCTGGATGATAGTACACAAGCTCTAAGCATGTCTTCTAGTACCGCATTAACTCTTTCTGTTTGTCCATCAGTCTGTGGGTGGTAAGCCGTGCTACGAATCAAACTAGTACCCAAACCTTGATGCAGATGTTCCCAAAAGTGAGAGGTAAACTGCGAACCACGATCGGACACAATCGTTTTTGGTACCCCGTGCAATCGGACAATCTCGGCAATGTACTTCTCTGCATATTGAGGTGGTCGGAATGTCGTCTTAACGGGCAGAAAGTGAGCTGTCTTGGTGAGACGATCTACTATTACCCAAATAGAATCATGCCCCTTTTGTGTGGTGGGGAGACCAGTGATAAAGTCCATACTTATATCATCCCACTTCCAATCGGGTACCGACAAAGGTTGCAGAAGTCCTGCAGGTCTCATGTGAAGAGCTTTAACTCTACAACACATGTCGCAACGAGCAACGTATGCTGCAATTTCCTTTTTCATCTTAGTCCACCAATAACAGGGTCGCAACTCTTGGTACATTTTACTACTTCCGGGGTGAATAGATAACTTAGAACGATGAGCCTCATCCATCAACTTGTTCTTAAGCTCTCTATCCTTAGGTACTACCAGGCGATCCTTGAACCATAACACTCCTTGGTCATCCAATCGAAAGTGTTTGGTGGGTTCTCTCTTCATCCTTTCTTTAATATGAAAGATTCCCTTATCTGTTTTCTGACCATCAATGATCTGGCTCTCCAGAGTACAACCGATCTGAATATTATGCAACACAGCAGGATGTAACAAATTGAACCCTTTTTCAAACAACGGTTGCACATCAATAGCATGGGATTTTCTGCTCAGTGCATCGGCTACTACATTAGCCTTTCCAGGATGATAGTGCACGTTCAGATTGTAGTCCTTTATCAACTCTAACCATCTCCTCTGTCGCATGTTCAACTCAGATTGGGTAAAGATGTATTTGAGACTCTTATGATCTGTGAAGATATTACACACATTACCCAACAGGTAGTGCCTCCAAATCTTTAGAGCATGCACCACTGCTGCAAGCTCTAAATCATGTGTAGGATAGTTAACTTCATGCTTCCTCAATTGCCGTGAGGCGTAAGCAACGACTTTTCCATTTTGCATTAGCACACATCCTAACCCATTCTTGGATGCGTCACAGAAAACATCAAACGGCTTTTCTATATCTGGTTGGGCCAGAACAGGAGCAGTGGTCAACAACTTCCGCAAGGTACAGAAGGCTGCTTCGCACTCCTCTGTCCATACAAACTTATGATCCTTCTGTAACAGGCTTGTCATTGGTTTGGCAATCTTCGAGAAATCTGGTATGAAGCGACGGTAGTAACCGGCTAAACCAAGGAAACTGCGGACTTCGTTAACTGAACTTGGTGACTTCCAGTTCATAACCTCTTGTACCTTACTGGGGTCGACAGAAATGCCATTTTCAGACAACACGTGGCCGAGAAAAGGAACTGTCCTAAGCCAGAACTCACACTTGCTGAACTTAGCATACAGTCGATGTTCTCTGAGTCTAGTCAAGACTATCCTGAGGTGTTCCGCATGTTCTTCTTCATTTTTTGAGTATATCAGTATGTCATCAATGAACACTATCACAAACTTGTCCAACTCGGGCATGAAAACCGAATTCATCAGGTACATAAAGTATGCAGGAGCATTTGTCAACCCGAAGGACATGACAAGATACTCGTACAAACCATATCTGGTAGAGAACACAGTCTTAGGCACATCTTGCGGCCTAATTTTTATCTGGTGGTACCCTGATCTCAGATCTATTTTAGAGAACACTTTGGCTTTGGACAATTGGTCAAACAAGATATCAATCCGAGGAAGAGGATACTTGTTTTTAATTGTCACTGCATTCAGTGGCCGATAATCCACGCACATGCGTAAGGAGTTATCCTTCTTCTTTTTCACAAACAGAGCGGGGCATCCCCATTCGGACGAGCTGGGACGAATCAACCCTTTCCTTAGCAAATCCTGAAGTTGCTTTTTCAGTTCTGCTAACTCATTGGGAGGCATCCGATAAGGCCTTCTTGAAATCGGTGTTGTTCCTGGAATTAACTCAATGGCAAACTCAACCTCTCGGTCTGGTGGAAGTCCAGGTAACTCCTCTGGAAACACATCTGGAAACTCACAGACCACTGGAATCTGGACTAGCAGAGTAGTTTGTACCGCACAAGATGTGCTAGCTAGGTCTACCCTCCGAGGTAGGACCACTTGAAAGGTGCCTTCCCCACTGGGTTCCTTAAGAGAGACACTCCTTCCTCCAACATCAATTACAACTCCCATTTGATTCATCCAGTTCATACCCATGATCACATCCAAAACTAACCCTGGCATGACTATCAGGTTAAGCTTATATTGCCGGTTCGATATGTTTAGGGTTACTCCCTGAACAATCTGATTAGTCAACAGATCAGCCCTAGCTGAACTGATTTTATATGCACATTCCAATTCAACTATCTTTTGCTCATGTCTCTTAACGAATGCTTGACTTACAAAGGAATGAGATGATCCGGAATCAAACAAAACTACTGCAGGATGATTGTTGATAGAAAACATACCAGCTGTCACCGGTTCTCCCTCAGGGATGTCATCCACAGTGGTGTGGTGCACACGAGCTTGATACTGCATTTGCTGTTTCTTAGGGTAGGGACAATACTTTGCAAAGTGTCCAGGTTGGTTGCAGTTGAAGCACGGTCCCTTCACCTGAGCCACAGTTCCAGATGAACTGCCTTGTCCTGCCTTCGCTTGAGGCAATGCCATCCTGAACGGCTTCTGGTTCCTCTGGGGTGGCTGAGCATTCTGATTCTTCCTTTGCGGTGGCCTAAACCTTGCACCTGGGGCAGGCGATCGATAAGCTGGGCGGTTGGCTACTGGGGTCCTGGACTGAGACGAACCCGACTCGAAAGCCCTCTTACGGATCTTGGAAGCAGCATACACATGGTTGTTCTTCTCTTGCTTCAAACAGTCGCTAACGAAGTCATTGAAACTAGTCCTCATGTTTGTACCCACATGTTTCATCATCTTGGGACTCAAGCCTCTCTTGAAACTAGCGATCTTCTTGGCATCAGTATCCACCATGTCCGGAGCATAACGGCTCAGGTTATTAAAGGCATGCAGGTATTGAGTCACAGTCTTCGTGCCTTGATTTAATGCCAGGAATTCCCCAAGCTTCATCTCGGTCAGACCAGGTGGAATGTATGTTCCACGGAAGGCTTCAGTGAACTCCCTCCAAGAGATATGGGCATGGGGAGGAAAAGTGGTGCGGTGATGCTTCCACCACATCCCTGCCGGACCTTGAAGCTGATGAGCTGCGTACTCAGTCTTTAACACTTCAGTCATTCTTAAGACACGAAACTTATCTTCCATCGTATTAATCCACTCTTCTGCATCTAAAGGTTCTGCGGCTTCCTTGAAGATCGGTGGACGAGTATCCATGAAATCCTTGAAACTGCTGTACGGATTTGTTTCGTGACCTCCCGGGTTTATCCCCCGACGGGTATTATCTGCGATACTGCGCAGCGCCGCTTCCATATTCTGTTGCATGCTCTCCATGTTTCGTTGGCTTCCCAGGAATTGGGCGAAAAACTGTTCCGCAGTGTAAGGTGGAGGAGGCGGTGGTGGACCTCGGTCATCATTAGCAGCTGCACTTCCACCAGCCTCAGCGGTACCATACACGGTACGACGAGTGTTCGGCATCTGCATGTTTCAGCAACAGTAATTATTAGGTGATGTTGTAGGAATCGCGACCGAATGAAAAATCATGCCGAACTGAATTCATTGGAGAGAATAAATTCATACAATAAAACAGGGGCACAATAAGTCATTCCAATTAACACAACATCACTAATTATATTACTTAAAGCACACACATCGCGTCCATTACAACCAAGTTGCCAGCATACATACACTGGACTTTTGACGTTCGGATACCGCCACAAACACATCCAAGCTTTCCAACCTTACATCAAGCTTTAGTCTTTCTACTCATTATTACATGTCCAAAGTGCTAACAAGCAAAAGACCATGCCAACGGAACCTAGTAGCTAGTGCAGCAACTACTAGCCTACTCATCGTGATCGCTATCTAGGTCAGAGACGTTGGCGTTGTCGCCGACTGCAGCGTCGTCGTGCTCCTCAGCTGGCGCCACGGGCTCTTCAGGATCTTCGTCTGCATCCAAATCCATCTCTGCTGCGCCAGGAAGGTCATAAGGGTTAAGCTGATTGTTCAGCCGATGGACCTCTTCATGCAAGTTATCGTTGTACTCTTCGGCATCAGCCAGCCGCTGCTCGAGCTCAAACTGTCTAGCTCTCAACACATTCTCTGCGGACCAGGCTTCATTCCTCTGATGGAGCACATGAGCCAACATGCTCTCAGCATTCCTATGGGCGGTGGTCAGTTGCCCAAGCTGCTCTCTCAGGGCACGTACATCTCCCTCAAAAATCACAGTCCTCTGAGTGGCCTGATCTCTCTGACGAGTCAACTGAGCCATCTCAGCAGTGAGCCTCTCAATCTCGGCGTCGTGATCTCTCTGAAGCTGACGGCGGTCATCGCGAGCCTGACCAAGAGCACTAGAAACACGTCTCAGACTACCTTCCACTCCATCGAAGGCCCTCATCACTGCGAACATGGCACTCATAGCGGGGTTGTCACTGTTCTGTGCCTCTGCTGCGCTAATCTCCAGAGATCTGCCCCTGGCTTGCTGCCACGAGTCAGTGGAGGGGTTGCCCCTCGGAAATACTCCCACTATAGTTGCTGCCAACTCCTGAGGAAAACGATCCATGATATCTCTCAAGATTCCAAAGGCTGCCCTCTCAGCGGCTTCTTCAGGAGTCCTGCCAGTTGACTCAAAACGCCAACCGGTCCACTCAGAACCATCACCTCGGGGACGAACTACTGCTTCCACAGTCACCAAAAGTCCTTCACCCAACCGCTCATTTGACCAAAAATATCGGGGCTCCATCCCATCATGATAGCCTACATAGCTTAGCACTCTCCACAGGAGTGTAGGCATCCCAAACTCTCCAAGAAAAGTGTGACGCTAGCGAGTGCGCGGAGCAAGCTGATGACGGGGAGCTCTGCCGGTGGACTTGCGAGCGGTCTGCTTGGTACGTGCCATCTGTAGCAAAAATTTTATTGCCGTGGTGAGAACAGATTTTAAGTTGGCATTTTTATCAAAATGAGATAATCAACTTATAAGGGGAGGAACAATGCCATGAATGAAATGCACACATGATGCATGCACGTTCCGTACGTCCTCACAAACTTAGAAAACTAATGACTACTAACGGAATAAACGGTGGCATACAACGATCTCTTGTAACGTAACTAACACGTACTACTCGAAAGCGTTGTTAGGTACCTGCAGAAAGGAAATCACTTCAGCCCAAACCTCACAGTAGGAAAACATGCAGAAAGCAGTAAAGTAAGTTACTCGCTCTACACGCATCCCCAGATACGAGTATAACGGTAACAACTACCCGAATCGTTGTCCTATTGACGGCATCGTCACTGCATGACGGAATTCCCCACAATTTGGATACCCTCATACGAACATGCGCAGGGTACGTAAGTATTTTGGTAGCACATAAGCACTCCCCTAGATCGGCAGTGTATCCGACCATGCACTCACAACTCTCACTTACCAAGGCGTAGAGGTAAAAGATCCATACATTACCACTCAAGTGAATGGCACTCATACCATAGCACGCCGTATGAGCGACGAAATTTAAAATATGATGCAAACCCCCAAGTTAGTACTTAATTAAGCCACCTAGAGTCCTTATCGGGCATAAAGGATATGACCACTGGCACACTTTTAAGTTCAAAAGCTTATTTGAAAACACAGTTTTATTTTTAATTACTCATGTGAACAGTAGCATGCTAAACCATGCTCCGATGCCAGCTGTAACGGATCAACGTAATTATACGAAATTAAGTAAGAAAATCTTCCACCGAGGCGGTTAATTTAACAAACTTAAGCTCGTATAACCCGAGATTCCGTGAAATCACGAAGGATTTCAAAACCACTAACATACAACCAAGATCGTACTGATTTAGCAGCCACAATTCACACGATACATAAATCTGATCATAAAGGTAAGATACATCAGAGTTCGGAAATAAAAGTTATTACAACATAGTTCAACATAAAATAGCGGAAGCAAATAATTTTACGCACACACACTTAGTTCAGTTACAGTGCCAGTCGATAGTCATGGTCCACAAAAGCAGTAGATAAGACTAACAGAAAGACCCTTGCCCAAGGTCCTAGTTGTCACCCATCGCCGGATACAGACAGTTGGAGCAGTACCCGTAGTACATCTGACCATCTGCAACAACAATGGGAACAACGCCCTGAGTACGAGAATGTACTCAGCTAGACTTACCCGTCAAAAACCAGAAATAACATGACACCAAGGAGCATGCAAGGCTTTACATAGTGGATTGGCTTGACTCATTTGCGAAAAGCATAAGTTATTATGAGCAACTAAAGATAAGTACTTTTAGCATCATTTTTAGGATAACCTATTCAGGCTAGGTAAGCACCTATGGCTAAAACAATCACTTGATTAACCATTAACATCAAAGGTTACCATCTCAGGTTTAGCCTTTCCAACATTATCCACATAACCATCCGTGTTTCATCATTGTTACTACGATGCCATAGCTCGAGTCAAGTGCTCACTAACCGGGAGCGACGGCGATTCGAATCGAATTCCTATCCAGCTGGAGATTTATTCCTCACACAAACCATGCTTCCCCCGTCAGGGTCGCGTAGATCACCAATGACACTTTCCGAGAAGCCGCGGGATAACAATCATGGATCGCACTACCCAGGGACCGCCCGACTGCCAGGACGCACCTTGGGCTCACTCTTCGCGTCCCCGTTACCCCCCTTCCACACCAGTCTGCCAACCCGAGTTTATCCCGGCTCAAAAAGTGTCACTAGCTTCGCGGTCGAAAGGTACTTTATTCGGCCAGCTAAATGTGGGGCATGCGTTCAACATGACAAGAGGGACGAGCAACGATCGGTCCTTAACTGACACAGACGGAATCACTATAGTCCAAAACCCTATAAGACTCCGCCCGGTCTCCGTTTATCCATCAACACTTGGTTACTTTTCATGATCACACTTACAGCTAACCATAACCTGGTATCCACCTATAACTCGCAGGTGACAGGAAATCACCCGACTTCTACCGGTCTCAGCATGGCTAAGCAATTTACTTGATCCTGACCTAACAGGGTAAAAGATAATCCGGTGGCCAAGGTAATAATGCAACAACGGTTTCACTCAACTCCTATAACTTAGTGCAACAATATATAACTATAACTCATGCAATAAGAAATAACTTTTTATAAATTTAGGAGGCTTAAAATGCTCCGGGGCTTGCCTTTTTCGAACGAACTAGGGTGGTGATCGACGCACTCTGGCAGTTCCTCGCCTGACTCTTCCTCCTCGGGCACCTCCTATGCCTGGGGTTCCTGCTGATCCGTCCAAGCCTGCTCCTCCGGAACTGCTGCCTGCAACTCCTCCTGCGATCCTGTATGATGCAAGTGCATAAGGAAACATGCGAAGAATGCATCGAAATGCGGTGGATTGCTTTGATGACATGAGATGCAGATGAGCACATGGAATGAGCAGTTTGAATATAATTATTTCTTCTACAAGGTAGTCAACGTCATCCAAGAACATGTAACCTAAAACATACACCTCAACCTTCTATTAGTTAGCCTACCATCTACACATACAAGTGAACCTAAGCTATCAAAGCTTACCAACCTAACTCATCCATAACATCAGCAAGGCATCATGATGCTTCAAAGATACACCAAACATATTTTATTTCTTTCAATTTCTCATAAAGAATAATCTTTTATTTCCTATTTAGCTAGGGTTACACAACAACACCTATCTCTGGTGTAGATAAAAACCTACAAAAATTATAGTAGACTACTCTTACCCTAACTAACCTACCACTAAATTTTCATGAGAATTGCACAAGTAAAACTGCCTGTACAAAATAAACAAGCTATAGCCTAATTGTGAGGATGAATTTATTTTATACTAGAAAAAGTGTCAAACAATAGATTTCACAATTTTCTTAGGTTACTAACAGTAAACCAACATACTACAAAAATTATCAGATGTATGTTGTATACAAATTTTTCTCTATAATAAAAATAACAGATATTACTGATTAAAAGCATTTGAACTACACTTCAACATTTTTCCACAGAACATGCTTCACTAATATTTTTCCTAGAAAGTATATCACAATTAAAGATTAATGCCACAAGAATCACATTTTTCCTTTTATTATTTTATTTACTACACTTTTTCTAAGATATCAGCATTTATAGCAATTAAATAAAATTGCACAGTAGAGTGTCACAAAAATCACATGAGATATTTTTAAACTGTAGATCTATTCAAAAGGAACATTTCAAAATTTGTTTCATGATTTTTGGAGCTATAAATCTTGAGATACAATTTTTAGAAGCCTTTTTCAGATTTTCTGGAAATCAATTTCTTTAAAACCGAAAATCAAAACCGGCTTTAAACGCTACGTGCACCCCGCTGTGACACGCGAAACCGAAACACTGAGACAGACAGGTGGGACCCATGGGTCAGACGGGCCCACCCGTCAGCCGCAGTCGGCCAGAGGCGGTGCGGACCGCCGGGATCTCGCCGCCGGCGAGTCCTCCGACGACGGGGAGGGCACCATCGTGCTCCTCTCATCGATGCGAACCCAGTGGTGCCTAGTGGGTGGCCAGACGAGCTCGGCATCGAGCTCGCCGGCGTGCATGGCGGCTCGGTGGCGCGGGATGCCGTCGGCCGGCCAACTCCGACCGAGATGAGCCGCGTGGTGAGGTCAGTGAGACTCGTGGTGCAAGTGCGGTGCTCGTGCGCTCGAGAAGTGGGCGAGAAGTGGCGTGGAGGTGTGCGGCTCACGGAGCGGGTCGCTCCGGTGAGCTCGGCCGGAACTCCGGCGAGCCATTACCGCGGATGGAGGCCGAATCCTGGCGGGATGTGGCGAGCACCGGATGCGCAACGACAAGGCGCAGCGAGGGCGAAGACGGAGTCGGAGGCGGTGAGCCGGAGCGGCGGCTAGGCGGTTGCGGAGCTCGGGAGCCGGCGATGGCAAGGCGGAGCTCTGCTGCTGCTGCTGCGGGCGGGCGAGGGGGAGAATGGAGGGAGCAACCGAGGAGGACGAGCGCGCGGAGAGGGTAAGCGGGCGCGGACGCTGCGGGGGCCACAGGGGCGCGTGTCGTGCGGCTTCGACGGCGTACGGACACGCGGCGACCGAGCGCTGCCGCGGCGCCACGACGCCACGCGCGAGCGCGCGCGCGCGGGGGCGGGAGGGAGACGACGCGGGCGCGGGCCGGGCCGCCAGCGAAGCTGGGCCGAAAGGGAAGCCGAAGCCCACTAAGGCGAAAATCTGATTTTTCTTTTTCAAAATATTTTCCAGATTTAATTCTTTGTTTCAAAATTGAATTTGGAGATGAAAAAGAGGTTTTCAGAAATTTGGCCCAAAATAAAAGTTGTTCAAAATTTTATTCTCTACAACTTTCATATAGAGCACTTTTCAAAATTCTCAATAGATTTTAAATTTGAGATTTAAAGCTAACTTAAAATCAAAAACTCATTTATTTAGAATATTTTTTTAAAACAGAATTTGAGGAAAACTTGAATTCAAAATTTGCTCCAATAATCAAGTTGATTTATTCTAGAATATTTAAAATTGCTACTTCTCAAAAGTTCACCAACTTTTTAACACTTATATCAAAATTAGGGTTCCCATTTATTTGTTTTTCACATTAAATTTGAAAGAGCTACAATTCAAATAATGTTAATCATGCAATGATGTTGAATGCTTATGCTTTGAATGATAATGCATGCTTAACACCCAGGGGTGTTACACTCCCCAACACCAAGCGCACCCCAGCACGCTACTTTTCCCTACTCGACCTCACTAGAATGTACTCATCATCGACCAAGGTGGACGGTGGCGCTTGGTGATGAGGCACCGACGACGGCGAGGCCTCACTGCCCCGTCCGAGCTCGGTATGAGCTTCACCAGACCACGGTGGAACTAGCCAAGAAGAAAAGGAGGGATGAATGGCTTCCTAACTACCCTGACCATAGTGGGCTTGGACTTCGACAAGGTCTCGCCTGTGGTGACCATGGCGGATCTAAGAATGTGGCCTCACCTGCGGCCCAAAGGAGCACCCGGAAGGAAGGGTGAGGTAGACGGAGTAGTGACGGAGCCAGGGACGAGGTTTGGAGGATGGTGGTGCGGTGGTGAGTGCGTGCGGTGGTGGTGGAGCTCATGGCAATGGCAGCGGCTTTGTTTCCGCCCCGACGCACACAGAGGGAGGGAGAAGGAAAGGAGATAGAGTGAGGGTGAGCGTCGCTCCGTGGCGTCCTTGAGGACCTCGCGGCCTGACCGATGGGCCCACGGCTGACATACGAGCGCCACCGCGTGCCCACGTGGCATCCACGGTCTGAGACCGGTCGGCAATGATGGAGTTCAAAAACTCCGGTTTCAGTTACAATGACCGACTAACAGCGATATTTTGGCGCTAATTATCCCCTAATCTAGCTTGAGTCAGCAAAAGGTGATAACAACAATTTTGTAGAGCTATGTGTGTACAACAATGTTGTCAATTGGATCTTGGACTGATTCAGTCTAGATTATGAGTTATGTGGCTCCAAAGTAGGGTACAGTGAAATTGAAATTCGAATCTAGTACTTAGAAAATTTAAGGGTGACTCACAATAGTGAATTTCTGGCTTGTAGGGCCTTTTTGAGCATGTTGTGGACATTTTCATGAGCTGGCCATATTAGAACTTTTGTTCCCCATAAAATAGTCTACAACTTTGATTAAGGGTGCTCCTCCATACAAGATCCCTAAGCTAGACTTTTTAAATAGTCAAACCAAAGCATTCTAGGGCTCAAAGCTTGGTCAACATCACTTAGGAGGGTATTTTGGTCATTTTGGTCAACATGAACATTGTTCCACTAATGATCCTAAGTGTGATTAAGGTACTATAGGACATAATTGACCACTTTACACATTGGTTACACCAAAATCAAGCATCACATGCATTGAAACAAGGAAAAACAAGTGAATTGCTACTTTTGTTTCCAAGCCATGTTTCATATGTTTCATGAGTGTGTTGCATAGCACTTGCTAATCATGTTTCACTAAAGTGGGTGACATGTCTCAAAAGGAAGTTGCACATGTTGCACTTGGGTGTTGCACACTACTCATTTCATAAACACACATGAAATATAAGCACATGTTGTAATGTTTCAAAAGCATGTTTCACACATTATAAGCTCATGCATGAATGAATGATGCTCAAGTTTATGAAATGCAAGTGCAATTATGGAAGCCAAACACCAGGGGTGTTACACCATGTCTAGAAGGCAAAGTTCTCAAGGTTTTACATTTGCCACGACATATGCATCGGTAGTCACCGGTGTCGCGGCCATCACGGTACAATAACTATGTGGTTGTGTGATGTAGTTGATACTGACTTCATTAGAGCTCTCCACCCTAACATGAGATGTGTCATTCCTATCACAACCAACTCATTTCATAACATGGGTGGAGCTAGACATCTTTGATGGAATTACATTATTTCGCCAAAACAAACGCTGCTTTGTTACCTATGATAAGTTATTTTTAGAAAAATCTCTAGGGACCCACTTTTGCCAATTTGGGTTCCCTCTGGTGAGGCCTATAGTTCTATAGTCATGAACAAACTAGCTCAATTCCGTGTCTAGAAGACAAATTTCTCAAGATTTTATATTTTCCATGACATCTAAATTGACAGTTTCTGATGTCGCGACCATCACAGTACCTCAACGGCGTGGTTGTGCAACGTAATTGATATTGACTTCATCTAAGCTCTCCACCCTAACATGAGATGTGCCATTCCTATCACAACCAACTCGTTTCATAACACGGGTGAACATAGACATCTTTGATGGAATTGCACGATTTCACCAAAAACAAACATTGCTTTGTTGCCTATGATATCCTATTTTTAGAAAAGTCTTCAAGGTCCCACTTTTGTCAATTCAGGTTCCCTAAGGTGAGGCCTGTGGTTGTGCAATTATGAAAAAAACTAGCTTGAGTCCACGTCTAGAAGACAAAGTTCTCAAGGTTTTACATTTGCCACGACATATGCATCGGCAGTCACCGGTGTCGCGACCATCACGGTACATGAAACGGTGTGGTTGTGTGATGTAGTTGATACTGACTTCATCAGAGCTCTCCACCCTAACATGAGATGTGCCATTCCTATCAAAGTCAACTCATTTCATAACATGGGTGGACCCAGACATCTTTGACAAAATTGCATTATTTCACCAAAACAAACGCTACTTTGTTGCCTATGATAAGTTATTTTTAGAAAAATCTATAGGGACCCACTTTTGCCTATTCTGGTTCACTAGCATGAGGCCTATAGTTCTGTAGTCATAAAAAAACTAGCTCAATTCTATGTCCAGAAGGCAAATTTATCAAAGTTTTACTTTTGCCACGACATCTGAATGGACAGTTCCTGGTGTCGCGGCCATCATGGTACCTTAACAGTGTGGTTGTGCGATGTAATTGATATTGACTTTATCTAAGCTCTACACCCTAACATGAGATGTTCCATTCTAGTCACAACCAACTCGTTTAGTAACACGGGTGGACCCAGCCATCTTTGATGGAATTGCATGATTTCATCGAAACAGACACTTCTATGTTGCCTAGGATAAGTTGTTTTTAGAAAAATCTCTTGGGACCCACTTTTACCAGTTTAGGTTTCCTAGGGTGAGGCTTATAGTTCTATAGGTATGAAAAAAACCTAGCTTGATTCCATGTCTAGATGGCAAATTTCTCAAGGTTTTACATTTGCCATGACATCTACGTCGACAGTTTTCGGTGTCGCAGCCATAACGGTACATTAATGGTGTTGTTGTGCGACGTAATTGATACTGACTTCATCTAAGCTCTCCACCCTAACATAAGATGTGTCATTCCTATGACAACAAACTCATTTCATAACACGAGTGGACCCAAACATCTTTGCCGGAATTGTATGATTTCACCGAAACAAACACTGCTTTATTGCCTATGATAAGTTGTTTTTAGGAAAGTCTCTAGGGACCCACTTTTGCCAATTCAGGTTCTCTAGGGTGAGGCTTATAGTTGTACAGCCATGAAAAAACTTGCTTGATTCCATGTCCAGAAGGCAAAGTTCTTAAGGTTCTACATTTGCCACGACATATGCATGGGCAGTTCCCAGTGTCGCGGCAATCACGGTACATTTACTGTGTGGTTGTGTGACATAGTTGATACTAACTTCATTAGAGCTCTCCACCCTAACTTGAGATGTGCCATTCCTATCACAACCAACTCATTTCATAACATGGGTGGAGCCAGACATCTTTGATGGAATTATATTATTTCACGAAAACAAACGCTGCTTTGTTGCCTATGATAAGTTATTTTTAGAAAAATCTCTACGAACCCACTTTTGCCAATTTGGGTTCCATTAGGTGAGGCCTATAGTTCTATAGTAATGAAAAAAACTAGCTCGATTCCATGTCTAGAAGGTAAATTCCTCAAGGTTTTACATTTGCCACGACATTTGAATTGGCAGTTTCTGATGTCGCGGCCATCACGATACCTTAACAGTGTAGTTGTGCGATGTAATTGATACTGACTTCATCTAAGCTCTCCACCCTAACATGAGATGTGCCATTCCTATCACAACCAACTCGTTTCGTAACACGGGTGAACCCAGACATCTTTGATGGAATTACATGATTTCACCGAAAACAAACACTGCTTTGTTGCATATGACATGTTATTTTTAGAAAAAGTCTTTAGGGACCCACTTTTGCCAATTCAGGTTCCCCAAGGTGAGGCCTATGGTTGTGTAGCTATGAAAAAAACTAGCTTGACTCCACATCTGGAAGGCAAAGTTCTCAAGGTTTTACATTTGCCACGACATATGCATCGGCAGTCACCGGTGTCGCGACCATCATGGTATATTAACTATGTGGTTGTGTGATGTAGTTGATACTAACTTCATCAGAGCTCTCCACCCTAACATGAGATGTGCCATTCCTATCAAAGTCAACTCATTTCATCACACTGGTGGACCCAGACATCTTAGACGGAATTGTATTATTTCACCAAAACAAACGCTACTTTTGCCTATTCAGGTTCACTAGTGTTAGGCCTATAGTTCTATAGTCACAAAAAAAAACTAGCTCAATTCCATGTCCAGAAGGCAAATTTCGCAAAGTTTTACATTTGCCACGACACCTGAATCGATAGTTCCTGGTGTCACGGCCATCATGGTACCTTAACGGTGTGGTTGTGCGATGTAATTGATATTGACTTCATCTAAGCTCTCCACCCTAATATGAGATGTTCTATTCCTTTCACAACCAACTCGTTTAGTGACATGGGTGGACCTAGTCATCTTTGATGGAATTGCATGTTTCACTGAAACAAACACTGCTATGTTGCCTATCATAAGTTGTTTTTAGAAAAATATCTAGGGACCCACTTTGGCTAATTTAGGTTTTTCTGGGTGAGGCTTATAGTTCTATAGCTATGAAAATACCTGGCTCAATTCCATGTCCAGATGGCAAATTTCTCAAGGTTTTACATTTGCCACGACATCTACATCAGCAGTTTTCGTTGTCGCGGCCATCACGGTACCTTAATGGTGTGGTTGTGTGACATAATTGATACTGACTTTATCTAAGCTCTACACCCTAACATGAGATGTGCCATTCCTATCACAACCAACTCATTTTATAACACGGGTGGACCCAGACATCTTTGACGGAATTGCATGATTTCAGCGAAACAAACACTGCTTTATTGCCTATGATAAGTTATTTTTAGAAAAGTCTCTAGTGACCCACTTTTGCCAATTTAGGTTCCCTAGCGTGAGGCCTATAGTTATATAGCCATAAAAAAACTAGCTTGACTCTACATGTGGAAGGCAAAGTTCTCAAGGTTTTACATTTGCTACGACATATGCATCAGCAGTTCCCGGTGTCACAGCCATCACGATACATTAACTACGTGGTTGTGTGACGTAGTTGATACTAACTTCATTAGAGCTCTCCAACCCAACATAAGATGTGCCATTCCTATAACAACCAACTCATTTCATAACATAGGTGGGGCTAGACATCTTTGATGGAATTACATTATTTCACCGAAACAAACGCTGCTTTGTTGCCTATGATAAGTTATTTTTAGAAAAATCTATAGGGACCCACTTTTGCCAATTTGGTTTCCCTCAGATGAGGCCTATGTTTCTATAGTCATGAAAAAAACTAGCTTGATTCCATTTCTAGAAGGCCAATTTTTCAAGGTTTTACATTTGCCACGACATCTGAATCGGCAGTTTCTGATGTCGTGACCATCATGGTACCTTAATGGCATAGTTATGCAACATAATTGATACTAACTTCATCTAAGCTTTTCACCCTAACATGAAATGTGTCATTCCAGTCACAACCAACTCATTTCGTAACACAGGTGGACCCAGACATCTTTGACGGAATTGCATGATTTCAACAAAACAAACATAGCTTTGTCGCCAATGATAATCAACAAAACAAACACAGCTTTGTCGCCAATGATAAGTTATTTTTAGAAAAATCTCCAGGTACGCACTTTGGTCAATTCAAGTTCCTTAGGGTGAGGCCAATAGTTTTGGAGCCATGAAAAAAGACCTAGCTCGATTCTATGTCTAGAAGTCAAATTTTTCAATGTTTTACATTTGCCACGACATCTGAATCGGTAGTTCCTAGTGTCACGGCCATCACAGTACCTTAACAGTGTGGTTGTGCAACATAATTGATTTAAGCTCTCCACCCTAACATGAGATGTTCCATTCCTGTCACAACCAACTAATTTCGTAACACGGGTGACCCAGATATCTTTGATGGAATTGCAAGATTTTACCGAAATAAACACTGCTTTGTTGCTGATGATAAGTTATTTTTGGAAAAGTCTTCAGGGACCCATGTGTGAAAGGCAAAGTTCTCAACATTTTACATTTGCCACGACATATGCATTGGCAGTTCTCGGTGTTATGGCCATCACGATACATTAACTGTGTGGTTGTACGACGTAATTGATACTGACTATTGACGATTACTAATGCTCATTTTTAACCATCAACTATTGCATGAAAAAGAATGAAATGAACCACAAAGCATAGTTGTAGGAGTCTACTAAACCCTCTGAACTATCAGCTAGTGTCTAACCTACACCCCCAACTATAAAACCATCTGTTTGACACCCTGAACTTTTCAAAACCATTTAAATTACACCCTGGAGCAGTTTTGGACGGTGGTTTTGACTTTTCTTTTTCTATTTATTTCTGCTGAATATTTGAAAAATCATAGTAAATCATAGAAAAATCATAAAATAGAAAATCTAATTTTGTTGGACTCCACATGAGTAGATCTACACAATGAACATATAATATAGTATGTTTTAGTATAAATTTTTTCTATAGCTTTAAATTAGTTAGATAAATCGAATTTTGTCTGTAATTAATTGGAATAATTCATAGCTACAACTTCTATGGTCCAATTGTGGTGAAATTTTTATAATGGGGTTATTATTATATGCTTGAACTATAGTAAAAATTTCATACTCATTGGATCATATATAACTTAGTTATAGATTTATTTAGGTTTATGTTTAGGTTTATGCTTGTTAAATATAAATAAATCTATAACTAAATTATACATGATCCAATCAGTATGAAATTTTTACTATAGTTCAAGCATATAATAATTATTTCACTATAAAAATTTAACCACAATTGGACCATAAAAGTTGTAGATATGAATTATTCCAATTAATTACAGACAAAATTTGATTTTCTAACTAATTTAAAGCTACAGAAAAAAATTTGTACTAAAGCATACTATATTATATATTCATTGTGTAGATCTACTCATGTGGAGTCCAACAAAATTAGATTTTCTATTTTATGATTTTTCTATGATTTACTATGATTTTTCAAAGATTCAGCAGAAACAAATAGAAAAAGAAAAAGTCAAAACCATCATTACTGTAGCAAACCATGGTTACTGTAGCAAATCTGCCGTCTAAAACTGCTCCAGGGTGTAATTTGAACGGATTTGAAAAGTTCAGGGTGTAAAATAGACAGTTTTATAGTTGGGGGTGTAGGTTAGACACTAGCTGATAGTTCAGGGGTCAAGTAGACTTTTTCCTTTTATTCTAATGAGTTCCACGAGTTGTGTTATTCTCACTTGTTTTGCAGGATATTTAATATTTTACCACATAAAAGTACCTCAAGTGATGAAACAGAGCACACCATTGTGAAGAGCTCGTCGAGACGATCAAAACAGACATATCAGTTGCTATATTTGGGGTTCCAGAGAGAAAGTCCCCGATGGATACGACTCGGAAGATTCTAGAAGACTCCAGAACCATCACCAAGCAAGAGTTTTAGGGACTAACATAACAATTTCCACAGCTTTTGTGAATTGTGAATTTTTAAGGATAAAAACAAAATAAGCTAAGAAGGAGTAGGAGTCAAGAAACCGAACCAAATCAAGTCTGAATTCTGCGAAAATTGACGGGAAGGTTCTAGAGGACACGAGAAGACACGGGAATGAAGCGGGAGCCCAGAGGCTAATAAGTGGGGCCGGTCGGCCCCACATGTTAGGGTGGCTAGCCTAGGCCCACCTCCAAGTGAGACTAGCTTCGCGTGACGGTCTCTAATTGACCTCTACGACGCATCTCAACCATTGTTTCAAGTCGGTTTGATCCAAGTGCTACGGTTCACCCCACCGGGCTATATAAGTAGGGGTAGATCCCCTCCCTTAGGCCATCTCCATCTTCATGAGCTACATCTAGAGAAAAAGCTAGGGTTTCACCCCTCCATCCAAGTAGAAGTAGAGATCCCTCTAGATGATCGTCTAGTTCTAGTTCTTCTAGTTCAACTTCTAGTTCTAGTTCTAGTTCATCTAGTTGTAAACTAGAGAAGAGGGAGAGAGGAGAGGAGAGAGCTGAGGAGGAGTTGAATCTATCAGATCTTCCTCGACATTGTACTTCTACAACATCTGGTTCATCTTGAGCAATCTTTAGGTTCTTCAACATTTATTTCTAAGTATTTTATTTAGTTTTAGTTCTTGCTTTATTGTATTTACTGGATCTCCGCTCGTATTGAGTGCTCTAGTTATCCTAGGTAATTAGAGTAGTAAGCGCTAGTGTAGATGTGGTGTCTAGACTAGGGTTTACCAGAGTTTGCGCCCAATCCTCCAGTTAGTTGTGGTAACCCACAGAGGTGACAGCTCTATCTGGTCTTTGTAATCCACCATGTTAGGGTTCGTGTTTCGTAGAGCTTTTTAGTAGCCTTCCCCTGCCTACTTCCTTCCCAATCTTTTTTGAGAGTTAGAAAGGTATTGTTGCTCCGAAGTAGGTAAAATAGAGTAAGCCTTTGACAAGATAGAACCACTTAGACAACCCTAAAAACCCTCTCTATCCTATAATTACCCTTTCCTTGGACGTTCCTAATTCTTCTAGCACACTTTATGTTCCCCGTGGAAATCGATACCATGGAACACTCCCAGGTGAAAGCTACATCGGTATCCGTGCGCTTGCGGATCTTTTCCTGTGTGCATTAAATTACCCAACACTGACTTCATCAGAGCCCTCCACCCTAACATGAGATGTGTCATTCTTGTTACAACCAACTTGTTTTGTAATATGGTTGGACACAAACATCTTTGATGGAATTGCATCATTTCACCGAAATAGACACTGCTTTGTTGCCTATGATAAGTTATTTTTAGAATAATCTCTAGGCACCCACTTTTACCAATTCTAGTTTCTAGGGGTGAGGCCTATAGTTCTGCAGCCATGAAAAAAATATAGCTCATTTCCATGTCCAAAAGGCAAAGTTCTCAAGGTTTTACATTTGCCATGGCATCTGTATCCGCAGTTCCTAGGGTCACAGAAATCATGGTACCTTAATGGCGAGGTTGTGTGACGTAATTCATATTGACTTCATCTTAGCTCTCTATCCTAACATGAGATGTTCCATTCCTGTCACAACCAACTCATTTCGAAACACGGGTGGACCTAGACATCTTTGATGGAATTGCATGATTTCACCGAAACAAATACTGCTTTGTTGCCTATGATAAGTTATTTTTAGAAAAGTCTCTAGGGACCCACTTTTGCCAATTTAGTTTCCCTAAGGTGAGGCCTTTAGTTGTGAAGCCATGAGAAAAACTAGCTTGAATCCATGTCTAGAAGGCAAAGTTCTCAAGGTTCTACATTTGTCACGACATATCCATCGGCTGTTCTTGGTGTCGTGGCCATCACGGTACATTAACTACATGGTTGTATGACATAATTGATACTATCTTCATCTAATCTCTCCACCCTAACATGAGATGTGTCATTCCTATCACAACCAACTTGTTTTGTAATACGGTAGGACCTAGATATCTTTGATAGAATTGCATGATTTCACCGAAATAGACGCTGCTTTGTTGCCTATGATAAGTTATTTTTAGAACAATCTCCAAGCAACCACTTTTAAAAATTTAGGTTTCTAGGGGTGAGGCCTATAGTTCTGTAGCCATGAATAAAATCTAGCTCGATTCTATGTCAAGAAGGCAAAGTTCTTAAGGTTTTACATTTGTCACGACATCTGTATCAGTAGTTCCTGGTGTCGCAGCCATCATGGTACCTTAACGGTGAGGTTGTGTGACATAATTGATGTTGACTTCATCTCATCTCTCTAGCCTAACATGAGATGTTCCAATTATGTCACAACCAACTCATTTCATAACACAGGTAGACCCAGACATTTTTGATGGAATTGCATGATTTCACCGAAACAAACATAGCTTTGTTGCCTATGATAAGTTATTTTTAGAAAAACCTCTAGGGACCCACATAGTGATGTGATCACTATGTGGTTACTAACCACATAGCAAAGACATGTGTGTAGCTATGATGTGGTTGGTGCAATGACATGGTGAAGCAAGGATCAAGCAATGGTGATGTGATCAAATGCTTGCCATGATGGAGTTGGATGAAGGTGCAAAGCCAAATCATGGAGCTCAAGGCAAAGGTATATGATAGGGTTTTTCATTTTGCATCCAAGACACCACAGATGGTGTGGATGACTTAGGATCGATAGCCGTACTATAAAGAGAGGAATTTCTAGGGCTATTGATCACTTAAGTGCCACTAGATGAAGATTCATTTGCATATGCATTTAGATCTAGTGGAGAGCTAACTTAATGCCTCAAAAATGATTATGAAAATGCTAACACACATGCACATGGTGGTGTACACTTGGTGTTGTTAGCACATTTGCGAAGGCGGTGGAGTTTGAGCGGTAGAGAGGGGTTTGGGGTCCTCTCTCCCTCCCACCGAGCTTTGCTTGGCGGGATTCAACGCTTTTCGAGAAATGAAACACCTATTTTTCACTATGCGAGACGCGAAGAAATGGAGGCAAACGGAGGTCACTAGGGTGACCGGATGCGGTCTCTGATTGACTAGATGCGTTTGGTTAGTGCTTAGTATTTGCGCGTGTCTCAGTCTTGTGATCGGACATGGTGGCGCGTCCGGTCATGATCATCCGGACGCATCTGGTCACGTGTGGAGGCTTACAAGAGTCATTTTTAGAAAATCTCTAGGGACCTGCTTTTGCCAATTCTAGTTCCCTAAGGTGTGGATTAAAGATTTGCACCCATGAAAAAAACTTAGCTTGATTCCATGTCCAAAAGGCAAAGTTCTCGAGGTTTTACATTTGCCATGACATCTATAGCGACAGTTCCCATTGTCGTAGAAATCACAGTACCTTAATGGTATGGATGAGTGACGTAATTGATACAGAGTTAAGCTAAGGTCTCCATGCTAACTTGAGATGTGCCATTCCTGTCACAACCAACTCGTTTTGTAACACGGGTGGACCCAAACATCTTTGATGGAATTGCTTGATTTCACCAAAACAAACGCTGCTTTATGGTCTAAGATAAATTATTTTTAGAAAAATCTCTAGGCATATACTTTTGCCAATTCACATTCTCTAGAGTGAGGCCTGTAGTTCTACAACCATGAAAAAAACTAGCTCAATTCCATGTCTAGAAGGCAAAGTTCTCAAGGTTTTACATTTGCCACGACATATGCATTGGCAGTTCCCGGTGTCACGGCCATCACGGCACCTTAACTACGTGGTTGTGTGATGTAATTGATATTAATTTATCTAAGTTATCCAACCTAACATGAGATGTTCCATTCCAATCACAATCAACTCATTTAGTAACATGGGTGGACCCAAACATCTTTCATGGAATTGCATCATTTCACCAAAACAAGCGCTGCTTTGTTGCCTATGATTAGTTATTTTTAGAATAATCTTCAGAGACCCACTTTTGCCAATTCAGGTTCCCTAGGGTGAGGCCTATAGTTCCATAGCTATGAAAAAACTGGCTCAGTTCCATGTCCGAAAGGCAAAGTCCTTAAGGTTTTACATTTGCCACGACATCTACATCGGCGGTTCCCCATATCACGGCCATCACGGTTCCTTAACAGCGTGGTTGTGCAACATAATTGATACTGACTTTATCTAAACCCTCAACCCTAAAATAAGATGTGTCATTCCTATCGTAACCAACTCGTTTTGTAACACGGGTGGACCTAGACATCTTTGACAGAATTGCATAATTTCACCGAAACAAACACTACTTTGTTGCGTATGATAAATTATTTTTAGAACAATCTCTACTATCTCGCTTTTGACAATTCAGGTTCCCTAGGGTGAGGTGTATAGTTTAGAAGTAGTGAAAAAAAATCTAGCTTGATTCCATGTTCAGAAAACAAAGTTCTCAAGGTTTAACATTTGACATATGCACCGACAGTTCCCGGTGTTGCGGCCATCACGGTACCTTAACTACGTGGTTTTGTGACCTAATTGATATTGAATTCATCTAAGCGCTCCACCCTAAATGCGATGTGCCATTCCTATCACAACCAACTCTTTCATAACACGGGTCGACCTAGACATTTTTGAAGGAATTGCATGATTGCACCGAAACAAACGCTGCTTTATTGCCTATGATTAGCCATTTTTAGAATAATCTCTAGGGACCCACTTTTGCCAATTCAGGTTCCCTAGGGTGAGGTCTATAGTTCTATAGCCATAAAAAAACCTAGCTTGATTCCATGTTCAGACGACAAAGTTCTCAAGGTTTTACATTTACCACGACATATGCATCGGCAGTTTCCGGTGTCACGGCCATCACGGTACCTTAACTACATGTTTGTGTGACGTAATTGATACTGATTTCATATAAGCTCTCCACCCTATCATGATATATGCCATTACTCTCACAACCTACTCGTTTCATAACACGGGTGGACCCAAACATCTTTGACGGAATTGCATGATTTCACCGAAACAAATGCTGCTTTGTTGCCTATGATAATCTATTTTTAAAACAATCTCTAGGCACCCACTTTCACCAATTTAGGTTCCCTAGGGTTAGGCCTATAGTTCTATAGCTATGAAAAAAACCTAGCTCGATTTCATGTTCGGAAGGCAAAGTTCTCAAGGTTTTACATTTGCCACGACATATGCATCGTAGTTTCCGGTATCACAGCCATCAAGGTACCTTAACTCCATGGTTGTGTGACGTAATTGATACTTACTTCATCTAAGCTCTCCACCCTAACATAAGATGTGTCATTCTGCTCATAACCACCTTGTTTCATAACACATGTGGACCTAGATATTTTTGACAAAACTACAGGATTTCACCGAAACAAACGCTGCATTGTTGCCTATGATAAGTTGTTTTTAGAACAATCTCTAGGGACCCACTTTTACCAATTTAGGTTCCCTAGGGTGAGGCCTATAGTTCTGTAGCCATGAAAAAAACCTAGCTCAATTCCATGTCTGGAAGGCAAAGTTCTAAAGGTTTTACATTTGCCACGACATCTATATCGGCAGACCCAGTGTCGTGGCTATCACTGTACAGTAATAGTGTGGTTGTGTAAGGTAATTGATACTAACTATATCTAAGCTCTCCACCCTAACATGAGATGTTCCATGCTATCACTACCAACTCATTTCGTAACACGGGTAGACCTAGATATCTTTGATGAAATTGCATGATTTCACCGAAACAAACGCTGCATTGTGGCCCATGATAAGCTATCTTTAGAAAAATCTCTAGGGACCCACTTTTGCCAATTTAGGTTCCCTAGGGTGAGGCCAATAGTTCTAGAGCCACGAAAAAAACTAGCTCAATTTCATGCTTGGAAGGCAAAGTCCTCAAGGTTCTACATTTGCCATGACATCTACACTGACAATTCCCATTGTCATGACCATCACAGTACCTTATCAGCATGGTTGTGCGACGTAATTGATACTGACTTCATCTAAGCTCTCTAGCCTAATGTGAGATATACCATTCCTATCACAACTAACTCATTTCATAACAAGGGTGGGCCCAGACAATCTCTAGGGACCCACTTTTGCCAATTTAGGTTCCCTAGGGTGAGGGCTATAATTCATTAGCCATGAAATAAAAAACAAGCTTGATTCCATGTCCAGAAGGCAAAGTTTTCAAGGTTTTACATTTGCCCTGACATCTGCATCAACAGTTCCTGGTGTCGCGGCCATCACAGTACCTTGACTACGTGCTTGTGTGATGTAATTGATACTGACATCATCTAAGCTCTCTACCCTAACATGAGATGTGTCATTTCTATAACAACCAACTCATGTCCTAACACGAGTGGACCCAGACATCTTTAATGGAATTGCATGATTTCATCGAAACAAACACTGCTTTGTTTCCTATGATAAATTATTTTTAGAACAATCTATAGGGACCCACCTTTACCAATTCAAGTTTCCTAGGGTGAGGCCTATAGTTCTGCAGCCATGAAAAAACTAGCTTGATTCCATGTCCGAAAGGCAAAGTTCTCATGGTTTTACATTTGCCACGACATCTGCATCGGCAGTCCCCGGTGTCACGGCCATCACGGTACCTTAACGGCATGGTTGTGTGACATAATTGAGCCTAACTTTATCAGAGCTCTCCACCCTAACATGAGATGTGTTATTCCTATCACAACCAACTCATTTAGTAAAACAGGTGGACCTAGACATCTTTGATGAAATTACATTATTTCACCAAAACAAACGCTGCTTTGTTACCTATTATAAGTTATTTTTAGAAAAATCTCCATGGACCCAAATTTTCCAATTCAATTTCCTAAGGGTGAGGGCTATAGTTCTATAGCTGTGAGAAAAAACTAGCTCAATTACATATCTAGAAGGCAAATTTCTTAAGGTTTTGCATTTGCCACGACATATGCATCGGCAGTTCCTGGTGTCGCGGCCATCATGGTACATTAACTGCCTAGTTGGGTGAAGTAATTAACACTAACTTCATCAGTGCTCTCCACCCTAACATGAGATGTGCCATTCCTACCACAACCAACTCATTTTGTAACATGGGTGGACCCTAACATCTTTGACGGAATTGCATGATTTCACCGAAACTGATGCTGCTTTGTTGCCTATGATAAGTTTTTTTAGAACAATCTCTATGGACCCACTTTTACCAATTCAGTATTCCTAGGGTGAACCCTATAGTTCTATAGCCATGAAAAAAACCTAGCTTGATTCCATGTCCAGAAGACAAAATTCTCAAGGTTTTACATTTGCCACGACATCTAAATCGATAGTTTTCGGTGTCACGGCCATCACGGTACCTTAACGGTGTGGTTGTGTGACATAATTGATACTGAATTCATCTATGCTCTCCACCCTAATATGAGATCTACCATTCCTATCACAACCAACTCATCTCGTAACACGGGTGGATCTAGACATGTTTGATAGAATTGCATGATTACACCGAAACAAACAATGCTTTGTTGCCTATGACAAGTTATTTTTAGAAAAATCTCTAGGGACCCTATTTTCCCAATTTAGGTCAACTAGGGTGAGGCCTGTAGTTTAAATTAGCTTGATTCCATGTCCAAAAGGCAAAGTTCTCAAGGTTTTACATTTGCCACAACATATGCATCGACAGATCCTAGTGTCACGGGCATCACGGTACATTAACTATGTGGTTGTGTGACGTAATTGATACTAAATTCATCTAAGGACTCCACCCTAACATGAGATGTGCCATTTCTATCACAACCAACTCGTTTCATAACACAGGTGGACCTAGACATCTTTGACCAAACAACATGATTTCACCAAAACTGATGCTGCTTTGTTGCCTATGATAAGTTAATTTAAGAACAATCTCTAGGGACCCACTTTTACCAATTCAATATTCCTATGGTGAACCCTATAGTTCTATAGCCATGAAAAAAACCTAGCTTGATTCCATGTCCAGAAGACAAATTTCTCAAGGTTTTACATTTGCCACGACATCTAAATCGGTAGTTTTTGGTGTCGCGGCCATCACGGTACCTTAACGGCGTGGTTGTGTGACGTTATTGATACTGACTTCATCTTAGCTCTCCAACCTAACATGAGATGTGTCATTCTTGTCACAACCAACTTGTTTTGTAACACGGGTGGACCCAGACATCTTTGATGAAATTGCATGATTTCACCAAAACAGACGCTGGTTTGTTGCCTATGATAAATTATTTTTAGAACAATCTCTATGGAGCCACTTTTACTAATTTAGGTTCCCTAGGGTGAGGAATATAGTTCTATAGTCATGAATAAAAACATAGTTTGATTCCATATCCAGAAGGCAAAGTTCTCAAGATTTTACATTTGCCACGACATCTACATCGGTAGTTCCCGATGTCATGGCCATCATAGTACCTTAATTGCATGGTTGTATGACATAATTAATACTAACTTCATCTAAGCTCTCCATCCTAATATGAGATGTGCCATTCATGTCGCAACTAACTCATTTCGTAACACAGGTGGACCTAGACATCTTTGATGGAATTGCATGATTTCACCGAAACAAACACTGCTTTGTTGCCTATGGTAAGTTATTTCTAGAAAAATCTCTAGGAACCCACTTTTGCCAACTCAGGTTCCTTGGGGTGAGGCCTATAGTTCTGTAGCCAATAAAAAACCTAGCTTGATTCCTTTTCTAGAAGATAAATTTCTCACGGTTTTACATTTGCCACGACATCTGAATCGGTAGTTTTCGGTGTCATGGCCATCATGGTACCTTAATGGCGTGATTGTGTGACATAATTGATACTGACTTTATCTATGCTCTCCACCCTAACATGAGATTTGCCATTCCTATCATAACCAACTCGTCTCGTAACACGGGTGGACCCAGACATCCTTGACGGAATTGCATGATTTCACTGAAACAAACACTGCTTTGTTGCCTATGATAAGTTATTTTTAGAAAAGTCTCCAAGGACCTACTTTTGCTAATTCAGGTTCCCTAAGGTGATGCCTATAGTTCTGCAGCTGTGAAAAAAACTAGCTTGACTCCACGTTTGGAATGTAAACTTCTCAAGGTTCTACAATTGCCATGACATATACATCAGCAGTTCCCCATGTCACGGCCATCATGGTACATTAACTGCATGGTTGTATGACATAATTGATATAAACTTCATCAGAGCTCTCCACCCTAACATGAGATGTGTCATTCCTATCACAAGCAATTTGTTTGGTAATACGGTTGGACACATACATCTTTGATGGAATTACATGATTTCACCGAAACAAACATTGCTTTGTTGCCTATGATAAGTTATTTTTAGAACAATCTCTTGGCACCCACTTTTACTAATTTAGGTTTCTAGGGGTGAGGCCTATAGTTCTGCTGCCACGAAAAAAAATCTAGCTCGATTCCATGTCTAGAAGGCAAAGTTCTCAAGGTTTTACATTTGCCATGATATCTGAATCGGTAGTTTTCGGTGTCATGGCCATCACGGTACCTTAATGGTGTGATTGTGTGACATAATTGATACTGACTTCATCTATGATCTCCACCCTAACATGAGATTTGCCATTCCTATCACAACCAACTCGTCTCGTAACACAGGTGGACCCAGACATCCTTGACGGAATTGCATGATTTCACCGAAACAAACACTGCTTTGTTGCCTATGATAAGTTATTTTTAGAAAAGTCTCCAAGGACCTACTTTTGCTAATTCAGGTTCCCTAAGGAGAGGCCTATAGTTGTGCAGCTATGAAAAAAACTAGCTTGACTCCACGTTTGGAAGGTAAAGTTCTCAAGGTTCTACAATTGCCACGACATATACATTGGCAGTTCCCCATGTCACGGCCATCATGGTACATTAACTGCATGGTTGCATGACATAATTGATACAAACTTCATTAGAGCTCTCCACCCTAACGTGAGATGTGTCATTCCTGTCATAAGCAACTTGTTTGGTAATACGGTTGGACACAGACATCTTTGACGGAATTACATGATTTCACTGAAACAAACGCTGCTTTGTTGCCTATGATAAGTTATTTTTAGAACAATCTCTTAGCACCCACTTTTACTAATTTAGGTTTCTAGGGGTGAGGCCTATAGTTCTATAGCCATGAAAAAAATCTAGCTCGATTCCATGTCTAGAAGGCAAAGTTCTCAAGGTTTTACATTTGCCATGACATCTGTATCGACAGTTCCCGGTGTCATGGCCATCATGGTACCTTAACAGCGAGGTTGTGTAATGTAATTGATATTGACTTCATCTAAGCTCTCTAGCCTAACATGAGATGTTCTATTCCGGTCACAATCAACTCATTTCATAACATAGGTGGACCCAAACATCTTTGATGGAATTGCATGATTTCACCGAAACAACACTACTTTGTTGCCTATGATAAGTTTTTTTAGAAAAATCTCTAGGGACCAACTTTTACTATAACACCCTAGGTGTTTGCCACCAGTTAAGTAGTGGGCTTGAGCTCAAACATGATAGATTAAGTGGAGATGACGATGGCAAGGTCAACCCATGGAGATGAGCCTAACCTAAACTTGGATGTTGCACCATTGCTTTACATATAGGCCAATTTTCAAGATAGATGCTTGGGTGGTGTTATTGAAATATCTTCATGTGTCTCACCTTAGTACCTATCTATATTGGTCACTAGCAAAGTTTCATGACGTTTGGAATCAAAAAGTCACATGAAATGATAAGTTATATGCTTGTTGGAATGACTTTACTAAGTTCTGGAATTGCATTATTAAGTGGATGGAAATATAGGTCATCAACCCAACCTTGCAACCTTGCCCAAAAGACTCTAGATGGACTCTACAACAAAAGTCATGAAAGGTTCGTGTTGAGCAAATGCCCCGAAAATGCTCCAATGAATCAAAAGGGATGATTTAAGCTTCATCGTGATCCTACTTTGGTTAAAGTATAACAGCAGTTTCTATATCATTTTCGAGGTTGAACCTTAAATGAGAGTTGTAGTTCACTTTATGGAGAAGAAACTTTGTTTTTGGACCAAGAGCTAGATCAGCTTGGAAATGAGTCTAATCGGTGCACAAAGATTGAATTTGCTGCAGTTTTTAGCACTTAGAATATTCATCGACATCGGCATTGGCGTCTCGCGTTCTCCGAAATTTGTTAAGCATCTCAAGTTGACCCAAAAGTAAAAGTTGGAGTTTACATCTTGATGAAGAGCATACAAAAAGTTGAGTTCAGTTTGACGAAGTTTTGACCATCAAATGCAAGTTTCTGTGACTGTCATCAAGGTGTTGACACTGCAGTTTTGGCAACTAGTTAACCGCTAATCCGTTTCTCTAATGACCTTGGCTCCTTAATGAAAAACGTAGAGCTTCATGTGGGCTTCCAACTTTGTTTTTGGCTCGTGGTCCATTTCGGCCCAGAAGCAGCCCAAAATGACCTCCCACGCCGGTCTCACCATCGCCCGCCACGTGCTCGACGTTATGCCACAGCGGGGGAGTGCGTGGCAGCCATGCAAGAGCTTGCCCCACCCTTGCCGACGCGCGTCCTCACGCCCCTGCTGCTCCTTTATGGACGCCAAGCTTCCCCAGGCACTCCCCATCCACTCCAGCATCCTCTCCCTCCCTCGCTCTCGCGCTCCCGCTCGCCCTTGCCGCTCGCACGGGCACGTCCGCCATGGACGGCCGGCCAAGCTTGCTGCCGCCCACGTCCTCACCGCTCTAGGCCCTCACGGCCGCAGCCACGTGCACCACCGCCTTCACCTCATCGTGCTGCACCTCGCGCGCATGAGCGTCGAAGACGTAGCCGCCGAACTCGCCTTGCCGGTGTTCCGCCGTCCCTGCTCGCCGCCGGCGCACGTGGCCAGAAGGCCACGAACCACCTCCCGCCGGTCCTCGGCCACCCACGGGTGCGCACTGGCCTCCTCTTGCTTCCCCACCACTTCCCCGACAATGGCATGGCCTCCCTTCGCCGGAATCCGCGAGCTCCGGCGACCCTCCTCTGTTTCAGTTCCTTCAGGGACCTCATGCGACAATTCGACAAAAATGAAGGGCCTATCTACACTATCATAGACTCAGATGAATAGTGCTCTCGGGACTGATTCGTAATTATTTTGCAGGAAATTTGGAAATTCATAGTAAATCATAGAAAAATCGTAAAATAGCAAATGAGTACTTTTTGAAATCCTTGTGAAATTTTCTATGCATTAGATCCATAATATGTCATGTTTTAGTTTAAAGTTTTCTCTGTAAAAATAGGTTTGTGCAGTTAGGTTTTAATGCTAGTTGAATTTGTCATTTTCATAACTGCAGATCTAGGTCTCCAATTGAAGTGAAATTTTTGTGGCATGCTACCCATATGATGTTTAATGTGTGGTAATTATTTCATGAATTTTGGTTGCCATATGAGTGAGTTATTAGTGTATCTTGCTCTCACATGAATTCTTGCAATAGCAATTTGTCTTTTTCATAGAGATTGGTATACATGTCCAAATGACTTGAAATTTGTACAGTAGACTATTAGGTGTATGGAAGGGCTACTGTAATTTTTATAGATTTTATTATGGAATTTTGGTATATGTTTATTATTTCACCTTGCTATCTAAATAAATTAAGAAATGCATTAAAAGAATTTATTTAGTGATGAGCACTATGAGTTTTGGTGATCATTTAACATGCACTTTGTGATGGTTACATTGGTTGTGGCCAAATGTATGTTTGGAATATAAATTAATATTTATTCTTGCAATTGATGCTTTCCTGGACAGTTTCTGAGACTTTGGTAATTGCACCATGAAAATGATGTTTGATGAGAAACATGCTTATAACAAAGTTGTAAATAACTCATTAATCTAGCTTGTGTTAAATTTTGGTGGCATTTTGCCTTATAGTTTGTGAGTAATGACTGTTTCAAGTTGGGTTCCAGAAATAGTTGTTCTCTAGAATCTCTGGACCAGATTCTGTAATTATGCATGTCTGACTTGGTTAACTTGAGAATCATGCTAAGATGATTAAAGATGAATTATGGAAAATTTCATAAGCTTTCCAGAATGTCTTGTTGCATGGCTATTGGATTTGTATAACTCCAGTTATGATCCAAACATGCAGCTGTTGTTTGCAGTCTAGAAATAAATAGATGATAGTTGTGGTTGTTTACTCCATGTGTTGCTAAGTGTGGCTTATGCCCTTGTTGATGGTCAAGTTAAGATACTTGTGATCTGGTTAAACTTGTGTTATGCTTGATGTGCTTGCCCTCTTTAATTGGTTGTGTGATGTTAGTTAAATAGCTTTTGGTGTCTATGTCTGAATCGTCTGTTTACTTGAATGATTATGTGATGCATCTTATGTTACCATTCATCATATTCATACACATGCATCTTGCATCTCATCTAGGTACGCTAGATGCACCACGTGAAGGATGAGATGTTGGAGCCAAACCTGAAGACGGTGTTTGGTGGACCTATCCCGAAGATGGAAGGACTAAGCAAGTGCTGGGATGGGAGATGCTCGCCAAGCGAGTGTCATCTGTCAATCACTAATCTAGTGTTCGATCCCAGGCAAGCTCCGGAGCATTCTAAGCCTCCTACTTTATAAAAGCAATTGAGTATATATATGTTATATATGTATTGTTGCATTAAGTTGTAGGAGTTGAGTGAAACCATTGATGCTTGCAGATGTTGGCATTGGATAACATGCTTCTCTTCCCTTGGAAAGTTCTTCGCACCGAATCTCGGGACACGATTCTTTTAAGGGGGGAGGGCTGTAACACCCCAGGTGTTTGCCACCAGTTAAGCAGTGGGCTTGAGCTCAAACATGATAGATTAAGTGGAGATGACGATGGCAAGGTCAACCCAAGGAGATGAGCCTAACCTAAACTTGGATGCTGCACCATTGCTTTACATATAGGCCAATTTTCAAGATAGATGCTTGGGTGGTGTTATTGCAATATCTTTATGTGTCTCGCCTTAGTACCTATCTATATTGGTCACTGGCAAAGTTTCATGATGTTTGGAATCAAAAAGTCACATGAAATGATAAGTTATATGCTTGTTGGAATGACTTTACTAAGTCCTGGAATTGCATTATTAAGTGGATGGAAATATAGGTCATCAACCCAACCTTGCAACCTTGCCCAAAAGACTCTAGATGGACTCTACAACAAAAGTCGTGAAAGATTCGTGTTGAGCAAATGCCCCGAAAATGCTCCAATGAATCAAAAGGGATGATTTAAGCTTCATCGTGATCCTACTTTGGTCAAAGTATAACAGCAGTTTCTATATCAGTTTTGAGGTTGAACCTTAAATGAGAGTTGTAGTTCACATTATGGAGAAGAAACTTTGTTTTTGGACCAAGAGCTAGATCAGCTTGGAAACGAGTCTAATCGGTGCACAAAGATTGAATTTGCTGCAGTTTTCAGCACTTAGAATATTTCTAAGTGTGGAAATTCATCGACCTCGGCCTTGGCGTCTCGCGTTCTCCGAAATTTGTTAAGCATCTCAAGTTGACCCAAAAGTAAAAGTTGGAGTTTACATCTTGATGAAGAGCATACAAAAAGTTGAGTTCAGTTTGACGAAGTTTTGACCATCGAATGCAAGTTTCCGTGACTGCCATCAAGGTGTTGACACTGCAGTTTTGGCAACTAGTTAACCGCTATTCCGTTGCTCTAATGACCTTGGCTCCTTAATGAAAAACGTAGAGCTTCATGTGGGCTTCCAACTTCGTTTTTGGCTCGTGGTCCATTTCGGCCCAGAAGTAGCCCAAAATGACCTCCCACGCCGGTCTCACCATAACCCGCCACGTGCTCGATGTTATGCCACAGCGGGGGAGTGCGTGGCAGCCATGCAAGAGCTTGCCCCACCCTTGCCAACGCGCGTCCTCACGCCCCTGCTGCTCCTTTATGGACGCCAAGCTTCCCCAGGCACTCCCCATCCACTCCAGCATCCTCTCCCTCCCTCGCTCTCGCGCTCCTGCTCGCCCTTGCCGCTCGCACAGGCACGTCCGCCATGGACGGCCGGCCAAGCTTGCTGCCGCCCACGTCCTCACCGCTCTAGGCCCTCACGGCCGCAGCCACGTGCACCACCGCCTTCACCTCATCGTGCTGCACCTCGCGCGCACGAGCGCCGAAGCCGTAGCCGCCGAACTCGCCTTGCCGGTGTTCCGCTGTCCCTGCTCGCCGTCGGCGCACGTGGCCAGAAGGCCACGAACCACCTCCCGCCGGTCCTCGGCCACCCACGGGTGCGCACTGGCCTCCTCTTGCTTCCCCACCACTTCCCCGACAATGGCATGGCCTCCCTTCGCCGGAATCCGCGAGCTCCGGCGACCCTCCTCTGTTTCAGTTCCGTCAGGGACCTCACGCGACAATTCGACAAAAATGAAGGGCCTATCTACACTATCATAGACTCAGATGAATAGTGCTCTCGGGACTGATTCGTAATTATTTTGTAGGAACTTTGGAAATTCATAGTAAATCGTAGAAAAATCGTAAAATAGCAAATGAGTACTTTTTGAAATCCTTGTGAAATTTTCTATGCATTAGATCCATAATATGTCATGTTTTAGTTTAAAGTTTTCTCTGTAAAAATAGGTTTGTGCAGTTAGGTTTTAATGCTAGTTGAATTTGTCATTTTCATAACTGCAGATCTAGGTCTCCAATTGAAGTGAAATTTTTGTGGCATGCTACCCATATGATGTTTAATGTGTGGTAATTATTTCATGAATTTTGGTTGCCATATGAGTGAGTTATTAGTGTATCTTGCTCTCACATGAATTCTTGCAATAGCAATTTGTCTTTTTCATAGAGGTTGATATACATGTCCACATGACTTGAAATTTGTACAGTAGACTATTGGGTGTATGTAAGGGCTACTGTAATTGTTATAGATTTTATTATGGACTTTTGGTATATGTTTATTATTTCACCTTGCTATCTAAATAAATTAAGAAATGCATTAAAAGAATTTATTTAGTGATGAGCACTATGCTTTTTGGTGATCATTTAACATGCACTTTGTGATGGTTACATTGGTTGTGGCCAAATTTATGTTTGGAATATAAATTAATATTTATTCTTGCAATTGATGCTTTCCTGGACAGTTTCTGAGACTTTGGTAATTGCACCATGAAAATGATGTTTGATGAGAAACATGCTTATAACAAAGTTGTAAATAACTCATTAATCTAGCTTGTGTTAAATTTTGGTGGCATTTTGCCTTATAGTTTGTGAGTAATGACTGTTTCAAGTTGGGTTCCAGAAATAGTTGTTCTCTGGAATCTCTGGACCAGATTCTGTAATTATGCATGTTTGACTTGGTTAACTTGAGAATCATGCTAAGATGATTAAAGATGAATTATGGAAAATTTCATAAGCTTTCCAGAATGTCTTGTTGCATGGCTATTGGATTTGTATAACTCCAGTTTTGATCCAAACATGCAGCTGTTGTTTGCAGTCTAGAAATAAATAGATGATAGTTGTGGTTGTTTACTCCATGTGTTGCTAAGTGTGGCTTATGCCCTTGTTGATGGTCAAGTTAAGATACTTGTGATCTAGTTAAACTTGTGTTATGCTTGATGTGCTTGCCCTCTTTAATTGGTTGTGTGATGTTAGTTAAATAGCTTTTGGTGTCTATGTCTGAATCGTCTGTTTACTTGAATGATTATGTGATGCATCTTATGTTACCATTCATCATATTCATACACATGCATCTTGCATCTCATCTAGGTACGCTAGATGCACCACGTGAAGGATGAGATGTTGGAGCCAAACCTGAAGACGGTGTTTGGTGGACCTATCCTGAAGATGGAAGGACTAAGCAAGTGCTGGGATGGGAGATGCTCGCCAAGCGAGTGTCATCTGTCAATCACTAACCTAGTGTTCGATCCCAGGCAAGCTCCAGAGCATTCTAAGCCTCCTACTTTATAAAAGCAATTGAGTATATATATGTTATATATGTATTGTTGCATTAAGTTGTAGGAGTTGAGTGAAACCGTTGATGCATTTATTACTATCCTTGCCTACCTTATTACATTCTTACCCTGCTAGGTTTAGGGTCAAATAAATGCTTAGCCCTGCTTAGATCGGTAGCGATCGGTGATTTCCTGTCACCTGAAATTATAGGTGGTTACGGGAATACTTTAGCTATAGAATGGATGATATCCTGGAAATAACCAAGTGTTGATGGTTAATTGGAGACCGGGCGGAATAAGTATTGGGCAACCAGACAGGGTTCTAGGGTGCTTGTAGTTTCCGCCTGTGTCGATTAAGGACCGACCGTTGTTGGGCCTCGGGTCATGTTGAACGCATGCCTCACATTTAGCTGGCCGGATAAAGTACCTTCCGACCGCGAAACTAGGAGATTATTCGGGCCGAGTGGATTGCCCGCAGCTCACTGTACCAGAGCAGTAGTGGCAGGATACGGGGGCGCGATGATAAGGCCAAAGAGCAATCGGGCGGCCCTCGGGTACATGTGGTTCCTGGCAAGCTCACGACTTTACATAAATGGTTGACTCGGTGACCAACACCTCACTTTAGCGGGTGAGTGAGGTTTGTGTGAGGAATAACTTACCAGCTGGTTAATAATCGATTCGAATCGCCATCATTCACTAGATAATGTACACTTGACTCGAGTTACTGCATCGTAGTAATGATTATGGAACACGGATGGTTATGTGGATGATGATGGAAATGCTAAACCTGAAATGGTAACCTTTGATGTTAATGGTTAATCAAGTGATTGCTTTAGCATAGGTGCTTAAATTATTGAATAGTTTATAATAAAGATGATGCAAAAATACTAGATTGAATAGTTTATAATAAAGATGATGCAAAAATACTTAAATTAGTTTATTCATGATAACTTATGCTTTTCGCAAATGAGTCAAGCTAGCCCACTGAAAGAAAGCCTTGCATACTCCTTGGTGTCATTATTTCTGGTTTATGACGGGTAAGTCTAGCTGAGTACCTTCTCGTACTTAGGGTTTATTCCCACTTGTTGCAGGTTGTGATGTATCATGGCTACTGCAAGAATTGGATGGCTCCTGTTGTAATGGCGGAGTGTGATCATGGGCATGATCCTTCTGAGCTATCTTGTCTCTCATGCTTTTGTTGGAATTTGACCTTGGTACTGGCATGTATTTGAATTAAGGTGATATTAGTTTCAAACTATTTTGCTTCTGCTACTTTTGAACTTGAGTTGTAATAACTCTACCGAACTCTGATATATGTTGAATTACTTATGAAATGGATGTAACATATGACCTGTTATGTTGGACCACTACGATCTTGGCTTTATGTTGGTTGGTTTGAAATCCCTCGTGATTTTATTGGACTACCGGAGTTATAGGAGCTTAAGTATGGGAATTTAATTGCTCCGGTGATTGTTTTTGTACTTTTGTTCTTATAATTTGGGCGGTTCCGTGACATGTACCAACTCACATTCCTTGGGGTGAGGCCTATAGTTCTATAGCCACAAAAAACTAGCTCGATTCATGTCCAGAAGACAAATTTCTCAAGGTTTTACATTTGCCACGACATCTGAATCGGTAGTTTTTAGTGTCATGGCCATCATGTTACCTTAATGGTGTGGTTGTGTGATGTAATTGATACTGACTTTTGTTGATGGTAGATAAGTGTCATTTTTAATCGTCAACCTAGCATGAAAAAGGACTTATATATAAATATCATCTAGAGATAGGGGTTATACTGATAGAATTCCACTAGTTTTGGTGAATGTCTGTTTCTGCAAGGGGTTATCAGAAAAGAAACCAAGGGAGGTCCACATGTCAGATTTACATAGAGAGAAATGCACCTACGTATACAAAAGAAGACTCTAGAAGACTCGGGAAGATGACACCTCGGAGGTGGGGCCCACCTGGCAGACCCTAGGGCGGCCACCATGGCCTCTATGGCAGGCGCCCTAGGTAACACCCCAGGTGTTTGGCTTCCATAATTACACTTGCATTTCATAAACTTGAGCATCATTCATTCATGCATCAGCTTATAATGTGTGAAACAAGCTTTTGAAACATTGCAACATGTGCTTATGATATGAGTTGTGTGCAACACCTAAGTGCAACATGTGCAACTTCCTTTTGAGACATGTCACCCACTTTAGTGAAACATGATTAGCAAGTGCTATGCAACACACTCATGAAACATATGAAACATGGCTTGGAATTTAATAAGGAACACCTTGCATGGAGGAGCACCCTTTATGAAAGTTGTAGAGAATTTAATAAGGAACAAAAGTTCTAATATGGCCATCTCATGAAAATGACCTGAACATGCTCAAATGTGGCCCACAAGTCAGTTTGAGGGGCTGCCCAACACTTAGAAAATTTCTAAGTCTGAAATTTGGAGTTACAGTTTGAAAGTACCCCGCTTCGATGCCATGTAACTCACAAACTAGGCCGAACCTATCCAAGCTTCAATTGACAAAGTTGTAGTCCTCACATAGCTCTACAAAATTGCTGTTATCACCTTTTGCTAACTCGAGCTAGATTAGGAAACAATCAACACCAAAGTATCCCTATCAGTCGCTGATGACGGCTTTGATTCAGTTTCGTCAGTCTTCGGTGGCTGACCGGTCTCAGGCCGTTACCGCCGCGTGGATGCGTCGGGGCAGCCGTACGCTGGCAGTGGCCCCACTAGTCAGTCACGAGTGGGCTTCAAGGCCACCATGGCACCCTCCTGTCTGCCTCTCCCTCCATTCATCCCCTCGCCTTTGCCGTGCTCACCGAAGCGGAACACTGAGATGCCATCGCCGTCGCGCACTTCCTCGCGATTGTGTGCCATCATCACCGTGCCCTAGCCCAATTCCTTCCGTACGAAGCACCCCAGCGCCCTCCTCTACCCTCTCCACTCCTTCCTTGGATCGTCTGAGCGAAGGTGAGGCCGCATTGGCCGATTTCGCCACCGCGGCCATGTGTGGGACCTCACCGGAGTTCGAGGCCGCCGTGGTCGGGGTAGCTAGAACCCTTCTCGTCGCTCCCTTTTCACTCCCTTAGCTCTCTAGTGACCTCGTGAGGCTCATACGATGCTTAGTCGAGGCAGTGGAGGCTCGCCGTCGCCGGTGCACCGCCACCATAACCCCGCCGTCTGCCTTGACCGGCCATGGGTGCCCCCAGCCACACCTAGGTCCACCGTAGCACCTCCCTCGGTTCGAGATCATGAGGAGAGCATGACGGTAGTCTCGGCTTCGCTGGTCGACCCACCGGTGGCGAGCTCGCCCAGCACCGTCGCTCCCTTGCTCCCTGTCTCTCTGGCTAAGGGGTCCACCTATCAGCGCGTGCGGGTAGGAGCGGGAGCAGGCCGCGGTCATGGGCCGCACGTGAGTTAGTGGGCCGCGCATTAGGCGAGCTGGCCCAGTAGCGGGTTTAGGGTTCATTTTTGTGTTTTTCTTTTATTAATTTCATAGATCTACATGCTATATTGTAAATTTCATATCTCATGCAATATAGATCCAAATGAGGTGATTCTAATTGTGTTTAGTTCTATATAAAGTGTAGTATTTATGAAAAATATAAACTGGATATGTGTTATTCCAATTCTAAAAGATTTAAATAGGTCTTTGAAATGTGTTTTGAAATAGATGCATACTTGTTAAATGGATAACTTGAGTTGTAGCGCTCCAAAAATTATGAAAATTGGTGGGTGTAATATTTCATGCCAAAGCTAGCTCTGGTAAAAATTTGGATGCTATTGTTTTAGTAGTTTTCAAGTTATGATGTTGTCATTTTATATTAGGAGATACTTGAATGAATTTTCATAATTTTTCTGTATGTGCAATGCTCATGAATTTTTATAGAGAGTGTCCCGGTATGCTAAGGTTGCTAAGAAAAATATTGTTTCTGTTGTTTGACACTTTTCTTTCTAATTTGTTAATTATGCAAAAATCAGCTTTTCTGGCTTGTGAATTTTGTGTAGGGAGTTTTTGTGAATAACATTGGCTCAAATTTTTACAGTAGCCTTCTGGTAGGGTATAGAGTCCCCTGTAATTTGTGTAGAATTTTCTGAGCAGTTTGCATATGGGTTTATTTTCCCACTTAATTAATTAAGTAAATTAAGAAAGGGGTTAAAATAAATGATTTGGGTGAACACACCTTACTTTCTGGTAGTTTCATGTCATATGTGACCTAATAGTGTCATTAGTTTGATCATAAGGGTAGTTTAACACATGAATAAATATTTAATTTCACATTTCTAGGTCCTCAGTACAGCTGGTAGCATTTTTGTGTTTAGACCTTGATAAAGTTGTTTGCTAGGAATATTGTGAATACCAAAGTGGTAGTAAACTTGTTAAACTAGCTTATGTCAAAATTTGGTGGCATTTGGCCTAGTAGTTTAGGAGTTGTGGCTGTTTAAAGTGGCTATCCAGAAATGACTACTCTCTGTTTGGAGAGGACAGATTTCTGGAACTTTAGGATTTTGACTGAGAAAACTTAAAAATCTGGTCTTGAAGTCTAAAGATGAATTGTAGAGCATGTTATAAGATTTCCAGATTGTCTTGTATCATATCATTTGGAATTTTGGATCTCTAGTTATGGTGTAATTACTGATCTGCTGTCTAGAGCTTTGTTGTGCTGTATTATGCTTAGGTTGGTGGTAAGCTTAAGTAATGTTGTTCTTGTTGATTGTTAGGTGTTAGGCCCTTGACTGAGGAGGAACAATTGTACATTAGGTTGTGTAGATTAGGTAAGTACTTCTCTACCGGAGAAGAAATATGCATGTGTAAAGTGATTTGAATAGAGCACTACTGTTGCTGTAGTTACATTTCATTCCGAGCATGTTGCATTTCTTCTTATGCACCCATGAGATTTATTGTGCATTCATGCAATAGATGTACCGAAGGGAGTGACACTCCTAGAGTTCTAGGGAGCAGCCGAGGGAGTACGAGGAACCAGCCGGAGAAGGAGTTTCCGAAGACGAGCTACCTGAGTGCCTGGACCATCGCCCATCCTCTTTCCTGAAAGGCAAGCCCCGGTGCATGCTGACCTAGTTTTTGTATGTATATATTGAGTACTTTTACTTGTTTACTACATTAAGTTATAGGAGTTGGGGTGAAAACACTTGTTTCATTATATCTATCATTGTCCAGATATAGAACTTGAATCCCAATTTAAGTTTAGGCACGTGTTAATGTTTAGCCCTGCTTAGTGCGGCAGAAGTCGGGTGATTTCCGGTCATCCGCGAGATTTAGGTGAAGTGGGTCACGAGTGGATATGTTGGCTATCGTGGATAGAACCATGCTTAAAAATGAAATTAAGACTGGGCGGGAGTTCGATAGTGCAACCGCAAGACACTGCACGTCTTGGGTGCGAAGCTATGCCCGTCTGAGTCATTTAAGGACCGATTCGCTGTACGTCCTTGAGTCATGTTGAACGCAGTCTAACACTTAGTTGGCCAGATAAGCCGTTCTGACCACGAAGCCGAGTAATACAGTTCAGGCCAGGAATCGAAGGGTAGGTCGCATCTTGAAGGAAGTAAGGATGTGCTTGGGGACATTGGCGTGAGACCAAGGGGGGTTAAAGTCCCTATCACCTGGTAGAGTGTCACCCTTAGGGATGCGGCATCAGTTGGACCCACGACTCCTGAATTGTACCAAAGGTGGCTTGTGTGACCCTGGCAAGGGCCTGTACGGTGAGTGTTAGAAATACCCCTCTAGCTGGATAGGAACTCGATTCGAATCGCTGTCGCTCTCGGTTAGTGAGCACTTGACTTGAGTAGAGGCAACATAGAACTCATTAATTGAACAAATGGTTAATTGGATGATGAAGTACATATTGCCTCAATTTATACCTGCTATGTTTATTATGGTTTGTTTAATCATCACATGATTGTTTAGTACAGGTGCTAAGATAGCTGATAGGTTAATGCTAAAAATAACTGCTAGTACAGGTTAAAAGAGTTATTCATACTTATGCTTTTCCACAAACATGATGTCAGCCAGCTCCACTTTAAGAAAGCCTTGCATGATCCTTGGTGTCTTTTATTTTCTGTTTCAACGGGTAAGTTTAGCTGAGTACATTCCCGTACTTAGGGTTTATTCCCTCCTATTGCAGATGACATGCTATATCAGGGCTTCTGCAAGAACTGTCTCCACCCTACGGGTGATGAGGACTAGATCACTTGGGCGTGATCGTCTATTAGTTTACTTCCCTTAATGCTTTTTTAGGATGATAATCTGTAAGACTGGCAATCGTTTTTGAACTCCGTGTGTGTGTGTTTATGCTTCCGCTACTTTATAAACTTGGTTTGTAATAATTGCGACTTTGTGGTGTTGTAAGTTTATTTCTGAACTGCTTGTGAAATGTAACGTGTGATGTGTTATGTTGAATCATGCAATCTTGGTTGTAAGCTAGTTGGTTTGAAATCCTTCATGGTTTCGATTGACTACCGGAATTATATGGGCTCAAGTTCAAAAATTTGAGCATTTCGGTGCTTGTTTTTGTACTTGTGCTCTTATAATTTGGTCGGTTCTATTATAGCTGGTATCGGAGCAGAATTCAACATTAAACACATCGTACGGATATTGAAAAACAAAGGTTTTTGTTTGCAAAAAGTGTTAAAGATCTGAAATTATCTATAGTATGCCAGTGATCACATCCCTTAGCCCAAATAAGTACTGTTAGGTGGCTTAGTAAGGTACTAACTTGGGGGTCTTGTTTGTTTCTGTTTCGTCGTCCATACGACGTGATATTGTATGGATGTCATCCGCTTGGGTGGTAATGCATGGATCAAACACCTCGACGCTTTGGTAAGTGTGAGTTGTGAGAGCATGACCATCCAACCGGTGGTCTAGGAGAGAGTAGTTGTGGTTACTTCCATACTTACATGTTCCATCATGTAATGATGAAAATACTTAATTGTGGGTATATCTGTCGGGTAGCTGTGATACTGAAGTATATACATCAGGGATGTGTATATGGAAAGTATTTAGTTTACTGCTTACTTGCATGCTTATATTGGGAAAGTGTTGGGCTGAAATAAGATTTTCTGCAGGTACACTAACAGCGCAATCGAGTAGACTGATAGTTTCGCCTATATGAGGGAGCGTATGTATGCCACCGCCTAGCATTAGAAGTTTATGATTCTACTAGGATGAGAGGGTGTACGGAACGTGCATGCATCATGTTTAATTCATGTCATACATTTCATATTACTCCCTCCTTAAAATTTTGGTTGTCTCGACTAAATTAAATTTTGTATCCCCTAAATTATCCTCACTTTAAGTTATTCCTTGTTGCTATAGATGGCTCGCACCAAGAGGACCACTCATAAGTCCACGAGAGGCAGGGTTCCTCGACACCAGCTCGCTCCACGTGAGCCCCACCCTGAGCCCACTGAGGTGGAAAGGTTGAGGGCCGAGTTGGCTGAGGTGACTGATGCTAGAGATGCGGCTCAGCAACAGCTGGAGCAAGTGATACATGACACAGATCAGGAGACGCTTGCGGTTCAGAGGTTGATAGTTGCTCATCACAACTATGAGCGCATGCTAGTCCATGTATTGAACCAGCGGAATGAAGCCTGGCACGAAGAGAACATCTTGAGAGCTCGCTAGGTGGAGCTTGAGCAACAGTTAGCAGCTACCGAAGAATACAACGACAATCTTCATGAGGAAGTTCATCTGCTACACAATCAGCTCCACCCTCTTCTTCCTGATGACAATGATGACAATACTAATGTTGAAGGGATGGGCTCTGAAGTCTTCATGGCTGAAGGTGATGACAACATTGAGATCAATGGGCCAGAAGATGTTCCACCAAAAGAAGAAGAAGAAGATGAGGAGCTAGAGCCTGCTAGTGATGAAGATGGTGGGGAGATCTTTAACACGGACTCAGAGGACGATGCTTAGATTAGTCCTCGCATCGCTTCTGCGCTAGAGTTGACTTTTGTGCCCTCCATGTGTGGGAGTGTGTAGGGTCGAGATGGCGGACTAGAGGGGGGTGAATAGTCCTTTCTAAAACTTAAACGAGTTGGCTAACCAAAACAAATGCGGAATTAAACTTATCGGTCTAGCCAAGACTACACCCCTCTAACTAAGTTCACAAGCACCTCACAAAGATCCTAATTAAGCAACTAAGATGGTTTCCTTAGCAAGAGCTCTCCTATTTAATTCTTGAGCAAGGTCACCCAAACCTATGCACTAGTACTTTGCAAGCAAGAAGGAGCTCCTACACAATTCTAGTAAGCAAAGTGCACAAAGCCTAAGCTCACTAGCAATGCTTAATAACAAGGCAACTAATGCCAAATTAGAGAGCGCAAATCACTTAGCTACACAAACTAAGCAATGTGACTAACAAGGTTACATAAACCAAATTAGTCACGCAAGCGGGAGCTTCTAGCTACACAAGCAAGAAGATGACTAGCAAGCTACACAAGCAAACTAGTTACGAGAGCAACTACACAAGCACAAGTATATATGAAAGTAAATACAAGCTTGTGTTGCATGAATGCAAACCACCGAGAAGAGTAGACAAAGTTGACACGGTGATTTTCTCCTGAGGTTCACTTGGTTGCCACCAAGCTACGTCCCCGTTGTGTCGACCAACACTTAGATGGTTCCTCGGTGTGACCCTCAAGTCACTTGCCCCTCAAGGCATGCCCCGCAAGGCACCGCAAGACACCACTCTCAAGTGAGGTAACTCAATGACACGCTCAACTAGAGTTGCTCTTCGTGATCCCCGCGGGGTGAGCACAATCCCCCTCACAAAGCTTCTCCGGAGCCTCGCACAATCTTCTTGCGAGCTTCGACAGAGCCACAAGCCACCAAGCCGTCTAGGAGGTGGCAACCTCCAAGAGTAACGAGCACTACCGGCTTGCAACACGATCACCTAGTGCCACTCGATGCAACCTCATGATGCAATCGCACTAGAATCGCTCTCTCACTCGATCCGATGAACACTATCAAGCATGAGTGAGTTAGAGGGCTCCCAAGCACTACCACACAAGCCACCAAGGCTAAAGTGTGCTCAGCTGCCGGCCATGGCCGGCCTAGGCATCTATTTATAACCCCACGGTCAAATAGAGCCGTTACCCCTTCACTGGGTCATTTTCGGGATGACCGGACGCGCCGGTCATAACTGACCGGACGCGCTCAGCCGCGTCCGATTCTCCAACGGTCACTGCGCCAACGGTCAAACCCTATGACCGGACGCACTTCTCATAATGACCGGACGCGCTGGTCCCGATGACCGGACGCGCCTGTCGAACAACCGGACGCGCCGATCGCACTGACCCACGCGCCCGCGACGCAACGACCGGACGCGCTCCTTCCGATGACCGGACGCGACAGTGCCCGCGTCCGGTTAGAGTCCAGTAAGCTCCTTCAACGATCGGACGCGTCCGATCATGTGTGACCGGACGCGCCCCGCGTCTGATCGTCCTCTGTGAACCTCAGTTCCTTCTGGGCGCAAGACCGGACGCGCTGGTCCCGCGAGTGACCGGACGCGCTGGTTACAAACCCTAACACCCGCGTCTGCGCTGTACTGACCGGATGCGTCCGGTCATACCATGACCGCGTCCGGTGCAGCGTCCGGTCACCTCTGTGACCTCCGTTCGCCTCCGTTTCTTTTCCAACTTCCGGCGTAGTGGAAAATAGGCTTTTCAACTCCTCGAAAACGCCTGAATCCCGCGCTCGTAAGCTCAGCGGGAGGGAGAGAGGACCCCAAACCCTCTCTACCGCTCAAACTTCATCGCCTTCGTAAATGTGCCAACACCAACAAGTGATCACTACCTTGTGCACGTGTGTTAGCATTTTCATAATCATTTTATCGAAGAAGTTAACCACTCAACTTGCCACGCCACTCGATCCTAGCAACGATGCATGGTTAGATCACACGAGTGGCACTAGATGACCGATATGCAAACAAGTTTGCCCCTCTTGATAGTACGGCCATCTATCCTAAACCTGGTCATAAACTTCTCTACACACCTATGACCGGTGAAATGGAAATGCCCTAGGTTATACCTTTGCCTTGCGCATTCCACTCCATCTCCTCCGTCGTTGATGCAACACATGCACCAACCATGTCACAAATGATATGATTCACTTCATATCATCACGTGACCGTATTGGTTCATCGATCTTGACCTCACTTGCTCTTCACCGTTGCATTGGTCCGTCGGCGCCAAGTCTTGCCCAAGCTTCACCATCGCATGGCCCTTCGCTTCGAAGCCTCAACTTGCCCTTCACCTTCACAACCGGTCCTTTGAGCCAAGCCTCATCTTGATCTTCTCCATCTTGGTCACATGACTCCATGTCATGTCTCATATGTAATGAGCTCCTTCATGACACCATAACATGTGGACTAATCTCCTGTGTATCTCACATAACCACATATTAGTCCACCTAAGTTGTCACTCAATTACCAAAACCAACCAAGGACCTTTCAATCTCCCCCTTTTTGGTAATTGATGACAACTCTACAAAGATATGGAAATTATGCTTTTTCAAGCTAGCACTTCACACAAGTGTAAATTGCTAACTTGTTTTGGATTTAATGTTACTTATCCAACTTTTAAGCTCTATGTCAAGATTTGGATAAGTACCATAAAATCCAACTTGGTAGTGATAACTCCCCCTACATATGTGTTCAAATGGTTTGGTTTGAAGCTTGCACATATGCATAAATATGAAATTTGTGGGAGGGTTAGCACTACTAAGTGATGCTAAGGTGTATAGAATAAACCTTTGTAGCTCAATACCAATTAGTAGCTTGATACCATTTGAAAATCACAAGTTTGCCATCATCCTTAGCATCATGAGTAGCTAGACATCAAAAACACTAGAAACCCCGTGAGATCAACATTATAAGCAAGGTTCTAGTTTTTGCATGACAATCACAAGTCTAGCTAACATCCTATGCATGCTAGTTATCAAATCATCATTCAAGTTCTATAACTAGCATACATCACACAAGCATGCATACTGAATTTAAGAACTTTATGCAATGCAAGCAAGCACATGAATTATGCACATATCAAATGTAATCAATCAAAGTTCATGAGCTTGCTCCCCCTACTTGTGTGCTTTCTTTGTCCAAGAATATTTGATCCCCTTACATTCTTCAATGTTGCTCCCTCTTTGTCCATGTCTATGTCCAATATCATCTATCTCTCTCCCAAAGCAATCTCTCCTCAAAAGGAAATCTTGCATATCTTTGTCCAACTTCTCCCCCTTTGTCATCAATTTCCATAAAAAGTGTTCTTCTCAATTGATACAAAGGCTTGTATTTGGGGTAGATGGTTGAGACTTGAATATTGCATTTTTTATGGACATTACCACATATGTTGGAATGACAAACTTTATGGTTGCTCTTGAGATTCCACATAGGATCTTTGACCTTGATACCAATTGGTGGGGCTCCTCCCCCTATGTCATAGCATGTGTCATTCACTTGAGATACCACTTGAAGATGAGGGTAGCATTACTTGATTTGATCACTTAAAGTTGAGGATCACTTGTGAAACCATTGTCTTGCATGAATGATACCACGTGAAGATACCATGAGTAGGAATGTGATACCTTTTGAAAGGATTTTCTAGTATGGATCCACTTTGAAGGATTTGACAATAATATTCACTATCTTCATGAGTACCATTTGTAAGATATCACTTGTAAGTTGATGATCTAGACACCACTAGTGAATACCACTTGGAAGATCAATTTGAGTCTAGATACCACTTGAAACAAACTAGATATCTATTTTCATTATTGTCTTGTGCTTGTACTCTTATCATTGTCATGAGCTTCTTGTATGACTTGAACTATGTTGATTTGCCTAAGATTCCAAGTCCGGTTTGATCCAATGACAAGCTTCTTCACTCCTCATGCTAAGGGTTATCTTGCCAATGTTGTACTTGTCACTTGTTAGCAATCCAAACTAGATCAAGTACTTGGGTTTACTAGCTCATGAACAAACTCATATACATACCACTAGAACATCTAGACAATCAAGCAATAGTGGTAGGCTATGAATCTAAAATTTTCATTTGTCATGCATGATCCTAATAAACATGTACTATATGCACTAACGGCATACTAGTAAAGGATGATATGATCATGCACATTACAATGATACCTTTGCTATGTTGGAGTAGAGGATAGTCACATAGATTCCAATTCATTACTCCAATAGCAATGTGAAGTCCAATTTATTGCTTGGTGAAGACCAATCATCATAGATAAATCCATTCTTCACCCATATGAAATGAAAACCACTTATGATCAAGTGCACTTTCTTGTTGTGGTTGGCTTGCTTCATTATATCATCTTTGCTTGTATGAGAGAACTACTTAGAATATCACTTGAAATACATGACTAGCTCTCTTTTGGGTGTTGCTTGCTTTTCTTGATCAACCCTTTTGATTGCTTCAACTAAGCATCACAAGTTCCTCGGATCACCGCTTCCATGTTAGCCTTCCAAGTCCCAAACTTGGTTTCACCTACACACGGCAGCAAGTGCCTCACTAGGAAGAAGTGACCTTTCTCCAAAGAACCACTCTTGATACTCACTTGAAATGATATAGTTTGATTGATCCAAATGATGAACTCAATCTTGATGAATAATCCTTGAATCTACATTTGAGTCCAACTCTTTCTACTTGTTTAAGTTCTTTTTCTTTCTACCAAATGATCTCTAATCATCACTAGAACTTAAACTTCATCTTCATCTTAAGTTTGATCTTGATCTTCAAATTAAGTACCAAATAAGTACACCAAGTACATTCCACAATCAAATGTTCTTGTACTTCATTGCTTTTCATGCTTCTAGATCAATCCAAAACCAAACTTAGGTACCTCAACCACTTATAAACAAGTTTCCAACTTGAGGACCTTTCAATTAAAGTGACTCTAGATTAATCCAATGATTGTCACTTTTCTGGCAGATTCTGTATCCTTCAAAGAATAATTCATATCTCCCAGTGTACAGATCCAAATGCCATACAATTTGGTGGAGATGTGACTCACTAAGTCATCTAGCATCTGTAAAAATTTGAGATTCATTTGACATCTAGATTGCCACCAGATTTCAAATCTTCCACCACTGCTACATGCTGAAAACTGCTGCACTATAGCTGACAAGATGCGCTCCAAAACTGAAGCATCTCTTATCCACTTCTCATGAAATTTCTACAGAATCTTCTTTCATAAGTGTAGAGCATGTATACCAAATTTCAAGCCAATCCAAATAGATTTGTTCACTCAAACATGGCTAAGATCACTGCTAGCTCAGATTTTTAATTTTAGACAGATTTCAATACATTGAGCAATACTTCATCAAATATAAATCAAACTTGAAACTAACTTGTTTGAATACTTTCACAAGACATATATCCATCCAATCCACTTACTAAATGTCATCTCATGAAATTATCCAACACAAACCAATCCAAACTTGATTACTAAGCTTTTTAATCCATTCAATCATCTCATAGCAAGCAACATTGCACATTTATCCAATTCAATCAACTCATATGCACCCAAATGAAATAATCAACAAGAGATAAACCTTGGTTAGCTCATGATTATTCATAGCAAGCTTTCAACTTGAATATTTGCAAGCCATCAAATAATTCCAATAAATCATCCACAACTTGATCATGACACTTGTATGTTGTAGTACTTTGGACTTCACTCATTTTGACTTGGCATTGGGATAGAATTGCAATAAGCTTCAATACTTGAGTCAACATATAATGATAAATATGAAATCAATTTGAGTCAAGCCTCCAATGCCATGGTACCTACACACATTCATCCACTTTTTGATGGTACCCAAACAAGTTTGGGTCCTCTCAAGTTAGGTGCAACATACTTAGGCATTGCCTTAGTATGAGTAGCGGGATGTTTTGCAATAGCAACCATAGAGGTACCATTTACATCCTTTCTAAGCACATTAGTATCATCAATTAAAATATGCTTAGAAGTGTTACCTAGGGGACATGAATGTGCCATGTGTCCCCTTTCCCGGCATGAGTAGCATCTTCTCTTTGATTGAGCATTTTCTTCTTTGCTCATATGATGCTCTTCATTCCCTTGCCTCTCATGAGTTGCTTGAGCCTTCTTCTCAAGCTTGGTAGGACACCCCGAGGCGAAGTGTCCTATGTCTCCACATTTGAAGCACTTGATGTGAGCATGTACTTTCTTCTCATCTTGATTCTTGCTCATCATCTTGACATCTTGAATTTGCATTGGATGTCTTGCTCTTCTACCCCTTCTTGTTTTCTTCTTCTTCATCAAGTCACCATCATCTTCATGGTTGATCTTGATTTGCTCTTGGGGTGTCTTCTCTTGCTCAACTAGTGGCTTTGGTTGAGGCTTTACTTGTTGCTTCACCAATTGCTTGGTTGGGCACATTGAGGTGAGATGACCCCAAGTGCGGCACTTGAAGCACTTGACATGCTTTAGCCTCTCTTCTTCTTTCATCTTCTTGAGCTTCTCAATGTTTGGGCAACCATTAGCAAGATGTCCCGCTTCATGGCATCGATAGCACATGGAATGCGAGAGCTTCTTTTGGAGTAGCCTCTTCATCCTCTTTTCTTGCTTTCTTTCACCCCTTGTCATTTTCTTCTTGAAGCCAAGGCCACTTTTGTCACCAACATTTCTTTGAGTCTTCATCATGTGCTCAAAGGTGACTTTTGAGTTGTAGCACCTCTCTAACTTGTTGCTCAAATTCTTCACTTTACTTTTAAGCTCATTGTTCTCCTTCAAAAGGTTAGTCTCACAAGACATAGAAGTAAAACAAGCATTTAATTGTGAAGAACATGGCATATCTAATAAATCATCATAAGAGGTGGATACATGCTTCTTGCCTACATCACAAGGGTTAGTAATATGTGATTGATCATTTGACCCAAATGATGAGCTCACACTAGACTTGGTTTCTTCATTAGAAGGCTTCTTAGTGAGTAAAGCATGTTCTTGTGCCAAATTATCATGAGCAACACTAAGTTCCTCATGAGCCAATTTTAGCTCCTCATGTGAACAAGTAGTAACATAAAGTAGATGCTTTTGTTGTTCACATGTGGTTTTTAGAAATGAGTTTTCATTTTTCAATTTCCTTGTTTTTGCCATCTCATTTCTTAGGGCCTTTGAGAGTTTATATAGAAGCTCAAAATTTGGACCATCACAATCAACAACAAAACCACCAATAGATACCTTAGTGTCACCATGTGACATGGAACAATGTGGTAATGTTGAAGAGCTTGTTGAAGCATCACTCTCATAGCCATCATCTTCACCATCAAGTGTGCATGGAGTAGAATCATTGCTTGCATCACTTGTGGCATTATCATTCTTCTTGTCAAGTGATCTTGTGATATGATCATCTTTGTCATCACTTGACCGTGAGGTGGAGCAATCCTCCACAACCACGTTGTTGTGGTCATGCTCAACATCCTCATGCGCCTCTTCCTTGGGCTCATCATCATTGGAAATCACCCCATATTTCTCATTTAGAAACACCCAAATTTCATGGGCGGACTCAAAGTCTATGATCTCACAAAGTATGCTACTATCCAAAGATCGATAGAAAACATTAGTAGCTTGGATATCGAGATGTAGGCATTTACTTTGCGCTTGAGTTGCATTCTTTTTATCAATTGCAAAGGAAAAGCCCACATCTACAATCCACCACAATTGAGGAGAAATAAACTTAAAATTGCATGTCATCCAATTTCTCCACCGTGCAAAGTGTGTGCCATCAAAAATATGTGGACACTCAACATCTAGCCCATAAGCCGCCATCCTCTCGGGTCGGTGAAGACCACAAATGAGAGACCCGGCTCCGATACCACTTGTAGGGTCGAGATGGTGGACTAGAGGGGGGGGTGAATATTCCTTTCTAAAACTTAAACGAGTTGGCTAACCAAAACAAATGCAGAATTAAACTTATCGGTCTAGCCAAGACTACCCCCCTCTAACTAAGTTCACAAGCACCTCACAAAGATCCTAATTAAGCAACTAAGATGCTTTCCTTAGCAAGAGCTCTCCTATTTAATTCTTGAGCAAGGTCACACAAACCTATGCACTAGTACTTTGCAAGCAAGAAGGAGCTCCTACACAATTCTAGTAAGCAAAGCGCACAAAGCCTAAGCTCACTAGCAATGCTCAATAACAAGGCAACTAATGCCAAATTAGAGAGCGCAAATCACTTAGCTACACAAACTAAGCAATGTGACTAACAAGGTTACATAAACCAAATTAGTCACGCAAGCGGGAGCTTCTAGCTACACAAGCAAGAAGATAACTAGCAAGCTACACAAGCAAACTAGTTACGAGAGCAACTACACAAGCACAAGTATATATGAAAGTAAATACAAGCTTGTGTTGCATGAATGCAAACCACCGAGAAGAGTAGACAAAGTTGACACGGTGATTTTCTCCCGAGATTCACTTGGTTGCCACCAAGCTACGTCCCCGTTGTGTCGACCAACACTTAGATGGTTCCTCGGTGTGACCCTCAAGTCACTTGCCCCTCAAGGCACGCCCCGCAAGGCACCGTAAGACACCACTCTCAAGTGAGGTAACTCAATGACACGCTCAACTAGAGTTTCTCTTCGCGATCCCCACGGGGTGAGCACAATCCCCCTCACAAAGCTTCTCCGGAGCCTCGCACAATCTTCTTGCGAGCTTCGATAGAGCCACAAGCCACCAAGCCGTCTAGGAGGTGGCAACCTCCAAGAGTAACAAGCACTACCGGCTTGCAACACGATCACCTAGTGCCACTCGATGCAACCTCACGATGCAATCGCACTAGAATCGCTCTCTCACTCGATCCGATGAACACTATCAAGCATGAGTGAGTTAGAGGGCTCCCAAGCACTACCACACAAGCCACCAAGGCTAAAGTGTGCTCAGCTGCCAGCCATGGCCGGCCAAGGCATCTATTTATAACCCCACGGTCAAATAGAGACGTTACCCCTTCACTGGGTCATTTTCGGGATGACCGGACGCGCCGGTCATAACTGACCGGACGCGCTCAGCCGCGTCCGATTCTCCAATGGTCACTGCACCAACGGTCAAACCCTATGACCGGACGCGCTTCTCATAACGACCGGACGCGCCGGTCCCGATGACCGGACGCGCCTGTCGAACGACCGGACGCGCCGATCGCACTGACCCACGCGCCCGTGACGCAACGACTGGACGCGCTCCTTCCGATGACCGGACGTGACAGTGCCCGCGTCCGGTTAGAGTCCAGTAAGCTCCTTCAACGATCGGACACGTCCGATCATGTGTGACCGGACGCGCCCTGCGTCTGATCGTCCTCTGCGAACCTCAGTTCCTTCTGGGCGCAAGACCGGACGCGCTGGTCCCGCGAGTGACCGGACACGCTGGTTACAAACCCAAACACCCGCGTCTGCGCTGTACTGACCGGACGCGTCCGGTCATACCATGACCGCATCCGGTGCAGCGTCCGGTCACCTCTGTGACCTCCGTTCACCTCTGTTTCTTTTCCAACTTCCGGCGTAGTGGAAAATAGGCTTTTCAACTCCTCGAAAACGCCTGAATCCCGCGCTCGTAAGCTCAGCGGGAGGGAGAGAGGACCCCAAACCCTCTCTACCGCTCAAACTTCATCGCCTTCGTAAATGTGCCAACACCAACAAGTGATCACTACCTTGTGCACGTGTGTTAGCATTTTCATAATCATTTTATCGAAGGAGTTAACCACTCAACTTGCCATGCTACTCGATCCTAGCAACGATGCATGGTTAGATCACACGAGTGGCACTAGATGACCGATATGCAAACAAGTTTGCCCCTCTTGATAGTACGGTCATCTATCCTAAACCCGGTCATAAACTTCTCTACACACCTATGACCGGTGAAATGGAAATGCCCTAGGTTATACCTTTGCCTTGCGCATTCCACTCCATCTCCTCCGTCGTTGATGCAACACATGCACCAACCATATCACAAATGATATGATTCACTTCATATCATCACGTGACCGTATTGGTTCATCGATCTTGACCTCACTTGCTCTTCACCGTTGCATTGGTCCGTCGGCGCCAAGTCTTGCCCAAGCTTCACCATCGCATGGTCCTTCGCTTCGAAGCCTCAACTTGCCCTTCACCTTCACAACCTGTCCTTCGAGCCAAGCCTCATCTTGATCTTCTCCATCTTGGTCACATGACTCCATGTCATGTCTCATATGTAATGAGCTCCTTCATGACACCATCACATGTGGACTAATCTCCTGTGTATCTCACATAACCATATATTAGTCCACCTAAGTTGTCACTCAATTACCAAAACCAACCAAGGACCTTTCAAAGTGGGGCCTTGTAATAACTTAGCTTTTGGGAAGTAACATCGAACCCTATGTTATCCAGGATGTTTGTTTAAACATGCTAAATTTTGGTCACAAGGGATGTCTCATTGTGTTGTGTTCGGTGATGGTGTCACGATTAGTACCCTCTGGTGCTGTGACGAAACCGATGGCCTCCTGTGGCGCACAACATAAGGTTGTGCTACTTGGCACACGCTGGTATCAAGGTAGCTAGTCATGATCCATCATGGAACTCCACCAATGCATTGTCTCCTCGTGATCATTTCCTTGGGTATCCTTTCCTATTTTGGTTAGAAGTTTAGCTCGAATCAGGACACCCCTATTATGTAAGGTTGGAACCCTGTTGGTATGAATGTAACCTGTCAGACACATTTATGCTCCGTGTATGTGAGCCTTTAATAAATTCCACCTTTTCATCGAAAGATATTATTGTTTGTTAAGTACATCGCATCAATGCGTCAATTGATGCGCTTGATGAAGTTGTGTGGTTGTGATGAATTATTGTGCCTCGGTTGTTTTGTGAATTCATTTTCCCAATGAAGTTAGTTCGGCATATTTACAATTCATCTATAAATTTCCCACATCATTAGTGCTCATTGGCTATGCATTTTTGCAGGTGGCATACAACCTCCGTTGTGGTCGTGGCACTGAGGATGAGGAACCGCCACCACCACCTCCACCACCACCCACCCTAGCGGAATTGATGCAGACGGTGGTTGAAGATCAGTGCCTGTTAGCAAACGCTATGCGGCAGTTAGTCAACTGGGATGCTCGGCATGGTCGTCCCGGACTGGACCTAAAACAGCACAGTGATTTCAAGGACTTCCTCGACACCAAGCCCCTGCTCTTTAAGGAGGAAGAGGAACCACTGCAAGCTGATGAGTGGCTAAATACCATTGAGCAAAGGTTCCGTCTGCTTCACCTCACTAATGAGCTAAAACTGAGTATGCTTCGCATCAACTGCATGGTCCAGTGGGTATTTGGTGGAGTCACTACCGCTCTATGCTACCCCCTAATGCCCAACTTCCTTAGGAACAGTTCAAGGCAGCTTTCCATGGGAATTATATTCCTCCCAGTTTGATGGCAATGAAGCACACTGAGTTTATGAAGCTACACCAAGGCAATAAAAGTTTGACTAAATACCTGCAAGCCTTCAATAATCTTGCAAGGTATGCAACTGAGTTTGTCGATACAGATGCAAAGAAGATTGCTAGTTTTAAGCGTGGCCTCGGTCCAAAGCTGATGAAGACCATGGGCACTAGCAAGTGTGCCACGTTCAATGAATTTATCAGTGATGCCCTGACCCAAGAGAACAACAATTCTATTTATGCTGCTTCCAAGAGCTGCAAGAGGGCCTTTGAGGCAGGTGTTTCACAATCCTGAGCTCCAATTGCACTGAGGGCTCCTTCTTGTCCTCCTGCAACAGGTGCTAAGTTCTGTCCCCCGTAGAAGAAGGCTCTAGTCAAGACTGGTTTTCACAAGGCTTATACAGTTTCTCTTCCTAAGGGTAGTTCTAGTCAAGGCAGCTCCAGTGTTCCTCCAAGCAACATGCCTTGCTGGAACTGCAACAAACCAGGTCATTGGTCCAGGAATTGCCCGTATCCTAAGAAGAATGCAAACCAAGGTGCCTGGCAAGGCCAAGCTCATTACAATAGTATTGAAGAAATTCCATCTGGTGAGGTAGTTATGGCTGGTAAGTTCCTAATTGACCAACAGTCCGCAGTGGAGTTATTTGATTCAGGTGCTTCGCATTCATTTATAAGCCCCATGTTTGCATCGAAGTTTGCACACAAATTACATACTGTTGAAGATGGGGGTTATTGCATTAGAGCTGTGAGTGGTAATATTCCCACAAATCAAGTAGTTAGTGATGTAGAATTTGAAATAGAAGGGTGAAAGTACTTGCTTACCTTAGTGGTTTTGCCTCGACTAGGCATAGATGTTATTTTGGGCATGAATTGGATGAGTCAGAATGGGGCACTCATTGATACATCAACTCGGGTCGTTATGCTCAGAGATCCTACTGATCAGAAAGGTTTTCTAGTACAACTTCCTCGGAAAATTGATCTTTCTGGTGAAGTTCATGCGGTGCAAGCAAAGTCAATAGCTGATATCCCCGAAGTATGTGAATTTTCCGACGTCTTTCCCAATGATTTGTCGGGATTGCCTCCAGATCGGGATGTGGAGTTTAAAATAGAGTTGTTGCCTGGCATGACACCCATCTCTAGAAAACCCTATAGGATGCCTCCAAACAAACTAGTTGAACTTAAGGTCCAGTTGAACGAACTTTTAAAGAAGGGACTGATCCGTCCTAGTTCATCTCCGTGGGGTTGTCCTGCTATCTTTGTGAAGAAGAAGGACCAGTCATTACGGATGTGTGTAGATTATAGACCTCTGAATGCAGTTACTGTCAAGAATAAGTATCCTCTACCACACATCGGCATCTTGTTTGATCAGTTGTCTAAAGCCAAAGTCTTTTCTAAGATTGATCTGAGGTTTGGTTATCATCAAATTAAAATTCGCCCTGAAGATATTCCAAAAACTGCTTTCTCCACAAGATACGGTCTCTATGAGTATCTTGTTATATCCTTTGGCTTGACCAACGCCCCCGCGCACTTCATGTACTTGATGAATTCGGTGTTCATGCCCGAATTGGACAAGTTCGTGGTGGTATTTATAGATGATATCCTGATTTATTCAGAGAATGAGGAAGATCACGCTGAACATCTGCGTATAGTCCTCACAAGACTGCGAGAATATCAATTGTATGCAAAATTAGTAAGTGTGAATTCTGGCTTCATGAAGTACCTTTCCTTGGGCATGTGTTGTCCGATGGTGGAATTATGGTAGATCCCACCAAGGTACAAGAAGTACTAGACTGGAAAGCTCCTATCTCAGTTCACGAGGTCTGGAGTTTTCTAGGATTGGCTGGCTATTATTGTCGTTTCATCCCGGATTTCTCTAAAATAGTCAAGCCAATGACGCGGTTGCTGCAAAAAGACACTAGGTTTGTCTAGACTCCTGAGTGTGATGCAGCTTTTCACAAACTACGAACTCTCCGAACCTCAGCTCTGGTTTTGGTGCAACCGAATATCGAGAAACCATTTGATGTGTATTGTGATGCCTCAGGCATAGGTTTGGGAGGTGTTCTGATGCAGGAAGGCCGAGTGATTGCATATACCTCTTGTCAACTTCGGAAACATGAGGTGAATTATCTAACACATGACTTAGAACTCGCTGCAGTTGTTCATGCTTTGAAAGTCCGGTGACATTATCTGTTGGGCAATGTTTGGAATATCTATACTGACCATAAAAGCCTCAAATATATCTTCACCCAACCCAAGTTGAATATGCGTCAAAGAAGATGGCTTGAGTTGATTAAGGATTATAATCTCCAAGTGCACTATCATCCTGGCAAGGCAAACATGGTTGCCGATGCTTTAAGTCATAAGTATCACTACCATTCCTTAGTTGAAAGTGATTTTCATCTATCTTGCCTTTTACATCTAGCAGTTCTGAACCATATCACTGTCAGTTGCACTCTCAAGAGTAGAATTATTGAGCTCCAAAAGACTGACACCGGTATATTCCACATCAAGCGTAAGATGAAAGAGCAAGAAACTAAATATTTCAGGGTAGATGAAGAGGGCGTGCTGTGGTTTAAGGATAGGTTAGTTGTGCCTAAGAACCAAGAGCTTAGGAATCATATTATGTCTGAAGCACATTCCTCTAAGTTGTCCATCCATCCTAGTAGCAGTAAGATGTATTATGATTTGAAGCCATACTATTGGTGGACCAAGATGCGAAAAGAGATAGCTGCATATGTTGCTAGGTGTGATACTTGTTGTAGAGTTAAAGTTGTGCACATGAAAGCTGGATTGCGTCAGCCACTTTCTATCCCAGGTTGGAAATAAGTGGAAATAAGTATGGATTTCATTGTTGAACTCCCTCCTACTGTTAAGAATCATAACTCTATCTGGGTAATTGTAGACCGCCTAACTAAGTCAGCTCATTTCATTCCTGTCTGAGCAGACTATCGTCCTACTTACTATGTTGAGTTGTACTTCAATTAGATAGTCTGACTCCATGGGATCCCTCGCACTATTGTTTCTAACCGAGGTCCATAGTTCACTACTCATTTTTTAGAGCACTTGCATCATCTTCTAGGAACCAAGCTAGTGAGAAGCTCTGCTTATCATCCCTAGACGTCCGGTTAGACTAAACGAGTTAACCAAATCTTAGAAGATATGTTACGAACGTGTGTTATTTATTCCAAGGGTTCATGGGAGAAATGGTTGCCTTTAGTTGAGTTTTCATACAATAATAGTTATCAATAGAGCATTAAGATGGCCCCTTCGAAGCATTGTACGGTCGTAAGTGTAGAACACCGCTTAACTGGGTAGAGGTTGGAGAAAGAAGGTATTATGGTATTGATTTTGTCAAGCAAGCTGAAGAACAAGTCCGTACCATCAAAATACATATGGCTGCAACTCAATCTAGACAGAAAAGTTATGCTGATCGCCGTAGAAAACCGATTGAGTTTGAAGTTGGAGACTTCGTCTATCTGAAAGTTTCACCTATGAAGAGTGTACAATGTTTTGGTGTGAAGTGGAAGCTTGCACCGAGATACATGGGTCCTTTCCAGATCATAGGAAAGAGTGGAGCTGTCGCATATAAGATCCAGTTACCTCCTGAAATGAGTGCCATTTTCAATGTCTTCCATGTATCTCAGTTAAAGAAGTGTTTTCGGTTTCTTAAAGAGAGAGTTCTGTTAGGGGATATCAGGCTGGAATCTGATATGACTTATGAAGAGAAACAAGTTTGTGTAATAGATACTAAAGAGCAGGTAACTCGGAGTCGAGTGGTTAAGTGGTATAAAGTAATGTGAAGTAATCAAGGTAGTGAGAGTGATGCTACTTGGGAAAAAAAGATTATTTACGAGAGGGTTATAAGGAATTCTATCAACAATCATACGCTTTCCAAATATCGGGATGAGATTTTTATAAGGGGGGAGGCCTGTAACACCCCAGGTGTTTGGCTTCCATAATAGCACTTGCATTTCATAAACTTGAGCATCATTCATTCATGCATGAGCTTATAATGTGTGAAACATGCTTTTGAAACATTACAACATGTGCTTATATTTCATGTGTGCTTATGATATGAGTAGTGTGCAACACCTAAGTGTAACATGTGCAACTTCCTTTTGAGACATGTCACCCACTTTAGTGAAACATGATTAGCAAGTGCTATGCAACACACTCATGAAACATATGAAACATGGCTTGGAAACAAAAGTAGCAATTCACTTGTTTTTCCTTGTTTCAATGCATGTGATGCAGGATGTTGGTGTAACATTGTGGTACTGTGGTGAATTATGTCCTATATTACCTTAATCACACTTAGGATCATTAGGGGAACAATGTTCATGTTGACCAAATTGACCAAAATGCCCTCCTAGGTGATGTTGACCAAGTATTGACCACTAGAAGGATCTAGTTTGACTGTTTAGAAAATCTAGCTTAGAGACCTTGCATGGAGGAGCACCCTTTATCAAAGTTGTAGAGAATTTCATAAGGAACAAAAGTTCTAATATGGCCATCTCATGAAAATTACCTGAACATGCTCAAATGTGGCCCACAAGTCAGTTTGAGGGGCTGCCCAATACTTAGAAAATTTCTAAGTCTGAAATTTGGAGTTACAGTTTCAAAGTACCCACTTCGATGCCATGTAACTCACAAACCAGGCCAAACCAGTCCAAGCTCCAATTGACAAAGTTGTAGTCCTCACATAGCTCTACAAAATTGTTGTTATCACCTTTTGCTGACTCGAGCTAGATTATGAAATAATCAGCGCCAAAGTATCCCTGTCAGTCACTGATGACGGCTTCGTTTAAGTTTCGTCAGTCTTCGGTGGCCGACCGGTCTGAGGCCGTTACCACCGCGTGGACGCGTCATGGTGGCCGTACGCCGACCGTGGCCCCACTAGTCAGTCGCGAGTGGGCTTCAAGGCCACCACGGCACCCTCCTATCTGCCTCTCCCTCCATTCATCCCCTCGCCTTGCCATGCTCACCGAAGCGGAACACCAAGACGCCATCACCACCGCGTGCTTCCTCGTAGTCGTGCACCGTTGTCACCGTGCCCCAGCCCAATTCCTTCCGTCTAAAGCACCCCAGCGACCTCCTCTACCCTCTCCACATTGGCTAATTTCGCCACAGCGGCCATGTGCGGGACCTTGCCGGAGTTTGAGGCCGCCATGGTCGGGGTAGCTAGAACCCTTCTCGTCCCTCCCTTTTCACTCCCTTAGCTCTCTAGTGACCTCGTGAGGCTCATACGATGCTTAGTCGAGGCAGTGGAGGCTCGCCGTCGCTGGCGCACCGCCACCGTAACCCCGCTATCCGCCTTGACCGGCCACGGGTGCCCCTAGCCACACCTAGTACCACCATAGCACCTCCCTCGGTTCAGGATCACAAGGAGAGGATGACGGTAGTCTCAGCTTCGCCGGCCGACCCACCGGCGACGAGCTCGGCCGGCACCGTCGCTCCCCTGCTCCCTGTCTCTCTGGCTAAGGGGCCCGCCTATCAGCGCGCGCAGGTGGGAGTGGGAGCAGGTCGCGATCGTGGGCCGCGCGTGAGTTAGTGGGTTGCGCGTTAGGCGAGCCAGCCCAGTAGCGGGTTTAGGGTTCATTTTTATGTTTTTCTTTTATTAATTTCACATATCTACATGCTATATTGTAAATTTCATATCTCATGCAATATAGATCAAAATGAGGAGATTCTAATTGTGTTTAGTTCTATATAAAGTGTAGTATTTATGAAAAATATAAACTGGATATGTGTTATTCCAATTCTGAAAGATTTAAATAGGTCTTTGAAATGTGTTTTGAAATAGATGCAAACTTGTTAAATGGATAACTTGAGTTGTATTGCTCCAAAAATTATGAAAATTGGTGGGTGTGCTATTTCATGCCTAAGGTAGCTCTGGAAAAAATTTGGATGCTTTTGCTTTAGTAGTTTTCAAGTTATGATATTGTCATTTTATGTTATGAGATATTTGAATAAATTTTCATAATTTTTTTGTATGTGCAATGCTCATGAAATTTTATGGAGAGTGTCCTGGTACCCTAAGGTTGCTAAGAAAAATATGTTTTCAGTTGTTTGACCCTTTTCATTTTGATTTGTTAATTATGCAAAAATCAGCTTTTCTGCCTTGTGAATTTTGTGTAGGGAGTTTCTTTGAATAACATTGGCTCAAATGATTACAGTAGCCTTCTGGTAGGGTATAGAGTCCCCTGTAATTTGTGTAGAATTTTCTGAGTAGTTTGCATATGGGTTTATTTTCCCACTTAATTAATTAAGTAAATTAAGAAAGGGGTTAAAATAAATGATTTGGGTGAACACACCTTACTTTCTGGTGGTTTCATGTCATATGTGACCTAGTAGTGTCATTAGTTTTGTTATAAGGGTAGTTTGACACTTGAATAAATATTTAATTTCACATTTCTAGGTCCTCTGTAGAGCTGGTAGCATTTTTGGGTTTAGACCTTGATAAATGTGTTTTCTGGGAATCTTGTGAATACCAAAGTGGTAGTAAACTTGTTAAACTAGCTTGTGTCAAAATTTGGTGGCATTTGGCCTAGTAGTTTAGGAGTTGTGGCTGTTTAAAGTGGTTGTCCAGAAATGAGTGCTCTCTGTTTGGAGAGGACATATTTCTGAAACTTTAGAATTTCGACTAAGTAAACTTAAGAGTCAGGTCTTGAGGTCTGAAGATGAATTGTAGAGAATTTTATAAGCTTTCCATATTGTCTTGTATCATATCATTTGGAATTTTGGATCTCTAGTTATGGTGTAATTACTGATCTAGTGTCCAGAGCTTTGTTGTGCTGTATTATGCTTAGGTTGGTGTAAGCTTAAGTAATGTTATTCTTGTTGATTATTAGGTTTTAGACCCTTGACTGAGGAGGAACAATTATACATTATGTTGTGTAGATTAGGTAAGTACATCTCTACTGGAGAAGAAATATGCACATGTAAAGTGATTTGAATAGAGCACTAGTGTTGTTGTAGTTATATTTCATTCCGAGCATGTTGCATTCCTTCTTATGCACCCATGAGATTTATTGTGCATTCATGCAATAGGTGTACCGTAGGGAGTGACACTCCTAGAGTTTGAGGGAGCACTTCCGGAGGATCAGGAGCAGCCGAGGGAGTACGAGGAACTAGCCGGCGAAGGAGTTCCTGAAGACGAGCTACCTGAGTGCCCGGACCATCGCCCATCCTCTTTCCTGAAAGACAAGGCCCGGTGCATGATGACCTAGTATTATATATATATATATATATATATATATATATATATATATATATATATAATATATATATATATATATATATATATATATATATATATATATATATATATATATAATGTGTGTGTGTGTGTTGAGTACTTTTACTTGTTTACTGCATTAAGTTGTAGGAGTTGGGGTGAAAACACTTGTTGCATTATATCTATCCTTGTCCAGATATAGAACTTGAATCCCAATTTAAGTTTAGGCACGTGTTAATGCTTAGCCTTGCTTAGTGCGGTAGAAGTCGGGTGATTTCCGGTCATCCGCGAGATTTAGGTGAAGTGGGTCACGAGTGGCTATGTTGGCTATCGTGGATGGAACCATGCTTAAAAATGAAATTAAGACCGGGCGGGAGTTCGATAGTGCAGCCGCAAGACACTGCACGTCTTGGGTGCGAAGCTATGCCTGTCTGAGTCGTTTACGGACCGATTCGCTGTACGTCCTTGAGTCATGTTGAACGCAGTCTAACACTTAGTTGGCCGGATAAGCTGTTCTGACCATGAAGCTGAGTAATACAGTTCAGGCCAGGAATCAAAGGGTTGGTCACATCTTGGAGGAAGTAAGGATGTGCTTGGGGACATTGGCGTGAGACCAAGGGGGGATTAAAGTCCCGATCACCTGGCAGAGTGTCACCCTTAGGGATGCGACATCAGTTGGTCCTGCGACTCCTAAATTGTACCAAAGGTGGCTTGTGCGACCTTAGCAAGGGCCTATGCGATGAGTGTTAGAAATACCCCTCCAGCTGGATAGGAATTCGATTCGAATCACCGTCGCTCCCGGTTAGTGAGCATGTGACTTGAGCAGTGGCAACGTAGATCTCATTAATTGAACAGATGGTTAATTGGATGATGAAGTACATGTTGCCTCAATTTATACCTACTATGGTTATTATGGTTTGTTTAATCATCACATGATTGTTTAGTACAGGTGCTAAGATAGCTGATAGGATAATGCTAAAAATAACTGCTAGTATAGGTTAAAAGAGTTATTCATACTTATGCTTTTCCACAAACATGATGTCAGCCAGCTCCACTTTAAGAAAGCCTTGCATGATCTTTGGTGTCTTTTATTTTCCATTTTGATGGGTAAGTCTAGCTGAGTACATTCCCGTACTCAGGGTTTATTCCCTCCTGTTGCAGATGACATGCTATATTAGGGCTTCTACAAGAACTGCCTCCACCCTGCAGGTGATGAGGACTATATCACTCAGGCATGATCGTCTGTTTGTTTACTTCCCTTAATGCTTTTGTGGGATGATAATCTGTAAGACTGGCAATTGTATTTGAACTCCGTGTGTGTGTGTTTATGCTTCCGCTACTTTATAAACTTGGTTTGTAATAATTGCGACTCCGTGGTGTTGTAAGTTTATTTCTGGACTGCTTGTGAAATGTAACGTGTGATGTGTTATGTTGAATGATGCGATCTTGGTTCTAAGCGAGTTGGTTTGAAATCCTTCGTGGTTTCGATTGACTACCGGAATTATATGGGCTCAAGTTCGAAAATTTGAGCGTTTTGGCGCTTGTTTTTGTACTTGTGCTCTTATAATTTGGTTGGTTCTGTTACACCCTGCCCCCTTAACCAATTAGGTTGAGTCTCGTGGATCATGCCCCCACTACCATTGAGGTTCAATATTAATTGTTGATCAAGGTCAGTTTAATTCGACGACCGATATTCCTCGAAAAGGGCTATATAAGCAAGGCTCCCTGGCCTAGGAGAAACCCTAATTCATTCAAGTCTACAATCAAGAAGAGTTCATCCTCTGATCAAGCCCTAGAGCCACCATCTCAATTAGAGCTCCATAGTTTAGAGCATAGCTACATCGGATTAGAACTATCTGTCGGAGATTGCTTGGTTTCCGGATCTCTCCTACTATTACATATTCGTTCTTATATTATTCATCTTGTTCATTGCTACTATGAATTTGACTTTGGTCTATTCTACTATAATGGATATGACTTTGCTCTATTTGCTTATATTCTCAATTATAATGTTCTTAGTCTACTTTGATTATATGTTTGGCATAGTTGGATTAGAATTATGTTTATGCATTGGATCGTATAGCGCTTGCTCATTGGATCCATGGGTGAGTGGTAAATATTGTGTAGGCGTGGTGCCTATACCGTATTTTCCTGTGATTGCACCCTATATTCTGGATCGTGAGGTAGATCACAGGAGTGACAGTCCTATTGAGTCCTTTGTAGTCCTCCTCCCAAGTATAGGGCCAGTAGAACACGACTATTACAGGGAAGTGATTGCTATGTTCTTCATCTTCATAATACCCCTATGCATAGATGTAACCTTGCCCCGCCATGATTGCTAAATATAATTGCACTAGTCACTGTATGCTAGACTTTATAGTTAGAATAACATAGGATTTATCCTCGTAGTTTGTCCTAATTCCATGCTAGTGACTATAGACTTACAATATTCTATTAAGATGCTTATCATTTATTATGTGGCTAAGTGCTTATCAATTATCATTCATCATTCATTTGTAAATATTTATCTTGTGACACTAACCCTATATGAGGAGATAAACAAAGACATGGTTACACTCTTCATTACCACATGCAGTGATGCTCATTGCTCATTATCCTTAGTTTTCTCTTCCCATGGGTAAAAATATAAATAATGATACCTGGATTACTCCCGGTTAAAATGCTACATCGGTATTATCTGTGCGCTTGCGGATTTCATATTTAATTCTAGAGGAGCATTTGCATATTTAGTACCACACCTCTGGTGCCATGCTAGGGATGACAACTTGGCTTAAGTGGTGTTAGAGGTGTTGTTAAGGCATTTCTTGGCACCGTTGCTAGAGTGGAGTCAAAACCTTCATTCTTGGTGATAGTGTTAAGAAGTGCCAAGAACTTTCTCTGAGCTCTCCACCCTAACATGAGATCTGTCATTCCTTTCACAATCAACTCATCTCATAACACAGGTGGACCCAAACATCTTTGATGGAATTGCTTGATTTCACCGAAATAAACACAACTTTGTTGCCTATGATAAGTTATTTTTAGAAAAATATCCACTGACCCACTTTTGCTAGTTTAGGTTCCCTAGGGTGAGGCCTGTAGTTCTACTATCATGAAAAAAACTTGCTTGATTTCATGTCTAGAAGGCAAAGTTCTCAAGGTTTTACATTTGCCATGACATATGCATCTGCCGTTCCTGGTGTCATGGCCATCACGGTACATTAACTGAGTGGTTGTGTGACGTAATTGATACTGACTTCATCAGAGCCCTCCACCCGAACATGAGATGTGTCATTCTTGTCACAACAAACTCATTTCATAACATGGGTGGACCTAGACATCTTTGATGGAATTGCATTATTTCACCAAAACAAACGCTTCTTTGTTGCCTATGATAAGTTATTTTTAGAAAAATCTATAGGGACCCACTTTTGCCAATTTCAGTTCCTGTTGATGGTAAATAAGTGTCATTTTTGACTATCAACCTAGCATGAAAAAGGACTTATAGATAAATATCATCTAGAGATAGGGGTTACATAGACATAATTCATCTAGTTTTGGTGAATGTCAGTTTCTACAGGGGGTTATCAGAAAAGAAACCAAAGGAGGTCCACATGTTAGATTTACATAAAGAGAAATGCACCTGCGTATACAAAAGAAGACTCTAGAAGACTCGGGAAGACGGCACCTCGGAGGTGGGGCCCACCTAGCAAACCCCTAGGGCGGGCGCCCTAGCCTCTATAGCGGGCGCCCTGCACCCTCAACTAATTAGGTTGAGTCTCATGGATCATGCCCCCACCGCCTTTGTGGTTCAATATTAATCGTTGTCAAGGTCTGTTTGATCCGAATTCATTCAAATGGGCTATATAAGCAAGGCCCCCTAGCCTAGGAGAAACCCTAATTCATTCAAATCTACAATCAAGAAGAGTTCATCCTCTGATCAAGCCCTAGAGCCACCATATCAATTAGAGCTCCATAGTTTAGAGCATAGCTATATAGGATTAGAAATAGAAGGATGCAAGCATTGCTTGGTTTTCGGATCTGTCGGAGATTGCTTGGTAGTTTCATTGCTTTCTCTCCTACTTTTATATATTCATTCTTATATTATTCATCTTGTTCATTGCTACTATGAATATGACATTGGTCTATTCTACTATATTGGATATGAATTTGCTCTATTTGCTTATATTCTTAATTATAATGTTCTTAGTCTACTTTGATTATATGTTTGGCATAGTTGGATTAGAATTATGTTTATGCATAGGATCATATAGCACTTGCTCATTAGATCTATGGGTGAGTGGTAAATATTGTGTAGGCGTGGTGCCTATACCGTATTTTCCTACGATTGCACCCTATATTCTGGATCATGAGGTAGATCGTGGGAGTGATAGTCCTGTTGAGTCCTTTGTAGTCCTCTCAAGTATAGGGCCGGTAGAACACAACTATTACAGGGAAGTGATTGCTATATTCTTCATCTTCCTTCGTAATATCCCTATGCATAGATGTAACCTTGTCCTGCCATGACTGCTAAATATAATGGCACTAATCACTATATGCTAGACTTTATAGTTAGAATAACATAGGATTTATCCTCGTAGTTTGTCCTAATTCCATGCTAGTGACTATAGACTTAGAGTATTCTATTAAGATGCTTATCATTTATTATGTGGCTAAGTGCTTATCAGTTATCATTTATTACCCATTTATATATATTTATATTATGACACTAACCCTGTATGAGGAGACTTGGTTACACTCTCCATTACCACATGCAGTGATGCCCATTGCTCATTATCCTTAGCTTTCTCTTCCCATGAGTAAAAATATAAATAACGATACCTGGATTACTCCCGGTTAAAATGCTACATCGGTATTATCTGTGCGCTTGTAGATTTCATATTTAATTCTAGAGGAGCATTTGCATATTTAGTACCACACCTCTGGTTCCATGCTGGGGATGACAACTTGGCTTAAGTGGTGTTAGAGGTGTTGTTAAGGCATTTCTTGGCGCCGTTGCTAGAGTGGAGTCAAAACCTTCATTCTTGGAGATAGTGTTAAGAAGTGCCAACAAGCATTTTTGGCACCGTTGTTGGGGAAGGTTGATTAAGCTATTCACAAAGGATAATGGGCCATCACTTGTGTAATGGAACTGTCCAAATTATAAGAGCACAAGTACAAAAACAATCACCGAAGTGATCAAATTCTCGCACTTGAGCCCATATAACTCCAGTAGTCCAATGAAATCATGAGGGCTTTCAAACCAACCAACATACAAGCTAAGATCTTAGTGATTCAACATATCAAGTCACATGTTACAACCATTTCACAAGTAGTTCAATATACAACGGAGTTCAACATAGTTATTATAACTTAAGTTCGAAAGTAGCGGAAGCAAAGTAATTTGAAACTAACAACACCCTTATTTCAAATACATGCCAGTACCAAGGTCTCCTTCCAACAAAAGCATTAGAGAGAAGATAACTCAGAAGGATCCTGCCCGTGATCACACTCCACCTCTACGGCAGGAGCCAACCAACTCTTGCAGTCACCATGATACATCACAACCTATAACAAGTGGGGATAAAACCCTGAGTACGAGAAGGTACTCAGCTAGACTTACCCGTCAGAAACCAGAAATAAAGTGACACCAAGGATCATGCAAGGCTAATATAAAGTGGGGCTAGCTTGACAACATTTTGCATAAAAGCTTAATATGGATAAGTAATCATTAATGCTTAAGCATCAAGTTAATTATCATTACCCTGTCATCTATATTAGAACCTGTACTAGAGCACTCACTTTATTAGGAGCAAACAATATTAACCATAGCAGGTGTAAATTGAGGCAACATATACATCATCATCCAATTAACCATCCGTTCAATTTAATTGAATCTACGTTGCCACTGCTCAAGTCAAGTGCTCACTAACCGGGAGCAACGACGATTTGAATCGAATTCCTATCCAGCTGGAGGGGTATTTCTAACACTCACCAAGTCATGCCTAGCGAGGGCTGCTCAGGTCACCTTTGGTACAGTTCAGGAGCCGCGGGTTTGACTGATGCCATGTCTCCAAGGGCGACACTCTGCCAGGTGCTAGGGACTCTAACCCCCCTTTGTCTCACGCCAATGTCCCCAAGCACATCCTTACTACCTCCAAGATGTGATCTACCATTCGATTCCCAGCCTGAACTGTATTACTCGGATTCACGGTCGGAACGACTTATCCGGCCAACTAAGCGTTAGACTGTGTTCAACATAACTCAAGGACATACAGCGAATCGGTCCTTAAACAACTCAGACCAGGATAGATCCACACCCAAGACCTCCATGCCTTGTTGCTTCACTATCGTCATCCCGCCTAGTCTCATTTCATTTTATTAACACATGGTTCTTTTCCACGATAGCAAATATAGCTAACCGTGCCATATATGAATATCCCTACATCTCGCAGGTGATAGGAAATCACCTGACATCTATCGCTTAAAGCAGGGCTAAGCATCTACTCGATCATAGTCTATGTAGGATTCAAGGATTCATATATCTAGACAAGGAATGATATAATGCAGCAATGGTTTTCAACCAACTCCTACCACTTAATGCAATAATACTTATAACATGTATAGAATTATTTGCTTTGAAGGTAGGAGGCTTATAATGCTCTGGGGCTTGCCTAGGATCTGACTCAAGTTAGAGTATGTCAGATGAATTCACTTGGCGAGCATCCTCCAATCTATCACTTGTCCGGTCCTTCTATCTTCGGGATGGATCCACTAACTCTATCTTTGGGTTTGGCTCCACATCAGGTCCTTCACGTGCTTCAGCTAGCGTACCTAAATGAGGTGCAATAATGCATATGTATGAATGCATAGAAGTGCAATAAACAGAGTAATCAAACAAGCATACCAAAGTTCTCATAAACACCTAGAGCCAATTAACTTAATCCTCATTAAGGCATAACATAGAAGATGGCAAGCACATCAAGCAAGACACAAGCCTCATAAGATCACAGGGTACTAACCCAAGTACTATCAAAGGTATGAGTCACACTTCAACACACTAGCATGGCAAAGTTAATCAAAGCACTAAAACTAAAATCTGTCACTTTCTGGACATACATATAGTAGCTTAGTAAATCAATCATAACTGGAGATCCCTAAATCCAAATGACTTGCAAGAAGATATTCTGGAAAGCTTATGAAATTCTATACAATTCATTTATAATCACCTAAGCCTGATTCTCGAGTTTAATGGGTCAAAAAGAGGAAACTACAGAATCTGGTTTGCTCCGAGCAGAGAGCAACCAAATCTGGGACCTGACTTTAAACATCTATAACTCAAAAACTACTTGACCAAATGCCACCAAATTTTAACACAAGCTATATACATGAATTAGATACAACTTTGCTATAGACAAGGTGCTTAGAAAACATCATTAACATGGGGTAATCTACATTGCCCCCAGAACTGTCTAGAAACTAACAATTGCAAGAAATAATTATTAACATATGTTACAAACATATAATTGGACAAAACCAACTTTACCAACATTTCATACTTGACTAATAAACACTAGAAAACATAGTTTCCAATGCTAGATAAATTCTTTTAATGCATTTTCTTAATTTATTTAGATAATTAGGTGGAATTATGAACACCTACCAAAAATGCTCAATAAATTCTACCCAAACTACAGTGGCCAACATATGCTCTCAAAAGTCTACTCTCCAAATTTCAAGCCATTGGGACAAGTATATCAACCTCTATGAGAAAGACAATTGACTAATACAATAAATCATGTGAGAGCAAGTTAAACCTAAAACTCCATATTTTCTATGAACACATGACCATAGCATGAATCAATATGATAGATAAACATCATACTACGGTAATGAAACAACATTTTCCATTTTATCCTTTATATATTATTTATAAGCTATTTATTAAGCCGTAAACAAGTTAAATCAATAACTTGATCATACAGTAAGCAATGACCATAAAACTTATACCACAATACATACATAGCATGACAAGACTACCATAAAAATTTCACATTATTTGGAGCAACACAACTCAAGATATAGAAATGACAAGCAATATAATGTGGATTTCCTTATTTATCAAGGTCAAATCAAAACCTTAAGAAAACAGTGAACAACTAGTGTGTTTAATATTTTTACTAGAAAGTACATGTCATCATAAAATTAACAAAACAAGAATCACTATTTTTGTAGTTCTAAAACTCAAGATATGGCTCTGGTCAAGTTTATAAGCATTTTGTAGTATTTTTCAAGATTAAATAAAGACACCAGAAAACTTCTACAAACATCTAACATATTATGACTCCACTACATAGATCTTTTCTCAAGGTTTCCAAAAAGTCCACTTTTGCTAATTTTGGACTTTCCCATCAAGAGATATAGATTTTCAAAGATTAATAGAAAATCTGAAATTCAAATTCCAGAAGAAATCAACCCTAACTTAAACGCTAGCTACACCCGGTCGCGCACCCAGATCTACCACTTACTTAAACTACCACGCGGGACCCATGGTCCAGAGGGGGCCGCTTGTCATCTAAGGAGAGAGACACACACATCTGCTTCACTTCTTCTTCACCCAAACACAGGAATAGAGGAGCTTCACCGACCGACGGCTCCCGACCGGTGGGCAGCCGGCGGCGGAGGAGGAGGGCAACGGGCAGACTCGGTTAGCGCGCATGTGCCGGCGTCCTTGGTGCAATGTAGAGTGGTTTGAGGTGGCTCAGCCTCACGAGACCGTGGCTCGGTGGCGAGCGCGTGTGGCGTCCATGGAGCGGCTCTGGTGGCGCTGTGGCATGCTAGATAGCCAGGAAAGGAGCACCGAGGAGGGTCGGCCTGAGCTAGAGATGATGGTGGTGCGCGATTGGAATGGAAAGAGAGCACAACTGTGACTAGGGCGGGAGCTCCGCCACATGACAATGGCGGCCCCGGTGGCTAGTGACCATAGAGCGGCTAGAGAACGAGGGAGAAGAGAGCGAGAGCATGCGAGGTTCAGTAGGAGATGGGGAGCTCGGCCTCGGCCTCTCCCAGTGACCCAGCGCGTAGCATACAAGGCAGGGAGGAGCAACAATGGTGGGGTGCGCACTATGGCATGCTTGCCACGCACCTGGCCACGCGTTGTTGGTTCAGACATTATGTCGAGCACGCGGCAGGCATCAGCGAAGCCAAGCGGAGGCGCCATGTTGGGCCCGAAGCTGGCCGAATTGGACTATGGGCCAATTGTCAAAGTTGTTCACCTCGGTATACTCTACAAATTTCATTTAAGCACCATGGTCATAAGACCCATAGATTAGGAGATAACTAAGCCCAAAGTTGGCAGTGTCAATGACTTGATAAGGCTTAAGTTAGAGCTCGGTCTTTGATGATTTTGGGATGCCCACCTTACTCAAACAAAGTCCAACTTTTTGCATACTCTCCTCCATCACATTATCTTCAACTTCTACATTTGGCTCAACTCAAGTTGTTTAACAAAAACTCGAGAACGCGGGATGCCACTCAAGTCTGAAAACATTTAGAAGATTCAAAATGTTGACCCCTGTTTGACAAGCTTAGAGATGGATTTAGCCTTTAGCCTTTTAACCAAATTTGTTGCATACAACTCAAGCTACAACTTTGATTAAAGACTCATGGACTGGTTCAGCATGGTTAGGGAGATAAAGATCACCAAACATGTCAACTTATTGCTACCACTCAAGGACTTGTGAGCAGCTTATTCAATCTTGTGAGCTCTATTTGACTAAGCTAGAAGCCAAACTGGCTCTTGACCATTAAACAAAGTTTGTTCTACACAAGATGAACTTAAACTTTTGTTTAAGGTCAAACCTCATAACTGGTACAGAAGTCAAACTTTCACTTTGGTCAAAGTAACAACTCGATAAAGTTGAAACTAGGGTTTTAGGCCAATAGGGGCATTTTCTTGACATTTGCTCAACATGAACCCTTCATGACTTTTGTTGTAGAGTTCATCTAGAGTCATTTGGACAAGTTTGCAAGGTTTGGTTGATGATCTATAATTCCATTCACTTAATAGTGCGATTCAAGCATTTAGTAAAACCATTCCAAACAGGATATAACTTATCATTTCATGTGACTTTTTGATTTCAAACTTCATGAAACTTTTCTAGGGATCAATATAGATAGGTACTAAGGTGAGACACATGAAGACATTGCAATAACACTACCCAAGCATATATCTTGAAAAGGGGCCTATATGTAAAGCAATGGTGCAACATCCAACTTTAGGTTAGGCTCATCTCCATAGGTTGACCTTGACATCGTCATCTCCACTTAATCTGTCATGTTTAAGCTCAAACCCACTGCTTAGTGAGTGACAAACACCTGGGGTGTTACAACTTGCATCCACTAATGTGATAGAGAAACCATCATTTTCTCTACTCATACAACTTTACCCTTGTCTTTTGTCTATTTATATATCATATCCAGGGTAATGTATGAACAAGTTTGACCTTTCAGATAATTTCATCGATGATCTAGAAGCATTAATCAAAAGGACTAGAGCCAAGCTAAAGAGAGTTCAGTCGTCATCATCATCTTCTTAGCTCAAAGATCTGTCTGACCCAGAAGACACTCGGACCGTATTCCAAATCTTAACACTAGAGTTTGACGCCATGGCGAACAAGTCACTCCGTGAGTTCTTAGCTCCAACTACAGACAACATCCAGACTGGACCTGCTGCGAACATTGATCAATCATTTGAGCTTAAGCCTGGGCTCATCAACATGGTGCAAGCTATCTAGTTTTGTGGGAAGGCACATGAAGATGCTAGTGCTCACCTCCAACACTTTTTGGAGATCTGCAGCACTTTCACTATCAAGGATGTCCCCAGAGATTCCATACTACTTCGGCTCTTCCCATTCTCACTCTTGGGGAGAGCAAAGTAGTGGTTTTATGAAAACAAAGAAAAGAACACTACGTGGGCACTCTGCTCCACCAATTTTCTAGCAAATTTCTTTCCCTTGGGCAATATAAATGCTCTTCATGGAAAAATATTATGTTTTCATCAACAACATGATGAGTCTGTCCCAGAAGCCTGGGAGTGTTTTCAAGATTACATCCTAGAATGTCCTCATCATGGAATGGAGAATTAGCTACTCATGCAGACCTTTTTTCATGGGCTCAACAATAACACCCATGAGACCATGGATGTTACTGCTAGAGGTGCATTCTTATCACTTACTATCTCTCAAGCCACAGCTCTTGTGGAAAAGATAGCATCCAACCAAGGTTGGAGTGAAGAAAGAACTCAAACCCGCAAGAGAGGTGGTGTTATGCACCAGCTCAAGGAGGTAGACATGTTGTCTACCAAAATGGACCTACTGATTAAGAGGCTCAATGAGAGAGCCGATGAGAGTAAGGAAGTCATGCACATTCATGATTCTCGCATGACTTGTGAAGAATGTGGAGAAACTAGGCATTCAGGGAACAACTGCCCAGAGTTACAAGAGGATGTGAACTACGTCAACAACAACAACTACTATCATCCTTAACAGAATCAAGGTTGGAATCAACAGAAAAGGCCTAACTACTCAGGTAACTACTCAGGTAATTATCAAGGTAATAATTCTTTTAATAATTTCAATCAACCACTTTTAAGGGAGTTAGTCCTTAATCAAGGAAAATTAATGGATAACATGTCTAAGAAATTAGCATCCAATGATAAAAAGATAGAAACAATCAATAATAGAATGGATAGCTTTTCTAATACCATTAAGAATTAGCATAGCTTTAATAAAATGATTAAATCATAAATGAAACAACTTACTACTATTGTTCCTCCCGCTAACCAAGGTAAGATTCCATGACAACCAGAAGAATTAGAATCTACAAATCTTATAGACATATTTAATGCAGGAAGCTACTAGAGTGATCCTTCGACCGAAGGATGGAACGACAAAACTCTATCAATCAAGAAAGGTGATCCAGGAAGACCGGTCATTCTGATCTCTATTGGAAGTGTGAACTTCAATGAAGCTATCTGTGACTTTGGTGTAAGCGTCAACATCTTGCCCAAGGTAATTTATGAAAAGATGTTTGATTATCCTTTATTGTACACAACCATGTGCTTGCAGCTCGCAAACCAGTCACTCTGCTATGCCCAAAGAATTCTAGAAGATATATGTGTATGAGTTGGTAGCTTGTATGTTTCTACAGACTTCGTGGTGGTAGAGACAGGTGGTGATAAGAAATCACCCATCATTTTGGGACGACCATTCATGAACACCACTGGAGCTATCATCTACGCCAGTACCAAGGTTGCCTTCCAACAAAAGCATTAGAGAGAAGATAACTCAGAAGGATCCTGCCCATGATCACACTCCACCTCTACGGCAGGAGCCAACCAACTCTTGCAGTCACCATGATACATCACAACCTATAACAAGTGGGGATAAAACCCTAAGTACGAGAAGGTACTCAGCTAGACTTACCTGTCAGAAACCAGAAATAAAGTGACACCAAGGATCATGCAAGGCTGATATAAAGTGGGGCTAGCTTGACAACATTTTGCATAAAAGCTTAATATGGATAGGTAATCATTAATGCTTAAGCATCAAGTTAATTATCATTACCCTGTCATCTATATTAGAACCTGTACTAGAGCACTCACTTTATTAGGAGCAAACAATATTAACCATAGCAGGTGTAAATTGAGGCAACATATACATCATCATCCAATTAACCATCCGTTCAATTTAATTGAATCTACGTTACCACTGCTCAAGTCAAGTGCTCACTAACCGGGAGCAACGACGATTTGAATCGAATTCCTATCCAGCTGGAGGGGTATTTCTAACACTCACCAAGTCATGCCTGGCGAGGGCTGCTCAGGTCACCTTTGGTACAGTTCAGGAGCCACGGGTTTGACTAATGCCACGTCCCCAAGGGCGACACTCTGCTAGGTGCTAGGGACTCTAACCCCCCTTTGTCTCACGCCAATGTCCCCAAGCACATCCTTACTACCTCCAAGATGCGATCTACCATTCGATTCCCAGCCTGAACTATATTACTCGGATTCGCGGTCGGAATGACTTATCCGGCCAACTAAGCGTTAGACTGCGTTCAACATAACTCAAGGACGTACAGCGAATCGGTCCTTAAACAACTCAGACCAGGATAGATCCACACCCAAGACCTCCATGCCTTGTTGCTTCACTATCGTCATCCCACCTAGTCTCATTTCATTTTATTAACACATGGTTCTTTTCCACGATAGCAAATATAGCTAACTGTGCCATATATGAATATCCCTACATCTCGCAGGTGATAGGAAATCACCTGACATCTATCGCTTAAAGCAGGGCTAAGCATCTACTCGATCATAGTCTATGTAGGATTCAAGGATTCATATATCTGGACAAGGAATGATATAATGCAGCAATGGTTTTCAACCAACTCCTACCACTTAATGCAACAATACTTATAACATGTATAGAATTATTTGCTTTGAAGGTAGGAGGCTTATAATGCTCCGGGGCTTGCCTAGGATCTAACTCAAGTTAGAGTATGTCAGATGAATTCACTTGGCGAGCATCCTCCAATCTATCACTTGTCCGGTCCTTCTATCTTCGGGATGGATCCACTAACTCCATCTTCGGGTTTGGCTCCACATCAGGTCCTTCACGTGCTTCAGCTAGCGTACCTAAATGAGGTGCAATAATGCATATGTGTGAATGCATAGAAGTGCAATAAACAGAGTAATCAAATAAGCATACCAAAGTTCTCATAAACACCTAGAGCCAATTAACTTAATCCTCATTAAGGCATAACATAGAAGATGGCAAGCACATCAAGCAAGACACAAGCCTCATAAGATCACAGGGTACTAACCCAAGTACTATCAAAGGTATGAGTCACACTTCAACACACTAGCATGGCAAAGTTAATCAAAGCACTAAAACTAAAATCTGTCACTTTCTGGACATACATATAGTAGCTTAGTAAATCAATCATAACTGGAGATCCCTAAATCCAAATGACTTGCAAGAAGATATTCTGGAAATCTTATGAAATTCTATACAATTCATTTATAATCACCTAAGCCTGATTCTCGAGTTTAATGGGTCAAAAAGAGGAAACTACAGAATCTGGTTTGCTCCGAGCAGAGAGCAACCAAATCTGGGACCTGACTTTAAACATCTATAACTCAAAAACTACTTGACCAAATGCCACCAAATTTTAACACAAGCTATATACATGAATTAGATACAACTTTGCTATAGACAAGGTGCTCAGAAAACATCATTAACATGGGGTAATCTACATTGCCCCCAGAACTGTCTAGAAACTAACAATTGCAAGAAATAATTATTAACATATGTTACAAACATATAATTGGACAAAACCAACTTTACCAACATTTCATACATGACTAATAAACACTAGAAAACATAGTTTCCAATGCTAGATAAATTCTTTTAATGCATTTTCTTAATTTATTTAGATAATTAGGTGGAATTATGAACACCTACCAAAATGCTCAATAAATTCTACCCAAACTACAGTGGCCAACATATGCTCTCAAAAGTCTACTGTCCAAATTTCAAGCCATTGGGACAAGTATATCAACCTCTATGAAAAAGACAATTGACTAATACAATAAATCATGTGAGAGCAAGTTAAACCTAAAACTCCATATTTTCTATGAACACATGGCCATAGCATGAATCAATATGATAGATAAACATCATACTACGGTAATGAAACAACATTTTCTATTTTATCCTTTATATATTATTTATAAGCTATTTATTAAGCCGTAAACAAGTTAAATCAATAACTTGATCATACAGTAAGCAATGACCATAAAACTTATACCACAATACATACATAGCATGACAAGACTACCATAAAAATTTCACATTATTTGGAGCAACACAACTCAAGATATAGAAATGACAAGCAATATAATGTGGATTTCCTTATTTATCAAGGTCAAATCAAAACCTTAAGAAAACAGTGAACAACTAGTGTGTTTAATATTTTTACTAGAAAGTACAGGTCATCATAAAATTAACAAAACAAGAATCACTATTTTTGTAGTTCTAAAACTCAAGATATGGCTCTGGTCAAGTTTATAAGCATTTTGTAGTATTTTTCAAGATTAAATAAAGACACCAGAAAACTTCTACAAACATCTAACATATTATGACTCCACTGCATAGATCTTTTCTCAAGGTTTCCAAAAAGTCCACTTTTGCTAATTTTGGACTTTCCCATCAAGAGATATAGATTTTCAAAGATTAATAGAAAATCTGAAATTCAAATTCCAGAAGAAATCAACCCTAACTTAAACGCTAGCTACACCCGGTCGCGCACCCAGATCTACCACTTACTTAAACTACCACGCGGGACCCACGGTCCAGAGGGGCCCGCTTGTTGAAAGGTCTTGATGGCTAGAGGGGGGGTGAATAGCCTATTAAAATTTTCTACAACGACAAGCTAAACAAGTTTATCAATATAACAAATAGCGAGATACGAGTTTTGCTTAGCCTATGGGTGTTTGCAAGCCACCTATCCAATTCACAATTCTAGTGTTTGCACTCAATCGCACAAGTCAAACCGAGAAGGTAAGTACAACTACAACTAGCAAGCTACACAAAAGAACTACTCTAGCTAAGCTAACTAGCTAGCAAAGATAACTAAGAAATTAATACAAGAGAGATAGGAGGGTATCACCGAGGGGCGAAGTATTGAGCCAACCAATATGATCAACAATGAATACCAAGATAACCAAACACCGGGATCAATCAATCACAATATGAAAGTGATGACACGAAGATTTATCCCGAGGTTCACGTGCTTGCCGGCACGCTAGTCCCCGTTGTGTCCCTCTTCACCACATGGTTCGATGGCTAATCGGTCACACACCGAGCCTCTCAAAAGGCGCCACAAGAACCTACCAAATGGCAAAAGGTTGCAATGACATGAGCAATATACTAATGTTGCCTTTGGCGCTTCGCCGAGGTAGGCACAAACCCCTCACAATCATCGGAGGTGGCCAAGAACAATCACCAACTCTTGCCAATGCCTCCAAGCTGCTCCAAGCCGTCTAGGTGGCGGCAACCACCAAGAGAAACAAGAATCCCTCAGCAAATCAACCACCAAGTGCCAACTAGATGCAATCTCACAATGCAAATGCACTTGGATCACTCAATCTCACTTCGAATATGCAAAGAAGCAAGAGAGATGAGTGGGAGGGGAGTTGCTTAGCTCAAAGTGCTCACAAGTATGTCAAATGTTCGAGAGAGAGAGCCTTGAGCCGGCCAATGAGTATTTATAGACGTACCCCTTCGAATATAGCCGTTAGAAACTTAAACAGCCGAAATCGGGCTGACCGGACGCGCTGGTCCAACTGACCGGACGCGCCGGTCGCCCAACGGCTAACTCGTGAAGTACTGATCGGACGCGCTGGTCCAAACGACCGGACGCGCTGGTCGCCCAACGGCTAACTGCGAAGCAACGACCGGACGCGCTAGTCCAACTGATCGGACGCGCTGGGAACGACCGGACGCACTGGTTCTGTGAAGGACCGGACGCGCTGGTCGCCTGAGCAGCGCTCAACGAAATAGTGACCAGACGCGCTGAAGCAAATGACCGGACGCGACAAAGACAGCGTCCGGTTAGAGTCCATTAAGCTCCCTGAACGACCGGACGCGTCCGATCATCAGTGACCAGACGCGCCTCGCATTCGATCATCGAACTGAAAAACACGCAGACACTGAACACTGACCGGACGCGTTCGGTCATGCAAGGACCGCGTCCGGTTCAGCGTCCGGTTCAGCATCCGGTCACCTCTATGACCTCTGTTCGCCTCTGTTTCTTTTCCGGACTTCCGGCGTAGTGGAAAAATAATCATTTCAACTTCTTGAAAACGCCTGAATCCTGCCTCGCAAGCTCGGCGGGAGGGAGAGAGGAACCCAAACCCTCTCTACCGCTCAAACTTCACCGCCGTCGCAAACGTGCTAACATCACCAAGTGATCTCGTCATGTGTGAGTGTGTTAGCATTTTCACAATCATTTTTTTTTCGAGGCGATATTAGTTCTATCCAAATGCATATGATCATGAAATGCACATCTAGAGGCACTTAGGAGTTCAATAGCTGCGTCATTCCCCTCTTTATAGTACGGCTATCTATCCTATAATGTAACCACACCCACTAGGTGTCTTGGTTACTAAAACACAACCCTTAAGCATATACCTTTGCCTTGATCATGTAGGGTTGCGTCCAAATCCAAGTGTGGCCATCATGATCACCATGTCCATCTTGCCACCAACCTTGGAGTGTACTAATCCTCATATGCTACATACAACTTAGGCATGGGATTAGTACTTAGGCATTGTCACTAATTACCAACACCAAACATAGGACTTTCAATCTCCCCCTTGTTGGTAATTGGTGACAAACCTTTTACAAAGATATTATGATAAAATTTTGATTGAACCCATGTCACAATGTCCAAGTATATTACCATGTGTAAGAATTATGGACATGTGATCATGAATTCAAATTGATAGCAATGGCCCCCCTACATGTATGTTATATGTTTGGATTTTGGAAGCATACATGTCAGATAGGAAAGATTAGGAGCATTGTCTACCAATAGGTGCTAAGTGTTTTAGATTATAGACCTTTGAAGCGTGATACCATCGGAGTAGCGATAAACACCATCTTAGCACCTTGTGTAGTTAGATTCCACTTGGAAAAACACAAACATAACTAGAAACCTCGTGAGATCAACATTATAAGCAAGGCTCTAGTACCATTTTGAAAAACATGAAGCAAGAAAAATCTAACTACTTCCTATTCATACTAGTACCTCAATGCATCATTCAAATTATACTAGCAAGTCACCACACAAGCAATGTATCGGAGAAAACGAAATGCATAACTATGCATCATACATATGAGGTGCACATAGAAATGCAACATTCATGTTTAAAAGCTTGCTCCCCCTACTTGTGTGCTCAAAATTTTAGTTGATCCCCTTCTTTTATCAATTCTCTCCCCTTTGTGCTTCTTCCTCTTTGAGTTCTATCTTTGTGAACAACAATTTCTCCCCCACAACATTTTCTTCCTCTTTGAGTTCTATCTTTGTGAACAATATTTTCTCCCCCTTTGGCACCAATTGACCACAAGGAGCAAACTTTAGATAGATTATCATGTTGAAATATGGGGTGAGGATCAAGTTTGTGATTCAACCTAGATTGCTTGCATAAATAAAATGCTCCGATTTGATCCAAGGGCAAGCTTCTTCACACCTCACTAGAAGGGTTATCATGCACCATGTTGAAGCAAATATTTAGACAAGTTTTCTAGATTAAACACTTAGGATCACAAGCTACTTAAACAAGTTATATGCTACCACTAGATCATACAAGTCATGGAAACAATAGTGGCACCATATAAACTTCAAATTCATTTAATTTTCATGAATGATCCTAGAACATAAGAAATCATGACTAGATGCACTAAACATGTCCTTAGTATAGAATGGATGACATGTCAACCAATTGTACCTTGGGGCTCGAAGGAGAGGCATGTCATATATGGGGTGCATCAACTCATGTTGGAGAAGTCAAGTATGTTCAACTCATTTTTTAGCTTGTGAAATCTCTTCTCATCAAGTGGCTTGGTGAATAGATTGGCTAATTGATCTTCGGTGCCCACACTCTCAATAGCAATGTCACCCTTTTGTTGATAATCTCTAATAAAGTGATGGCGAACATCAATATGCTTTTGTTCTTTGATGTTGAACCGGATTGTTGGTTAGCTTCACGACACTTTCATTGTCACATAGCAATGGCACATTCTTGAAATTGATTCCAAAATCCTTCAATGTTGCCTTCATCCACAAGATTTGTGCACAACAACTACCCACGGCGATGTATTCGGCTTCGGCGGTAGATAGTGCAATACTATTTTGCTTCTTGGATGACCATGAGACAAGTGATCTTCCCAACAATTGACATGTCCCAGAAGTGCTCTTTCTCTCCACTTTATCACCGGCATAGTCGGAATCCGAATATCCAACTAGCTCAAACTTGCACCTTTGGGATACCACAATCCAACATCTTGTGTATGCTTTAAGTACCTCAATATTCTCTTTGTTGCCTTCAAATGACTTTCTCTTGGTGAGGCTTGAAATCTTACACACATACATACACTAAACATCACATTGGGCCTTGATGTCGTCACATAGAGTAGGCTACCAATCATTGATCTATATAGCTTTTGATCCACCATGTTGCCACTCTTATCACTATCCAAACTTCCACTAGTGCCCATTGGGGTTGTAATACTCTTTGCATCTTCCATTCCAAACTTCTTGAGCATATCTTTGATGTACTTGGTTTGGCTTACAAATGTTCCTTCCTTCATTTGTTTGATTTGAAGTCCAAGAAAGAAACTAAGTTCACCAATCATTGACATTTCAAATTCCTTTGCCATCATTTTCCCAAACTCATCACAATAATCTTGATTGGTTGAACCGAATATGATATCATCAACATATATTTGCAATACAAATAAGTCTTTCCCAATCTTCTTGGTGAATAGTGTTGTATCAACTTTGCCCATGACAAATCCTTTGGATAGCAAGAAGTCCCTCAATCTTTCATACCATGCTCTAGGTGCTTGCTTTAATCCATACAAAGCCTTCCTTAACTTGTATACATGATTAGGTTTCTTGTCATCTTCAAAACCGGGAGGTTGCTTCACATACACCTCCTCTTGAATGTACCCATTGAGAAATGCACTCTTTACATCCATTTGATATAGCTTGATATTGTGAGCACAAGCATAGGCAAGTAAGATCCTAATTGCTTCCAATCTTGCAACTGGGGCATAAGTTTCACCAAAGTCAAGACCCTCTATTTGTGTGTAACCTTGAGCCACTAGTCTTGCTTTGTTCCTTACTACTATCCCATCTTGATCTTGCTTGTTGCGAAATACCCATCTTGTTCCAATGACATTGTGATCCTTAGGCCTTTCAACTAGTTCCCATACTTCATTTCTCTTGAAGTTGTTGAGCTCTTCATGCATTGCATTTACCCAATCCGGATCTCTCAATGCTTTATCAATGTCCTTGGGTTCTTCCATTGACACAAAAGAAGAGTGAGCACAAAATGATGTCAATCTTGATCTAGTTTGAACTCCTCTTTGTATGTCACCAATGATGGAATCCAATGGATGGTCTCTTGCAATGTTAGTTGGTTGAAGTACTTGGACTTGATTGCTTGGATGTTGATGTTGATCATGAGTTGGAGATGATGAACTAGCCACTTGTTGATCTTGTTGCACTTGAGATGATGTACTAGCTTGATTTTGCATTAGAGAACCACTAGCTTGAGTGATTGGACTTTGGAGCACTTGATCTTTGTTGTCATCCACATCAATTACTTGTTTTGGTCTAATATCACCAATATCCATCTCTTTCATAGCATTACTCAATTGAGTTCCTCTCACATCATCCAAGTTATCTTCTTCATCTTGAGAGCCATTTGTTTCATCAAACTCAACATCATGCACTTCTTCAAGTAAACCACTAGCCAAATTCCAAACTCTATAAGCTTTGCTAGTAGTTGAGTAACCAAGTAGGAAGCCTTCATCACATTTCTTTTCAAACTTGCTCAATCTAGTGCCTTTCTTCAAGATGTAGCATTTGCAACCAAATACCCGAAAGTATGCAATGTTAGGCTTTCTTCCATTTAAGATCTCATATGGTGTCTTCTCTAAGAACTTGTGGCAATAGAGACGGTTGCTATAAAAGCAAGCCGTGTTGATTGCTTCGGCCCAAAATGAATGACTCACATTATACTCATTCAACATTGATCTTGCCATATCAATTAAGGTTCTATTCTTCCTTTCAACTAGGCCATTTGATTGAGGTGTATACTTGGCCGAGAATTGATGCTTGATTCCAAGCTCCTCACATAGCTCATCAACTCTTGTGTTTCTAAACTCACTTCCATTGTCACTTCTTACTTTCTTGATTGTGGTCTCAAACTCATTTTGCACTCTCTTGATGAACTTCTTGAATATGTCAAATACATCACTCTTGTCCACAAGAAAGAATACCCATGTGTATCTAGTGAAATCATTCACAATCACAAAACCATACTTGTTGCCACCAATGCTTGTGTATGTAGTTGGCCCAAATAGATCCATGTGCAACAACTCAAATGCCTTGGAAGTACTCATAATGCTCTTCAATAGATGAGTGTTGCCTACTTGCTTTCCAGCTTGACATGCACTACATAGCTTATCCTTCTCAAATGTGACATCCTTCAAGCCTCTAACTAAGTCATGCTTTACTAACTTGTTCAATTGCTTCATGCCAACATGACCAAGTCTTCTATGCCATAACCAACCCATACTTGATTTGGTGAGCAAGCATGTTGAAAGTTGAGTGTCACTAGCATTGAAATCAACCAAGTATAGATTCTCATATCTAAAGCCTTTGAAGATCAAGTTAGAGCCATCAACACTAACTATCTCCACATCATCAACACCAAATATGCACTTGAAACCGAGATCACACAATTAAGCAACCGACAACAAGTTGAAATTGAGCCTTTCAACTAGTAGCACATTGGAGATGCTATGATCATTTGAGATTGCAATCCTTCCAAGAGCCTTTACATCACCCTTGCTATTGTCACCAAATGTGATGCTATCAATGCCACTATCATTTGATTTGAGAGAGTTGAACATTCTTGAATCACCGGTCATATGTTGAGAGCACCCACTATCAAGCACCCAATGCCTTCCCCCGGCCTTGTAATTAACCTACAAAACAAATTAATGTTTCTTAGGTACCCATACTTGTTTGGGTCCTTGGAGGTTAGTAACTAAGCTCTTTAGTACCCAAATGGCCTTCTTCTTTGGGCCCACAATTGGTGTACCAATAAACCTAGCATGCACACCTTTCTCTCCCTTGGTAAGCACATAACAAGAATCAAAAGGAATGTAAGGTACATTAGCATTTTTCTTGTTCTTGTTCATTTTATTGCAATTAATCTCTAGATGCCCAATTTGCTTGCATCTATTGCAATAACAACCATTGCCCTTCACAAAGCGAGGCTTTGGAGTAGCAAAGGCCGCCTTGCCCTTCTTGGGAGTATAGCCCAATCCCTCTTTGTTAAGGGAGAACCTTTGGCTACCCAAGCATTTTAGCAAGCGGGCATCCCCACCATAGGCATTGCCTAATGCGCGGGTGAGATCATCCACCTCTCTCTTGAGAGTCTCAACCACAAGTGATGAATCACTAGTAGTAGAGGTAGAGTTGGTTGTGGTGGATGATGATGAGCTACATGAAGCATTAGTAGGACTAACAAATAAAGAATCATCAATAATATCACATGTTAGTCCAATATCACAAGTGATAATCACTTGCTCCTCCTTAGCTTCCTTCATGAGCTTCTCCAACTTGAGATCCTTTTCCTTGATGAGCTCAAGTAGAGTGGAGTGGGCTTCCTTAAGCCTAGTGTGAGCAATTTCAAGATCCTCGTGGTCTTCCTTTAGACACTCACGAGAAGCCTCTAGCTCATCAAAGGATTTCCTAAGAGCTTTGAGCTCTTGTTCAATTCCTGTGCACTCCTTACTCTTTTTGAGAGCAACAAGCTCCTCCATCAAGGCATCATTTTCATTGCTCTTGGCAATGAGCTCTTATTCCAAGATTTTGTATTTCTTGGTTGTCCTCTTGTAGCCCTTGTTCATTTGATCTATTATGCCTAATAGATCATCCTTGGAGTAGTCCTCATCCTCCTCATCATCACTCCTACAATCATCACTAGCACAAGAATCATCATCACTATTATCATGTTTTACCTTGGTAGGCTTAGCCATAAGGCATGTTGATGTAGTGTCGAAGATGGATGGCTTGTTGGAGAGGGCGATGTTTGCAATGGCTCGCCGAGTGATCCTCTCATCATCACTAGAGCTTTCATCATCATCACTATCGGAGTTGTCACTATCCCAAGTGACTACATAACTATCACCCTTCTTCTTCTTGTTGAAAGTGAAGCTCTTCTTTGCTTTCTTCTCATTCTCTTTCTTATCCTTCTTGTTCTTCTTGAGCTTCAAGTCCCCATTATGAAATCTCTTATCTTCATAGGGGCAATCCGCCACTATGTGATTGGGGCTATTGCAATTGTAGCAAAGGGTCTTTGCCTTTATAGTGTCTCTCCTCTTCCTTGCCCCATATCCTTTCTTCTTCATGAACCTTCCCATCTTGTGCACAAGGAGGGCCATGGTCTCATCATCGAATGGATCATCATCATCACTTTCTACCTTGCTCTTGCCCTTAGAGGATGAAGCCTTGAATGCAATGGGCTTCTCTTGCTTGACCTTGGTCTCCTTCTTCTCTTCTACCTCATCTTCATCATCATTGTATTAGGCATCGGTCATTATATCTCCAAGCACATTGGTTGGTTTGACCTTGTCCAATCCCTCTCTAAAGATCATTCTTCTCAAGGTGGCAAACTTCTTGGGTAAGCACATCAAGAACTTGTGTGAGAAGTCCTTGTCCTCAACCTTCTCCCCAAGCAAATTGAGATCATTGACAATGACTTGGAGCCTATAGAATATCTCTGGGATGGATTCATCATCCTTCATCTTGAATGTGGAGAACTTGTCCTTGAGCATATATAGTTTGGCACTTTTTACCGTTGAAGTACCTTCATATGTTTCTTCAAGCCTTATCCAAAGCTCATTTGCCTTTTCAAGATCTTTGATTTGCTTAAATACTTTATCATCAATGGCACGATAGATTGTGTCAAGTGCCGCCGTATTGCATTGTTTGTTGATGCGGTCATTGGGAGTGAGGTTTTCCTCATCAAGAATGACGTACCCTTCTTTGGTCACATCCCAAACCTTCTCATGTATATTGCCTAGATATTGCTTCATCTTCCTTTTCCAATGATCAAAGGAAGAGACGCCATCAAAGAATGGAGGCTTGCCATTAACATGATTGAACATAACTTGAGCCATCTTACACCGAGGTTGTTAAGCCTTACAAACGGTGACCACGGCTCTGATACCACTTGAAAGATCTTGATGGCTAGAGGAGGGGTGAATAGCCTACTAAAATTTTCTACAATGACAAGCTAAACAAGTTTATCAATATAACAAATAGCGAGATACGAGTTTTACTTAGCCTATGGGTGTTTGCAAGCCACCTATCCAATTCACAATTCTAGTGTTTGCACTCAATCGCACAAGTCAAACCGAGAAGGTAAGTACAACTACAACTAGCAAGCTACACAAAAGAACTACTCTAGCTAAGCTAACTAGCTAGCAAAGATAACTAAGAAATTAATACAAGAGAGATAGGAGGGTATCACCGAGGGGCGAAGTATTGTGCCAACCAATATGATCAACAATGAATACCAAGATAACCAAACACCGGGATCAATCAATCACAATATGAAAGTGATGACACGAAGATTTATCCCGAGGTTCACGTGCTTGCCGGCACGCTAGTCCCCGTTGTGTCCCTCTTCACCACGTGGTTCGGTGGCTAATCGGTCACACACCGAGCCTCTCAACCACCAAGAGAAACAAGAATCCCTCAGCAAATCAACCACCAAGTGCTAACTAGATGCAATCTTACAATGCAAATACACTTGGATCACTCAATCTCACTTCGAATATGCAAAGAAGCAAGAGAGATGAGTGGGAGAGGAGTTGTTTAGCTCAAAGTGCTCACAAGTATGTCAAATGTTCGAGAGAGAGAGCCTTGAGCCGGCCAACGAGTATTTATAGACGTACCCCTTTGAATATAGCCGTTAGAAACTTAAACAGCCGAAATCGGGCTGACCGGACGCGCTGGTCCAACTGACCGGACGCGCCGGTCGCCCAACGGCTAACTCGTGAAGTACTGACCGGACGCGCTGGTCCAAACGACCGGACGCGCTGGTCGCCCAACGGCTAACTGTGAAGCAACGACCGGACGTGCTGGTCCAACTGACCGGGCGCGCTGGTCCAAAGGACCGAACGCGCTGGTCCAAAGGACCGGACGCGCTGGTCACCTAAGCAGTGCTCAACGAAATAGTGACCGGACGCGCTGAAGCAAATGACCGGACGCGACAAAGACAGCGTCCGGTTAGAGTCCAGTAAGCTCCCTAAACGACCGGACACGTCCGATCATCAGTGACCGGACGCGCCTCGCGTCCGATCATCGAACTGAAAAACACGCAGACACTGAACACTGACCGGACGCGTCCGGTCATGCAAGGACCGCGTCCGATTCAGCGTCCGGTTCAGCGTCCGGTCACCTCTGTGACCTCCGTTCGCCTCTGTTTCTTTTCCGGACTTCCGGCGTAGTGGAAAAATAATCGTTTCAACTTCTTGAAAACGCCTGAATCCCGCCTCGCAAGCTCGGCAGGAGGGAGAGAGGAACCCAAACCCTCTCTACCGCTCAAACTTCACCGCCGTCGCAAACGTGCTAACATCACCAAGTGATCTCGTCATGTGTGAGTGTGTTAGCATTTTCACAATCATTTTTTTTTCGAGGCGATATTAGTTCTATCCAAATGCATATGATCATGAAATGCACATCTAGAGGCACTTAGGAGTTCAATAGCCGCGTCATTCCCCTCTTTATAGTACGACTATCTATCCTATAATGTAACCACACCCACTAGGTGTCTTGGTTACTAAAACACAACCCTTAAGCACATACCTTTGCCTTGATCACATAGGGTTGCGTCCAAATCCAAGTGTGGCCATCATGATCACTATGTCCATCTTGCCACCAACCTTGGAGTGTACTAATCCTCATATGCTACATACAACTTAGGCATGGGATTAGTACTTAGGCATTGTCACTAATTACCAACACCAAACATAGGACTTTCACTTGTCATCTAAGGAGAGAGACACACACATCTGCTTCACTTCTTCTTCACCCAAACAGAGGAATAGAGGAGCTTCGCCGACCGACGGCTCCCGACCGGTGGGCAGCCGACGGCGGAGGAGGAGGGCAACGGGTAGACTCGGTTAGCGTGCATGTGTCGGCATCCTTGGTGCAATGTAGAGTGGTTTGAGGTGGCTCAGCCTCATGAGACCGTGGCTCGGTGGCGAGCGCGTGTGGCGTCCATGGAGCGCCTCTGGTGGCGCTGTGGCGTGCTAGATAGCCAGGAAAGGAGCACCGAGGAGGGTCTGCCTAAGCTAGAGATGATGGTGGTGCACGATTGGGATGGAAAGAGAGCACAACTGTGACTGGGGCGGGAGCTCCGCCGCACGACAATGGCGGCCCCGGTGGCTAGTGACCACAGAGCGGCCAGAGAACGAGGGAGAAGAGAGCGAGAGCATACGAGGTTGAGTAGGAGATGGGGAGCTCGGCCTCGGCCTCTCCCAGTGACCCAACGCGCAGCAT